>JAWHQI010000212.1:3777500-4377500 GCA_033032865.1 Dactylorhiza incarnata | reverse complement strand
TCCTCTTCGACCTCCTAAGAGGTTGCACCGGACTAACCACCTCCTCAGCTGCTTCTTCTGTGCTAGCTCCTCTTCCAGGCAAACTTGGAGCATCGCTCCCCCTGCTTCCAGAACCTGAAGCCTCCAAATCCGAGCTTGACACAGCTGGAGCTCCTGGTGAAACACGGAACTCCACTTGAAGATTTTCTACAGCCTTCCTTTTTTCATCAACCCTGCTCTCCGGTAGTTCAACTCCTGAACTCCCCTTGTAGTAAGTCACCTCATCGAACAACACATCCCAAGATACCACTGATCTATGTGTCTCAGGATCCATGCATCTCCACCCCTTCTTCCGCTCAGCATATCCAACAAAGACTAGCTTCCTTGCTTTCGCATCTAGCTTTGTCCGAAGAGCATCAGGGATATGCACATAACAGGTTGACCCGAACACCCAAAGATGTGCAACACTTGGCTTCTCCTTGAACATCAATTCGTGAGGGGTCTTCATGTTTATAGGACTTAGAGGCATCCTGTTGATGACATATGCCGCACAAGACATTCCCTCCGCCCAAAAGGACCTTGGGGTACTCCTGACATGAAGCAAGCATTTGCAGGTTTCCGTCAGATGACGAATCTTCCGCTCTACATCGTCGTTTTGCTGTGGAGTATGGGCACAAGTAAGCTCTCTCTAGACGCCGTGCTTCCTGCAAAAACTTGAGAACTCACCATAGGTGAATTCCCCACCATTGTCAGTTCTAAATTTTTTCACCCGCAGGCCTAACCGACCTTCCACCAGCTCCTTGAACTCCATGAATCTCGCAAAAGCTTCCGACTTCTCTTTCAGATAATACACCCAGACATATCTGGTGTAATCGTCAATAAACACCAACATATATATGTTGCCTCCAAGGCTTGGGGTGGCAGTCGGTCCCATCAAATCACCGTGAATGCACTCCAACGACGCTTTGCACATTGTTTGCGATTTATCAAATGGAAGTCGATGAGACTTACCAAACTGACATTCCGCACAAACATGACCATCTACATAGGAGGACAAGTTAGGCAAGCCCTTGACAAGGCCCCTTACCGCCATAACCTTCAATTTGTCCATGCCTACATGCCCTAACCTTTCATGCCAGATAGTCGCGCTATCATTGGTCCTCATCTTGTCAACAGAGGTACTTGTCAATAAAACGAACAAGTCCTTTACCCGCTTTCCAACATGAATTACATCTCCCTTTATCTCCGGTTGAGTTTTAAGAAACTTCACTTCTGATGGGCCAAACAGAACGTGATAACCGGCATCGACCGCATTGGTCACAGAGAAGAGATTCTTCTTCATACCTGGCACGTGATAAACACTCCTCAATGTGAGTGGACCCTTATCAATGCTCAGAGAGACAACACCTTCTTGTTCTACTGCATGAACAGAATTATCAGTCGTAATGATAGCATCGTTACCTGAGTAAGGTGCCAAAGAAGAGAACTTTGATTCATCCCCGGTGAGGTGATGCCCACACCCTGAATCCACGATCCAATCCTCTTTGAATTTGATGGTAGCCAAGGCCTTAACGGGCATCACCGCCATATTGGCTGCAAAGGCTCCTCCCCATCCATCTTCATCAGATTTTGGCTTCTCCTTCTCCGCTGCATGTCCCGGCTGAAGATTAACCCGGCAATCCTTCTTGAAGTGTCCGGTCTTATTGCACCTGAAGCACGTTGGTCCCTCTCCCTTCTTCTTCCCATCAGACTTAGAAGCATAAACCCTATCCTGCTGACCTGAAGTAGAGGGTCCATCAAGACCTGGCTTCTTCTTCTCCCACTTCTTCTTCTTCCCATAGAACAACACATCACTATCTCCCCCAGAGATAGAAGTCCCCGCCATCTGTATTGCCAAACTTTCCTGCGAAGCAAGTAAGTTTTCCAGCTCCAACAGAGATGGCTGATTTGCCCAACCCTGAACTGACGTCACAAAGGCAATATACTCCTTCCGCAACCCGCGCATGATACGCCCCTTCAGTTTTGCCTCCGAGATAGGCTCATCAGGGTCCAATGCAGAAATCTCTGCTGTGAGGTTCTTCATCTTGAGAAAGAAAGTAGAGATGGAAAGATCACCTAGAGAGGCCTTCTCCAACTCATTTTCAAGAAACTGTAGCCGAGCTATATTCTTCTTATTGAACAGCCCGTCCAAAGACGTCCAAATCTCTGCAGCAGATTTACATCCAATGATGTGATCGAATAGCTTTGGTGAAATAGCCCTCTTGAGTGTGAACTCTGCCTTTGCATTAGTCCTCCTCCAAAGTCTCACCTCTGCCATATTATCTCCTGCTAGATGAACTCCTTGTGTGTCTTCTCCTCCAACTATCTCCCATAGATCCTGGCCAAGCAATTAACTCTCCATACACGACTTCCACTTTTTGTAGTTAGTCGATGTGAGGAGTTCAATACCAAGCCCTCTTGCGTATCCAAATTCCATGGAAAAATATGTGGTTTCTTTTTCACAAAGATGATGGAAACTCAAGTTAAACACTGCTTATCCACTGCAATAACCTCGCTCTGATACCACGTTAAAATTTTTGATGAACCGTTTAGGAGTAAGCAGGAGTTGCATCAACTGAGTTATAGCCAAACAGCCACAATGCCACACAGCAACACAAAAGTCTTTATTGAATTAAAAAAACTTCATTACATTTTGAGACATACATGGCGAGACATGATTCATAAGAATCACGAAGGAGAGAAGAACAACACACACCAAAAAACACAAATTTGGCGACCTGACAAAGCAGAGACCGCACAGACCGCGACACTCCAGAGACCGCCCAGCTTGTCCTGAGACCACACGAACAGATTACAGGCAAGATGACCTGCACTGCAAGACCGCCACCTTAGACCGCACGAACTGGAGCTTATTGAACTGAACAGAGAACAGAAGTTGCCGCCAAACCGCAACTCAGATCGCCTAACCACAGAAGGTCGCCTGATCGCTGAGCTCGCTGCGAACAACAAAAGAACAACATAAACCAGTCCGCAGACAAGCCGCTGCCGAACTGTTTATTCAAGCCACTGGGAAATCACTAAGGAAGGAGACCGCAACCTGCTGACCGCAAACCTGCGAACACAACAAACAGTCAACTCGCTTCCGAGACCGCCTGACCTCAAAGTTGAGACCGCACAAAACAACCCAGACTCTAGTTCTTACAGTTCTCGTTCTGAATGATGGGCCTTGCACCACTATTTATAGGCGAGAGGACGGATGTCGTCACCGCGGCAAGAGGTACAGTCACCACCCATCAGATCGCGAGCGGTCTCACAGAGCAGACCGCGCGATCACACCACTTGGACAACATCCTGTCCAAGACTGCAAATCAGCAGCAGACTGCGCACAAGACGTGCGGACACAGATCACTCCTTCCTTAGACCGCTTAGAGAAAACCAAGAACATCTGGCCGACTTCAGATAAGTTGCCAGATCAACCTGCATAAGCCCCCCGGTCACAGCGGTTACTCAAGAACAGACCGCCCGGTCTTTTGAACAATCTGGCCAATCACAGCAGACCGCCAGAACCAGACCGGCAGAGCACCAACACAGAGACTGCGCGGTCTCTGCGGTCACCAATATACAGACCACCGGCCACGATCCACTTCACTTCAATTATTTCAACAGGTTTTGGGGAGGGGAAAGAGGGCTCGAATCGAGCACCTTCGGAAGCACGATCCGAGCTCAATTGAGCTCGGATCAAGCCCCAGATCATCAAAAGATCTAGCACTACGGGAGAGGAGGCGGATCGGACCTGTGTGGGGCTTGGTGGCCCGAATTCTGGCGAGTCACCATGGTCTGAGGTGGAGCTTTCGGCACCATGTCAATCCTAGCTTCTGATGCTCGATTTCTTCAGGGAAGAGGGGTTTTCACTCCTCTCTGATTCCTGAGGTTGTTAAGGAGATCAATTGGGGGAGGGGAGGAGCCTTGGCATCAATTGCCATTAATGGCCATTAGTGGGGATTTCGGCCACCTCTAATTCTCCCCTAATTCAGCTCCCCTGGCCATAGAAACTCTAGAAATCTATTTGTAACTGAAGGGGGAGGTAAATGCTCATCAATTGGGGAGGAATTGAAGGATCAAATGCATTGATCACCATGAATGCTCTCCTTCCCTCTTCAATTTGGGGGAAACCTCAATTTCCTCTCTCCTAATCACCAATTACAAAAATTGAGCGGTGATTTCAGTAATTACCAAGCCCACCAGGTGGTGGACCACTTTAGTTGGACTAGCCCAAATGGATTGGGTATAATTTGGGCAAATTAGGTTATTTTGACCTAATTTAGGACAAGGTTGACTTTGGTTTGGTCAAATTGACCAATTGGGTTGCCCCCAATGGGTGGCTTAGGCTCCAATGGGCTCCCTTAAGGGTTAGGAAGGTCTAGGTAATGTCAATTTGGCAAGGTAATGGTGAATTGCCCCTTTATAGGGCACTTTGAGCAAAATTAGGGCTAAGGTTGACTTAGGGTAAATTTGGCAAATTAGAGGTCCCATGATGGGGCTTTTTGGTCCATTAGGTCCATAGTGACCCTATGAGGGTAGGGGCAGGGTCAATTTGGCATGGTGGAGTCCAATTGGCCCCAATTGAGCTAGTTTGACCAACATAGGGTTAGGGTTGGCTTTGGTCAAATTGGCCCCTTTTGTTGACACCAATGGGTCCCTGGTGCTCCAAGGAGGCCCCTAGTGGGTTAGGGACACTATGGTGGGGTCAAGGTTCAAGGTGAGGCCCCTAAGCCCAATCCTAGTCTAGGTATCTGAAAACTACTATTTGGAGACCACTTGGGTTTCCCCTTTCTCACCCAAACTCACATGGTCTTGAGCTCTTCCTATAGTTTTGTCATGACCTAGTCATGACAAAACCAACTTGGGGGTCTAGTTGTTTGGGGTATATTACATGGGGAGTTGAGGAGGAGCACTTGGAAGGAGAATTGAGTGCCAATTAGCACTCAATCCATAGAATCCTCGTTTGGCCTTATTCAAAATTGGGGAAAACTCCAATTTTGCCCTTACATTCCTCCCATTTTTTGAATTTGGAGGGTAATTAGGGTTGTAGGCTGCTGAGTGGGCTGATATTGAAGGCCTTAACCCATTGGAATTATGATAAACCCTTTTGATTTCATTTTTAGGCCAATTTGACCCATGTTGACTTTTTGGTTGACTCGGTCAAATCGATGAGGTGTTTGCCCTCATATGATGGTCATGGGTCACATGACACCGTACAATGTTGATTGAGTCATGGTGGAGTCTTGATTGGGCTAATTGATCCATTTAGGGTTGATTTGACCTAAGTTGACCCAAAGTTGACTTTATTCAATTTCATTAAATTAGTTGACACCCCTTGATTATTATTGGCCTAATGTTATCCCCTATTGGTTAGGAGAGTAATAGTGGGGTCTATTTGGTCAATTGAAGTCCAATTGAGCAATATTATGGTTAATTGAGCTAATTTGACTTTGGTCAATTTTGGCCAATTTCATTGACCAATCCATGTGGTCCATAGTCAAATGATTTCCCCCTAGGGTTAGGAATGTTGTAGTGAGGTCAACTTGACCAATTGAGGTCCAATTGGGTCATGTTAGGGTTGGTTGACCTAGTTTGTCAAATGTTCTCTAGGTGAGTTCACTAGGTCACCTAGGTTTCTATGGTCTAATCCTTGCCCTAGGTCAAATATCATGACACTTGTCATGGCCGAATTAACATTAGGGGTCTAGTAGGAATGACGATATTACAAATCCCATTAAACAAAATAAATAATTTTATCCCCGAAATTCAAGTTCGGGTCTACGGGGTTCTGCGCAAAATGAAAGTAGCATAAATTACACTGGGTTAGGTTATACCTAAGGCAAAGAGTCTCGGTTAGTGTTGCTGCATGAGATCTAGTGGCTCCCATGTATGCTCCTCCCATCCGTGGTTGGACCTTAGGACCTTGACCAATGGGACCTTGTTTTGCCGCAGGACTTGGACGTCGGTGTCATCGATCCTGACTGGTTCCTGACGAACTGATCAGTCTGATACTATCAGGCCTGAAGTAGAAGTGATTTGCTGCTCTAGGCGGAGTAAAGCTCTCAGAAGCGAGGAGACATAAAAAATGTCATTCAAATTTACCAATTCCGGTGGCAGCTCCAGCCTATAAGCCAAGGGGTCGATCCGCTCCAAGATCGTACAAGGCCCCATAAATTATGGGATGAGGTTCTTCTGTCTCCGCACCCGCGAGACACCATGTACAGAATGAATCTTCATGAATACCCGATCTATAACCTAAAACTCCACCTTCTGATGCCTCGCATCATAATACTTTGCCTGGCTACTCTAGGCCTCTAGCATTCGATCACGAATCATACGAGCAAACACATCCATATTGTCAATATAGTCTGATCCCAGAACCTTTAGATACTCATCCTGTACCTAAGATAGTGGTGTACAGAACTTCCTACCATATAAAGCCTCATAGGGACCCATGCCAATGCTCACATGGTGGTTGTTGTTATAAGAAAACTCAATTAGCGGCAATAGTCTCTCCCAATATTTTCTAGTATCCAATACGCATAGTCGCAGTAGATCCTCCATGGCCCAGTTGGCACGCTCCATTTTACCATCGGTCTGTAGATGAAAGGTGGTGCTGAATGTCAACCGAGAACCTAAGTAAGCCTGCACCGCCCTCCACTCCCTTAAAGTGAACCGACCATCTCGATCTGAAATGATTGTCCTGGGTACACCGTGGTACCTAACAAACTGCTCCATGAACAACCTCACCAACACACCAACCAGAGCATCCTTCCTGAATGGTATGAATCTAGCTACCTTGGTCAGTCTGTCCACTATCACCCAAATAGAATCATGCCTGGAGTGGGAGCGAGGTAAACCATGCACAAAATCCATAGAAATGTCCTCAAACCTCCACTCTGACATCGGCAGTGGCTGCAGTAGTCCTCCTGGGCTCTTGCACTCGACCCTCACCCGCTAGTAGGTCTCACAGTCTATCATGTAGTGTATGATATCCATCTTCATTCTAGGCCAATACATAGTATTCCGCAGGTCCGCCGTCATCTTTGTGATCCCGAGGTGCACCAAATACCTGGTGCAATGTGTAAGATGTAAGACCCCCCCCCCAATCTGCGGTCAAATCGTGGGATCTTACCGCACACCACCCTTTTAGCACGACGCTGAGGTGATCCTGAAGGGTGAAGGTTCCAGGTTCTCCAACCCCCTTCCGTGAACACTACGTTGTCACGCCTAGGGGCGTGTTAAGCGAAAGTCACTACACACCAACAAAGTAGGGAAGCTGTATTCTAGCGGAAGATGTCATCAAAGTGTGCACTTTATAACACTTACCGAAAGACATAATATTATAGCGAAAGATTAATTATCAAAGAAACCTTAAACTCAAGACCTGTATGAAGAATTTCAATATCTCCACTGCATTTAAACCTATTAATTAAGGATTAATTCCCAATATATAGATACCATGAGATAGGGCACAACAAAAGGGGATGCGGCTTAACGACTTGTACCTGACGTAGCCTGCTTCGTGGCTTCATCCATACATGGGTGTTGTCTCTTATCCGCACCTGTCACCTGTATGAATAGAATCCAACCCCTACTAACAACAGACATAATAAAACATTTATAAGGGAGGGGATATCTGGACTCCTATTGGGCCGAGGCAGTCTTCCCACGACCGCTGCCTATGTACTCTGTATCATCCTGCATACAGTCTCAGACCCACGTAGTTCAATTAGTTTCATACGGGTTGCCCTCCCAGACCGTCCGTCGTGCGGGTTACCTTAGAGTAAAACTCATCGGCCATCCGACATTCTCCAAAGGCACATTTTCCGAAGGCATATTTAATTCCCGTAGAAATATTTCTCGAAAGCACAATATATTCCCGTAGGAATATTTCTGGAATGCGCAATATATTCCCGAAGGAACATATATCTAAGGCACAATATATTCCTCTAGGAATATTTCTCGAAGGCACTATATATTCCTGTAGGAATATTTCTCGAAAGCACGATATATTCCCGTAGGACTATTTCTCGAAGGCGTAGTATATTCCCGTAGAAATATTTCTCGAAGGCACGATATATTCCCGTAGGAATATTTCTTGAAGGCACAATATATTCCCGAATGAGCATATATCGAAGTCACAATATATTCCCGTAGAAAATGTCTCGAAGGCACGATATATTCCAGTAGGAATATTTCTCGAAGGCACGATATATTCCCGTAGGAATATTTCTCAAAGGCACGATATATTCTCGTAGTAATATTTCTCGAAGGCACGATATATTCCTGTAGGGATAGTTGTCGAGGGCACGATATATTCCCGTAGGAATATTTCTCGAAGGCACGATATATTCCCGTAGGAATATTTCTTGAGGGCACGATATATTTCAGTAGGAATATTTCTCGAAGGCACGATATATTCCCGTAGGAATATTTCTCGAAGGCACGATATATTCCCGTAGAAATATTTCTCGAAGGCACAACATATTCCCATAGGAATATTTCTCAAGGGAAAGATATATTCCCGTAGGAATATTTCTCGAAGGCACAATATATTCCCGTAGGAATATTTGTCGAAGGCACAATATATTCCCATCAAATCTATATTACAGTCAATACAAGAACAAAACCTCAAAACATTGATTCGTCTGCGCCGCTCTACAATCGGCGTCCAGTTCGAGACTATTTATGGTTGATTCTGAAGGTATGCCCCATCTCCACGTCAACTCTAAATTATAGGGAATAATAAAGGAAAAAACCAAAACATCGATCTGTCCGCTCTGCTCTACAAGCGGCGGCCAGTTCGACACTATTTAGGGTTGACCCAGAAGGAATGTCCCATCTTCACATCAACTCTAAATTTAGGCAATACTGAAATAAAGTACAGTAACTGAAATACTGAAATAAGGTACAATAATCAAAAATATTGAAATAAAGCCAAACATCAACATGTCTGCTCTGCTCTACAAGCGGCGGCCAGTTTGGTACTATTTAGGGTTGACTCTAAACAAATGTCTCATCTTCACGTCAACTCTAAATTATAGGCAATAATGATATAAAGTACAGAAATGAACTGGACCAGTACGAGACTGGAGTGGTACTGAAAATGGTCTGTGTTGGGAATATTGCCCTCAATATTCCTTTAATTTGAAGAGGCATCACTCTCAATGCTAAGCACAAAGTTGTATTTGATAAAGCCATATTTCTGTAAGAAATACAGGTTCAGGTAACTCAAGAGAAAGGGCCAATCAAGCCCTTAGTTCAGGAGAAATCAACTCCTAAGAGATGAAGATTTGTCTCAGTAGAACCGCTAAGACGAAGAGGCAAATCCACTGAGACAAGCTCTCAGTCTCAGCTGAATCGCTGAGACAAGGCCAGGAGCCGCTGAGAAGGTGTCTGGGCCAGCTGAGCTGCAGATAGAAGAAAACCGCTGAGACAGTTGTCTGTCTCAGCGGATCCGCTGGATCCGCTGGAACGGGATAGAAGAAAACCGCTGAGACGGCTGACCATCTCAGCCCAACCGCTGAGACAGTTCAAACTTGATCTGGCGGGTTCTGCTTTTGGCGCAAGCTGCAAGAATGCATTGTGGGGACCTCCAATCACTCCCATACCTGTCAGGAGGTCAGCTAAGAGCCGTTGAAGATCAGAGATGTATAAAATAAGATATTAGGGCAACTTTGAAAAGGTTGGTGGTGTGCTTAACAAAGACAGTTCCATTGTCGGCTAAGAGAAGTTCCTCTCATTCTTCTCCTTCTCACTGAACAAGAAAGAAGATACTGAGAGAGAAAGTTAGCTCCTTTGCAAGAAGGAGCAAGGTGATCTTCCACCCCTCAACTAAAGAGGAAGATCAAGTTGTAGCTGTTGGGTTTTTCTAGAACCATACATCAAATGTAGGCGCAGCGGAAATGAAGAGAAACAACCCAAAAGATTCGGATCGGCCATGAATATTGAATCAAGAAGTTAATCAAAATGCTAGGTATGAAATTACCTTGGCGGGATTGGATCAAATCCAACCTAGATGCTCCAAGAAGAAGATTGCCTTCGTCGGCTTTGCAAGAGTTCTCACGTAGAATAATGTCTACGTCTCTACAGCAGTCCACACGAGCTGGGAGAAGAACGACTGCACCTTTGCACTTCCACGAACTGCTAGGTTCGCTCCAGGAAGAACACACACGACGACGATCGCCGGAGAGGAGGTCGGCGGAGGCGATTCAGACGGCGGAACTCTTCCGTCGGCTACGGCGAGAAGCGGAACTCTTTCCGTCGGCTCAACTTGTCGCAAGTTCTAAGAACCCTAAAAAGAAGTCCTATTTATACCCAAAGGATAAACAGCTTCTAGAATAATCGCTATCCGCAGACCACACAGTAGAATAGGGGCTTCTGTTACAATTCGTCGGGATTTCAGGAATCAGCATTCGTCGAGTTTACACGGGACAATCCGACGAATTCCGTCGAATCACATCAGACGGCAACAATTTGCTCTTTGTGATGATTCGTCGAGATTCCACGGAACAATCCGACGAATCCCGACGAATCCGACGAATCGTGTCAGACGGCAACATTTGCCGAGTTAATGAATTCTGTAATAGTTCGTCGAGTTTCCACGGAACGATCCGACGAATTCTGACGAATCCGATCAGACGGCAACACTTGCCGAGTTAAGGGACTCTGTAATAATTTGTCGAGTTTCCACGGAACCATTCGACGACTTCCGACGAATCCGACGAATCATATCCGACGAATTCCGACAGCAACATTTGCTGGACTTCCCCATTCTATATGGTGATTGGTAACCTTTACCAACACAGTCAATCTTCCATCTTCTCCACATGCTCTTATGTGCGACCCTGCAGGCTCATATCGCGTTGGCTGTGACATTACATGTTTGACCACTTCTAGATCACAATGGTAACTCCAACAGTCTCCCACTTGATCTTGAAAGTATCAAACAAAAACTTCACAAACAATGAGCGGCATCTAGCAATGCATCATTGCTCCCCAAGCAATAAGAGTTCATAACTCATAAGTCTTTATGACCAATGTTCCAGCGTTGTCTTTGTCCCTTTGTCCCTTACATCCGGAAAGAACTAGAGGCATGGACCGTGTCACCCTCATAATAGCTCAATCCAAGTTTCTTGATCTAGAACGGACTTCCAGAGAATGGTGAGCTCAATATCACATATTGACTCTACCAAGCATGGCCATGCATTTCTCAGTCCAATTCCATCAAGGGGCCCATGGATGCAACTCCTGTTATATAGGAGGACAAATCCCATATCTGCTCACACCCAAACACCCAAATGATTCGTAACGTACCCAACGACCACCCTTATCATCAACCTTCTTCAAGGAAGACTTTAGATGACATCAAAGCACGCTCTTCCTCACTCGATGAGTGCTGTGATTTCAGGTCAAAGGACCACAACACCATTGTCAAATGAGACCTACTTGTGACACTTTTAAGTAACAATCCACAAAGTAGTCTCAGGTTGGGTCTGTCCAGTACAACTTGTTCACTAACAAGTACCCACGTGATGACTTGATATCATAATATCATGACCTGTGAGAACCGGTCATCAGTCAACACACATGCTAGTCTTAATGTATCATCATCACCCTTAGCTTCTACGATGATACCTCGACCAGGGACATTTTAAGAATGAAGCTTCGAAATCATAGGCTCTCACATTCAAGTCACGTACTTGATGTCCTATGGAAGCGAACATTCTAAGGGTATTTATCACGAATTTTATTCTATCATATAGAAACAGTATATCGTAATAAAAGAACTTGCCATTAATTGTAAAAGGAAATAATTGGTACACTATTCATCATATGAATAATAAACAACCAACAGAATATATATTTTACATGCAACCCACAAGACTCCCACTAGAGATGATCACTCAGGTATCGTATACCCATTGATCTAGTATGACCATCATGCTTTCTCTGCGCGAGAGGCTTTGTCAGTGGATCTGCAATATTCTCCTCAGTCGGCACTCTGCAAATGTTCACATCTCCTCGTTCGACAATCTCACGAATAAGATGGAACCGCCGAAGTATGTGCTTGGAGCGCTGATGGGATCTAGGTTCCTTAGATTGTGCAATTGCACCATTGTTATCACAGTAGAGAACTACGGGACCAACAATGCTAGGAACTACATCTAGCTCGCCGATGAATTTCCTAATCCATACAGCCTCCTTCGCTGCGTTTGCCGCAGCGATATACTCGGCCTCAGTTGTAGAATCAGCAACTGTCTCTTGCTTGGAACTCTTCCAGCTCACAGCTCCTCCATTCAGGCAAAACACAAACCCTGACTGAGACTTCGAATCATCCCTATCAGTTTGGAAGCTGGCATCCGTGTAACCACTTACAATGAGCTCTTCCTCTCCACCATACACCAAGAATACATCCTTAGTCCTTCTCAAGTACTTCAGGATATTCTTTACGGCTATCCAGTGACATTCACCAGGATCAGACTGATACCTGCTAGTCATGCTTAAAGCAAAAGAGACATCGGGTCGAGTACATAACATTGCATACATGATTGACCCAATTGCCGAAGCATATGGAATCAACTTCATGCGGTCCTTATCTTCGCAAGATTTTGGACACTGGTGCTTAGAGAGATTTACACCATGAGACATGGGCAAAAATCCTTTCTTGGACTCAAGCATGTTGAACCGCTTCAACACCTTCTCAATGTACGTACTCTGGGTCAAACCCAGCAACTTCTTCGATCTATCTCTATAGATCTTAATACCGAGTATGTAAGTCACTTCACCCAAGTCCTTCATAGAAAAGCAGTTCCCTAGGTTGTTCTTAACAACTTTCAGGGTAGATATGTCATTCCCGATCAACAGTATGTCATTTACATACAATATCAGGAAGACAACAATGCTCCCACTGATTCTCTTGTAAACACACGGTTCATCTTCATTCTTGACAAAACCAAACTCTTTGATTTTCTCATCAAAACGAAGATTCCAACTTCTAGAGGCTTGTTTCAATCCATAGATGGACCTATTCAGCTTGCATATTTTAGTGGCTTCATTTGGGGATACAAAACCCTCGGGTTGTGTCATGTACACTTCCTCAAGGAGGTTTCCATTTAGGAATGCCGTTTTGACATCCATCTGCCAGATCTCGTAGTCATAATACGCAGCAATAGCAAGCAATATCCTAATGGACTTTACCATGGCAACAGGGGAAAAAGTCTCATCATAGTCAACACCATGAATTTGCTTGAAACCCTTAGCCACCAGTCGCCCTTTGAATGTCTGTACATTCCCATCCATGTCGGTCTTCTTCTTGAAGACCCACTTGCACCCTATGGGTCGTACCCCTTCAGGTGGTTCCACCAAGTTCCAAACTTGGTTTGTGTACATGGAGTCCATTTCGGATTTCATAGCCTCAAGCCATTTGTCGGAGTCCGGTCCATTCATAGCCTCTTGGTAGGTTGCTGGTTCATCATCATGATCCATAAGCAACACATTACCTATTTGAGACATGAGAAATCCATATCTCTCAGGCTCAAATCTTGGTCTACCAGATCTACGTAGGACTTGTGTCTCTTGAGCAGGTTCTCCAGCTACAACATCTTGTAGTCCTGGCTCAGAATCCAACGCTGGTTCATTCACTACTTGTGGTTCTTGAACTTCTTCAAGTTCTACCTTTTGCGTCTTTCTTGACAAGAACTCTTTCTCCAAGAAGACACCCGTCCTTGCGACAAACACTTTGCCCTCAGACGGTAGGTAAAAGTAATATCCTTTCGTTTCCTTAGGATATCCCACCAGATAACACTTATCTGATTTGGGTTCCAGCTTGTCAGGCATTTGACGTCGTACGTATGCCTCACAGCCCCAAATTTTAATGAATGACATACTAGGACGCTTCCCAGTCCATATCTCATATGGTGTCTTTAGAACCGTTTTCGTTGGAGCGCGATTCAGTGTTATTGCAGCAGTCTCTAAAGCAAAACCCCAAAAGGAAACAGGCAGGTCTGCATGACTCATCATCGACCGTACCATGTCTAACAGAGTACGATTTCTCCTCTCAAACACACCATTATGCTGCGGTGTCCTAGGTGGAGTGAGTTGTGATACAATACCACACTCTTTCAGATGATCACGGAACTCATGACTCAGGTATTCGCCACCTCGATCAGATCGGAGTGCTTTAACCTTTTTACCCAATTGGTTCTCCACTTCATTTTTAAACTCTTTGAACTTTTCAAAAGTTTCGGATTTGCACTTCATAAGATACACGTATCCGTATCTACTGAAATCATCAGTAAATGTAAGGAAGTAGAAATACCCACCTCTAGCCATAGAACTCATGGGTCCGCATACATCACTATGTACAACACCCAAGAGATCCTCAGCCCTCTCAGTATAACTAGTGAAAGGGGCTTTAGTCATCTTGCCTAACAAACAAGACTCGCATCGCTCAAATGATTCATAATCAAATGAGTCCAATAGTCCATCTTTATGGAGCTTGGATATGCGCTTCTCGTTTATATGGCCCAAACGACAATGCCAGAGATATGTAGGATTTGAGTCATTTGTTCTTAGTCTTTTATTATTATCTACATTATAGATCGGATGGTCTAGGTTCAAAACATAAAGACCATTAAACAATTGAGCTACAACATAACAAACATCATTCTTAAATATAGAACAACAATTGTTCTTAATTATAAAAGAAAATCCAATCATGTCTAAGCATGAAATGGATATAATGTTTCTAGTTATGGCCAGAACATAATAACAATTATCAAGTTCTATTATAAGCCCACTGGGCAAAGAAAGACGGTAAACCCCTATGGCTACAGCAGCAACTCTTGCTCCATTGCCGACGCGCAGGTCCACCTCTCCTTTACTCAGCAATCTCCTCCTTCCCAGTTCCTGCACATTTGTACAAATGTGAGAACCACATCCGGTATCCAATACCCAAGATGAAGGAGCAGAAAGGTTTATCTCTATAACGTAAATATTCGAAGCGGAAGTCATACCTCCCTTCATTTTCCGCAGACCGTCAATGTACGAAGGACAATTCCTCCTCCAATGACCAGCCTTGCCACAGTGGTGGCATTTCCCTTCCTTCACGGTGCTCTTCTTTTTCAGCGCAGAAGATTTGGGCTCAAGATGTGACTTAGGTCCCACCTTCGTCTTCTTGAAGCCCTTGGCCTTACCCTTGCCTTTATGTACCATCAATATGGGACTAGCAGGCTTGGCCTTCTTCATGTTTATCTCGGCAGTTCGCAACATGCCTAGGAGCTCGGGCAGTGTCTTGTCTATTTCATTCATGTTGTAGTTCAAGACAAACTGCTCATAACTATCCGGCAATGATTGCAGGATAAGATCTGTGGCCAACTCTTGACCCGAGGAAAACCCAGTCTCTCCAGGTTCTCTATATACCCAATCATCTTGAGTACATGAGTACCAACCGAGTCTCGAGCTCCCATTTTGCACTGAAATAATGCCTTCGTGACATCGAACCTCTCTTGACGAGCTTGCCCTTGAAACATTTTCTTTAGGTGCTCGTCAATCTCCTTGCACCCCATGTTCTCGTGTTGCTTCTGAAGCTCAGAGTTCATGGTGGCAAGCATAAGGAACTCGACGTCTAAGGCGTCATCAGTATACTTCTTATAAGCATCCTTATCAACACGGGACGAGTTCCCTGTCGGCACCTCGGGGGCTTCTTCTTCCAAGACGTAGAGCTTTCGCTCTTGCCTGAGAACAATTCTCAGGTTCCTATACCAGTCCATATAGTTCGTCCCACTAAGCTTGTCCTTCTCAAGGATGGCTCTCAGGGACAAGGTGGAATGTGAACCACTTGCCATGGAATTCTACAAGAATTCATGCAGAATTTAATCAGCACCTTAATTTCAAAATACAATTTATTTTAATTTGGACTTCAATTAAATACTCCCACTATTTTATTCAAATTGATAGCCCTCACTATCAATTCGGAGAGTCCATGCGAGCTACTCTCTTAGTGGACAAGATCCGTATTTCACCAACACCATGAGTCCGCTTTGGCGTTCCTCTCATAATGCGGTTATTTAGGTAGGCAACGCTTGCCAATTGCATCCTCATGCAACTCTTGTATGGCTGGTGAATAACTCCTTATTCGCATCCATCATATGGTGCATGCCAACCCTATGCCTCTAGGCACTCAACCTTTGAGGTCACCTAGTTAAGTTAGACCCGATGTCGACAGTGGGATATCACAATTATCCGCTCGCACCCTTACCAAGATAGATTAATGCACCTTGCTTTGGCAAGCCCACACTTCATCGATCGAGGCAGGAAGAGTGTCATCCATCGGAAGGCATCCGAACACTTAATATTTGATGAAGGGATTTTAATTTTAAATAATAGGTTAACACTTAACCATGATCAACATTTGATCAAAGTGCACATCCACAGAAAAACAAGCATTCTAAAATCCACATGTATCCCTTATGTGCACAACATAAGACTATCAACCTTTGATAGACGAAAAGGGCTAAATCTGGACATTTAGAACTCTTCCAAACCTTCAGATTTACATGAATTGGACAAAGGCAAAGGCAACTCGACTTAAAGTAGTTGACAAGCTCGTCTCTCATTGTTGGATTCAAAATCCAAAACAATACAAGGGTTCATTAACCACTTGAGGGACGGTTACTGCTAAGGAGACAACAATTTCTAACAATTAGAAATAACCACGAAATCCCAGACGTTCCTAGCGGGGTTTCAAGGGGCGCGCCCCTGGCGGGGTCTTAGGGGCAGAGCCCCTAACGGGGTCCAAGGGGCAGCGCCCCTGGCGGTGGTCAGCTAAGAGCCGTTGAAGATCAGAGATGTATAAAATAAGATATTAGGGCAACTTTGAAAAGGCTGGTGGTGTGCTTAACAAAGACAGTTCCATTGTCGGCTAAGAGAAGTTCCTCTCATTCTTCTCCTTCTCACTGAACAAGAAAGAAGATACTGAGAGAGAAAGTTAGCTCCTTTGCAAGAAGGAGCAAGGTGATCTTCCACCCCTCAACTAAAGAGGAAGATCAAGTTGTAGCTGTTGGGTTTTTCTAGAACCATACATCAAATGTAGGCGCAGCGGAAATGAAGAGAAACAACCCAAAAGATTCGGATCGACCATGAATATTGAATCAAGAAGTTAATCAAAATGCTAGGTATGAAATTACCTTGGCAGGATTGGATCAAATCCAACCTAGATGCTCCAAGAAGAAGATTGCCTTCGTCGGCTTTGCAAGAGTTCTCACGTAGAATAATGTCTACGTCTCTACAGCAGTCCACACGAGCCGGGAGAAGAACGACTGCACCTTTGCACTTCCACGAACTGCTAGGTTCGCTCCAGGAAGAACACACACGATGACGATCGCCGGAGAGGAGGTCGGCGGAGGCGATTCAGACGGCGGAACTCTTCCGTCGGCTAGGGCGAGAAGCGAAACTCTTTCCGTCGGCTCAACTTGTCGCAAGTTCTAAGAACCCTAAAAAGAAGTCCTATTTATACCCAAAGGATAAACAGCTTCTAGAGTAATCGCTATCCGCAGACCACACAGCAGAATAGGGGCTTCTGTTACAATTCGTCGGGATTTCACGAATCAGCATTCGTCGAGTTTACACGGGGCAATCCGACGAATTCCGTCGAATCACATCAGACGGCAACAATTTGCTCTCTGTGATGATTCGTCGAGATTCCACGGAACAATCCGACGAATCCCGAAGAATCCTACGAATCGTGTCAGACGGCAACATTTGCCGAGTTAATGAATTCTGTAACAGTTCGTCGAGTTTCCACGAAACGATCCGACGAATTCTGACGAATCCGATCAGACGGCAACACTTGCCGAGTTAAGGGACTCTGTAATAATTCGTCGAGTTTCCACGGAACCATCCGACGACTTCCGACGAATCCGACGAATCATATCCGATGAATTCCGACAGCAACATTTGCTGGACTTCCCTATTTTATATGGTGATTGGTAACCTTTACCAACACAGTCAATCTTCCATCTTCTCCACATGCTCTTATGTGCGACCATGCAGGCTCATATCGCGTTGGCAGTGACATTACATGTTTGACCACTTCTAGATCACAATGGTAACTCCAACAGTAGCTTCCATCAACTTCACCTGCTACAAGATAGCACTAGCTATGCAGAAACTACAGGAGACATCTTTACTGTGCTGTCAGCTGTAGTAAGTTCAAACACTCTTTTATTGTAGGGCTTAACAGCCTGAGTTGTAGGGCATTATTGCCTGAGCTGTAGGAGGAGGATTCCTCTGAGTTGTAGGACCTGGAAGGGTTATGAGCTGTAGGATCAGGAGCTGATCTGAGGTAGGGCTGAAGGCCTGAGCTGTAGGAGGAGGATTCCTCTAAGTTGTAGGACCTGGAAGGTGTCTGAGCTGTAGGATCAGGAGCTGATCTGAGGTAGGGCTGCTAAGCCTGAGTTGTAGGGCTATTTAGCCTGAGTTGTAGGACATGCTGAGGTCTGAGCTGTAGGATCAGGGGCTGATCTGAGTTGTAGGGCTGCTGTGCCTGAGGTAGGGTTGCGAAAACCTGAGAGATCCTGAGGGATCTGAGTTGTAAGCTCTTGGAGCTGAGTTGGAGGAGTTGGACCTGTCTAACACACTGTTAGAAGGGTGTAGGGGGAAAGTGGACTACCCAAGGACACACTGTCTTTGGGGAACCACTATAAATTCTTGTGTGCTTTCTGTGTTTGTTGATTTGCTTAAACTAACTCAGAAATCAGCTAGGGAACTTAGAGGAAAATTAAAAGAAACCTATTCACCCCCCCTCTAGGTGATTTAGACTACAAACCTATAAACTTACAAGTGGTATCAGAGTGAGGTTGGTCAAGAAGGACTTCACAGTCTGACCAGATCCTAAATGGTTTAGTCAAATCAAATCCCAATGGCCTCCTCTGGATTGCAGAAGGAAATGTGGTCCATGAAGTTGCCCATATGCAACAAAGAGAATTTTGGCATATGGAAGCAAAGGATCAGGTTGTTTATGGAAGCATCTGATCCTAGGATTTATATTACAGTTATGGAAGGACCTTTCACCTTTCAGACTGCCTCCACTATATATCCAACAAGAAAAGTGGCCAAATTATTCAAAATTTGACCAAGGATGAACTTGAGTTGTTCACCATGGACAAAAGGGCCCGGAACATCATAGTTAATGTTATTCATGATTCTACATTTCAAAACTTGATACACTGCACTTCTGGCAAGGAAATGTGGGATACATTGGTAGTATATATGGAAGGGACAGCTGAAGTAAGGGATGATAGAAAATCACTCCTTAACCAAGAATATGAAGCCTTCAGGCAGCTAGCCCAGGAAAGCATATCCATGTGCTATGAGAGGTTCTTCAGAATAGTCAATGAGCTGAGAACCTATGATAGGGCATTCACCAACTATGAGCTGAATGATAAGTTCCTTAGATCTCTCACAAGAGACTGGGACACAAAGATATGTGCCATCAGGGAAGTGGCCAAGCTAGGTGAGACCCCAACTCACACATTGTTTGGAAAACTGCTCTCTATGAGATGCAGCTATCTGCAAGGAAGGAAGAGGACACCTCTATAAGGGCTCAAGCAAGGGAGAATTCTGTAGCTCTCAAAGCTGACAGCTCCAAGAGAAGCAAGAGCAGGATGATGTCTCCTCAAAGGAGAAGTGCTGAACCTGAAGTCAGCACCTCAGGAAGCTCTTCCTCTGATGAAGAGTTTTCTGCCTTTTTGAGGCAATTCAAGAAGATGATGAAGAGGAGGCAATGGAAGAACAAGTCCTCTTCCTCATATCACAAAAGGGAGGACAGCAAGGAGTCAAAGCATCACTCCAGGACTGACAGGTATGACTCTAAACCTAATAAACATTATTCTAATAATATAATCTGTTATAGCTGCAGCAAGCCTAGACATGTCATAGCTGACTGTCCAGTCAAAAGAAAGGATAGTGGTGAAAAGAAGCATCATCACCACAAGGATAGGAAGGGAGAAAAATCCCTCCAAGCAAAGAAAGAAAGGAGCTGGAGTGAATCTGATCCTTCAACATCAGATTCAGAGAATGAAGAAGAAGCCCTTATTGGGCTGATTGCTGCAGAAGAATATGATGATTACCCAGCTGCCAAGGTTGGAATCAGGGCCCCTCTTTCACACTCAGATAGTGATGAAGAGGAGGATGAAGAAGACTGTGTTCAGCTAGGCCTTATGGCCTTCACTGATGAGGAAGGCAGTCAGAATATGTCTGACAATGATCAGGTACCAATTCATTCAACTTCTATTTCTGATCATGATGCATGTCAAGAATCTGAAGCACAGTCATCACATGATGGAAGTGATTTAGAAGCTGAGATAGATGTCAATCAATTGATTGACAGATATGATGCTCTCTTGACTGCTCTGAAAAAGAGCAAGAAGCTTGCCAATAGGCAAACCCAGGAAATAGCACCCCTTAAGCTGGCTGAAAACATCTGCACTGAATCAACCACCCTTGTGGATCAGATGTGCAGACAGATTAGCCATCTAAAGGGGACAACAATTGTTCACTTGAGCACTATTTCCCTGAAGGACAAGATCATCAAGGATCTTGAGGAGAAGCTTGTGAAGGAAAGAAGCCTCGTGGCTCAATTCTCCAAGCCTAAAACTGTGATGCCCATTATTGACTCCTTCTCCTATCAATCCCACTGAAGAGGACCAGGTATCAATAAGATGGAGACAGGAGAAGGGAGTGGAGAAAAGAGCAAGGGCAAGCACAAAGCTAAGCCTCATTCCACCTTTCAAAAGGTATTACTTCCCTCCAACATGTATGACCATGAAAGCATGTATGGTCACTGGAGGAATGGAAGTACCTATAGGAAGGAAAACATTCCTTCCCATAGTGGATGAAAGGGAATGGGATTGAGTGCTATGAAGGCACCCCATGAGGAAATTCAACTGGTCCAACCTGGACCTTTTGTATTTGGTACTTCAGCCCCTCCAGTCAAGAATAAGGGTGCAAGCTCTTCCAAATCTGCTTCAGAAAAGAGCATAACTGATGTCAAATCTGTTGACAAGGATTGTTGCTCAATGTCTGATGCTATCAGATCTTGTATGGCTGCCAAGCCAAAAAGGCTGATGACTTCAGGACAAAGAGCATCAAGACAGCACATAGATTGACCTTCAGTCAAATCATTGCTGAGAGAAATAGGAAGACCTAAGTCCTTGTAATATGAATGCTTTGCTTTACTACTTGATTTTTGTATATGCGTGTGGTAGGAATGACTTGCAAGGAGGTGGTAGAAAGTTCCAAAGGTTGGCCCCGAGCAGACCCGCTGTCCAGGTTCTCACCTAGCTGGCAGGGCCGAAGGCTTACTCGGTGGCAGGTTCCAAAAGTTCCAAAGGTTGGCCTCGAGCAGACCCGCTGTTCAGGCTCTCACCTAGCTGGCAGGGCTGAAGGCTCACTCGGTGGCAGTATCCAAAAGTTCCAAAGGTTGGCCCCGAGCAGACCCGCTATCCAGGCTCTCACCTTGCTGGCAGGGCTGAAGGCTCACTCGGTGGCAGGTTCCAAAAGTTCCAAATGATAGCCCCGAGCAGACCCACTGTCCAGGCTCTCAACTAGCTGGCAGGGCCGAAGGCTCACTCGGTGGCAGGTTCCAAAAGTTCCAAAGGTCGTCCACGAGCAGACCCACTGTCCAGGCTCTCACCTAGCTGGCAGGGCCGAAGGCTCACTCGGTGGCAGGTTCCAAAAGTTCCAAAGGATGGCCCCGAGCAGACCCGCTATCCAGGCTCTCAACTAGCTGGCAGGGCCGAAGGCTCACTCGGTGGCAGGTTCCAAAAGTTCCAAAGGTTGGCCCCGAGCAGACCCGCTGTCCAGGATCTCACCTAGCTGGCAGGGTCGAAGGCTCACTCAGTGGCAGGTTCTAAAAAGTTCCAAAGGTTGGCACCGAGCAGACCCGTCGTCCAGGCTCTCACCTAGCTCGCAGGGCCGGAGGCTCACTCGGTGGCAGGTTCCAAAAGTTCCAAAGGTTGGCCCCGAGCAGACCCGCTGTCCAGGCTCTCACCTAGATGGCAGGGCCTAAGGCTCACTCGGTGGCAGGTTCCAAAAAGTTCCAAAAGTTGGCCTCGAGCAGACCCGCTGTCCAGGCTCTCACCTAGCTGGCAGGGCCGAAGGCTCACTCGGTGGCTGTACAACCCTGTATTCGCCGAGTGGACCCCCGAGGCCCAAGATATTTTTAGGCCCAATATTTCCAAAGGGCGCGACCCCGGGAGGAGGAGGGGTGAGCGTTTGGAGGGAGTCGAGTCTGAGGGGCTCATCCCAGGACTGTTCCCTTGTGAGTGCGAGCTGGGGAGGGCCGGGAGGCCTCCGGCTCGCCCAGAACCTTGTGGGGGCGAGCTGGGAGGGCCGGGAGGCCTCCGGCTCGCCCAGAGCCTTGTGGGGGCGAGCTGGGAGGGCCGGGAGGCCTCCAGCTTGCCCAGAGCCTTGTGGGGGCGAGCTGGGAGGGCCGGGAGGCCTTCGGCTCGCCCAGAGCCTTGTGGGGGCGAGCTGGGAGGGCGGGAGGCCTCCGGCTCGCCCAGAGACTTGTGGGGGCGAGCTGGGAGGGCCGGGAGGCCTCCGGCTCTCCCAGTGCCTTGTGGGGGCGAGCTGGGAGGGCCGGGAGGCCTCCGGCTCGCCCAGAGCCTTGTGGGGGCGAGCTGGGAGGGCCGGGAGGCCTCCGGCTGGCCCAGAGCCTTGTGGGGGCGAGCTGGGAGGGCCGGGAGGCCTCCGGCTCGCCCAGAGCCTTGTGGGGGCGAGCTAGGAGGGCCGGAAGGCCTCCGGCTCGCCCAGAGCCTTGTGGGGGCGAGCTGGGAGGTCCGGAGGCCTCCGGCTCGCCCAGAGCCTTGTGGGGGCGAGCTGGGAGGGCCGGGAGGCCTCCAGCTCGCCCAGTGACTTGTTGGGGCGAGCTGGGAGGGCCGGGAGGCCTCCGGCTTGCCCAGAGCCTTGTGGGGGCGAGCTGGGAGGGCCGGGAGGCCTCCGGCTCGCCCAGAGCCTTGTGGGGGCGAGCTGGGAGGGCCGGGAGGCCTCCGGCTCGCCCAGAGCCTTGTGGGGGCGAGCTGGGAGGGCAGGGAGGCCTCCGGCTCGCCCAGAGCCTTGTGGGGGCGAGTGGGGAGGGCTGGGAGGCCTCCGGCTCTCCCAGAGCCTTGTGGGGGCGAGCTGGGGGGCCGGGAGGCCTCCGGCTCGCCCAGAGCCTTGCGTGGGTGAGCCGGGAGGGCCGGGAGGGCCGGGAGGCCTCCGACTCGCCCAGTTCCTTGTGGGGGCGAGCCGGGAGGCCGGGAGGCCTCCGGTTCGCCCAGAGCCTTGTGGGGGCGAGCCGGGGAGGCCGGGAGGCCTCTGGCTCGCCCAGATCCTTGTGGGGTCGAGCCGGGGAGGCCTGGAGGCCTCCGGTCCGCCCAGCTCTGTAGTAGGAGGTGGTCTGCGTTTAGCACCTCAGAACAGTGAGATTTGGCTAGTCGCAGTCCAGTTTTGGCTATTCGTAGTCCATTTTTGGCTATTTGCAGCCCAGATCCAAAAATCCTATAAATAGAACCAAGGGGGCACCATTTGGAGAGATCTGATTCTAGGCTAGCTCTCTCCCTCTCTCCCTCCCCAAGTCTCTCTAGTGGGTGAGGAGATCCTCTAGTGGTGCCCAAGCTTAGTAGTGGCTTGGGAGGGGAAGTTCCTTGGGAACTTCCGGGTATGTGGCGGGACCTCCCCACTAAGCCCTTGGTCCAGTTCATAGTTTCTCAACCTTCATCCTAGAGCTCTCCCTTGGGGGGAGTAAGTGTTGGTTGCCCCTTAGCTTGCTGAGGGCCCCGAACTCCACAGAAGCCGAGATCTCGGTTTCAACACATGGTGCGGTGAGCGTGGAGTGTGACTTATTTAAGAAACTCTCAAGATGAGTTCCATGGACGGAGGTGGAGGAAGATCCGACCCAGGTCACTCGCAACCCCCGGTGGATGGAGTGACGTTGGAGATGTTTGAGAATCTCAGGCAGGAGGTCATGCAGACCCTGCAGGTAGCTTTCGCCTCGATAATCAAAGACAGGAGAGAAAGTGGTCCGGAGGCCTCACCTCAAAAGGTGGGCGAGAGCATCCTCGGCCAGGCATCCGGGAAAGAGGTGCTGGAAGGGGGCGAGTGGGGAGGTCCTCGACCCCCACTCACCGAGACCCAAGTGGGCGAGTGGGGAGGTCCTCGACCCCCACTCGCCGAGACCCAAGTGGGCGAGTGGGGAGGTCCTCGACCCCCACTCGCCGAGACCCAAGGGGGAGAGAGGGGAGGCGCCATGCCCCCACTCGCCCAACCCCAAAGGGGGGCGAGCGTAGGAAGTCCTTTTTGTGAGTTGATCCTCTTAGCCCCGATTCCGGAGGGGTTCAAGGGGGCGGAGATGTCTCACTACTTCGGCAAGGATGACCCCGTCTTGCACCTGCAGTGGTTTGAGGACATGGTCTCCATCATGCCCATGTCGGATGCCTTCAAGTGTCGGCTCTTTGCCGTCACCCTCAAGGAGAAGGCCAGGGACTGGTTCCATCAGCTCCCTGCAGGATCCATCTACGCCTTCGAAGACTTGCGCCGAGCTTTTCTGCTACGCTTCTCGACGTCAAGAAAGAGGAAGAAAGATGCCGAAGAACTTTTCAAGATCAAGCAAGAGCCGGAGGAGTCGCTGGCTCACTATCTGGAACGGTTCAGGGAGGAGGTTCTCCTTGTCCAAGAAGTGCCCGGGTACACCCTCAAGCTTGCCTTCACGTTGGGGCTGCGGGAGGGTTTCTTCAAGATGGACCTCAAGAGAAGAGCTCCTTTGTCCTTTAAAGAGTTGATGGAAAGGGTGGAAGAAGAAGTTGAGAGTGAGGAGGCCAACCCGGAGTTCACAAGAAGGCTGGCTAAGCTGAGTGAGCTTGTGGCAAGGCAGCAGGGGGGAAGAGTAGGGGCTCCCAAGAGAAAGTTCGACCAAGAGGAAGGCAAATTCCAGGAAGAGGAGGTTGACCCCCCTAGGTGGGGGCAGAGGCCAAGGGCATCCCCTCCACCGCCTCAACAGGCCATGGCGATTGGCTGGGAAAAAAGGAGGAGAGTCAGAAAAGCAGGAAGAAGAGGAAGAGGGGGTAGGGTGGAGTTACCCTATTGTGACCTCCACGATGAGGAAGGTCACGCGATGATCAACTGCCCTGAGTTCTTGGAATTGAAGGAAGCGAGGGGTTTGGTGCGGAACAACAACAACCAATTGGGAACGAGGGAGACCACCCTCGGCAGTAGGAGACCAAGTTTGTCTAAGTGTTCAGTTTCTTCTCTCCACCCTTAAGTCCATGTAGCGTGGTTGTTTACTTAGTTTTTTCTTGCATGTAATGTGATGATTAATGTAGTGAAAGTTTTCAAGTACTTAGTCCCGACGCTGGCCCGCTGACCAGGCTCCCATCAAGCTGGCAGGTCCGAGGATCGCTCGGTGGCAGGAAAGTCTCAAGTACTTAGTCCCGATGCTGGCCCGCTGACCAAGCTCCCATCAAGCTGGCAGGTCCGAGGATCGCTCGGTGGCAGGAAAGTCCCAAGTACTTAGTCCCGATGCTGGCCCGCTGACCAGGCTCCCATCAAGCTGGCAGGTCCGAGGATCGCTCGGTGGCAGGAAAGTCCCAAGTACTTAGTTCCGATGCTGGCCCGCTGACCAGGCTCCCATCAAGCTGGCAGGTCCGAGGATCGCTCGGTGAGAGGAGAGTCTCAGGGTACTTAGTCCCGATGCTGGCCCGCTGACCAGGCTCCCATCAAGCTGGCAGGTTCGAGGATCGCTCGGTGGCAGGAAAGTCTCAAGTACTTAGTCCCGATGCTGGCCCGCTGACCAGGCTCCCATCAAGCTGGCAGGTCCGAGGATCGCTCGGTGGCAGGAAAGTCCCAAGTACTTAGTCCCGATGCTGGCCCGCTGACCAGGCTCCCATCAAGCTGGCAGGTCCGAGGATCGCTCGGTGGCAGGAAAGTCCCAAGTACTTAGTCCCGATGCTGGCCCGCTGACCAGGTTCCCATCAAGCTGGCAGGTCCGAGGATCGCTCGGTGGCAGGAAAGTCCCAAGTACTTAGTCCCGATGCTGGCCCGCTGACCAGGCTCCCATCAAGCTGGAAGGTCCGAGGATCGCTCGGTGGCAGGAGAGTCTCAGGGTACTTAGTCCCGATGCTGGCCCGCTGACCAGTCTCCCATCAAGCTGGCAGGTCCGAGGATCGCTCGGTGGCAGGAAAGTCTCAAGAACTTAGTCCCGATGCTGGCCCGCTGACCAGGCTCCCATCAAGCTGGCAGGTCCGATGATCGCTCGGTGGCAGGAAAGTCCCAAGTACTTAGTCCCGATGCTGCCCCGCTGACCAGGCTCCCATCAAGCTGGCAGGTCCGAGGATCGCTCGGTGGCAGGAAAGTACCAAGTACTTAGTCCCGATGCTGGCCCGCTGACCAGGCTCTCATCAAGCTAGCAGGTCCTAGGATCGCTCAGTGGCAGGAAAGTCCCAACTACTTAGTCCCCATGCTAACCTGCTGACCAGGCTCCCACCTAGCTGGCAGGGTCAGGAACCGCTCAGTGGCCGAAAATTCTCTTAAGTATCTTTCCCCCCGAGGTGGTTCCACTAGCCGGGCTCTCACTAGCCGGCAGGGTAGGAAGGCCTCTCTGGGAGGCTAAGTGTTTTTCCCCCGTGGTGGCTCCACTAGTCGGGCTCTCACTAGCCGACAGGGTAGGAAGGCCTCTCAGGGAGGCTGTGTTTTTCCCCGAGGTGGCTCAGCTAGCCGGGCTATCGCTAGCCGACAAGGTTGGGGGACCTCTCGGGGAGGCGCTGTGGCTTTTCCAAGATATCACCAATAACCGGATTCCCAGCTACACTCGTCGAATATGCAGGGTTGGACATTTCTTTCCGAGCGTGAGCCACGCTCGAAAAGAGCGGGGATTGTGTACAACCCTGTATTCGCCGAGTGGGCCCCCGAGGCCCAAGATATTTTTAGGCCAAATATTTCCAAAGGGCGCGACCCCGGGATAAGGAGGGGTGAGCGTTTGGACAGAGTCGAGTCTGAGGGGCGCATCCCAGGACTGTTCCCTTGTGAGGGTGAGCTGGGGAGGGCCGGGAGGCCTCCGGCTAGCCCAGAACCTTGTGGGGGCGAGCTGGGAGGGCCGGGAGGCTTCCGGCTCGCCCAGAGCCTTGTGGGGGCGAGCTGGGAGGGCCGGGAGGCCTCCGGCTTGCCCAGAGCCTTGTGGGGGCCAGCTGGGAGGGCCGGGAGGCCTCCGGCTCGCCCAGAGCCTAGTGGGGGCCAGCTGGGAGGGCCGGGAGGCCTCCGGCTCGCCCAGAGCCTTGTGGGGGCGAGCTGGGAGGGCCGGGAGACCTCCGGCTCGCCCAAAGACTTGTGGGGGCGAGCTGGGAGGACCGGGAGCCCTCCGGCTCGGCCAGAGCCTTGTGGGGCGAGCTGGGAGGGCCGGGAGGCCTCTGGCTCGCCCAGAGACTTGTGGGGGCGAGCTGGGAGGGCCGGGAGGCCTCCGGCTCGCCCAGAGCCTTGTGGGTGCGAGCTGGGAGGGCCGGAGGCCTCCGGCTCGCCCATAGACTTGTGGGGGCGAGCTGGGAGGGCCGGGAGGCCTCCGGCTCGCCCAGAGCCTTATGGGGGCGAGCTGGGAAGGCCGGGAGGCCTCCGGCTTGCCCAGAGACTTGTGGGGGCGAGCTGGGAGGGCCGGGAGGCCTCCGGCTCGCCCAGAGACTTGTGGGGGCGAGCTGGGAGGGCCGGGATGTCACAACCCGCATTTTCCCAAGAATATAATACATATTATCAGAGCAAGGAGAAAATACGCGTCGTGATGCCACGCCTGCAGGAGACGACTACAGATGCTCAGGCAAACACTCCTTACGATAAATTTATAAAAGACATATATGTGTTTATATTAAAAGAGAAATTTTCATTTTTTACTTAAGACCGCGTCCCTCGGTCCGGTGGATCCTCTAGTCCACAAGTAGAAAACTATATATACGCAGCGGAAAAATAGGTTAGTTTTTTAGCCTACATGAGCATGAAGATGAACATCCCAGAAATAATATGCATATATCTATGTTTAGTATAGTAAGAAAAGATTTTCTACGATCTTCAAGGTACGTGACATTTATTTAAAACCATGATATGCAAGAATGACATTTTTATACCCAAAAGTAACTAATGCATCCTAGCATAAAGCTTTCCCAAAGAGCAAGTAGGTAAACAACTCAAAAGTAACAGCAAGTAACCAGCAAGTAATCTAAACCAAAAGCCATACGGGCGTCAACAACTGACACGAACCCGCAGGAGAACAAGGAAAACAACTGAAAATCTGCCCCTTACCTAGAAGAGGGGAAGGGCCTCGACAGGAGACCTGAACGACGCCGCTCTAACTCCGGCGGCAGCTAAAGACCTGAACCTGAGACATTCATAAGAAAAGAATGCCTCAGCCCAAAAAGGGTGCAAGAAAACCAAGATTAGCAGCAATTCAAAATAAAAGAGTACAGAAAGGAGAACTAAGCAGGTAAACCTCAATAATCTAACCACAACATGAGCCAGCACAAACGAGTGCACTCGGTAAGAGGAAAAGAAAATCCTGCACTGAAAGGTAATAGCCAAAGCAATCATGGCCACCCACGTGTCCGTCCCTACGGCTCAGAGGTGATGATTATACATATAATATATCATAATATCATACATAAGCATATAAGCTTAATAAAACTTGAGACTGATCAGCTCGAGGGAAAAGCGTCATCATCCCTGCAGCTCAGTTGGTGACGAGTCTTGTTTGAAGAGGCTCATCAAGGGTAGGTCGGGTGTTCGATCCCCGCTGCCAACACCCCACTGTTGCTGAGAAACAGGCTCAGAGAAGGGTTGGGGTGTGCTAAGCGGGCTGCAGCCCGGGCGTCCTGGACAATGGGGCCAGGCGTCTAACGGTTCGGACAAATGGGGCCGGGCCGTTACACAGGAGGCCTCCGGCTCGCCCAGAGCCTTGTGGGGGCGAGCCGGGAGGGCCGGGAGGCCTCCGGCTCGCCTAGTGACTTGTGGGACCAGAGCCTTGTGGGGGCGAGCTGGGAGGGCCGGGAGGCCTCCGGCTCGCCCAGAGCCTTGTGGGGGCGAGCCGGGAGGGCCGGGAGGCCTCCGGCTCGCCCAGTGCCTTGTGGGGGCGAGCTGGGAGGGCCGGGAGGCCTCCGACTCGCCTAGAGCCTTGTGGGGGCGAGCTGGGAGGGCCGGGAGGCCTCCGACTCGCACAGAGCCTTGTGGGGGCGAGCTGGGAGGGCCGGGAGGCCTCCGGCTCGCCCAGAGCCTTGTGGGGGCGAGCTGGGAGGGCCGGGAGGCCTCCGGCTCGCCCAGAGACTTGTAGGGCGAGCTGGGAGGGCCGGGAGGCCTCCGGCTCGTCCAGAGTTTTGTGGGGGCGAGCTGGGAGGGCCGGGAGGCCTCCGGCTCGCCCAGAGACTTGTGGGGCGAGCTGGGATGGCCGGGAGGCCTCCGGCTCGCCCAGAGCCTTGTGGGGGCGAGCTGGGAGGGACGGGAGGCCTTCAGCTCGCCCAGAGCCTTATGGGGGCGAGCTGGGAGGGCCGGGAGGCCTCCGGCTTGGCCAGTGACTTGTGGGGGCGAGCTGGGAGGGCCGGGAGGCCTCCGGCTCGCCCAGAGCCTTATGGGGGCGAGATGGGAGGGCCGGGAGGCCTCCGGCTCGCCCAGAGCCTTGTGGGGGTGAGCTGGGAGGGCCGGGAGGCCTCCGGCTCGCCCAGAGCCTTGTGGGGGCGAGTTGGGAGGGCCGGGAGGCCTCCGGCTCGCCCAGAGCCTTGTGGGGGCGAGCTGGGAGGGTCGGGAGGCCTTCGGCTCGCCCAGAGCCTTGTGGGGGCGTGCTGGGAGGGCCGGGAGGCCTCTGGCTCGCCCAGAGCCTTATGGGGGCGAGCTGGGAGAGCCGGGAGGCCTCCGGCTCGCCCAGAGCCTTGTGGGGGTGAACCGGGAGGGCCGGGAGGCCTCCGGCTCGCCCAGTGCCTTGTGGGGGCGAGCCAAGAGGCCGGGAGGCCTCCGGCTCGCCCAGAGCCTTGTGGGGGCGAGCCGGGGAGGCCGGGAGGCCTCCGGCTCGCCCAAAGCCTTGTGGGGTCGAGCCGATGAGGCCTGGAGGCCTCCGGCTCGCCCAGCTCTGTAGTAGGAGGTGGTCTGCGTTTAGCACCTCAGAACAGCGGGATTTGGTATTCGCAGTCCAGTTTTGGCTATTCGTAGTCCAGTTTTGGCTATTTGCAGCCCAGATCCAAAATTCCTATAAATAGAACCAAGGGGGCACCATTTGGAGAGATCTGATTCTAGGCTAGCTCTCTCCCACTCTCTCCCTCCCCAAGTCTCTCTAGTGGGTGAGGAGAGCCTCCAGTGGTGCCCAAGCTTAGTAGTGGCTTGGGAGGGGAAGTTCCTTGGGAACTTCTAGGTATGTGGCGGGACCTCCCCACTAAGCCCTTGGTCCAGTTCATAGTTTCTCAACCTTCATCCTAGAGCTCTCCCTTGGGGGGAGTAAGTGTTGGTTGCCCCTTAGTGAGGGCCCCGAACTCCACAGAAGCCGAGATCTCGGTTTTAACAGTGGCAGGTTCCAAAAGTTCCAAAGGTTGTCCCCGAGCAGACCCGCTGTCCAGGCTCTCACCTAGCTGGCAGGGCCGAAGGGTCACTCAGTTGCAGGTTCCAAAAGTTCCAAGGGTTGGCCCCGAGCAGACTCGCTGTCCAGGCTCTCACCTAGCTGGCAGGGCCGGAGGCTCATTAGGTGGTAGGTTCCAAAAATTCCACAGGTTTGCCCCGAGCAGACTCGCTGTCCAGGCTCTCACCTAGCTGGCAGGGCCGAAGGCTCACTCGGTGGCAGGTTCAAAAACTTCAAAAGGTTGGCCCCGAGCAGACCAGCTATCCAGGCTCTCACCTAACTGGCAGAGCCGAAGGCTCACTTGGTGGCAGGTTCCAAAAGTTCCAAAGGTTGGCCCCGATCAGACCCGCTATCCAGGCTCTCACCTAGCTGACAGGGCCGAAGGCTCACTCGGTGGCAGGTTCCAAAAGTTCCAAAGGTTGGCCCCGAGCAGACCCGCTGTCCAGGTTCTCACCTAGCTGGCAGGGCCGAAGGCTCACTCAGTGGCAGGTTCCAACAAGCTCCAAAGATTGGCCCCGAGCAGACCCGCTGTCCAGGCTCTCACCTAGCTGGCAGGGCCGAAGGATCACTCGGTGGCAGGTTCCAAAGGTTGGCCCCAAGCAGACCCGCTGTCCAGGCTCTCACCTAGCTGGCAGGGCAGAAGGCTCACTCGGTGGCAGGTTCCAAAAGTTCCAAAGGTTGGCCCCGAGCAGACCCGCTGTCCAGGCTCTCACCTACCTAGCAGGGCCGAAGGCTCACTCGGTGGCAGGTTCGAAAAAGTTCCAAAGGTTGGCCCCGAGCAGTCCCGCTGTCCAGGCTCTCACCTAGATGGCAGGGCGGAAAGCTCAGTCTGTGACAGGTTCTAAAAGCTCCAAAGGTTGGCCCCAAGAAGACCCGCTGTCCAGGCTCTCACCTAGCTGGCAGGGCTGAAGGCTCACTCGGTGTCACAACCCGTATTTTCCCGAAATAATTTATAATATCAGAGTAAAGGGAGAAAACACGCGTCATGATGCCACGTCCTGTAGGGGACAACTACAGATGTTCCGGCGAGCACTCAAATGAACATTTTTACGAGAAAAGATGTGAATTAATAAAAGTATTTTATCTTTAAGGTTATTTTCATTAGGTTAGGAAGTAGTGCCCTCGGCCCTGCGGTTTACATAGCCGCTCTTTATCAAAAATATGCGTACACAATGGAAGAAAATAAGTTCATTTTATTCCTAACGGCGCTGAAGACCAGAGACGTCTCCAGGGCGATCGCCGGTCTAAATTTAGTATATAATAAAGAAGTATCATTATATTCTGTTTTACACTTTGCAAATAGGTGATACTTAATAATAAATGCGACAAACAGTTAAAAGAACAAATTTTTATCTGCTAAAAGAACTGCATTAATATTCAGTAAAATAGGCTTTTCCCAGAGTGTACGAGTACAAGGTAATAAGTAGGAGAAAAAGAATTAGAAGTAAAGGAAGCTAGTAGCAGCATTAGCAACTAAACCAAACAAAAGCCATACGGGCGTCTACAACTGACACGAACCCGCAGGAAAAGAGTCAACAGTCAAAAGAAACGCTACAACAAGAGAAACTGAATCCTTACCTAATAGGGAGGAAAGCCCTCCACCCGAGAAACTGAACAACCCTGTTCTAAAACCTGCGGCAGCTACGAACCTGAACCTGAGGCATCCATAAGAAAAGAATGCCTCAGCCCAAAGGGTGCAAGAAAACAACATAGTTAAAAGTAAGAGCAGGAGAAGTAACAAGTGACATATCCAAGCTGAAAGGGGTATATAAATACATATATATATATATATACATACACACATATATATAACTATATATATACGCTTATATAAAGATTTCAGTAATAGAAGGTTAAGAAGATCCCGCATAGAACCAGCCCGATAAGCAAGAGCATGACTAAACTTGGCATATAATGCAAAAAATGGACCAGTGTTGGCGGACCCAAAACAATGTCACTATCCACTCACATAAAGGGGATGTTCAAAACGAACCAGTGGTGGCGGACCCAAACAATGTCACTAACCACGCACATAAAGGGGTCATTCACCCCAACAAAACAAAGGCGCTGTGGTGGTGGATCTCATCGCCCTACCAACCACTATTAACAGAACTATGATGGGGGACCCCATTGTTTCCTATATCCATCATTCCAGTGCAAACAAGTCCATCAATATTTAGCCAAGTAAATATGTAGAAGTAGCCAAGTAAAACATGATCCGGAACAAAATCAACCAGAATAAACCATCTACGAGTAGCCCAGGATCGGAACAAAGCTAAACATATAGCAGCTAGCATATAAAAGAGGGATAGAAGGATTCACCCAACCATAGCAGCTAGCATATAATAAAACGGGCAAATTAGGTGTGCCGAGGAGTTAGCAAATAGAACCACCATAATATTGACCATTTCTAGCTACTTGTAATCGAAGAGCGCAGAATTATTTTGCAAGTAATGAAACCCAACAAGAGTGAAGCAAAGTAGCCCCTTAGGAAAAGCATAGCAGCAGCCCGACTAAAGCCAACAGCAGCAGCCCCATAAGAGGAGAAAACAAATGGAAATAAGAGCAGCCCTCTAATAAAAACAACAATCCTCACAGCAGCCCCTAACATAAGGAAATAGCCCCCAAATTAACAAGCATAAGAAACAACCCCCAAATGAACAACAAAGGAATTAAACATACAACAGGTTTTATAATAGCAGCCCCCTCAAATTAGACAAGAAAATAAGGCAGCCCCCAACCAAACAGCAAGCATAACAACAGGCAGACCACGACAACAGGTGCAGCCCCCAGCAACTCAACTCAACAAGGAAAAGGACCCCCCATATAATCAAAAAGGAAGTAATTAAGAAAACCCCCAAATTTATCTAGATTCTCAAGTATAGCAGCACAAGGATGGCAGCAGGCACAAGAGCCCCAATAAATACCAAATTCAACAATTTCCATGTATAGCAACAAGTGTAATGCAGCAGGGAGAGAAAACCCCATAAAATAAATTGTAAATCAAACCCAAGCACAAGTATGGCTGCAAGCATAGAACAAGAAGACCCCCAAATTAATGAATCCAACAAAGTTCATGCATAGCAGCAAACATAAGGCAGCAGGCATAGGAACCCCCCAGATTAATGAATCCAACAAAGATCATGCATAGGAGATAGCATAGGGCAGCAGGGGGGAGAAACCCCAAAGTTTATTTGCAATATTTAACTCATAATAGCAGCTACCATAGGAGAAACAGAAGAAATGAGCTGGGGTAAGAAGGCAGTAGAAGAAGGAGAAGGGGGATGAAGAAGTTTTCTTGCCTCGCTTACACACGGCGACTCGCCGGACCGCAACCACGCAAGGAGAGAGCCGCCCGGAACCTAGCTCCGGCGACCCAACCTCCTCCGATTGCACCGGCGACGAAATCGGCACCGACCGACGAAACCCTAGGCGCGGCACTCCACAGCAGAGAATTGGGGAAGGGAATATCGGGGAGAGGGGAGCAGTGGCTTATAATGGATGCCAACAGGTATCATATCCAAGGATTAAGAGTAATAATAAGAATAATAATAATAATAATAATAATAATAATAATAATAATAATAATAATAATAATAATAAAAGCTTTATAAACATTTTGGGCTTATGTCCAGAAGTTGCTAAAAGAGGAGGGTGGAACCAGCTGGCCACCAGAATTCATAGGCCTTATACATTCATATATATATATATATATATATATATATATATTGGCATGAGCTGAGACCTACTGCACCACCTATAAATGAACAAATATATGACTTACGAAACTCGACGGACGACGACGCTTTCAAAAAAAGAAGTGACGCCCCCCTCACATTTACATAACAAGGCAACGATTTCTTAATTAAAACATTATCATTAAGAATACATATGTATAAATCTTATAAAGAGGTTGATAAGTTAATCCTTATAAGATAAATTATACCCGAATTAATTATTTCGTACCGGGATAAATAAAGATTTTATATCCAACGCGACCTCGCGAACTCTCGAGACGTGCTACGACGAAGCACCAAAGACGGTAACGCCCTCGCTACGATGGAATTAATGATTTAAGTAAGAATCAAAAATTCCGGGGCGTTACAACCACCCCTCCTAACAAGAAGTTTCGACCCGAAACTTTGCAATAACAATGAAGGATAAGGAAAAACACAAGAGACAAGGACTCACCGAGGGAACTAGCCGAAAAGGTGAGGATATGACTCCTTCACTGTTGACTCTAACTCCCAGGTCGCACCCCGAACATCCTGGTTGTCCCAAAGGACCTTCACCATAGGAATGGTCTTCCGCCGCAACACCCGATCCTGCCTTTCCAAAATGCGAACAGGCTGCTCCACAAATGACAGATTGGGCTGCAGCACTGGCACAGAATCCAGAACATGGCGATCGCTGCGGATGCACTTCCGCAACTGACTCACATGGAAAACATCGTGCACACCGGGGAAAGAGGCAGGTAACAACAACCTGTAAGCAGAAACCCCGATGCGTTCGACGATCTCGAATGGGCCTACATACCTGGGGTCCAGCTTATTGCTCTTCCTGAATCTTTTAACACCTGCCATCGGGGACACCTTTAAGAACACCATGTCCTCCACCGCAAATTCCAACTCACTCCTACACCGAATGACGTACTTCTTATAGCGCTCCTGAGCTACCCGGAGCTTCTCACGGATTTGCGACACAGCAACGCTCATCTCTTCCAACGCCTCAGGACCCAAAACGGGCTTCTCGCCCACCTCAGCCCAAAATAGGGGAGTCCGACATCGCCCCCCATACAGAGCCTCAAAAGGAGCCATCTGCAAACTCTCTAGATAACTGTTATTGTACGCGAACTCCATGAGCCCAAGGCGTTCATCCCAAGCACCTCCATGCTCTAGAATGTAACATCGGATCATATCCTCCACGATCTGATTAACCCTCTCTGTCTGCCCATTCGTCTGCGGATGATAAGCTGTAGAATACCTAAGATCGGTGCCCAAAGCCCCTTGCAGACTCTGCCAAAAATGGGAAGTGTATCTGGAATCTCGATCAGACACTATGCTCGCGGGCACTCCATGCAGTCTAATGACCTCCTGCACATACAGAGATGCAATCTTCTCCATAGAGTAACCAGTCTTGTACAGCACGAAATGAGCGCACTTGGTCAACCTGTCCATGATGACCCACACTGCATCATGTCCCCGAGGGGATCTCGACAAACCAGTAATGAAGTCCATGGAGATGCTCTCCCACTTCCACAAGGGAATATCCAACGGTGTCAACTTGCCCCCGGGTCTCCTATGATCCGCCTTGATGCGCTGACAAGTGTAGCACTGCGCCACGAATCTCGCAATATCGCCCTTCAAGCCTGGCCACCACACGATCTGCTTCAAATCGCGATACATCTTCGTAGAGCCAGGATGATAAGATAAGCTGGAGTCGTGAGCCTCCTCGCAAATCTTTGCTCGAATCTCCTCCACAGCGGGTATGCAAAGCCTACCACGGTATCTCAAGGTACCCTCAACATCAATCGAGAAATACGGCAACTCACCCTTCTCCGCTTTACCTCGGAGATGCTGCAAATCCAGATCATCCTTCTGGTACAACGTTGTCAAAGTAATCCAAGACGGCTCTACCACCTCCAAACAAGACGGTTCACCCCTGGGCTTCACCGCGATGCTCATCAAAAGGAACTCCTCCACCAGGGACTGTACGGAGAGTCCGAAAACAGAAGTTGACTTCCTGCTCAGGGCATCCGCCACTACATTTGCCTTGCCGGGGTGATAGAGGATCTCCACATCATAATCAGCCACGTACTCCATCCATAGACGCTGGCGCAGGTTCAACTCTCGCTGCGAAAACACGTAAATCAGGCTCTTGTGAATTGAATAGATCTTGCACACCACTCCATACAAGAGATGCCTCCACAGCTTCAGGGCATATATCACCGCAACAAACTCCAAATCATGCGTCGGGTAGTTCCGCTCATGCACCTTAAGCTGCCTCGACCCATACGCAATGACCTTGCCATCCTGCATAAGGACACACCCAAGGCCTAACAGCGAAGCATCGACGTAGACCTGAAACTCCACTCCCTCACCCATGAGAGCCAACACTGGGGCGGAACACAGCCTTCTCTTTAACTCCTGAAAGGCCTCCTCGCACTGCTCGCTCCAATCGGAAGTCGCTTCCTTCCGCGTCAACCTAGTCAGAGGCGCGGAAAAGCCTGAGAAACCTTCCACGAACCTCCGATAATAACCTGCTAAACCCAGAAAACTACGGATCTCCTTAGGCGACGACGGCCTCTTCCAATCCAAAACAGCGGCGACTTTCGCTGGGTCCACAGAGATGCCACCCTTGCCCACGACGTGACCCAAGAAAGAGACTTGCGAAAGCCAGAACTCGCATTTGCTCAGCTTGGCATACAGCTGGTGTGCCCTCAAGGTGGACATCACCAAGAACTCAAAATGTCCGTAACGAGACCGGAAAGCAGTTCGCGGAACGTCAGAGTCGCGAATCCTCAACTGATGGTAACCGGATTGAAGGTCAATCTTCGAGAACACGTAGCTACCCTGCAACTGGTCGAACAAGTCATCAATCCGCAGCAACGGATACCTGTTTTTGATAGTGACCTTGTTCAACTCTCTGTAATCGATGCAAAGCCTCATCGACCCATCCTTCTTCCTTACGAACAGAACCGGCGCACCCCAAGGCAACGAACTCGGCCTAATAAAGCCAAGCTGCAGCAGCTCATCCACCTGAGTGCGCAGCTCCTCCAACTCCCGCGGTGCCATACGGTATGGTGCTTTGCAATAGGGCGGGTCCCAGGCTCCAAATCTATCACAAACTCTACCTCTCGCTCAGGAGGGAGACCAGGAAGGTTGTCGGGAAAAACGTCCGGGTACTCCCGTGCCACAGGAATATCTTTAACACAAGGCGACGATGCGCAAGCCGCGAGCAAGACAGAAACAAAACAGACACGGCCATCGAACTCCGCCAAGGCCTGAGCACAGACCACGAACACAACCGAGGAAGTTTGACGCGGAAAGCCAAACACACTTCTGGGCTGGCCATCATCCATCAGAAAATCCAGACGCTTATCCCTGCACTGGATCACAACGTCGTATCGGGCTAGCCAATCCATGCCCAGAATCACGCCAAAATCCTCCAAATCGATTACCTTCAAGTCTGCATAGCCCAAAAATCCATCCAAAACAATCGGACACTGCCTCACCCACAGATCTGACACCACCGAATCTCCGGACGGGTACTTGACACAAAATGGCTCATCAACACGCTCCAAAGTCCAGCGATGCCGATCGACAAAATTCTTAGCCACGAAGGAGTGAGTGGCACCAGAGTAAAAAGAACATGCGCCCGACCATCTCGAACCTTAAACTCGCCTAACAAAGAAGTATAGACACATGACATAACAAAGATAGAACGCTGCTATAGCGACTAAGTTACCACAGAAAGATTGGACTACAACGAGAATGAGGAAGAACCTGATACAAACAGCCTGCTAAGACTGGACTCAAACCTCTAGGAAGAGAGGATATACAAATACTTGCTTTTGCTACTGCTTTTTCTCTGGGAAAAGTAAATACATAATATCACGCTATACTCAGGATGGTAGGCCATCCTTTACCTCTCGTGCACCTCTCCCGTATGCACATAAACTTAAAATCTTATCTGTAAAAATCATGGGTGTACATGTGTCATTGTGTAGACCTCTGGCTTGGCACGTGTGCTTATGCAATGTTATGCTATGCATGCAGTGCTATGCAAACTAAGAAAGGCCTTAATGCATGTTATGAGCGGCGTACACATGTGATCTTATGCATCCCATACTACATATTATCGCATGCAACGAAAAGAAAAAATCTAATGGACACACATGCGACCTACGTTATGCATCCCATGCTACATAACAGTCGCATGTTGTCACCTATGAGGATCCATATACAGACACATATTATGCATCCCATACTACATAATATGCCTCGTATACTTCTTTCATGCTTATGAGTGTAGTGTTCGTGCTTTAGCCGAGATCTACCGATGACCCATCGGTGAGTGTATGCAATGATTAACGATTCTTACTGGACGGTTAACCGGGCCAACCAGGCCATCTCCAGCAACCCGGCTAACCTCCCTTTGATACCAACTGTCACAACCCGTATTTTCCCGAAATAATTTATAATATCAGAGTAAAGGGGGAAAACACGCGTCATGATGCCACGTCCTGTAGGGGACAACTACAGACGTTCAAGCGAGCACTCAAATGAACATTTTTACGAGAAAAGATGTGAATTAATAAAAGTATTTTATCTTTAAGGTTATTTTCATTAGGTTAGGAAGCCGTGCCCCTCGGCCCTGCGGTTTACATAGCCGCTCTTTATCAAAAATATGCGTACACAACGGAAGAAAATAAGTTCATTTTATTCCTAACGGCGCTGAAGACCGTAGACGTCTCCAGGGCGATCGCCGGTCTAAATTTAGTATATAATAAAGAAGTATCATTATATTCTGTTTTACGCTTTGCAAATAAGTGATACTTAATAATAAATGCGACAAACAGTTAAAAGAACAAATTTTTATCTGCTAAAAGAACTGCATTAATATTCAGCAAAATAGGCTTTTCCCAAAGTGTACGAGTACAAGGTAATAAGTAGGAGAAAAAGAACTAGCAGTAAAGGAAGCTAGCAGCAACATCAGCAAGTAAACCAAACAAAAGCCATACGGGCGTCAACAACTGACACGAACCCGCAGGAAAAGAGTCAACAGCCAAAAGAAACGCTACAACAAGAGAAACTGAATCCTTACCTAATAGGGAGGAAAGCCCTCCACCCGAGAAACTGAACAACCCTGTTCTAAAACCTGCGGCAGCTACGAACCTGAACCTGAGGCATCCATAAGAAAAGAATGCCTCAGCCCAAAGGGTGCAAGAAAACAGCATAGTTAAAAGTAAGAGCAGGAGAAGTAACAAGTGACATATCCAAGCTGAAAGGGGTATATAAATACATATATATATATACATACACACATATATAACTATATATATATACGCTTATATAAAGATTTCAGTAATAGAAGGTTAAGAAGATCCCGCATAGAACCAGCCCGATAAGCAAGAGCATGACTAAACTTGGCATATAATGCAAAAAAAAATGGACCAGTGGTGGCGGACCCAAAACAATGTCCCTATCCACTCACATAAAGGGGATGTTCAAAACGAACCAGTGGTGGCGGACCCAAACAATGTCACTAACCACACACATAAAGGGGACATTCACCCCAACAAAACAAAGGCGTCGTGGTGGTGGATCTCATCGCCCTACCAACCACTATTAACAGAACTATGATGGGGGACCCCATCGTTCCCTATATCCATCATTCCAGTGCAAACAAGTCCATCAATATTTAGCCAAGTAAATATGCAGAAGTAGCCAAGTAAAACATGATCCAGAACAAAATCAACCAGAATAAACCATCTAAGAGTAGCCCAGGATCGGAACAAAGCTAAACATATAGCAGCTAGCGTATAAAAGAGGGATAGAAGGATTCACCCAACCATAGCAGCTAGCATATAATAAAACAGGGCCAATTAAGTGTGCCGAGGAGTTAGGAAATAGAACCACCATAATATTGACCATTTCTAGCTACTTGTAATCGAAGTGCGCAGAATTATTTTGCAAGTAATGAAACCCAACAAGAGTGAAGCAAAGCAGCCCCTTAGGAAAAGCATAGCAGCAGCCCGAATAAAGCCAACAGCAGCAACCCTATAAGAGGAGAAAACAAAAGGAAAAAAGAGCAGCCCTCTAATAAAATCAACAATCCTCACAGCAGCCCCTAACATAAGGAAACAACCCCCAAATTAACAAGCATAAGAAACAGCCCCCAAATGAACAACAAAGGAATTAAACATACAGCAGGTTTTATAATAGCAGCCCCCTCAAATTAGACAAGAAAATAAGGCAGCCCCCAACCAAACAGCAAGCATAACAGCAGGCAGACCACGACAACAGGTGCAGCCCCCAGCAACTCAACTCCACAAGGAAAAGGGCCCCCCATATAATAAAAAAGGAAGTAATTAAGAAAACCCCAAAATTTATCTAGATTCTCAAGTATAGCAGCACAAGGATGGCAGCAGGCACAAGAGCCCCAATAAATACCAAATTCAGCAATTTCCATGTATAACAACAAGTGTAATGCAGCAGGGAGATAAAACCCCATAAAAAAATTGTAAATCAAACCCAAGCACAAGTATGGCAGCAAGCATAGAACAAGAAGACCCTCAAATTAATAAATCCAACAAAGTTCATGCATAGCAGCAAACATAAGGCAGTAGGCATAGGACCCCCCCCCCCCCCCCCCCCCCAGATTAATGAATCCAACAAAGATCATGCATAGCAGCTAGCATAAGGCAGCAGGGGGGAGAAACCCCAAAGTTTATTTGCAATATATAACTCATAATAGCAGCTACCATAGGAGAAACAGAAGAAATGAGCTGGGGTAAGAAGGCTGTAGAAGAAGGAGAAGGGGGATGAAGAAGTTTTCTTGCCTCGCTTACACACGACGACTCGCCGGACCGCAACCACGCAAGGAGAGAGCTGCCCCGAAACCTAGCTCCGGCGACCCAACCTCCTTCGATAGCACCGGCGACGAAATCGGCACCGACCGACGAAACCCTAGGCGCGGCACTCCACAGCAGAGAATCGGGGAAGGGAATATCTAGGAGAGGGGAGCAGCGACTTATAATGGATGACAGCAGGTATCATATCCAAGGATTGAGAGTAATAATAAGAATACTAATAATAATAATAATAATAATAATAATAATAATAATAATAATAATAATAATAATAATAATAATAAAAGCTTTATAAACATTTTGGGCTTATGTCCAGAAGTTGCTGAAAGAGGAGGGTGGAACCAGCTGGCCACCAGAATTCATAGGCCTTATACATTCATATATATATATATATATATTGGCATGAGCTGAGACCTACTGCACCACCTATAAATGAACAAATATATGACTTACGAAACTCGACGGACGACGACGCTTTCAAAAAAAGAAGTGACGCCCCCCTCACATTTACATAACAAGGCAACGATTTCTTAATTAAAACATTATCATTAAGGATACATATGTATAAATCTTATAAAGAGGTTGATAAGTAAATCCTTATAAGATAAATTATACCCGAATTAATTATTTCGTACCGGGATAAATAAAGATTTTATATCCAACGCGACCTCGCGAACTCTCGAGACGTGCTACGACGAAGCACCAAAGACGGTAACGCCCTCACTACGATGGAATTAATGATTTAAGTAAGAATCGAAAATTCTGGTGCGTTACACTCGGTGGCAGGTTCCAAAAGTTCCAAAGGTCGGCCCCGAGCAGACCCGCTGTCCAGGCTCTCACCTAGCTGGCAGGGCCGAAGGCTCACTCGGTGGCAGGTTCCAAAAGTTCAAAGAGGTTGGCCCCCAGCAGACCCGCTGTCCGGGCTCTCACCTACCTGGCAGGGCCGAAGGCTCACTTGGTGGCAAGTTCCAAAAGTTCCAAAGGCCGGCCCAGGGGAAGGAAGGGTTATGAATAAAGGACCTAAGGAGGAAGATTATCACAGGTAACAACCCTGGTACTGATTTCAGCCAGGACCACTATCTATCTACTAAGACTAAGTTGACCCCATGGTATAGCCTAAAGGGTCAAGGTTTTAGGCCACAGAGATAGCTAAAACTTGAGGAAAAGCTAAGGTTCTGCGTTTGACGAACTGCTTACTCTCAGCGTTCGACGAACAGCTTACTCTCTGCGTTCGACGAACGGCTTACTCTCTGCATTCGATGAACGGCTTACTCTCTGCGTTCGAAGAGCGGCTTACTCTCTGCGTTCGACGAACAACTTACTCTCTACGTTGGACGAACGGCTTACTCTCTGCGTTCGACGATCGACTTTCTCTCTGCGATTCGACAAACGGCTTACTCTCTGCGTTCGATGAACGACTTACTCTCTACGATTCAAGGAACGGCTTACTCTCTGCATTCGACGAATGGCTTACTCTCTGCGTTCGACGAACGACTCTCTCTCTGCGTTCGACGAACGACTTACTCTCTGGGTTCGACGAACGGCTTACACTCTGCATTCGGTGAATGGCTCTCTACGTTCTACGAATGGTTTGCCTCAATCTCAGTGGTCGACGACCTGTCTCAGCGACTGACAATCTGTCTCAGCGGTCGACAATCCGTCTCAGTGGTAGACAAATTCGCCGAGGACGGGGTTGCACAGAAAAAGCATTCGCTAGGCGAATGCATGACGAAACAGTAGTAGTCTTAAGGGACGTGGGAGTTATGCCAGATGAAGTGGGTCCATGCCGCGGTTTCGCTCCCGGCAAAATCAATGAAATTGTCTAAGTCTTTAAAAAGAGGCGCGTACGAATGCGAAAAGGGTTTTTTCTGCGGGGCGTGCCTGCGTGATGAAATCATCCCGGTCGCGACCTAAGGATGGGGGTCATCGGCACCCGAGCAAGTCAAAGAAGCAAGTGTGAGCACGATAGTTCGAAAGTACATGGAAGAGAATACGGGTGTGCGAGCTGTCGGGTGATGATAACGATAAGTGCAGTGAAAAGAAATACACAGTGGCAATTAAGATCGTGAATGGCAACAAAAACATTACTTTCTATTTTTCATAAAATTACAAAAGGCTCTCGCCTTATATCAAAGGAAATGAAAAATCTTCAAGGGTCTTCAGCCTCGTGAGAGGAGTACCCACCGCTCGGAGAGGAGAGGCCTCCAAGATCTCGCCCATCGACAGCTTCATCCGCAGCATCGAGCGGGACGTAGAGCTCTGGAAGCACATGAGGGGCTAGAATCCTATCGCCTTCTTCCTTCAGAAGGCCAGCCCTTCGCAGCACATCCAGCGCATGCTCCGCCGCCCCCTGGGCAGTCCTCTGCATCAACCCGTCAAAATCAGCGTTGGAGTAGAGATGCCAAATTTCCATCTCTGCAGGAGGTGGCCGAGCGGCAGCTTCTCGCAGCCTCTGGTTCTCGGCCTCCAAGGCCATATTTCGCTCTTCGAGGATGCGAGAACGCACAAGCAAGTTATCATAGTCGGTTATGTCCTATAGGTGAAAAGAAGGTTAATGCACAGGAAAGAAAGAAAGGAAAGCGAGAACTCGGATCGCGAAAAGAAGAAAGGGATACCTCTCGGCTCGGGCGGCTGGCGAGAAGGGCCTCGGCCGCGACCAGTTGTTGCTTCGCGGTCGCGGCCTCGGCTACTGCAATAGAGTGAGTCTTCTCAACCTCTATGATGTTTCTCATGAGTGTCATGCCTCGACGAGAGGACATGTGGGTCAGCTCATGGGCCCGCATCATCGCCCTCGCTGCCTCGTGTGCGAGAGTCTGAGTCGACTCGGTATCATAAATGGAGGCAGCCTCGCGGCTATAAAGCGCGTACGAGAGGCCATAAGCGTGGCCGCTGGTGGTCTCCTTCTCCATCCAAGATGGAGGAAGGGTTGAAAGGGAGACCCGGTTGGCCCACCGGTCCCAGCTAACGAGGGGCTCGCCAGCGAGATCGCATACTTCACGCCGAGAGAAAAGTTTCGGTGACCTCTCAGCACGGGCCCCGAAGAAGTTGCCGCTGGCGCGACGGCGGGCTGGACGGCTGAGACCCTCTCCACGTGAACACTCGAGCGCGGGACGTCCTCCACGGCCGCTTTGCCCTTATCAGCAGTGGATGGTTTCGACCGCTTGGCGGAAGGGCTCGAAGTTGCGTCAGGCTTCCGCTTCGGCTTCGGCTTTTGACCGCTGGATCTCGCGGGAGGCGGGTTCTCGCGGCATGCTGCAGCAGCAGACTGCGTGCGGGCGAGAGCGTCGGAAGGAGGGACTCCCACAGTCGCATTCGACGGATGAAGAGGGAGGCTCTGAAGCCCTGCGTTCAAAAGGTCAGTTAAAATAGGCGGAAGTGAATATAGAAGGAGCGAGAGTTCGGGTCAAGGTAATTCAGCTTACCTTCTCCCGGCGGGACCATCGACAGTGAACCAACGTTCTTTCGCAAGTGCACAACGTCCATGTCGTGCTTCAGGAGGTAGGCGTGGAGCTTGGCGTCGAACCCTCCCAGCGTTGGAGTCCGGAAGGTTGACTCATCCTCTTGCACGGGTGCGAATGGCACATTGCCGAACTTCCCGTGACAAAGATGAACCTCCGAACCCAGTCATGGTTCTTGTTGGCGGTGCCGATCACGTTGAGGGGGCTCTGCCTAGAGAAAAATGCGACTCCGTGAGTGGCCCTGAAGGTGAAGAGCTTGCGGAAGACTAGGAGCGAGAACTCAATCCCCTCCTCGTGCAGGTAGCAGGCGAATGCTACCAGCATGGGGTTAGAGTTGGGATTGAGTTGCGCGGGAACTACCCTGAAGTAGCGCAGGTTCAGGCGCACCTCTGGCCACAGTAGGAGGCGGAGCCCTACCTCGAAGTGCTCCAAGGGTATCGCGAGTGTGTCAGGCGAGAACTGATTGATGCGATCCCGGCTCCCCAGGAGGCGCCCATCGAAACCCGGCGGGACAAAATCCACGACGGCTTGGTTGAAGTCTGCCTCCGAGAGGTCACAGGTTTCGAAGTCTTGATTGGAGAACACCTTGGCGCAGTTAGCCCTACCATCCGCTTCTTTTGGCATCATGAAGGGGGGGAATGATCTCGCTAGAGGAGAAGAGTAGAGAGAAGGGCGAGTGATATCGCGAGAGGAGAAGAGTAGAGAGAAGGGCGAGTGATATCGCGAGAGTAAAAGAGTAGAGAGAGAGAGATGAAAGCGCAGTAATGACGGTGGTTGGCTGAACTATTTATAGAAAAAAGGTGAAAAATGACAGAAATCATTTGCGCGTGGGGTGCGGATAGCCCCTGCAACTCCTCAATACCTCGGGATTGGAACCACCCACCTGAACCTGACCACGCACAAAAGGCGAAAACAGCATGCGAGATCTTCCCTGCAAAATACGAATCAAGGGAGCGAAAGCAAAAATAATCGCGAGACAGCATTCTGACAAATAAGCAACAAGCGAGATATATATATAAAAATACGCAAGCCATAGTTCGTGAGACAAAGGGTCTCTCCCTAGTCCGATGTGAACAAAAACAGAGAAAGAAATGGCAGGGGTGCGGGAGAACGCAGGGAGAGAGTGTCGGTAGGCTTAATATTGATCCCACCGCCATCGGGCCCGGCCTCGCCTCCCTATCCTTGGAGGCACTCGCGGGTAGTGAAACACGCTGAAAGCTGTCAGCTCTTGTCTTATCAAGCACATTTGATCCCGGGCCCGCGCGATATGCCTCCCAGGCGAGGTCTCCTCACACCCACCCCCCTGGCGCTCCATCTCTCCGACCAGGTGCCCATAGTCTCACTCGAGGGAGCTGAACCGACGCTCGAAGGCCTCCCGGTGCTCCTCCGTCAGGCTGGCTTGGTCTCGCTACATCCAGATTAGCTTGCCAAACAGCTCTGTCATCCGTTCCTTCATAGTATGGGCATCCTCGTGGTCGCCAAGGAATTCAGAGATGTCGCTAGGAGAGGGTGAAGGCGAGATTAGCCCCTCCTCCTCTGAAGGATCGGTGATCGGGATCTGGCGAAATCCTGCAAAAGTAGAAATTAGACCTCTCTCAGATGCAAGCCGCGAGTTCTGCAGAAGGAGGCAACCAACCCGGCACATATTCTTCGACGGGAGACTGGCAAGAGGTGCTGGGATGCCCTGCGAATGGTCGACTTGGGAGGTGGAGAGATTTCCTTTTTCCGGGGCAGTACGTCTGATCGGCCGCGGCGGAAGTGACAGTCGGGTCCGCAGCAGGAGAATCGGTCCCGGGACTCTTCCCCGCCGGACGTTCCTGCTCCGGGGGGGGGGGGGGGTAGGACTCTTGGTGGCATCGGGAACTATAGAAGTACGGAAGGGAGGGGGCAATCCCGTGGTCCCGAAGGTCCCAAAGGTGGGGGCTGTGAAAGCCTAAGTCAAAAGAGTGGCGGGAAGAGAAAAAGGTAGGCGAGAGGGGAACAGAATGCCACCAAGCGAGGATGAGGCTCCGCCAGAAGTGCCGAGAAGGTCGGACATTTTGGTCGAAGGGGCGTTCTCGAAAGCAGGGGGAGGAACGACAGCATTCGCCTGGCCGAGCCCGAGGCCACACGCGGTCATCGTCAGGACCTACGAATGGCGAGATAGGCGGTGGTCAATCACATCATCATAATCAACCTCGAAAGTGAGATGTGTTCCGTTACGTTGTTGGTATTTACGGGAGGAAATTCAGAGAGGGGGGAGTCTTAGACGCAGATTCCCTCTCACCCGGGTCTCGCCAGACCGTCTTTGCCTTCTTCAGCCTGTAGGGCTTGGAGGGGTCTCTTGCCGACGAGAGCCAGGGGGCGTAACGGGTAGTATTGGGAGCGGTCCCTCCCTGCGCAGCGGCGAGACGAGCCATCATTCCCTCCGAAAGTGGCCGTGGCGTCGGCTTCATGAACGTCATGGCGAGTGCTCCGAGGGAGAAAGTGAGGAACAGTGATTAAAAGATGGGCAAGCTAAAGACAACAGCTGGGGCCGTATTTATAGCTAAGTGGAGGGCCCCACCAATAAGATTCCCTCCAGGTCAGCAAAGCACTCGCCGAATATTGAGGTTGGACTCTTCTTTCCGAGCGTGGGACACTCGCAGATTAGGAGTCCAAGGGCCCTTGGGCGAGTGAGGCCCAACTCGCGGGACACTCGCATAGCGCCAAAGCAGATAGGCGAGAGCAGCCAAGATCTCACCCGCCGAGCAAGTCGAGCGCCTGGCGAATGGGGTCCTCATGAGCCCATTCGCCCGGTGAAGTATGACGGGCAAGGAGCCTGGCGAGTGGTGCCTTCACGGACCACTCGCCCAGAAGGCTTTGGGGGGAAATGACCTAGATACCCCTTGTGGGCTGCCAATAGCCCTTCAAAACAGCGGAGTTAGGCTATTAGCAGACCAGTTTGGAGTGCGATTAGTAAACCAAAAGGCGGATTTACGCTATTTGCAGTCCAAGACTAGAAAATCTATAAATAGAACCTTAAGGGCACCTTTGAGGAGATCGAATCTTTTGATCTCTCTCCTCTAGGAAATTTTCGGAGTTTGCTGCTAGTGCCCTCCAAGGTGCCCAACTGAGCATTGGTTTGGGAGGGGAAGCTCTCTAATATCTTCCGGGTGTGTGGCGGGACCTCCTCGCAGCAGCCTTGGGTCTGTTCCAGATTGTTCATCCTCGGTCAGGAGAGTTCAGTGAGGGAGAAGTAGGCGCGGGCTACACCCCCTATGGGTCCGAACTCAGAGACCGGTTGACTGTTTCAACACTATTGATATGAAAACTTTATATAAAAATTATATAACAATCCAGCAAATATATTTCATGGTATGAATTTCTCAATTTATAAACTCAAATTGTACTTTGTGAAGGAAGCATGTCAATTACTCAATGATAAATTCTAACAAAATTCCCAGAGCTTCCTACTGATATGAAAAGTCTATATACAAAATTCTATAACAATCCAGCAATTATATTTCATGGTATGAATTTCTCAAATTATAAAGTCAAATTATACTTTGTGAAGGAAGCATGTCATTTACTCAATGATAAATTCTAACAAAATTCCCAGAGCTTCCGACAGATATAAAAAGTCTATGTACAAAATTTCACAATATTTCAGTAAGCTTTGACCCTATAATTACTCACTTGGGGTCTATGTGACCAAATCATGTGAAGTCAACTTTCCTAGGGAAATTAACCCAATGGTGGATGGTTTTCACTATAGAGTATTGTCCTATGTTCCTAAGTACATTTTTTAAATTTCATGAGAATTGACTAAGGGGATTTTCCTGAATTCTCAAATCATGGTTCATTTATCCCCTTACTGAACATCTTAAAGATGGTCCCACTAAGTTTATGTTTTAACCTAGATTTGCTTACATGCAAGGGTCTAAATGACCTAAGGTTTTAACCAGAGACTAATATACCCATAACCAACCCTCCAAGGGAGATTTGGCATTATTTGAATCTAATTGCCCCATAAAATACACCATAGGTGATTTATTAAATGTTCACTAAAACCTTAGGAAAACGTGCTCCAAAAATTTTGATTTTGGGGCACATAGTTGGTCTAGGGGACGTACTCACATTGTCCAAATTTTAGCTTCATACCATCTACTATACAAAAGTTATTCACAATTTAAGGTTTGTCCTTCACTAGGACCAACCTTACTAAATCTGCTCTACAGATGGTTGTATGTCACCAAATGGTATGAGTATACCTCCTACAGATAGTAGACACAAAGGCCTACAAAAGTTGCCTCTGCCTACTTTTCATTTTAAGGCCTCTAAGGGCCCCTAAATTTGAGTACAAAATGTCTATTTCACTATGGAAAAAACAACCTTTAGTGTGACCTAAATGGAGGTTTTTCTATGGCTCATTAAAACATGGATCTACTCATGTGCAAGGATCCAACTGAGCCAAAATTTTTACCAGTGAATAATATACATATAACCAACCTCCTAAAAGATATTTGCAGTGGTTTGAGTCAAAATAACCTATAATATGCACCATAAATGATTTATTTGATTTTTACATATAATTTCAAGTTCAATCAAATAAAAATTATTTCAACATTTACAATAATCCAGAAATTTAATGAAATTTTCCTGCGGCTATCCAATCGCGCATGATTAGACAGCTCGACTTCATCTTCTCCAGCTAGTTGAGGGTTAGGATTAACCCATCCTGGAGCCACTTTGCCTCCAAATTCCGGCGAACTCCGGCCATTGCCGGAGAATCCCCCAAGCCATCACCTCCAGCTGAGGTAGGGATAGCGAATGGCGGTGGGAGTTTGGTCGGAGGTGGCCAGAAAATCTCTCCCGTCATTTTCATTTTTGTTGTTAGGAGCAAGAAAATGGAAAATGGTGAATCCACCGTTTACCCACGAATTTGCAAATGGATAGAAGGGATATCTAGCACAGGGGGAGGAGATAAGGAATACATGCCTTGATTGAAAGCTTTGGTAGCTCGTTTCTATTGGTGTCATGGCCAACCACCTCCATGCTTGCCCGTGCTCATCCTCTATTCCTCCATCAATCTCGTTGTTCCAGGGCTCGATCTTGACTGACTTCTTCCTTTTGAAGCTGATGGTGTCATTAGATTGAGTGGGGAGGGCTCTATGTGGTGTTGCCATTAAGGGGGAGCTCGGCATACACTTTGGATGCTCATCTTAGCTACCAAGTGGCCTCCATCTTGCATGGATTATGCTGGAAAATAATGTGGCAGCTGAGAGAAGCCATGGGGAAGAGGAATTGGAGGCCATGTGGAAGCCTTTCCACAAATTCATGGTTCTCTCTCTTCAATATTGGGGATTTCTCCAAATTGCCCCCATGCATGTCATTTCTTTTGAATTTCAAGGGTCAAGGGATGGCTATTGGGCTGCAGGATGGGCCTTGAATCAAGTCCTTAGCCCATTGGAATAGGCTTGGGTATCCATTTCTCCTCATTGGGCTTATGTTTGACCGTGGTTGACTTTGGAGTTGACCTAGTCAAAGTGATGGGTTGACTGGTCCCATATGTTGGTCTTGAGTCTCTTGACACCACCGAATGTTGATTGGGTTATGGTGGTGCCCCAATTGGGCTAATTTAGCCAATATGCATGATTTTGACCAAAATTAGGGGAAAATTGAATTTGGTCAAATTAGACCAATTGATGACCACTTGATGGGACTTTTGGGTCCATTGGGTCCCCTATAATGTTATAAGACTAGGGGTGAAGTCAATTTTATGTTTTGGGGGTCAATTGGACTTATTGGTGAATGATTGAACTATGTTGACCTAAAGGGTACTTTTGTCAATTTGGGCTAATTGTTGACTCCATGATAGGGATCTTGGGTCACTTGTACTCCAATTAGGGTTTGTAATATATTGGTGGGGTCAATTTGATCATATGAAGTCTAGTTGACCCAATTTGAGATGAATTGACCTTTGTTGACCTATTTTGACCTAGAGTTGATTTGGTCTAATTGGCCAAAATTGGTGACCCTATGATGGGGATTTTGTGTAACATGGGCATCTCTTAGGGTTAGGGACCTATTGTTAAGCTCAATTTGAGTTGGTGAGTCCAATTTGAAGTAAATTGGCCAAGGTTGACCTTTGCACTTTTGGGTGCTTATAACAATTTTCCTAAGTCCATGTTGGCCTAGGATCTTTACATAATCTCTACTCACAATTTCAACCCTAAATCCACCCAAGTGGTCTAGAAGGAATGAGGATGTTACAAATCCCAATAAACAAACAAAAAATTCTTCCGCGAAATTCAAGTTCGGGTCTACGGGATTTCATCGACACGGATTGGTTCAAACAGACTGTACGATTGGATGATATTGGGCTTGTCACGGAAGTAATTTGTTGTTCTGGCTGAAGGAGAGCTCACCTAAGTGAGGAGATGTGAATAACATCGTGCAATTCTGTCAATTATGGCGATAGCTCCAATCCATAAGCAGAGGACTCGATTCGCTCCAGGATCCTATAAGGCCCCATGTATCTCAGACTGAGATTCTTCAATTTCCGTACCAGTGAGACTCTGTGTGCCGGTCATATTTCCAAAATACTCTATCTCCTGCCTAGACTCCTACCTTACGATGTCGCACCCGTATTATTTAGCATGTCCGCTTTGTTCTTCCAACATCCAGCCCCGTATCAGTCGCATCTGGACATTCGTGCCTTATATATATCCTGGCACCAATACCTCATGGTCTTATTCCCGAATCTATGAAGGTGGAGTCCTACACTCCCTCCCATATATGGCCTCTTAGGGAGATCTCGTTAAACTGTTAGTATTCATGTAATTTCATCGTGTATACACTTAACAGTATATATATGTTTTCGATAATCACGCATTTTCCTAACGGTGATAACGCTATCTTTTAACGTATGCGCTCTCGTTGAAAGATCACATACAATGTATGCATCATGATATATTGTCCGACAATTTGATGTCCTCTAGGGTTATCGCACTTTTAATATCATGATATAACAGATTAATCTTAGTTATTCAACATCATGAACGTCATTATCTATCGTCTAGTATGGAGCCTACATCTACTCCACCTTATTTTAATCTGCAAGTTCCCGACAAAATGAATTATTCAAATTGAAAGGGTTTGGCTTTTGATCGAATAAATCAAGTATGAATCACCATCGAACGTCCTAATAATGCAGAAATCCCTGATCTAACTCTAACTTGCAGGGACCCGATTCCAATCCACATATCCCATCAGGTGATTTGTCTGTCCCAAGTAACTACCTCGACCATCCTATGTTTCTAACCATTCGACTAAATTCAGATATTTGTTCGTCCAATGGTATTTGCACTGTTTGCCCCGAACACAACATGGATCATCGTCTCTGAATTGAGGAGGTAAATTTAAGGTACCACACCTCGCATGAGGTTATTTACATTTGTTCACCTCTTAAGATCACGAGGGTCTATTGCCCATTCCATTCTTATCCGGTCCATATCTGACTTAAACCTGCACTAAGTCCATAATCCATGTCGGTTCTCTCTTGTGCTTTTCATGAGTTTATTAAATCAAATCCTTAACCGACAATAAAGTCTCTAGCGTATGTTACAATAATTGGGTTAAGGCGGTGGAGCGTCTAGGGATATTATACTTGTTGAGGCAATAATCATCACACATTTTAATTGTAGGTAAAACTCTTCCTGTAACCAATGTCGCCTTGAATTTAGGTCTTTTAAAAGTAATTTTCTCAATTTCCCCGTGGGCTTGCAAGTGATTCACACCATGTCTTGTGTTAGGGAAGGCATGCTTGCTCTATAGGTTGGGTACTAAGTAGCTATCTACTACATTGTGCTCAGAATTTGATAATTCTTGAAGTCTTATACTATCTTCCTTGATTTCAAGACTCGCATATCAATATGCTTAGGCGACCTAGTCTATATCTTCGAAGACTTCCTTTATTTCTTTTTTTGTTTTCTTATGTAAGACCCCAATTTTTTCGCTACAAAACCGGGTCTTATGCCCAGAACCTCCGTTTTGCGGTGACACCAACACTCAGGAAGGTCGCAACTAAAAAACTTCGATCCTGCCGTCCATATTGATCACACAAGAAGAATAGTATAAATGAACAAATAGATGTTCAAGTCCACAAATCACATGTTATATATAAAAATGTCCACATGATATAACTGAAATAACAAAGGTTACAATAATAAAAGGGCTCATGCAATGTACATCATGTCCTCACTACAAGGTCACTTGTGGAAGCAAACTACTAATCACTCACTGATCCTGAAACTGGAGCTCCTGTACTAGACTGATCCGCCTCCATCTACACCAGCTTCCAGTGCGGCTGCATCTCTTTGATACCCTAAAATGATATGGTCCACCGACCATTAGTCAAAAGACTAAGCCACTGTCGTCCCCGCCTCCCCCCGCGACTCCTAGGCACCGTGCTAGAAGGATGAAGCAGAGGACAGCAAGGGGTATAAAATAAGCAGGTGACATGGCCTAGCTGCATGAATAACTACCACTACATAGGTGTATATATATAATTGAAGCAGTAAATAATGCATGGTAAAGAGAAAGTAAAAAATAGTAAGTAAAGATAAGTACATAATAGAAAAGTAACCATTGATTTATTGGGATGCCCATACAAACATATAGACCAAGGGGTTGACCTATCATATAAAAAGTCCCATAACTAATTTATACGACAGGGGTAGGGGTTGAAATGCAATGCTTATGCCATGACATGCAGGGTTATGCAGTTTATGCTATATTCACACAAGTGCAACTCACACACTTCGACTCTATGTGCACAGACCTTTAGTTCCCCCTTTCTGGAGCTAGCAAGACTCCAAGGATACTCCTGTAGTTGCAAACAGAAGCGGTGGGTTGGGCCTCGCCCATCTATAGGTTGGTATTCACACTACCTAACCTAGACCAATCGTACGTCTCAACGCAAAACTGTAGAGAATCTGCGTAGTCTTACTGGTTGGACCACCAGACTTTTATGACTATGTGCAAATTCCACACTTACCGAGTCAACGTATTGACGTCGGTGTGAACGACCATCCAATACCGAAGACCCACCATCTTTATGCACATGCAAACATGTTTAATATCTATCTCCGAGCCATAAGCTCCCCAGGCTCACCCTCCCGTCACCATAACCTTCCGAGCCACCGGCTCGCCGGACCAACCCATCCGCACCAACAAACATTACTGAGTCACATGCTCACCAGACTAATTAGTCTTGCTGCTACAACCACCGAGCCTACCGCTCGTAAGACCCAACAAATTAACCTCCCGTAACCATGGGGTGTGGGTGTGTGGATTATTAAGACAATCTTACATAACAGTTTATTCCTAAAGTTTAGGGTTAACCATGGGCTTCCCGAGGACTACCCTGTGAGGGGCTCACAACGGTATTAGGAGCTATGATGGGATGACACACCAAAGATCCATTTCCAAGGCACTTAATGTTATTGGTAACTACCCATAAGAACACCCCTCTTATCATCACACTCGGATTACCCTAAGTATTTTATGACACTCTTAGGGGAAAGACGATTTTTCGTCGGTCCCGAACACGACCTTACCTCTTAGCTTATCGGGTACACTCAACGTATAGACTCATAATAGTGAACTTACATCTTCTCCACCAGACTAGGTACACTTTCTACCTTCCATTCCCACCTAATGATCCACAAGTTACTAAAGTTTTATAGTTTTACTATACGCAGACCAAATGAGTTATATGAGTTGCATAAGAGGAGGTACTCCAAATATTCATCCAAATGGCTCAAAATTATTTCTGGGATTCTATCATGATATTCTAAGACTAAATCCAGAGGATCATATTTTTCCTTAATTATTTGTATTTATTATAATTTCTCCAACATTGGCCAAGTATGAAATTGAACATGAAGTGTAAGGTCTTCTTATGATATGGCCCCCATAAAATTATGGAAAATCTAAGAAGTCAAAATAACAGTAAATACATAACATAACAATTTTGCAATAAGGGGTTGGCCTCTAATTATAATATTGAATAAATACCCCAAATTAGAAATTAAAGAAGGAACCACCAAAAATACTTGTCCAAAAATTATTGGAAAATTACCAAACCTTTATAATGATCAGAAAAGTTTACTAACCGAGTTTCATATTTTATCAAAACCATTTAGTCACATAAATAAATATTTCAAGTAAATCTAAACTAGGGAACATTGTGAAGTAACCTACTAATAAATAATTCCAATAATTATACAAAACTTCACAGAGCTTTCTAATGGCCTAAAATGTCCTACCACCAAGTCCCACAATTTTCCAGAGTATATTTGGCCCTCATTTATTTATCATAACCTTAAGACAAAATAGATGACTTATGAATGAAGTACTAATTAAATCAATTCAAAAATTACACAAAATTACCAGAGGTCTAGATCATGATAGTATGTCATCTACCAAACTTTCATCAACATCCAAGATAATTTGAGCATGTAAATTTCTCTTATAAAAAGGTTCCCTAAAAAGGTTATAACCTAAATCAGAAGGGTAAGTGTTCCTAAAATTCTCATAAAATTGCATAAGGCATATTCATACCTTATGAACTTATCTACCAAGTTCCACGACGATTCAAGGACATAAGCCCCTTATGTCCTTCACAAGGCTCAAAGTTCAACCCTAGGGATAGAACCAGGGTCTTAGGGCATATGCACCCTAAACCACCCCGAACAACTCATGGTGGTGCTTTATGTGATTATAAACCAGTGAACAAAGTCTCATCACTTTTGGATTAGGGCTGACCCCTTAATTCCATCATGTGCACTTTTGTCCTAATTTGACCTAGTTTGACCAAACATGGGTTAACTAATTATCCAACCAAATCAGTCCCAATTGGGATGAAATTTTTACCAGGGTCATATAATAACCATAAGGAGCACCCACCAAAATTTAGAGGGTATTGGATGTCATTAGTCCCTATAATTAATTAATATGTGAATTATTAAATTTTTACAAAAACCTTAGAAAAATTTTCTCCAAAAATTCCCATTTTTGGATATGATCAGGGGCTTGGTATAATTAGACTATGCTCCAAATTTCAATTCCACATCATTATCCAATCAAAAGTTATTTAATAAATAGTGGCTGTCCTACCCTAAGGACATGTCCCACTAAAATGGCCCTACAGGGAGCTACATTGCTCCTTTGGGCTGAAATTAATTTTAAAATAAAGTAGACTCAAAGGGCTACAACTTTGGTGTTGACCACATTTTCTGTAAAGGGCCCTAAGTATTTTCTATAACCAATTTAATGTACAGCATATAAAAAGACAGAAAATCAAATAATAAAACAATTAATATTAAACTTGATGTATATGGGAAATCAACGACATCCATGTATCTTCTTCCCTGAGCAGATGGTCGAGATTCGTTCCTCATGTAGCCTCTTCCAGCCCATTTTCCAGGCCATCCGGCCACCTCCCTGGCCGGCCACCACCACAACCACCTCCGTTGAGGTGGTGGCCATCGCCGGGCAGCGGCACGGCCGCCGGAGGGGATGATTCCGGCGAACCCATACCTCATATTTTTTCATGGATAAATCCAAAAATCTCGCATGGGATCCGGCTCAATTGAGCCCGATGTCTCTCCTATTTTATCTAGGATACTAGCACAAGGGGAGTGGAGGAGAAGCAGACCTTTAGACGGGCATGGCGGCGAGTGTGGTGGTGGTGCGCCATTGCCGGTGAGCTCCAAGCTTTTCCTTGCCGATTCCTTCATTCTCCACCAAAAGCATTGATGTAAGAGTCAATTTAGACTGCCATAGACCTTTTGAAGCTAATGGTGAAATTAGATTTGAGTGGGGAGGGCTGTATAGGGGGAATTTGAGGAGGAGAATTTCGGCCATGATGGTTGGGCTCCTCCATTGATGATGGCTGGCTGGAATTTATGGGGAAACTCCTCCTAAGCATCATGGAAGATGAATGTAGGGGCTTGGGGAGATGATTGGAGTGTCCCATGGCCTCCCTCCATAACTCCTATGAGAGGACCCAGCGCAACCAACTGCACCAAAAGCCCGGACTGTTGGTGAAGGCGCAACTTCATCTTTATATCAACGGAAGGGCGCTACGGGTCAAGTGAAGGAACGCTGGACCCAACAATCCCCCCCCCCCAGCGTCCAGCACGAACCGCAAGCTCAGAGGTGCTCCACATGGCCCGCAGGCTCAGAGGTGGCTTGACACATGGCTCCGGCCGCATGACCCGCCAGGACCCACACAGGTAGAGAGAATTTCAGGAATTATCAGCGCCCCCCCCCCCCCCCCCCCCCCCCCGATCTCGAACCCGCAACCTGCTTTGATACCAATTGAGAGGACCCAGCGCAACCAACTACACCAAAAGCCCGGACTGTTGGTGAAGGCGCAACTTGATCTTTATATCAACGGAAGGGCGCTACGGGTCAAGTGAAGGAACGCTGGACCCAACATCCTCTCTCTTTCCTCCATTAAAAATAGGAATATTCCCTTTTTAATTTCAAATTAAATTTAATTAACCCCAAAATTCAGAATAATTAAATTAATAATAATAGTGGGTTGTAGGATGGGCCTTGGGTAAGGCCTTAGCCTACTTGCATTAACTTGGGCTCTCACCCTAAGCTTAGGGGTTTACTTTGACCAAGGTTGACTTGGGGTTGACCATGGTCAACTTGATGAGTTGACTGGTCAAAGGGGTGTGTCTTGGGTCCCTTAACATCAGCCAAAGTTGGTTGAGTCATGGTGGAGCCCCGATTGGGCTAATTTATCCAAATGGAGTGGGTTTGACCAAATTTGGCCTAGGTTTGACTTTGGTCAAATTGGTCAAATTGGTGGCCCAATGATGAGGCTTTTTGGTCCATTGGGTTCCTAATATCCTTATAAGGGTAGGGTCAAGGTCAATTTGGCAAGGTGGAGGCCAATTGACCCTAATTAGGCTACTTTGACCATTTTAGGATTAATGTTGACTTTAGTCAACTTGGCCTCTTTGGTTGACCCCAATGGGTTCTTGGTGTTCTAAGAGAACCCCTAAAGGGTTAGGTATGCTATTGTGGGGTCAAAGGGCCAAGGTGAGGCCCTAAAGACCAACCCTAGGCTTGTTAACTAGAAATTGCTATTTGCAGACCACTTTGGTTTCCTTTTCTTGCCTAAGGCCAAGTGGTCTCTTCAAGCTTCCTAGGGTTTTATCCTGACCTAGTCATGAGAAAACCACTCTAGGGGTCTAGTTGTTTGGGGGATATTTCAAATCCAATAAACAAAAAAATAATTTCGTCCCCAAAATTCAGGTTAGGTGTGCGGGGTTTCTACCTCAAGTGATTGTATGTAACATCCCTTAAGAAACTAATTTTACCTGACGCAAAAAGCTTTGGATACTTATGATGCATCAATTCTAATGACTCCCTGACAAGCTTCTCCTGTTCATATTTTCTCCACAGGACCTTGACCAGCGGGACCTTCTTGCGCCGCAAGACTCGCATCTTTGTGTCGTCTATCCAGACTGGCTCCAGGTGAATCAATCGATCAGAAACTACCGAGCCATCTATAGTAGAAATCCACTGCTCTGGTCGTAGTAGAGCTCTCTTAAAGGAGGAGACATGTAAGACGTCGTGCAATCCAGCTAACTCCGACGACATCTCTAGTCTATAAGCCAACAGACTGGTCCACTCCAGGATCCTGTAGAGCCCCATCTATCTCAGACTGAGCTTCTTCCTCCTGTGAACCCGCGAGACTCCCTGCATCGGATGTACCTTCCGGAACACCCCTTATCCAACCTGGAACTCTACCTGACGATACCACACATCGTAATACCTGACCTGGCTGCTTTGGGCCTTCTGTTGAAAATGTTTAAGTGGAAGTTTGTGAAGTTGGCGGTCTGGGGGAAACTGTGAAATTTTCCGTAGATCTAGGAGTGAGCAGGAATAGTATAACTTAAAGTTCAAGCCAACAACCAGAAGCACATGAAAAACAACTTCAATCTTTATTGAGCCAGCAGAAAACTTCATTACAAGGCGAGGTATACATGGCGAGACATGATTTCGCCAGTACACAAAAAACAGGAGAAAATACAACGCTGAAAAGAAAACCAGCGGTCTGCCAAACAGAGACCGCCTGATCGCGTGACCTGACAGTTTGCTCGACTAGAAGACGAGACCGCCTGAACTGCCTACCAGCGACTTGAACAACACCAACTGAGAACCTCACGATCTGCCACTGATTCACCCGAACTCCAGCAACCCGCACTGCAAGCCGCGAGACCGCCCGAACACCTTCAGAATGGGAGATGACCGCTGCTGCCCGCACAATTCGCAGAACCTACACAAAAGAAGTTCAATCAGCAAGACCGACCGGTCACAAGAAAGGAGACCGCATGAACTAGCTGCGAGTTCTGCTTACACATGGTGCGATAATTTTGCTGCTATAGTGACTCCTATTTATAGGCGTGAGACCAGATCTAGTCACCACCCTATGAGATAGGATCACCACCCTTTGATCGCGCGACCATACCGGTCAACCCGTGCGATCAGCAAAAGATCCTTCTGCTTAGTGAGCTCGCCGACTTCAACATAGACAAGGTGATCGCCACTCCTCCAAGAAGACGCCCACCACCAGTGTTCGCCAACGAGACCGCAAACACCACCTATTTGCCAAGGATGGCGAACACAACCTGTTCACATTGCCAGCATCCACCAGAGACCGCGGACAGAGACCGCGACCAGAGACCGCGAACACACCAAGACGACTAGGGCACTAGCCCGCCAAGTCGACCAAACAACAGAGACCGCATATACCAGCTGATCGCCGAAGGGCCAACCATGCGAACACACTTCGGAGACCACGCAACTAAGAATACCTTAGTCTGCGCGCACCATAAAGAAACCGGACAGCCACCAGACCGGCTGCCCCTCCCACCATGCGATCACAAGCACCAGATCGCGCGGTTACACCGAACAGAAGACAGCCCGCGCAGCCTCACCTCGGCACCCTTAGACAGAAGAACGGTGGTCATGCTGAAAAGCCCGCGGCTAGACCAAAGAGGTCAGACCACTAGAGGAGACCGCAAGACCGTGCGGTCAGACCAGACCGCCAACTTCACAAACATCCACTTCAACATTTTCAACACTCCCCCTTGAAGTGGGAAGTTGAAAACAACCCAAGTAAACTCCTTAGCCGAGTGAACGGCCCCTTCGCCAGCGCCTTTGTGAATATGTCAGCAATGTTGTCCTGACTCCGAACATGCTCGACCGAAAGAGACCCCTCCAACATCTTCTCACGAATGAAATGATGCTCGATCTCGATATGCTTGGTCCTCGCGTGGCAAACTGGATTAGTAACCAGTTTGAGAGCACTCTCATTGTCACCGCGGAGCAGAGTCGGACCCCGAACTTCCTTATGGACATCTCCCACCAACCTCCTAAGCGAGATGGCTTCTTGAGCTGCCAAGGCCGAAGCCTTGTATTCCGCTTCCGTGGTGGAGACCGACACGGAATCCTGCTTCTTGCTGCACCATGATATAGCCATGGGGCCCGCCATGAAGACGTATCCAGATGTCGACTTTCGATCATCTGAATCTCCCCCATAATCAGCATCCATGTACCGATGCACCTCGAAGCCCACATCCCTCCTATAAAGGAGACCCATATCCGAAGTCGCCTTGATATACTTCAATATATTCTTGGCCGCTAGAAGATGAGGCATCCGTGGTTCCGCCATATACCGACTCACCCTGCCAACTGCATATGCAATATCTGGCCTGGTAATCGTCAGATAGATCAAGCTCCCAACCAGAGCCCGAAACACCAGCGGATCTTCCAAAATCCTCCCCTCATCTTTACGAAGTTTCATGACCTTCTCCAGAGGTATAGAGATGCACTTCCCTTCCTTCATGCCGAATCGCTCCACGATTCGCTCCGCATATCCAGCCTGGGACACCAGCACTCCACTTCCCTTCCTCTGCACCTCGAGTCCAAGGAAATGGTGAAGCTCACCCAAGTCCTTCATCTTGAACCTGATAGATAGCTCAGCACGAAGCCTTGCAACCTCCTCCTTCAAATTTCCCATCACGATCATATCGTCGACGTAAAGTAGCATGATGACTTGAAGCTCCCCGCTCTTCTTGACGAACAAGATTGAGTCTGAGTCTGAAGCACCAAATCCACAGAATAGGAGATATTCTACTATCTTTCCATACCACGCCCTCGACGCTTGCTTCTACCCATACAGGGCCTTCATCAACATGCAGACATGGTCAGGAAAATTTTCAGATACGATGCCTGGCGGCTGGACCATGAAGATGTCCTTGTCAATCTCGTCGTACAAGAACACATTATTTATGTTGAGCTGCCAAATCTCCGACCCCCAACACGCCGCCAAGGCAATCACAACCCGTACTGAAGTCATCTTTGCCACCAGACTGAATGTCTCTTCATAGTCCTCACAGTATTCCTGCGAGAATCCCTGAGCCATAAGGCAAGCCTTGTATCGCTCGATACTGCCGTCAGCCTTCTTCTTGAGCTTATAGACCCACTTGCATGTCACAGGGGTGATACCCTTGGTGCTGGGCACCAGAGACCAAGTCTCATTCTTCTCAAGAGCACTCATCTCTTCCTGCATAGCCTAATCCCACTATTCCACTCCTTTGGCCTTCTCGAAGCTCACTGGTTCCCGCTCATCTAGGGGACCAGCAAAGAAACATGAGACAAAGCTCACCATGATTCCTTCTATATAGCGATCAGGGGCAATGATCGTTCGCTTTGATCTCCTCAGCTCCTTCCCCTGACTCGCAACATCTTCAGCTGCTTCTTCCCTAGCTCCCCTTCTAGACGTACTAGGAGCATTGCTCCCCCTGCTTCCTGATCCAGAAGCCTCCATCTCAGAACTAGAAGTAGATGGACCACCTGGTGACACAGGTAGCTCAACTTGAAGATTTTCCACAGCTTTCTCCGGCTTCTCCACCCTGCTTTCTGGTAGCTCAACACCAGAACTTCCCTTGTAAGACGTCACCTCATTGAACACGACATTGCCAGATACAACAAATCTCCGCATCTCCGAGTCCATGCACTTCCAGCCCTTCTTTCGATCATCATATCCCACGAAGACCAGCATCCTTTCTTTTGCATCTAGCTTTGTCCGAAGCGCATCTAGAACGTGCACATAGCAGGTGGAACCAAATACCTGAAGGTGTGCCACACTTGGCTTTTCTTTGAACATCATCTCATGCGGGGTCAACATATTGATGGGACTGAGAGGCATCCTGTTGATGACGTAGGCAGCACAAGACATTCCCTCCGCCCAGAAGGACTTTGGGATACTCTTGGCATGCAGCCAACACTTGCAAGTCTCCGTTAGATGACGGATCTTCCGCTCTGCAACTCCATTTTGTTGTGGAGTATGTGCATAAGTAAGCTCCCTCCGGATGCTCGCCTTCCTGCAAAAACTAGAGAACTCACCAGAGGTGAACTCCCCTCCATTGTCAGTTCTCCGCTTCTTAACCCACAGACCTAGCCGACCCTTCATGAGCTCCTTGAACTCCACAAACTTGGCAAACGCCTCCGCCTTCTCTTTCAAGAAATAGAACCAGACATATCTGGTGTGATCATCGATCAACACTAGCATATACCTGCTGCCTCCGAGGCTTGGGGTAGCAGTTGGTCCCATCAAGTCACCGTGGATGCACTCCAACGACACACTACTCCTTGTCTGCGACTTATGAAACGGCAGTCGATGAGACTTACCAAACTGGCATCCTGCGCAAACGTGACCATCTCCGTAGGAGGATAGATTAGGCAGGCCCTTGACCAGACCTTTCACCGTCATAGCCTTCAGCTTGTCCATCCCTACATGCCCCAACCTCTCGTGCCATATGACGACACTATCATTCGTCCTCATCTTGTCGACATAAGAACTTGTCGATAAAACGAACAAGTATTTTGCCCTTCTCCCCACATGAGCGACCTCCGCTTTCACCGCTTCAACATTTCGATGAAACCTCACTTCTGCTGGGCCAAACAGAACGTGATACCCAGCGTCTACAACGTTGGTCATGGAGAAGAGGTTTTTCCTCATTCTGGGCACATGATAGACACTCTTCAAGGTTAGTGGCCCTCTATCACTGCCCAAGGAAACAACCACCACCTTCTCGACACTATGCACAGTGTTATCAGCAGTTATAATGGCATCATTACCTGAGTAGGGCTCGCTGAAGTAAGCTTCGACTCATCCCCGGTGAGGTGATGACCACACCCCGAGTCCACGATCCAGTCCTCCTAATAGTTGATAGGAGTCGCAGCTCCAACAGAAGCCGAGAAGGCTCATCCCCATCCTCCATCAATCTGGCTGGCATCTGCTTCCTCCTTCCCTGCAGCAGCATGCCCCGGCTGAAGATTCACCCGGCAATCCTTCCAGATTTGACCAAGCTTCCCGCACCTGAAGCACTTAGGACCTTCTCCCTTCTTTTTCCCTTCAGCCTTGGGAGCATAGCCCCTCTCCTGCTGTCCAGAAGTTGAAGGCCCATTGCCACCTCCAGTGGTCTTCTTCTTCTTATTCCACTTCTTCTTCTTCCCCGTGAAGAGAACCTCGCCTTCTCCTCCAGACACTGACAACCCTGCCATCTACCTTGCCAGACTCTCCTGCGACGCAAGCAGATTTTCCAGCTCCAGCAAAGTTAGCTGATTTGCCCACCCCTACACCGACGTCACAAAGGCCACATACTCCTTCCGCAAGCCACAGATGATGTTCCTCTTCAGCTATGCCTCAGAAATTGGCTCATCAGGATCCAGTGCTGAAATCTCAGCACATAGGTTCTTCATCTTCAAGAAAAACGTAGAGATAGAAAGATCACCTTGAGCCGATCTGGCCAGCTCATTCTCCAGGAATTGAAGTCTTGCCACATTATTCTTGTTAAACAGCCCATCCTCTCCAGATCTCAGCAGCTGATCCACACCCCAAGATGTGATCGAACAAATCAGGTGATATTGCCCTTTTCAGGGCGAACTCTGCTTTAGCATTAATCCGCCTCCAGTTCCTCACCTTATGACCGTTATCCCCAATCAGAATAACTTCCTCCATGCTCTCTCCTCCAACCACCTCCCAGAGGTCCTCACCCAGAAGATAACTCTGCATACAAGACCTCCACTTCTTAAAGTTGGTTGAGTTTAGCATCTCAATTCCAAGACCCCTTGCTTCTATGGCTCTACCACTGATTCCTTCTTCATAAAGGAGATGGAAACTATGAGTTAATCACTGCTCTATCCACTCCAACCTACCTCTGATACCATGTGAAATTTTCCGTTGATCTAGGAGTGAGCAGGAATAGTATAACTCAAAGTTCAAGCCAACAACCAGAAGCACCTGAAAAACAACTTCAATCTTTATTGAGCTAGCAGAAAACTTCATTACAAGGCGAGGTATACATGGCGAGACATGATTTCGCCAGTACACAAAAAAACAGGAGAAAATACAATGCTAAAAAGATAACCAGCGGTCTGCCAAACTTAGACCGCCTAACCGCGCGACCTGACAGTTAGCTCGACTAGAAGACGAGACCGCCTGAACTGCCTGCTAGCGACTTGAACAACACCAACTGAGAACCTCGCGATCTGCCATTGATTCTCCCGAACTCCAGCAACCCACACTGCAAGCCTTGAGACCGCCCGAACACCTTCAGAAAGGGAGATGACCGCTGCTGCCCGCACAATCCTTAGAAGCTGCACAAAAGAAGTTCAATCAGCAAGACCGACCGGTCACAAGAAAGGAGACCGCAAGAACTAGCCGCGAGTTCTGCTTACACTTGGTGCGATAATTTTGTAGCTACAGTGACTCCTATTTATAGGCGTGAGACCAGATCCAGTCACCACCCTATGAGATAGGATCACCACCCTTTGATCGCGGGCCCCGACCGATCAACCCGCGCGATCAGCAAAAGATCCTTCTGCTTAGTGAGCTCGTAGACTTCAACATAGACAAGGAGATCGCCACTCCTCCAAGAAGCCGCCCACCACCAATGTTCGCCAACGAGACCGCAAACACCACCTATTTGCAAAGGATGACGAACACAACCTGTTCGCATTACCAGCCTTCACCAGAGACCGCGGACAGAGACCGCGACCAGAGACCGCGATCACACCAGGCCGACTAGGGCACTAGCCTGCCAAGTCAACCAACAACAGAGACCGCATATACCAGCTGATCGCCGAAGGACCAGCCATGCGAATACACACCGGAGACCGCGCGACTAAGAATACCTTAGTCCGCGCGCACCATAAAGAAACCGGATAGCCACCAGACTAGCTGCCCCTCCCACCACGCGATCCCAAGCACCAGATCGCGTGGTTACACCGAACAGAAGATAGCCCACCACGTTGTCACACGACCAGACCGCGTGCCCTCACCTCGGCACCCTTAGACAGAAGAATGGCTATCGCGCTGAAAAGCCCGAGGCTAGACCAAGGAGGTCAGACCGCCAGAGGAGACCGCAAGACCGTGCGGTCAGACCAGACCGTGCGGTCTCCCCCCAAACTGCCAACTTCACAAACTTCCACTTCAACATTTTTAACAGAGACCGCGTGGTCTGGTCTGACCGCACGGTCTTGCGGTCTCCCCTAGCGGTCTGACCTCCTAGGACTAGCCGCGGGCTATTCAGCGTGACCGACGTTCTACTGTCCAAGGGTGCCGAGGTGAGGCCGCGCGGTTTTGTCGTGTGATCGCATGGCGAGCTGTCTTCTGTTCGGTGTAACCACGTGATCTGGTGCTTGTGATTGTGTGGTGGGAGGGGAAGCCCAGTCTGGTGGCTGTCCGGTTTCTTTATGGTGCGCGCGGACTAAGGTATTCTTAGTCGCGCGGTCTCCAGTTTGTGTTCGCATAGCTGGTCCTTCGGCGATCTGCTGGTATATGCGGTCATAGGTGTTTGGTCGACTTGGGGGGCTGTTGTCCTAGTCGGCCTGGTGTGTTTGCGGTCTCTAGAGTAGGTCGGGTGGCGAACACAGGTGGTGAGCGTCATGACTGGGCGAGTTGTCATGATCGCGTGGCTTCTGTTGATGTCGGCGAGCTCACTAAGCAGGAGGATCTTTTGTTGATCGCACGGGTTAACCGGTCTGGTCGCGCGATCAAGGGTGGTGACTCTATCTCATAGGGCGGTGACTGGATCAGGTCGCCCGCCTATAAATAGGAGTCACTGTAGCAGCAAAAATATTGCACCAAGTGTAAGCAGAACTTGCGGCTAGTTCTTGCGGTCTCATTTCTTCTGACCGGTTGTTCAAGTCGCTGGAAGGCAGTTTGGGCGTTCTCGTCTTCTAGTCGAGCGAACTGTCAGGTCGCGCGGCTAGGCGGTCTCAGTTAGGCAGACCGCTGGTTATCTTTTTAGCATTGTTTTTTCTCCTATTTTTTGTGTACTAGTGAAATCATGTCTCGCCATGTATACCTCGCCTTGTAATGAAGTTTTCTGCTAGCATCAATAAAGATTGAAGTTGTTTTTCATGTGCTTTTGGTTGTTTTCTTGAACTTTGAGTTATACTATTCCTGCTCACTCCTAGATCTACGGAAAATTTCACATGGTATCAGAGCGAGGTTGGAGTGGATAGAGCAGTGTGAAAGTGGAGGTTAGATCTTAACTTACTCTAGAGGGGGGTGAATAGAGTATTAAAATTTTTTATTAGTTTTTAAAGCGGAATTAAATTACCGATGTATATATATATGTGTAATGTAAAGTGTGATATGTAGTTTGAATAAAGAAAAGCACACAGTACAGAAACAATACAGAAAATCACAAGCACAGGGGACACAAGGAATTTATAGTAGTTCCCCAATAAATCTGGGTACGACTACTCTTCTACCACAGCTGGTAGGATATCCACTAGGAGTTTTTGATAAGGTGTCCACACACCACGGAGCTTTTGATAAGGTGCTCAAGACCAGGGGTTTTTGATAAGGTGTCCACACACCAATAAGCTTTTGATAAGGTGCTTAAAAACCACACAAGGATTTTTTGATAAGGTGTCTTGCCACCACTGTGTAAACTTTTGGAGGGAGAATTAACCCTGTACAAGATAAGGTAAGAAGGTTTAGAGTGTTCTTCTCTGTCAATATTTCTGAGAGAAGACATAAGGTGTTGAGGATGAAAGCTCCCCCTGTCTGTTTGAGGTTGTTGACAGCTTGAGGATGAAGCTTTCTCTAAAACAGAACTCTTTTGTAGCAGATTAATCTGGAAGAAGTAAATCTTCAGATTGTTGTTGCTCTTTGGAAGATTTGAACTTGCAGTAGATCTGAGAGAATGAATGTTGTTCTCAGACAGATGAAGATGCTGCCTTTAGGAAGAAGAAGACTGAAAGTATATGTTCTCTGTGTGTATATTCATCTTCTTCTTCTTTCTCTAATCCTTCTGTATTCTTGTTGTTCTTCAGAACTGTATATCTGAGAAACTCTTTGAATAACTGTATATGATGTCTGTCTAAGGGAGTATACGACTGTTTTTCGTATATATTTTCTTCTGTGATGGATTTCTAATTTGAAAATCAAATCATCTGTCTTTAAGGAATATATTATTCTGGCTTAAATCCTTCTTGGAACTGTAACAGCCACCAAAATGATTTTGGCAGGTCCTTTTTGATTCCTTTGATGTGAAAGATGCCGTAGCATTAAATGTCAACGGCTATTATTGTCTTTGAATAGAAGGAATAAATGAATATAATAAATGAATAAGATATTCTTACTAAACTGACTGAATACGTCCAAAAGAACTTGAATAGATCAGTTAAAGTCATCGATCTGTGTTCAGAGAGTTGACAAAATAACTGATATAGATGATCTGGACTTGTATTTGTCGAACTGAGCTTTCATATAAAATTTGTCGAGCTCTGGCTGGAATTCATCGAACGCTGCTTGCCATTTGTCGAACGCTGCTCAAAGAATGTCGAGCGCTGGAACTGGCTATAATTCTTCAGTCTGCTGAGAAGAATTTGTCGAACGAAGCTAGTCATTCGTCGAACGCCACTCGCCATTTGTCGAATGCTGGGAACATAAATATTCCTTAAGTTCTAGCTAATCAATTAGCCTAAATACTTGACCCTTAAGATATACAGTGGGGTCAACTTGATCCTTAGTTAAAACATAGTGATCCTAGCCCAAAATAGTAATAGGGTTGTTCCAATACAGTGATTTACTCAAAGTTGCCATCTCCTTTGTGAAGAAGGAACCAGTGGTAGAGCCATGGAAGCAAGGGGTCTTGGAATTGAGATGCTCAACTCGACTAACTTCAAGAAGTGGAGGTCGTGTATGCAGAGTTATCTTCTGGGTGAGGACCTCTGGGAGGTTGTTGGAGGAGAGAGCACTGAGGAAGTCATCCTGATTGGGGATAACGGTCATGATGTGAGGAACTGGAGGCAGATTAATGCCAAAGCAGAGTTCGCCCTGAAGAGGGCAATATCACCTGACCTGTTTGATCACATCTTGGGGTATGGATCAGTTGCTGAGATGTGGAGAGACATGGATGGGCTGTTTAACAAGAAGAAGGTGGCAAGATGTCAATTCCTGGAGAATGAGCTGGCCAGATCGGCTCAAGGTGATCTTTCTATCTCTACGTTCTTCTTGAAGATGAAGAACCTGTCCACTGAGATTTCAGCACTAGATCCTGATGAGCCAATTTCTGAGGCGAAGCTGAAGAGGCACATCATCCGTGGCTTGCAGAAGGAGTATGTGGCCTTTTTGACGTCGGTGTAGGGTTGGGCAAATTAGCCATCTCTGCTAGAGCTGGAAAATCTGCTTGCGTCGTAGGAGAGTCTGGCAAGGCAGATGGCGGGGGTGTCAGTGTCTGGGGTAGATGGCGAGGTTCTCTTCACAGGAAAGAAGAAGAAGTGGGAGAAGAAGAAGACCACTGGAGGAGGCAATGAACCTTCAACTTCTGGACAGCAGGAGAGGGGATATGCTCCCAAGGCTGAAGGGAAGAAGAAGGGAGAAGGTCCCAAGTGCTTCAGATGCGGGAAGCTTGGTCACATAAGGAAGGATTGCTGGATGAATCTTCAGCCGGGGCATGCTGCTGCAGAGAAGGAGGAAGTTGATGCCAGGCAAATTGATGGAGTATGGGGAGGAGCCTTCTCGGCTTCTGTTGGAGCTGCGGCTCCTATTAACTATCAGGAGTACTGGATCGTGGACTCGGGGTGTGGTCATCACCTCACCAGGGACGAGTCGAAGCTTACTTCAGCGCAGCCTTACTCAGGTAACGATGCCATTATAACTGCTGATAATACCGTGCATAGTGTCGAGAAGGTGGGGGTTGTTTCCTTGGGCAGTGATAGAGGGACACTAACCTTGAAGAGTGTCTATCATGTGCCCGGAATGAGGAAAAACCTCTTCTCCATGACCAACGATGTAGACACTGGGTATCACGTTCTGTTTGGCCCAACAAAAGTGAGGTTTCTTCGAAATGTTGAAGCGGTGAAAGCGGAGGTCGTTCATGTGGGGAGAAGGGCAAAAGACTTGTTCGTTTTATGGACAAGTTCTTATGTCGACAAGATGAAGACGAATGATAGTTCCGTCATATGACACGAGAGGTTAGGGCATGTAGGGATGGACTAGCTGAAGGCTATGGCGGTGAATGGTCTGGTCAAGGGACTGCCTAGTCTATCCTCCTACGGAGATGATCACATTTGCGCAGGATGTCAGTTCGGTAAGTCTCATCGACTGTCGTTTGATAAGTCGCAGACAAGGAGTAGTGTGCCGTTGGAGTGCATCCACAGTGACTTGATGGGACCAACTGCTACCCCAATCCTCGGAGGCAGCAGGTATATGCTAGTGTTGATCGATGATCATACCAGATATGTCTGGGTTTAGTTCCTGAAGGAGAAGGTGAAGGCATTTGCCAAGTTTGTGGAGTTCAAGGAGCTCGTGGAGGGTCGGCTAGGTATGTGGGTTAAGAAGCTGAGAACTGACAACGGAGGGGAGTTCACCTCTGGTGAGTTCTCTAGTTTTTGCAGGAAGGCGGGCATCCGGAGGGAGCTTACTTGTGCACATACTCCACAAGAAAATGGAGTTGCAGAACGGAAGATCCGTCATCTGACGAAGACCTGCAAGTGTTGGTTGCATGCCAAGAGTATCCCAAAGTCCTTCTGGGCGGAGGGAATGTCTTGTGCTGCCTATGTCATCAACAGGATGCCTCTCAGTCCAATCAATATGTTGACCCTGCATGAGATGATGTTCAAAGAAAAGCCAAGTGTGGCACACCTTCGGGTGTTTGGTTCCACCTGCTATGTGCATGTTCTAGATGCGCTTCGGACCAAGCTAGATGCGAAAGTAAGGAAGCTGGTCTTCGTGGGATGTGATGATCGAAAGAAGGTATGGAAGTGCATAGACCCGGAGACGCGGAGATTTGTTGTATCTTGCGACGTCGTGTTAGACGAGGCGACGTCTTACAAGGGAAGTTCTGGTGTTGAGCTACCAGAAAGCAGGGTGGAGGAGCCGGAGAAAGCTGTGGAAAATCTTCAGGTGGAGCTACCTATGTCACCAGGTGGTCCATCAACTTCTGGTTCTGAGATGGATGCTTCTAGATCAGGAAGTAGGGGGAGCAATGCTCCTAGTACGTCTGGAAGGGGAGCTAGGGAAGAAGCAGCTGAGGAAGTTGCATGTCAGGGGAAGGAGATGAGGAGATCGAAGAGAACGATCATTGCCCCTGATCGTTATAGAGGAGGAAACATGGTGAGCTTTGTCTCATGTTTCTTTGCTGGTCCCTTGGATGAGCGAGAACCAGAGAGCTTCGAGAAGGCCAAAGGCGTGGAACAGTGGGATTCAGCTATGCAGGAAGAGATGAGTGTTCTTGAGAAGAATGAGACTTAGTCTCTTGTGCCCAGGCCTAAGGGTATCACCCCTGTGACATGCAAGTGGGTCTAAAGTCAAGAAGAAGGCTGACGGCAGTATCGAGCGATACAAGGCTCGCCTTATGGCTCGGGGATTCTCGCAGCAATACGGTGAGGACTATGAAGAGACATTCAGTCCAGTGGCAAAAATGACTTCAGTTCGGTTTGTGATTGCCTTGGCGGCATTTTTGGGATGGGAGATTTGGCAGCTCGACGTAAAGAATGCTTTCTTGTACGACGAGAATGACAAAGATATCTTCATTGTGCAGCCGCCATGTTTTTTATCTGAAGATTTTCGGGACTATATCTGTAAGCTGAAGAAGGCCCTTTATGGGTTGAAGCAAGCGCCGAGGGCGTGGTACGGGAAGATTGCAGAATATCTCTTATTCTGTGGATTCGTTGCTTCAGACTCTGACTCGAGCTTGTTCGTCAAGAAGAGCGGGGAGTTTCAAGTCATCGTGCTGTTTTACGTCGACGATATGATCGTGACGGGGAATTCGAAGGAGGAAGTAGCAAAGCTTCGGGCTGAGCTATCCATCAGGTTTGAGATGAAGGACTTGGGTGAACTTCACCATTTCCTTGGACTCGAAGTGCAGAGGAAGGGAAGTGGAGTGCTGGTGTCCCAGGATGGATATGCAGAGTGAATCCTGGAGCGATTCGGCATGAAGGAAGGGAAGTGCATCTGTACACCTCTGGAGAAGGCCATGAAACTTCAGAAGGATAAGGGGAGGATTCTGGAAGATACACTGGTGTTCCGGGCTCTGGTTGGGAGCTTGATTTATCTGACGATCACTAGGCCGGATATTGCATTTGTAGTTGGCAGGGTGAGTCGGTATATGGTGGAACCACTGATGCCTCATCAACTAGCGGCCAAGAATATTTTGAAGTATGTCAAGGCGACTTCGGATATGGGTCTCCTTTACAGGAAGGATGCGGGCTTCGAGGTGCATGGGTACATGGATGTTGATTATGGAGGAGATTCAGATGATCGGAAGTCGACATCTGGATATGTTTTCATGGAAGGCCCCACGGCTATATCATGGTGCAGCAAGAAGCAGGATTCCATGTCTGTCTCCACCACGGAAGCGGAATATAAGGCTTCGGCCTTGGCAGCTCAAGAAGCCATTTGGCTTAGGAGGTTGGTGGGAGATGTCCATAAAGAGGTTTGGGGTCCGACTTTGCTCCGCGGCGACAATGAGAGTGCTCTCAAACTGGTTACTAATCCAGTTTGTCACGCGAGGACCAAGCATATCGAGATCGAGCATCATTTCATTCATGAGAAGGTGCTGGAGGGGTCTCTTTCGGTCGAGCATGTTCGGAGTCAGGACAACATTGTTGACATATTCACAAAGGCGCTGGCGAAGGGACCGTTTACTCGGCTAAGGAGTTTACTTGGGCTGTTTTCAACTTCCCACTTCAAGGGGGAGTGTTGAAAATGTTGAAGTGGAAGTTTGTGAAGTTGGCGATCTGGGGGGAGACCGCGCGGTCTGGTCTGACCGCACGGTCTTGCTGTCTCCACTGGCGGTCTGACCTCCTTGGTCTATCCGGGAGCTATTCAGCGTGACCGTCGTTCTACTGTTCAAGGGTACCGAGGTGAGGCCGCACGGTTTGGTCGTGTGACCGCATGGCGAGCTGTCTTCTATTCGGTGTAACCACGCGATCTGGTGCTTGTGATCGCGTGGTGGGAGGGGAAGCCCAGTCTGGTGGCTGTCCGGTTTCTTTATGGTGAGCGTGGACTAAGGTATTCTTAGTCGCGCGATCTTTGGTTTATGTTTGTATAGCTGGTCCTTCGGCGATCTGTTGGTATATGCGGTCACAGGTGTTTGGTCGACTTGGCGGGCTGTTGTCCTTGTCGGCCTGGTGTGTTCACGGTCTCTGGAGGAGGTCGGGTGGCGAACACAGGTGGTGAGCGTCATGACCGAGCGAGTTGTCATGATCGCATGGCTTCTGTTGAAGTCGGGGAGCTCACTAAGCAGGAGGATCTTTTGCTGATCGCGCGGGTTGACCAGTCTGGTCGCGCGATCAAGGGTGGTGACTCTATCTCATTGGGCGGTGACTGGATCAGGTCGCCCGCCTATAAATAGGAGTCACTATAGCAGCAAAAATATCGCACCAAGTGTAAGCAGAACTCGCGGCTAGTTCTTGCGGTCTCATTTCTTGTGACCGGTCGGTCTTGCTGATTGAACTTCTTTTGTGCCGCTTCTGCGGATTGTGCGTGCAGCAGCGGTCATCTCCTTTTTTGAAGGTGTTTGGGCGGTCTCGGGGCTTGCAGTGCGGGTTGCTAGAGTTCGGGAGAATCAGTGGCATATCGCGGGGTTCTCAGTTGGTGTTGTTCAAGTCGCTGGCAGGCAGTTCGGGTGGTCTCGTCTTCTAGTCGAGCGAACTGTCAGGTCGCGCGGCTAGGCGTTCTCAGTTAGGCAAACCACTGGTTATCTTTTTAGCATTATTTTTTCTCCTATTTTTTGTGGACTGGCGAAATCATGTCTCGCCATGTATACCTCTCCTTGTAATGAAGTTTTCTGCTAGCATCAATAAAGATTGAAGTTGTTTTTCATGTGCTTCTGGTTGTTGGCTTGAACTTTGAGTTATACTATTCCTGCTCACTCCTAGATCTACAGAAAATTTCACACCTCCAACATCTTAACTCGAATCAGTTGCACCTTGGCATCTATATCCTCCACAAATTCTGAGTCGAGTGCCTTCAGATCCTCATCCTGGATCCAAGACAGTGGAGTCTTGTGCCTCCATCCCTTTGAGGGTGGCAGGCGGTGCTGAACGTCAACTAAGAGCCCAAATAAGCCTGGACTGATCTTTGCTCTTTGAACGTAAACTATTCATCCCGATCTGACACGATCATCCTGGTCACACCACGATAACGGACAAACTGCTCAACAAAACCCATCAAACACCAACAGTAGCATCCTTCCTATTCGGGGAGGCCCTAGCTACCTTGGTCAATTTATCTTCGATGTTCTAAATAAAACTATGTTCGGAGTGGTAACCTGTGTGTGAAATCCATAGTTATATCCTCGAACTCTACTCTAACACGGGCAGTGACTATAGTAGTTCCCCAAAGACTCTTGCACCTGGCCTTCACCAGCTGACAAGCCTCACAGTGCGTCACAAAACCTTTGTTGTATTTCCTCATTCCGGGGAAATATACATTCCACCATACACCATTTTTCTGTAACAACATTTCTCATTGTGTGGGTAGGCAGCGACTCTATAAAAACTTCTCTACACAATCAACTTCTTATTCCTACGAGAATGCCCGAGTCATCAACCAACTCAACTTTATGATTTTACACAATTATTATCATTTACTGGGACTGATCCCATCATCAAGCGTCCCAATCATGCTCAAAATTTAAGGGGGTGTACACGTGAATCTTATGAACATATGTTAACCAACCAACACTAGTATCAATGTTTTTAAGATGACTCCCAATCACTTTCTATGTGGAGTTTGATTCATAAGGTATACAGGTAAAATCTTTTGAAACCCTAAGATTTTTCACAAGTTAATTTCATCAAGGAAATATCATCACATTTATTTCACCAAATTCCAATCACTTCCACATATGCTAGTCTTGATCACTTTCGGATGCCCTAAACCACAAGAACATCAAATATGACAATAGCTTGCACAACCTAATTTTAGTTCCCAACCTCCAGAAGGGCATTTGCATCCCTAAGTGACTAAACCTGACAACTTTACATTTATAATGCTTCAACTAAGATCAAGTCATTGCTTGATCAACGACGTCCATCCATTGTCCCAGTTGTACTGCAGGTTGATGAGTCCCATTTATATACACATTTATGGACTCATCTGGGCCGTATTTCTAGTCAATGCACCACACTTTAGGCATGTTTACGATCATATCTGCTATTCCTTGCTAGGTGCACTCTTAGGCCCATTTCAGAGTGCAATTGCGCTCCTTGTTATTGGGGGTAAGCACATGGTGCTCCCCAATCCTTTTCCTATGTTTATTCGGTGCTGGAGGTGTATTCCTAGCTGGTTTATATTGTGCAGGTGGCCGGATCGTACCGTTTTTCCCCCAGAATCTAGCCTGTGCATATCGAACGGTCGTGCGTCTCCTTGACACACGGATGGAGCGATCGTGCGTCTGTATCTTGGCAGAAACCGGATAATCTGAGTTTAGTCGTGCGTTTTACGCACGGGCGGATTTGCCCGTGCACGAGTAAAACGCACGATTGACCTGTTTCCTCTTGTTTTTGGTCATTCTGAATTTACCCGTGCGTTGGCACGCACGTGCGGATTTGCCCGTGCGCTATTAAAACGCACGGGCGGCGCAGCGTCTCCCTCAAGTCAGCATGGTTCACGCACGGTCGTGCACTCGACCGTGCGTGACCATTTTTCTGCCTGTTTAGTATAAAATGCAGGTTACGTCGCATTCAACGGAGAGCTCAGGAGGGGAGCGGGAAATCAGATCCTCCCCGCCATTTCTGAGGTCTGAAGGCTTCTCCTTCACCTCTACCACCAAGGAGACCATATTCCGGCGATTTCCACCACATTCTTCCATTCGGGAGCGTTAGCGAGCATTCTCCATCAAGTGCTTAAGCATTCCTCGTCGTGGGAATCCATAGAGGTGTTGTAGGTCATTGGAGCGGTGACAGCCTCCATCGAGTCTGCACACCATCTGAGGGCCGAGTCCGAAGAGAGCCCGACAACCTCTCATTCCGGCCGAGAACCCAAGATGAGGTGACATATTCCTATTGGTCCTCTCTAAACTTGAATGCTTGTGCTCTCTTTGTGTTGTTGTTGTAATGAACTATTGCTTAGCTTAATAACGATCGATTCACTACGCGTTTCGTTCACCAGAACCTGCATTCCTTGAGAGACGATATTTGGGGATTTCCTCCCTATTTTATTACTTGAGCGACCGGTGCACTGCCGTCGTATCGCATTTCATGCTCGCTAATTAGTATTGCTAAAATTGCGCATCAAGTTTTTGGCGCCGTTGCCGGGGAATGCAGGCGTGATCATTTCGTGCTTGTGAAAAATCGTTTCAAGAAACATTATCTTATCTCTCCTCGTCTGCCTCTGTTTTTTTTTTGTGCGCTAATCCATTGTATTGCAAGGAAGTCTATCATGACTTGCATCCAGCAACATATCTATCAGGGAAGTTTAAACGATCTTAGGATTCAGGCACGAATAAATGATCATGCGGCTGAGATTTCCCTTCATGCTCCCATTCATTCTCTCTACATGATAAAGCTAAAAGATGGTACTGGATACCCGAAAGGGTAAGACAACTTCTTGGAAGCAATTTGATGGGAGGTTCCTGTTTGATTTTCAACATCGCATGCAAGGTAGGAATAGGCATAAGGAACTTATTGCGTTCGGACGGGGAAAGGAAGAGACATTAGTTGACGCATGGGAGCGTTTTCAAGCCTTACACAGGTACTGTTACCGTGAGGATTTGTCAGAAGACTTTTTAATTCAAATTTTTTATTTTGGCGTATTGGACAGGTTCCGTTTGCTTTTTGATGTCGCAGCTGGAGGCGCCCTTTTTAATAAGACGGTGAAGGAAGCCTGGGGAATAATTGTGAATATAGTGCAGACTAGTCAGTATTGGGGTCACCCTACTCATCCTCCTAGCACTAGCGAAGTTAACGCAATAACACTTAATGGAGCAGAGGAGTATCTCCCGTCACATCAAACGGAGCAGTTTGTCACTTTCGTGGTCGATCTGCTGCACAAAATGAATGAACAGTCCACAGCAATCCAGCATGTAGACTCTACTGTTAGTGTTCTCGCAGATGCTATCTCTAGGATTGTGGGTCAGCCGCCCGAGTCTGTCAACACCATGAAGTTAAGAAGCGGCAGGAGTGTAAAATAGTCCCCACGTCAGGAAACACCTCCAGTACCTGTGCTACAGGAACCACTTGCAACTCCTACGGATAAGTTTAATGCAGATGTGACAGGGGAGCAGATTCTTACCCCTACTGTGCCGAATTCTGCGGGCGTGGCACAACCCTCAAAAAGTATTGTTAGCCCTCCATTTCTCACAAGTTACGGAATGAGAAGTCCGAGAAGCAATTTCGCAGATTCTTGGAAACGATGAAAGGGGAACAAGTTAGCATACCGTTGATAGAGGCCATCTCCCAGATACTAGGTTACTCTAAATTCTTGAAAAACCTGGTTTCAAAGCGGAAGGTGCTGGAGGACCTCAATACCATTGATCTCACTGAGGAGTGCTCTGCCCTCATCACCGACGTCCCTACGAAGCGTAAGGACCCTGGCAGCTTTACTATCCCTTGCTGAATCGGTCACCACCGATTCGGTCAAGCACTTTGTAATCTAAGAGCCTCCATTAATCTAATGCCGCTCTCCATCTTTCAAGAGCTAGGTGCGGGGATTTTAAAGCCGACACAAGTGATGCTACAGCTGGCTGACAGAACGATCAAGAAACCTCGACATGAAGGCTGATTTTGTTATCCTCGACATGAAGGCTGATGCCAGAGTTCCTATTATCTTAGGCGCCCCTTTCTCGCAACGGCTCGTGCCATCATTAATGTGGAGCTGGGAGAGCTCACTCTCAAATTAGGATAGGACGCCATATCTTTTAACGTTCACAATCCAGCGCAACTATTTGAGATCACAGACTGCGAATTGGCGGAGCCAACCGAAGAAGGGGATAGTCAGTTTGATAGAAGCCCGGGGGATTGCGAGACATTTTGGCAGCAGGATGGCATGGGTAATGAGGGTTCATACTCGGACAAGTCTGAGGATCTGCATCCAATCAGAGAATCATTTACTGTGCCATAGGATTAAAGCACCTCTCCAGCTCTCAAACAATTACCTGACTCTCTGAAATATGTCTTCTTAGGAGAAAATACAACGCATCCAATGATTATTTCTGCAACTTTGTCTGTGGCCGACGAAGCTGCGTTAGTGAGATTGCTAAGAAGATACCAAAGAGTCTTCGGACGTTCCCTTGCCGATATTAAAGGAATTAGCCCCACCGTCTGCATGCATAAGATCCTTCTTGAAGATCAGTACAAGCCATCGGCTCAACCCCAAAGGAGGCTGAACCCGAAGATGTAAGAGGTAGTGAAGGCTGAAGTGATAAAGCTCTTGGATGCAGGTATTATCTACCCAATTAGCGACAGCAAGTGGGTTAACCCAGTTCAGGTTATGCCAAAGAAGGGAGGGATCACCGTCGTCCCCAACGAGAAAAATGAGTTACTACCTACCCGTGTGATCATAGGATGGAGGGTCTGCATCGACTACCGCAAACTAAATGACGCTACTCGTAAGGACCATTTTCCACTCCCTTTCATTGATCAGATGTTAGAAAAGTTGGCAGGGCAAGACTACTATTGTTTTCTGGATGGGTACTCCGGGTACAATCAAATCCTAATCGACCCTGCTGATCAAGACAAGACGACATTCACCTGCCCTTCCGGTACCTTCGCGTTCAAGCGAATGCCATTTGGACTTTGCAATGCTCCTGCAACTTTTCAACGATGCATGCTTGCAATCTTCGCTGACATGGTGGGAGATTTTCTTGAAGTCTTCATGGATGATTTCACTTTATTCGGCAGCAGCTTCGATTCGTGCCTCGCCAATCTAGACAATACGTTGAACCGGTGTGAGGACACCAATCTCATCTTAAATTGGGAAAAATGCCATTTTATGGTGCGCGAAGGAATCATGTTGGGGCATAAGGTTTCCCGCCAGGGGCTTGAGGTGGATCAGGCGAAGGTTAGTGTCATCAAGAACCTTCCTCCGCAGTCTTCTGTGAAGGGTATCCGCAGCTTTCTCGGACACGTGGGATTTTATCGGAGGTTTATTAAGGATTTATCATCCATTTCAAAGCCTCTTTCTCACTTGCTAGGCAAAGATGTCCCATTTCATTTCGACAAAGCTTGTATGCAAGCGTTTGAAACCTTACGGTGGCAACTTATCTCCACCCCGATCTTGGTGGCACCTGACTGGAGTTTGCCTTTTGTGATCATGTGCGATGCTAGTGATGTGGCCGTTGGGGCAGTGCTTGGTCAAAAGAAAGACAAAACCTTTCATACCATTGCATATGCCAGTCAAACTCTGAATAACGCTCAAGCAAATTATACCACCACGGAGAAAGAAATGCTAGCTGTGATCTTCGCATTCGAGAAATTTCACTCCTACTTAGTGCTTTCCGAAGTAATAGTGTATACGTATCATGCCGCACTGAGGTACCTATTCAGCAAGAAGGAGGCCAAACCGCATTTAATCCGCTGGATTCTACTTCTGCAAGAGTATGATTTGGAAATTAAAGATAAACATGGGGTAGAGAATGTAATCGCAGATCATTTATCGCGACTGGAGAACGACATGATGGCGGATGCTTCAAACGGCAAAGAGGAGGAAGCGATCGATTATTTTCCGGATGAGAAGCTATTCACTATCACTATGCAGTCGTCAACAACACCTTGGTACGCTGATATAGCAAACAATCTTGCGTGCAAAAATTTCTCGCCCAATCTTACGCCTCAGCAGGGGAACAAGGTTTTTTCGGACACAAAGTATTATTTTTGGGAAGATCCTTTGTTATTTCGTACCTGTAGCGATGGTATAACCAGACGTTACGTCCCGGAATCGGAATACAGATCTATTCTCGAGCATTGCCACGATAGGGAGGCTGGAGGACACATGGGCGCTGCCAGGACAGCGCGCAAGGTACTTCAAAGTGGATTATTTTGGCCAACACTATTCAAGGACGCTCACGCGTATGTATCGAAATGCAATGAATGCCAGAGAACTGAAAACATTTCGCGGAAAGATGAGATGCCCCTTAATAATATGTTAGTTTGTGAACCATTCGACGTTTGGGGAATCGATTTCATGGGTCCATTCCCTATGTCTCACGGAAAACATTACATAATAGTGGCAGTGGATTACGTTTCAAAGTGGGTGGAGGCGGAGGCTGTTGCTGCTAATGATGCCCGTACAGCTCTGAAATTCATTCGTACAAATATCTTTTCTAGATTCAGAGCTCCGCGAACAATCATAAGTGATGGTGGTAGTCATTTCTGCAACCGACAATTTTTGCAACTATTAAAAAAATTTGGCGTGCATCATAAAGTCTCTTTAGCTTACCACCCACTAACGTGTGGACATGTGGAAGTTTCAAAGTGAGAACTCAAAAGAATAATAGAAAAATCAATCCACTCGAATAGAAAGGATTGGGCAACGAAAGTGGATGATGTCTTATGGGCCTACCGTACTGCCTTCAAAACCCCTATAGGAATGACACCCTTCCAGCTTGTTTTTGGAAAGGCATGCCACCTACCAGTGGAATTAGAACACAAAGCCTTGTGGGCAACTAAGTTCCTAAATATGGACATCGCAGCAACGGCGGAAAGGCGTCTTTCTCAACTGAATGAACTTAAAGAATTGCGGCATTTTGCCTATGAGAACTCTCGCATATACAAAGAAAAGACAAAGCAGTGGCATGATAGGCATATTAGACCAAAAGAATTCAATTCGGGAGATAGCGTTCTCCTCTACAATTCTCGTCTGCGCTTATTCCCTAGAAAGCTGAAGTCACGATGGAGTGGCCCGTTCACTGTGACTGGTGTTTCTCCGTTTGGCGCAATTGAAATTTCTGGAGAGAAAGAAGGGACGTTCAAGGTGAATGGTCATCACTTGAAAATCTATGATGGTGGCACAGTTTTGAAGGACTGTAAAAAGGTGTATCTAGCTGAGTCAAATGTGTTAGGATGAGTATCTCTTTTGTCTCTCTGCTGTATTTGAATTTGCGATCTGCATAATTCTGTTTAACTTTTATCTCTTTACCTTTGGTTAGGTGTTGTATTTCTGGGATATTTTGAACAATTCCTAAGAACTTTGTTAGAACTATTTGTCTTCAATGCTTAATACAGGTATTTGGTCCACCTTTAAGGACGTTAAAAAAAAGGGCTTCTTGGGAGACAACCCATGGGAACCACCCAGTTCTGTTTGCTTATTCTATGTCTTTTAGTCCTGTTTTTCTTTTCTTTTTGCTAACATCGCAGGTTAAAGCTCTCGTGTGGTGGATGCGGAAGGAGAAAAACTTTAAGAAGGAATTACCGCACTTATGGCATGCTCATTTATGAGCATAGGTCCACTCTACCCCTATTCTCCTTATTCAAGAATTCCCTATCTTATTTAGTTTTGATCAAGTCTGGGGGAGCGGGCCTTTGCTTGCGCTACACGCATATTCATGCTAGAATGTTATGTTAGGAAAATTCTATTGATTATCTCGTTGCATAACGCACACCACACGTGTTTTATTTTTACTCGTGCGCAATTATCGTGTAAGTGCTTGATGTATGTGTTTAGAAATTTGATTGTTAGTTGAGGATTGTGTGGCTGAACAGGACGTGACCCATGCGGTGCTACTAGTAGAGCGCTCACGCAGCATAAAAATTCATGTAGAATAGATTTAATTACAAAGTTATAGTTTTATTTACTTCATTTGTGTAATTACTTAATACTCTACTCAAACGGTGAATTTGTTGAATCTAGCGGTAGCCCTAAGGCGAGTGTAGAAGAGCTGTTAGCCTCGTGTTGTTTGTGTTGGAAGGAGAGGAGACCTCGCTTGGTGGTTAAGAACTTGCCCCAAGCTATTTTCAAAATGAGTCCGTTGAATAATCTTGTTGGGAGCATGACGTAGGCCATCATTTGGTCCGGTTGAGCTTTGATTTCCCAACCTAACGTCTTCCGGTGCTAGCCTCGTTGAGCCTTACCTCTCTTATTTGTTAAACTCCACTAAACTTTCACCAAGGCCACATATCCCAACCTAATACGCACTAGAGTCGAACTTTGGAATTCATACATTTTTATGATGATTTTGCGTTGCGGAGCAATATTTTTGTGCGCGAAGAAAAAAATGAGAATGAGTTAAAAAATTTTGATTGATCCTAACTTATGTTTCTATGGATCTATAAAAAAAAGAAGAGTAAAAGAACTCTAAAAAGAATCTAACTACAAGTGTGGTAGTCTTGCGCACACCATCGTGCTTAAATGAAGTCTGGGGGAGTATGCTTCAAGGTGAAGATGTTGAGGTTGAAATTTGTTATTTCCTGGAGGATGAGTGCGTTTAACCTACGTTCTTCTACTTCATTACCGTACCTCAACCCAAGCCCTATGTCTAGCCTAAAAGACCTACTGATTCTTGATAAGATCGTCTCATGCAGTGGAGAAGGTGCAAAAGGGCAAGCGTATGACCACCGACCTTGATGGATTTCTTGGAGATCTCTTCCTTGAGATCCAATTTAAGCAACGCTCACCGCAGCAGTTCACGCTATTTTCCCTAGGGCGCGACTGTTCGATTCACCAGTGATTCCCCTCAGAGTAGTAGTATTTTGTATCCTACACTAGTTGAAGTTCTTAAAAATATAGTCTTTGTTTTAAAATCTTTTATACTTTATTTTTACGCTCGTTAGTTCTTTACTTCCCATCATGTTTTGCCCGCACAGTTGCTTCTTTAACATCAATTTTTCTATCATGGGATTGAGTGTTTGCCCGAGACGTGCAAACGAGTAAGTCTGGGGGTGTGATGAGTCCCATTTATATACACATTTATGGACTCATCTGGGCCATATTTATAGTCAATGCACCACACTTTAGGCACGTTTACGATCATATCTGCTATTCCTTGCTAAGTGCACTCTTAGGCCCGTTTCGGTGTGCAATTGCGCTCCTTGTTATTGGGTGTAAGCACATGGTGCTCCCCAATCCTATTCCTATGTTTATTCGGTGCGGGAGGTGTATTCCCAGCTGGTTTATATTGTGCAGGTGGCCGGATCGTACCGTTTTCCCCCAGAATCTAGCCTGTGCATATCGCACGGTCGTGCGTCTCCTTGACGCACGGACGGAGCGATCGTGCATCTGTATCTGGGCAGAAACCGAAAAATCTGAGTTTAGTCGTGCGTTTTACGCACGGGCGGATTTGACCGTGCGCGAGTAAAACGCACGATCGACCTGTTTCCTCTTGTTTTTGGTCATTCTGAATTTACCCGTGCGTTGGTACGCATGGGCGGATTTGACTGTGCGCTAGTAAAACGCACGGGCGGCGCAGCGTCTCCCTCAAGTCAGATTTTATCATTTAATAAAGCACGGTTCATGCACGGTCGTGCGTTCGATCGTGCGTGGACATTTTTCTGCATGTTTAGTATAAAATGCAGGTTACGTCGCAGTCAACGGAGAGCTTGGGAGGGGAGCGGGAAATCAGATCCTCCGCGCCGTTTCTGAGGTCTGAAGGCTTCTCCTTCACCTCTACTACCAAGGAGACCATATTCCGGCGATTTCCACCACCATTCTTCCATTCGGGAGCGTTAGCGAGCATTGTCCATCAAGTGCTCAAGCATTCCTCGTCGTGGTAAGCCATAGAAGTGTTGTAGGTCGTTGAAGCGGTGACAGCCTCCATCGAGTCCGCACACCATCTGAGGGCTGAGTCCGGAGAGAGCCCGACAACCTCTCATTCCGGCCGAGAACCCAAGATATGGTGACATCTTCCTATTGGTCTTCTCTAAACTTGAATGCTTGTGCTCTCTTTGTGTTGTTGTTGTAATGAACTATTGCATAGCTTAATGTCATAGATCTTTTAGTATGTTCATGTGCAATGATGCGGTGGTGTGAGAGTAGCATTTCCTTGTTGTGATTTTCTGAGTTCGTTGTGTGTGAAGCCCTAGCAATTGCTAGTGGTGATGCTTGGAGAAGAGGTGTGTGCGACCATCAACTGTCACAGTTACTTTCCGTCCACGTGCCTCCCGAAGCACGGCATCGCGGTCGTTGCATCCATCCCGCCTTGCGAAGCGGAGTTTTGACCCGCATCTCTCTTTTCCGCATTAGCTTAGGAACCAAATCACAATGCCCTTGTTTTTACTTTATTTGCTCGTGTAACGATCGATTCACTACGCGTTTCGTTCACCAGAACCTGCATTCCTTGAGAGACGATATTCAGGGATTTCCTACCTATTTTATTTGTACAACCCTGTATTCGCCGAGTGGGCCTCCGAGGCCCAAGATATTTTTAGGCCCAATATTTCCAAAGGGCGCGACCTCGGGAGGAGGAGGGGTGAGCATTTGGAGGGAGTCGAGTCTGAGGGGCGCATACCAGGACTGTTCCCTTGTGGGGGCGAGCTGGGAGGCCGGGAGGCCTCCGGCTCGCCCAGAGCCTTGTGAGGGCGAGCCGGGGAGGGCCGGGAGGCCTCCGGCTCGCCCAGAACCTTGTGGGGGCGAGCTGGGAGGGCCGGGAGGCCTCCGGCTCGTCCAGAACCTTGTGGGGGCGAGCCGGGAGGGGCCGGGAGGCCTTCGGCTCGCCCAGACCCTTGTGGGGGTGAGCCGGGAGGGCCGGGAGGCCTCCGGCTCGCCCAGAGCCTTGTTGGGGCAAGCTGGGAGGTCCGGGAGGCCTCCGGCTCGCCCTGAGCCTTGTGGGGGCGAGCTGGGACGGCCGGGAGGCCTCCGGCTCGCCCAGACCCTTGTGGGGTCGAGCCGGGATGGCCGAGAGGCCTCCGGCTCGCCCAGAGCCTTGTGGGTGCGAGCCGGGAGGGCCGGAAGGCCTCCTGCTCGCCCAGACCCTTGTGGGGGCGAGCCGGGAGGGCCGGGAGGCCTCCGGCTCGCCCAGAGCCTTGTGGGGGCGAGCCGGGAGGGCCGGGAGGCCTCCGGCTCACCCAGACCCTTGTGGGGGCGAGCTGGGAAGGCTGGGAGGCCTCCGGCTCGCCCAGACCCTTGTTGGGGCGAGCTGGGAGGGCCGGCAGGCCTCCGGCTCGCCCAGAGCCTTGTGGGGGCGAGCTGGGAGGGCCGGGAGGCCTCCGGCTCCACCAGAGCCTTGCGGGGGCGAGCTGGGAGGGCCGGGAGGCCACCGGCTCGCGCAGACCCTTGTGGGGGCGAGCCGGGAGGGCCGGGAGGCCTCCAGCTCGCCCAGAGCCTTGTGGGGGCGAGCTGCGAGGGCCGGGAGGCATCCGGCTCGCCCAGACCCTTGTGGTGGCGAGCCGGGAGGGCCGGCAGGCCTCCGGCTCGCCCAGAGCCTTGTGGGGGCGAGCCGGGAGGGCCGGGAGGCCTCCGGCTTGCTCAGACCCTTGTGGGGGCGAGCCGGGAGGGCTGGGAGGCCTCCGGCTCTCCCAGACCCTTGTGGGGGCGAGCTGGGAGGGCCGGGAGGCCTCCGGCTCGCCCAGAGCCTTGTGAGGGCGAGCTGGGAGGGCCGGGAGGCCTCCGGCTCCCCCAGAGCCTTGTGGGGGCGAGCTGGGAGGGCCGGGAGGCCTCCCTCTCCCCCAGGGCCTTGTGGGGGCGAGCTGGGAGGGCCGGGAGGGCTCCGCCTCGCCCAGAGCATTGTGGGTGCGAGCTGGGAGGGCCGGGAGGCCTCCGGCTCGCCCAGACCCTTGTGGGGGCGAGCTGGGAGGGCCGGGAGGCCTCCGGCTCGCCCAGAGCCTTGTGGGGGCGAGCTGGGAGGGCCGGGAGGCCTCCGGCTTGCCCAGATCCTTGTGGGGGTGAGATGGGAGGGCCGGGAGGCCTCCGGCTCGCCCAGAGCCTTGTGGTGGCGAGCTGGGAGGGCCGGGAGGCCTTCGGCTTGCCCAGACCCTTGTGGGGGCGAGCCGGGAGGGCCGGGAGGCCTCCGGCTCGCCCAGAGCCTTGTGGGGGCGAGCTGCGAGGGCCGGGAGGCCTCCGGCTCGCCCAGACCCTTGAGGGGGAGAGCCGGGAGGGCCGGGAGGCCTTCGGCTCGCCCAGAGCCTTGTGGGGGTGAGCCGGGAGGGCCGGGAGGCCTCCGGCTCCCCCAGAGCCTTGTGGGGGCGAGATGGGAGGGCCGGGAGGCCTCCGGCTCGCCCAGACCCTTGTGGGGGCGAGCTGGGAGGGCCGAGAGGCCTCCGGCTCGCCCAGAGCCTTGTGGGGGCGAGCTGGGAGGGCCGGGAGGCCTCCGGCTCACCCAGAGCCTTGTGGGGGTAGTCCGGGAGGGCCGGGAGGCCTCCGGCTCACCCAGAGCCTTGTGGGGGCGAGCCGGAAGGGCCGGGAGGTCTCCGGCTCTCCCAGAGCCTTGTGGGGGCGAGCCGGGGAGGCCGGGAGGCCTCCGGCTCGCCCAGCTCCAAGCCGGGTAGGCGGTCTGCGTTTAGCGCCCAAGAGTAGCGGGATTTGGCTATCTTCAGAAATCATATAAATAGGACCAAGGGGGCACCATTTGGAGGGATCTCATTCTAGGCTAGCTCTCTCCCTCTCTCTCTCCCTCCCCAAGTCTCTCTAGGGGGTGAGGAGAGCCTCCAGTGGTGCCCAAGCTCAGTAGTGGCTTGGGAGGGGAAGTTCCTAGGGAACGTCTGGGTATGTGGCGGGACCTCCCCACTAAGCCCTTGGTCCAGTTCCTAGTTCCAACACCTTCAACCTAGAGCACTCCCTTGGGAGGAGTAAGGATTGGTCGCCCCTCGGCTAGCTGAGGGCCCCAAACTCCGCTGAGACTAAGTCTTGTTCGCAAGTCTCAGTTTCTACACATGGTGCGGTGAGCGTGGAGTGTGACCGATTTAAGAAACTCTCAAGATGAACTCCATGGCTGGAGGTGGAGGATCCAACCAAGGTCGCTCGCAACCCCCGGTGGATGGAGCGACGTTGGAGATGTTTGAAAATTTCAGGCAAGAGATCCTACAGACCTTGCAGCTAACTTACGCCACGATAGGCGAAGGCATGAGAGGACGTGGTCCGGAGGTCTCGCCCCAGCAAGTAGGTGAGAGCCCTCTAGGCCAGCAGCCCAGGAAGGAGGTACCAGTGGGGGGGAGTGGGGAGGCATTCGGCCCCCACTCGCTCAGTCCCCTAGGAGGGGGTGAGTGGGGAGGTCCCAGACCCCCACTCGCCCAGCCCCAAGGGGGCGAGTGGGGAGGTCCCAGACCCCCACTCCCCCAGCCCCAAGGGGGCGAGTGGGGAGGTCCCAAACCCCCACTCGCCCAGCCCCAAGGGGGCGAGTGGGGAGGTCCCAGACCCCCACTCCCCCATCCCCAAGAGGGCGAGTGGGGAGGTGTTAAACCCCATCTCGCCCAGCCCGAAAGGGGGGCGAGCATAGGAAGTCCTTTGTGTGAGCTGATCCTCTCGGCCCCGGTTCCAGAGGGGTTCGGAAGGATGGAGATGTCTCACTACTCAGGCACGGATAACCCCATCCTGCACCTGCAGTGGTTTGAGGACATGGTCTCCATTAGGCCCATAATGGACGCTTTCAAGTGTCGACTCTTCGCGACAACTCTGAAAGAGAAGGCTAGAGATTGGTTCCACCAGCTCCCTGCGGGATCCATCTATGCCTTCGAAGACTTACGCCGAGTTTTCCTGCTACGCTTCTCGACGTCAAGAAAGAGGAAGAAAGATGCCGAAGCACTTTTCAAGATCAAGCAAGAGCCAGAGGAGTCGCTGGCTCACTATCTGGAACGGTTCAGGGAGGAGGTTCTCCTCGTCCAAGAGGTGCCCGGGTACACCCTCAAGCTTGCCTTCACGTTGGGGCTGCGGGAGGGTTTCTTCAAGATGGACCTCAAGAGAAGAGCTCCTTTGTCCTTTGAAGAGTTGATGGAAAGGGTGGAAGAAGAAGTTGAGAGTGAGGAGGCCAACCCGGAGTTCACAAGAAGGCTGGCTAAGCTGAGTGAGCCAGAGGTAAGGCAGCAGTGGGGAAGAGTAGGGGCTCCCAAGAGAAAGATCGACCAAGAGGAAGGCAACTTCCAGGAAGAGGAGGTTGACCCCCCTAGGTGGGGGCAGAGGCCGAGGGCATCCCCTCCACCGCCTCAATAGGCCATGGCGATTGGCTGGGAAAAAATGAGGAGAGTCAGAAAAGCAGGAAGAAGAGGAAGAGGGGGTAGGGTGGAGTTACCCTATTTTGACCTCCACGATGAGGAAGGTCACGCGATGATCAACTGCCCTGAGTTCTGGGAATTGAAGGAAGCGAGGGGTTTGGTGCGGCAACAACAACAACCAATTGGAAACGAGGGAGACCACCCTCGGCAGTAGGAGACCAAGTTTGTCTAAGTGCTCAGTTTCTTCTCTCCACCCTTAAGTTCATGTAGCGTGGTTGTTTACTTAGTTTTTTCTTGCATGTAATGTGATGATTAATGTAGTGAAAGTTTTCAAATACTTAGTCCCGATGCTGGCCCGCTGACCAGGCTCCCATCAAGCTTGCAGGTCCGAGGATCGCTCGGTGGCGGGAAAGTCCCAAGTACTTAGTCCCGACGCTGGCCCGCTGACCAGGCTCCCATCAAGCTGGCAGGTCCGAGGATCGCTCGGTGGCAGGAGAGTCTCAGGGTACTTAGTCCCGATGCTGGCCCGCTGACCAGGCTCCCATCACGATGGCAGGTCGGAGGATCGCTCGGTGGCAGGAAAGTCCCAAGTACTTAGTCCCGATGCTGGCCCGCTGACCAGGCTCCCATCAAGCTGGCAGGTCCGAGGATCGCTCGGTGGCAGGAAAGTCCCAAGTAATTAGCCCCGATGCTGGCCCGCTGACCAGGCTCCCATCAAGCAGGCAGGTCCGAGGATCGCTCGGTGGCAGGAGAGTCCCAAGTACTTAGTCCCGATGCTGGCCCGCTGACCAGGATCCCATCAAGCTGGCAGGTCCGAGGATCGCTCGGTGGCAGGAATGTCCCAAGTACTTAGTCCCGATGTTGGCCCGCTGACCAGGCTCCCATCAAGCTGGCATGTCCGAGGATCACTCGGTGGCAGGAAAGTCCCAAGTAATTAGCCCCGGCGCTGGCCCGCTGACCAGGGTCCCATCAAGCTGGCAGGTCCGAGGATCGCTCGGTGGCAGGAAAGTCCCAAGTACTTAGTCCCGATGCTGGCCCGCTGACCAGGCTCCCATCAAGCTGGCTTGTCCGAGGATCGCTCGGTGGCAGGAAAGTCCCAAGTACTTAGTCCCGATGCTGGCCCGCTGACCAGGCTCCCATCAAGCTGGCAGGTCCGAGGATCGCTCGGTGGCGGGAAAGTCCCAAGTACTTAGTCCCGACGCTGGCCCGCTGACCAGGCTCCCATCAAGCTGGCAGGTCCGAGGATCGCTCGGTGGCAGGAGAGTCTCAGGATACTTAGTCCCGATGCTGGCCCGCTGACCAGGCTCCCATCAAGCTGGCAGGTCCGAGGATCGCTCGGTGGCAGGAAAGTCCTAAGTACTTAGTCCCGATGCTGGCCCGCTGACCAGGCTCCCATCAAGCTGGCAGGTCATAGGATCACTCGGTGGCAGGAAAGTCCCAAGTAATTAGCCCCGATGCTGGACCGCTGACCAGGCTCCCATCAAGCTGGCAGGTCCGAGGATCGCTCGGTGGCAGGAGAGTCCCAAGTACTTAGTCCCGATGCTGGCCCGCTGACCAGGCTCCCATCAAGCTGGCAGGTCCGAGGATCGCTCGGTGGCAGGAATGTCCCAAGTACTTAGTCCCGATGCTGGCCCGCTGACCAGGCTCCCATCAAGCTGGAAGGTCCGAGGATCGCTCGGTGGCAGGAAAGTCCTAAGTACTTAGTACCGATGCTGGCCCGCTGACCAGGCTCCCATCAAGCTGGCAGGTCCTAGGATCACTCGGTGGCAGGAATGCCCCAAGTAATTAGCCCCGATGCTGGACCGCTGACCAGACTCCCATCAAGCTGGCAGGTCCGAGGATCGCTCGGTGGCAGGAGAGTCCCAAGTACTTAGTCCCGATGCTGGCCCGCTGACCAGGCTCCCATCAAGCTGGCAGGTCCGAGGATCGCTCGGTGGCAGGAAAGTCCCAAGTACTTAGTCCCGATGCTGGCCCGCTGACCAGGCTCCCATCAAGCTGGCAGGTCCGAGGATCGCTCGGTGGCAGGAAAGTCCCAAGTACCTAGTCCCCATGCTGACCTGCTGACCAGGCTCCCACCTAGCTGGCAGGGTCAGGAACCGCTCAGTGGCCGAAAATTCACTTAAGTATTCCCCCCCCCCCCCCGAGGTGGCTCCGCTAGCCGGGCTCTCACTAGCCGGCAAGGTAGGAAGGCCTCTCGGGGAGGCTAAGTGTTTTTCCCCCGAGGTGGCTCCACTAGCCGGGCTCTCACTAGCCGGCAGGGTAGGAAAGCCTCTCGGGGAGGCTGTGTTTTTCCCCGAGGTGGCTCAGCTAGCCGGGTTCTCGCTAGCCGGCAAGGTTGGGGGACCACTCAGGGAGGCGCTGTGGCTTTTCCAAGATATCACCAATAACCGGATTCCCAGCGACACTCGTCGAATATGCAGGGTTGGACATTTCTTTCCGAGCGTGAGTCACGCTATAAAAGAGCGGGGATTGTGTACAACCCTGTATTCACCGAGTGGGCCCCCGAGGCCCAAGATATTTTTAGGCCCAATATTTTCAAAGGGTGCGAACTCGGGAGGAGGAGGGGTGAGCATTTGGAGGGAGTCGAGTCTGAGGGGCGCATCCCAGGACTGTTCCCTTGTGGGGGCAAGCTGGGAGGGCCGGGAGGCCTCCAGCTCGCCCAGAGCCTTGTGAGGGCGAGCCGGGGAGGGCCGGGAGGCCTTCGGCTCGCCCAGAACCTTGTGGGGGCAAGCTGGGAGGGCCGGGAGGCCTCCGGCTCGCCCAGAACCTTGTGGGGGCGAGCTGGGAGTGCCTGGAGGACTCCGGCTCGCCCAGAGCCTTGTGGGGGCGAGCCGGGAGGGCCGGGAGGCCTCCGGCTCGCCCAGAGCCTTGTGGGGGCGAGCTGGGAGGGCCGGGAGGCCTCCGGCTCGCCCAGAGCCTTGTGGGGGCGAGCTGGGAGGGCCGGGAGGCCTCCGGCTCGCCCAGAGCCTTGTGGGGGCGAGCCGGGAGGGCCGGGAGGCCTCCGTCTTGCCCAGAGCCTTGTGGGGGCGAGCCGGGAGGGCCAGGAGGCCTCCGGCTCGCCCAGAGCCTTGTGGGGGCGAGCCGGGAGGGCCGGGAGGCCTCCGGCTCCCACAGAGCCTTGTGGGGGCGAGCTGGGAGGGCCGGGAGGCCTCCGACTCGCACAGAGCCTTGTGGGGGCGAGCTGGGAGTGCCTGGAGGCCTCTGGCTCGCCCAGACCCTTGTGGGGACGAGCCGGGAGGGCCGGGAGGCCTCCGGCTCGCCCAGAGCCTTGTGGGGGCGAGCTGGGAGGGCCGGGAGGCCTCCGGCTCGCCCAGAGCCTTGTGGGGGCGAGCTGGGAGGGCCGGGAGGCCTCCGGCTCGCCCAGAGCCTTGTGGGGGCGAGCAGGGAGGGCCGGGAGGCCTCCGTCTTGCCCAGAGCCTTGTGGGGGCGAGCCGGGAGGGCCAGGAGGCCTCCGGCTCGCCCAGAGCCTTGTGGGGGCGAGCCGGGAGGGCCGGGAGGCCTCCGGCTCCCACAGAGCCTTGTGGGGGCGAGCTGGGAGGGCCGGGAGGCCTCCGACTCGCACAGAGCCTTGTGGGGGCGAGCTGGGAGGGCCGGGAGGCCTCCGACTCGCCCAGACCCTTGTGGGGGCGAGCTGGGAGGGCCGGGAGGCCTCCGGCTCGCCCAGACCCTTGTGGGGGCGAGCTGGGAGGGCCGGGAGGCCTCCGGCTCCCCCATAGCCTTGTGGGGGCGAGCTGGGAGGGCCGGGAGGCCTCCGGCTCCCTCAGAGCCTTGTGGGGGCGAGCTGGGAGGCCGGGAGGCCTCTGGCTCGCCCAGACCCTTGTGGGGCGAGTCGGGAGAGCCGGGAGGCCTCCGGCTCGCCCAGACCCTTGTGGGGGCGAGATGCGAGGGCTGGGAGGCCTCCGACTCGCCCAGACCCTTGTGGGGGCGAGCCGGGAGTGCCGGGAGGCCTCCGGCTCGCCCAGAGCCTTGTGGGGGCGAGCCGGGAGGGCCGGGAGGCCTCCGGCTCCGCCAGAGCCTTGTGGGGGCGAGCTGGGAGGGCCGGGAGGCCTCCGGCTCCCCCAGAGCCTTGTGGGGGCGAGCTGCGAGGGCCTGGAGGCCTCCGGCTCCCCCAGAGCCTTATGGGGGCGAGCTGGGAGGGCCGGGAGGCCTCCGGCTCGCCCAGAGCCTTGTGGGGGCGAGCTGGGAGGGCCGGGAGTCCTCCGGCTCGCCCAGACCCTTGTGGGGGCGAGCCGGGAGGGCCGGGAGGCCTCCGGCTCGCCCAGACCCTTGTGGGGGCGAGCCGGGAGGGCCGTGAGTCCTCTGGCTCGCCTAGACCCTTGTGGGGGCGAGCTAGGAGGGTCAGGAGGCCTCCGGCTCGCCCAGAGCCTTGTGGGGGCAAGCTGGGAGGGCCGGGAGGCCTCCGGCTCGCCCAGAGCCTTGTGGGAGCGAGCTAGGAGGGCCGGGAGGCCTCCGGCTCGCCCAGAGCCCTGTGGGGGTGAGCTGGGAGGGCCGGGAGGCCTCCAGCTTGCCCAGACCCTTGTGGGGGCGAGCCGGGAGGGCCGGGAGGCCTCCGGCTCGCCCAGAGCCTTGTGGGGGCGAGCTGCGAGGGCCGGGAGGCCTCCGGCTCGCCCAGACCCTTGTGGGGGCGAGCCAGGAGGGCCGGGAGGCCTCCGGCTCGCCCAGAGCCTTGTGGGGGCGAGCCGGGAGGGCCGGGAGGCCTCTGGCTCCCCCAGAGCCTTGTGGGGGCGAGCTGGGAGGGCCGGGAGGCCTCTGACGCGCCCAGAGCCTTGTGGGTGCGAGCTAGGAGGGACGGGAGGCCTCCGGCTCGCCCAGAGCCTTGTGGGGGCGAGCTGGGAGGGCCGGGAGGCCTCCGGCTCGCCCAGAGCCTTGTGGGGGCGAGCCGGGAGGGCCGGGAGGTCTCTGGCTCGCCCAGAGCCTTGTGGGGGCGAGCCAGGGAGGCCGGGAGGCCTCCGGCTCGCCCAGCTCCAAGCTGGGTAGGCGGTCTGTGTTTAGCGCCCAAGAGTAGCGGGATTTGGCTATCTGCAGCCCAGTTCAAGGGTATTTTGGTAATCTGGCAGACCAGTTTACGGCTATTTGCAGCCCAACTTCAGAAATCATATAAATAGGACCAAGGGGGCACCATTTGGAGGGATCTCATTCTAGGCTAGCTCTCTCCCTCTCTCTCCCTCCCCAAGTCTCTCTAGGGGGTGAGGAGAGTCTCTAGTGGTGCCCAAGCTCAGTAGTGGCTTGGGAGGGGAAGTTCCTAGGGAACTTCCGGGTATGTGGCGGGAACTGCCCACTAAGCCCTTGGTCCAGTTCCTAGTTCCAACACCTTCAACCTAGAGCTCTCCCTTGGGAGGAGTAAGGATTGGTCGCCCCTCGGCTAGCTGAGGGCCCCGAACTCCGCTGAGACTAAGTCTTGTTCACAAGTCTCGGTTTCAACATTATTACTTGAGCGACCGATGCACTGCCGTCGTATCGCATTTTATGCTCGCTAATTAGCATTGCTGAAATTGCGCATCACAGGTCATCATTCAAAACATACTTTTACACAATCTCATCTTCGTCCAAGTAACATTGATTAAGATCGACTTCAAAATCATTATGTTCATGATGCAACACTTTCTAAATTAGATCTAAGGGAAATCCAAGTCGGTCATTAATTTGCCCAATAAACAAAAGCCCCAATAAACAAAAGATAAGCCACTATCCATTTTGGGCTAAGTATCTTTAATATCACCATGTTATATTCGTCCCAAGAATGCAAACAATCCTTAGGGCACATAACCTTAGACTTGGGTTCTATCTTGAGACTTGTCGGTATACTCCTTACTTTAGACTCTTCAAGGTGCCCTCTATGACAACCTTATCAGGGTCAACCTGTGGCACAATCCCAAATGGGTATTTTCTGAACATGAATTATTATCTGACTCCCGATGTTTGTCATGGTGGTTATCTCAATGTAATCATGTCATCGGTATGAGGGTTGAGTCTACGAGTCCCCTACCATTCTGCCTATGTGTCAATCTCCTTAAGGCGGTCTTATCAGTTTGGATAATCCTTGGTATGTGAAGTAGGGACATCCGAGTATATGGCTCAGGTGGTTGTTCTCGCGTCAAGCTCCTCCTCTAACCTTTTTGGGGTGTCCTCGTGCCTTTATCAAATTTATACTTACGGTCTATTTCAGACTAGGGCATGGTATAAATTGTCATGGTGCGTAATGTGTCCTAGTGGGGTTGAGTCTAACTTATTGACTGAAGGACTATCTAAAGAGATCTTTGCAGCCGGAGGTATTTCCTGCTGGGGCCAGGGTTCGCCATAGGCTACAAAAGAAAACGTGTCACTCGTAGGGAGATTTGGCTAAAAGATTCAGTTAAAAGTGGACTTTTTCATGTGATTTCCCCATATGGGCACACCATTGCTTCCGCTGCTTAGTTTGTCCTCAAACAAAACTCGCACGGGGTGGCCAAGGGTTTGTAGACTTCCTTTCTTCGGATCAAGGTTTGCACTGATACCAGTTTGTAAGACCCCATTTTTTCGCTACAAAACCGGGTCTTATGCCCACAACTGCCGCTTTGCGGTGACACCAACACTCAGGAAGGTTGCCACTACAAAACGCCGATCCTGCCGGCCATATTGATTAAAGAAGAAGAAAAGTATAAACAAACAAATAGAAGTTCAAGTCCACAAATCACATGCTATATATAAAATGTCCACATGATATAACTGAAATAACAAAGGTTATAATAATAAAAGGGCTCATACCCTGTACATCATGTCTTCACTACAAGGTCACTCGCAGAAACAAACTACTAATCACTCACTGATCCTGAAACTGGAGCTCTTATACTAGACTGACCCGCCTCCATCTGCACTAGCCTCCAGTGCTGCTGCGTCTCTTCGATCACCTAAAATGATATGGTGCACCGACGGTTAGTCAAAAGACTAAAACACTATCGTCCCCGCCTCCCCCCGCGACTCCTAGTGTAACATCCCATTTCGCGCTAGACCCCTCGGAGACGTTTTGCCTTGCCTTGGGTAAATTTTGGGCAAGGGAGGATTCCGTTCGACGAACATCGAAGGGGAAGCTGCGTTCGACGAAAGTCGAAGGGGCAGCTGCGTTCGACAAAGTTTAGGCTTCCTGCGATCGACGAATTAGAGGCTTTCAGTGGTCGACGAATTAGAGGCTTTCTCCGTTCGATGAACGTCGAAGGGGCAGCTGCGTCCGACGAAAGTCGAAGGTGCAGCTGCGTTCGATGAAGTTTAGGCTTCCAGCAGTCGATGAATGAGAGGCTTTCAGCGGTCGATGAATTAGAGGCTTTCAACGGTCGACGAATGAGAGGCTTTCATCGGTCGACGAATTAGAGGCTTTTAGCGGTCGACGAATTAGAGGCTTTCTCCATTCGACGAACATCGAAGGGGGAGCTGCCTTCGACTAAAGTCGAAGGGGCAGCTGCGTTCGACGAAGTTTAGGCTTCCTGCGGTTGACGAATTAGAGGCTTTCAGTGATCGATGAATTAGAGGCTTTCTGCGTTCGACGAAAGTCGAAGGGGCAGCTGTGATCGACGAAAGTCGAAGGGGCAGCTGCATTCGACGAAGTTTAGGCTTCCTGCGGTCGATGAATTATAGGCTTTCAGCGGTCGACGAATTAGAGGCTTTCTCCGTTCGACGAAAGCGTTGCAGTGTCATTCGACGAACGTCGAACAAAGTTGAAGCGTTCGACGAAATTGCTGTTTCCGTTCGACGAATCTGGGCAACTTTTCTGCCATCGTCCGGTAAAGCGTGAATGCTTATATTTTAGGCTAGAAGTGGAATTAAAAGTCAATAGATGGCTGACACAAATCTTGGAACATGGAGATTTCATTAAATGCTCATTAATGTTCTCTCTCTCTCTCTCTCTTCATTCTCCATTAAGCCAAAAATGCTGAACACATAAAGGGCTGATCTCCTAATCAGAGAATGATTCATCTTCTTCTTCTCCTTCTTCTTTTTCTTCATCTTCTTCTTCATCCCTTAAGGGGTTTATTTAGGTTTTGAAGGAGCAAGCTTGGAGAGGAATTTGGAGCTTGGCCGACCACCACCATGCTTCCATCAAGATGAGCTCCAACCATGGTCATAAAATAAGGTGACTTCCTCCCCTCTCCTCTGGTGCTAGCCTCTTATATCACAATAGGAGAGATGAAAGCTTAAGAGAGCTTCTCGTGTGAGCTTAAATGGAGTTTCCATAGGAAGACCAAGTCGGAACCTCAAATTTAGGGCACCGTTCGCCGCGAGGTTCTTGTAATCGTTTCTTCTCTTCAAGAGGAAGAGATGGGATTTTATTTGGTGCAAACCCAAGGTAGTTGAGGGAGAGTGAGGGGAGTGATTATGTAAGGATTTTAATGGTGTAATGACCTAGCATTTGTTTGAGAAGATGATGAATAGCCCCATATTAAGTAGTGCTTAATTTATATCTCTTGTGATAAAAATGATGTATAACCCCATGTTAATTATGGTTTTAAATATATATTATGCGATAAAGGTGATGACAACCCCCTTGCTAAAGAAGTTTTAATTTATTACATTTCACTTGGTTATTAAGGGATGAATTGGTGCGCAGCTGGGTTCAAGCCAATTCTTAGTTTTGATCCCGCTAGAACTAGGCTTCGGTCTCAACATGAAAGTTGTAGCCCTCGGAAAGATCTTTCCGACGATAGGTCACCCGTTTTCTGAAGTGCCCTGTAGCTCCCTAAAGGTCCAGTCGAGTGGGTTGTCCAGAAAGCTGGAATGTGGTTAAGTGTGTGCTGTTTTTGCTGTCCAGATTATTGTAGTTGACTTCAGAGCAGATTTTAGGTAGGAGCCACTTGGATCTGGGTTTAGGACTCAACATGAATGTTGTAGCCCTTGGTGAGAGCTTTCCAAAATGGAGTGGAACATAATTTGGGGTGGAGTAGAACTCCCAGAAATTCAGTTTTGTTAATCAGCGTCGTTGTAGTTTGAATTGCGATAATTTTTGGGATATCTTTTATAATACTTGTCTGATGCTCTTAGAAATTGGTAGAAATCAAATCGATGATATTGTGCTGACCCCTGTTGGATTTCATGAGTTTTGGGAGGATTCTTGTTGTGATTTTGCCAGTCATAGTTCATTCTCGCATTACACCGTAAATAATAATTGGGAATGCCGATGGGGCTAATATTTGGTGAGAATGGCCATAACAAGCTAGCGGAACTACGGTAGAAGTTTCAGCAAGGCTCGATTTGATATGGGTTCTTAATTAAACATATTGTCGTAAAATATTATGCTGCTGAACTCTGTTAGAGACTGAAAATGAATAACCAAGTTGGGATTGGAAACACTAAGTGTTATCTTGAAATAGAAGGTTGATATCATAAAGTAAGTTGGAATCACAAGTAGACCGGTGGGGTCAAGGGTGTGAATTCCCTAATTCATGAACGACGTATCCTGTAAGGGTGGAAATAGTATTTTGATTGTCGTGCATGTAGAGATAGTACTGTAACTCTGATGAATATTGAAGGGCTTGTATTAGAAGTCCTGGTGTACATAGATACACTGATTGTATAGAAGGACTTGGATTAGAAGTCCTGGTGTACGTAGATACACGGATTGTATAGAAGGACTTGGATTAGAAGTCCTGGTGTACGTAGATACATGGATTGTATAGAAGGACTTGGATTAGGAGTCCTGTGTTGGATCGTGTGACGCCCTCAGAGGGGGGGGGGGGGGGTGAATAAGGGTGCGTTTAAAAATATAATTTTTACTTAATACTTTTTAGACAAATTTACTTTAATAAAAAGTTACTTATAAATAATTTTAAACCAATGCAATATTTGTATTAAACCAAACACAAATTTCTAAGATAAAGATTTAAGCAAACAAATTTGCAATTAGTGAAAAGAGCATAATTTTATTTATCATGAAATTTGCATACAATAAAAATGATCTTAACAATGCTTAAGATCATTTCCGACAGCGCAAAACTGCCGGTCGTGGGTGGTGTCGTGGGCAGTTGTTGTAACCTCCGAGCTGTCGCCTGCGCGACATCGCTGTCAGATTTCCGACAGCTCAAAACTGCCTTTCGTCGTGCTGCCGTGGAGGGAAGTAGTTGTAACTTCTCTGCTGTCGCCTGAGCGACATCAGCTGTCAGAATTTTCTGATAGTGAAATTTCCAACATTCAAATTTAGCTCCAGCAGAAATGTGAACATCTCATACCTGTTATCTGCACACCATTAATAAAAATAGAATCAATTACAAACGGGACTTTGTTATTATCAAACCGGAGGAGTGCGAAACGCATGCTCCAACAATCTCCCCCTTTTGATAATAACAAATCAGTATAAAAAGAAATTATGTCTATTTAGATTGTTGATTTTAACATTTGGTGTGTGCACAAAAATAACATGATATAGTTCTCTTAAAATAAATAAAGAATTTCCCTTTAGATGAAAGATCCCCCTAAATGAATGCTCCCCTTAAACGTATGCTCCCCCTAAATATATGCTCCCCCTAAATGTTAAAGTAAGTTGAAATGATGTATTGTTTAGGTGGAATATTTAGGTGGAATAGATTTGTGATTTCTCTTTTTATACTTTTAATTCTCCCCCTTTTGGTATTAGCAAAAGTTAATATTAGATAAAAGAGTAGTTCTTAAGGGAAAAGATATAGGATATAGAAATGAAGAGTAAGCGGAAGCACTTTGTTGGAAATGATTGAAGTCCATGAAATAATAGGATTATGCCATAGTAGGAATAAACTCTTGAAGTGACGGTATAGCCATATGAAGTAATGAAAGAAAATAACTTAAACATGAGTAAGGTCATTTGAAAGTATCATAGAAAGACACAATAGTGTATAGAATTATGGAATATTTTCGGTCCAATTCTCATGAGATGAATGTTTATATAACATAATGATGTGTACATGTGATACTTAGATCTAACATATGAAGTTATTTAATTGACATGATCATTAAAATGTAGAACATAATATAAGCATATAAAGTTAACTTTGACTTTGAAGATATAGCACAAGATGAATAGAAAACCATTTTTCTTTTGCACAAGACACTTTACAATTCTTTCCAAGGTGCTTAACCTCACAATGCTCATTAAGACTTATCAGGAGGGTAAGTAGTGCTTGGTGGAGTATCCTTGTCTTTATTTTAAACTTTTTTTGATCACAGATGTTGTGATATCTTAATTTTGAGATATTGATATTTTTTTTATTTGACCAAGGATCTCCGAATTCACTTGAATCGCAAAAGATGGTGTATATTTTGTTGTGCTAACAAATCAAGGTTGAAAGTTGTATTTATGAAGTACTATTTTATTATGTTAAAGCAAATATGATCCATGTATATATTAAATAAAAAGACATACGTATTGAACAAAAGAAGTGAACGTGATAGTTCATTATGATAGATAAACAATTTCTCATACTTAGAGGCATGCGAAAACAATTTCCAATGGTCTAAACAACTAAGTAGGAGTGTCAATACGATGATAGCTTGGAAATGAAATCATATAATCATGTAAGAGTCATTTTTTTACAAAAAATAAAAAGCACATGGTTTGTCATCAAGTGAGGTGAAGCAATAATAATGACATATAACTATTGTAAATCATCAAAGGGACCCAAAATTGGAGTTTTATCAAAACGGGAGCTGTCGGAAATTTCCGACAGTCACTGTCGCCTGGGCGACAGCCAAAATTATAAATAGGGCTTTGGACCGAGTCAAACCCTATTGTGCATCATTTCCTGGAGTTAAAAATGAGAGGAAGCTATCGGAGTTCGGCGACATCCTAGATCTAAGGTATGGTTTTTGATTTTGAGTAGTTTCATCAGGCTGCTGCTGCTGGTTGATGTCGGAAATTTCCGACATCCACTGTCGTCTGGGCGACAGTGAACTTCTTCAGATTTCTATTTCTGTTTAATGAACTTGATCCTTATGTTGTTTTCTACTATTTTTTTATTGGAACAATATTGATGTAATATTAATGATGTTTGAATTTTTGTTAAGTCTTTTGAAATTCTATGGTTTGATTTGAAAATTTAGGCTTTTTCTTTTTAAATTGTTTAGGTTTTGTGATAATTTTTTTTAATTTTATATGCTTTAAATAGTGATATATTCATTGTGAAATGTCTAGAATTCCCAATTCTAGCCTAAGCATAGAAAAACGGGAATCCGATAACGGTTTAGTGAATATATCCGCTAGTTGATTATCCGTGACTATAAATGAAATTTTTATGTGGTTATTTTTAATATGATCTCTAATAAAATGATGTCTCACATCAATATGCTTAGACCTTGAATGATGGACCGGGTTGTATGTTAAATCAATTACACTTTTATTATCACACCATAATTCAATAGTTTGTTGTTTAATATTAAAGTCTTCTAAAGTTTGTTTCATCCAAAGAGCTTGTGCACAACAACTACCAAGTGCGATGTATTCGGCCTCGGTGGTTGAGAGGGCAACAGAATTCTATTTCCTACTCGACCATGAAATGAGTGAAGGGCCTAAAAAGTGACAAGTGCCACTAGTGCTTTTCCTATCTAGTGAACAACCGGCATAATCAGAATCAGAGTAGCCAAAAAGAGTAAAATCATCGCTATGAGGATACCATAAACCAAGTTTAGATGTGCCAATTAAATATATAAAAATTCTTTTTACCGCTTTTAAATGTGATTCTTTGGGATCGGCTTGAAATCTAGCACATAAACAAACTGAAAACATAATATCCGGTCTAGAAGCAGTTAAATATAAAAGTAAACCTATCATGCCTCTATATAAAGTTTGATCTATTGATATTCCATTTTCATCTTTTCCTAATTTTAAAGATACACTCATAGGAGTATTTGCTTGTTTGAGATTTTCAAATCCAAATCGTTGTAAAACATCATGAATATATTTTGATTGGTTAATAAAAATTCCATCATGTTTTTGAACAATTTGAAATCCTAAGAAATATTTTAATTCTCCTACCATACTCATCTCAAATTCACTTTCCATTATTTTTACAACATAATTACAAAAATCTTCATTAGTGGCTCCAAAAATAATATCATCAACATAAATTTGTAAAACAATTAAATCATCATTTACTTGCTTAATGAAGAGTGTACAATCAACGCCACCCATTTTAAAACCATTTTGTAATAAATATATAGTCAATCTATCATACCATGCTTGTGGTGCTTGTTTTAAACCATACAAAGCTTTTAGCAATCTATATACGCGATTAGGAAATTTTTCATTTATAAATCCTGGGGGTTGTTCAACATAAACTTCTTCTTTAATCAACCCGTTTAAAAATGCAGTTTTAATATCCATTTGCAATAATTTAAACCTTTTATGACTAGCAAATGCAACAAAAATTCTAACTGCTTCCAATCGTGCTACGGGTGCAAATGTTTCATCAAAATCTATCCCTTCAATTTGATTATATCCTTTCGCTACAAGCCTAGCTTTATTTCTAGTGACCCTAGAGTCACTATCTAATTTGTTTTTGAAAATCCATTTGACTCCTACTACAGGATGATCACTAGGTCTATCTACAAGAATCCAAACTTTATTTCTTTCAAATTGGTTAAGTTTTTCATTCTTAGCTAGAAACCAAGATTCATCATTTAAAGCGGTGGCAACATCTTTTGGTTCTATATTTGAGACAAAACATAAATTTGAAAAACTTTCATGTAAACTAGAACGTGTACGTACCCCATGTAATGGTTCTCCAATAACAAGTTCTTGCGGATGATCTTTTGAGAACCTTAGCTCGGTTGGAGGTACATATTCTTGTTCTTCTTCTTCTTCACCATCTTTTTCATCTTCTTTCTCTACTTTTTCTTCATCATTATCATCATCATTTTTCTTCAGATTTTGTTCCACATCTTCTTCATTTTTCTCATTACCTGCAACTTTAGTATTTTCTACACAATAAATGTTTTCATCAAATTTTACATGAATAGATTCTTCAACCACTTTAGTACGTTTATTATAAACTCTATAGGCCTTGCTAGTTGAAGAATAACCAATGAAAATTCCTTCATCACATTTTTCATCAAATTTGCCTAAGTTATCTTTTGTATTCAAAATAAAGCATTTACAACCAAAAACTTTAAAGTAAGATACATTTGGTTTTCTTTGAAAATAAATTTCATAAGGAGTTAATTGTAATGTAGGACGAATCATGACACGATTAATAATATAGCATGCAGTACTGATCGCTTCGGCCCAAAAATATTTTGGCAATTTAAATTCACAAAGCATAGTACGTCCTAATTCTTGAAGTGTTCTATTTTTCCTCCCCACTACACCATTTTGTTGTGGTGTGCGAGGAGCAGAAAATTCGTGTTTTATCCCAAATTCATTACAATATGAAATAAATTTTTCATTATCAAATTCTCCTCCATGATCTGATCTAATGCATTTTACTTTTAAATCAAGTTCATTTTGAATACGTGAAATTAGTTTTACAAATTCATCAAAAGCATCAGATTTTGAATTTAAAAACAATGTCCAACAAAATCTAGAATAATCATCAATAATAACAAACGTATATTTTCTACCTCCTAGACTTTGTGTAGAAATTGGACCAAACAAGTCCATATGTAATAAATGTAAAGGTCTAGTAGTAGAAATAACATTTTTGCTTTTAAAAGATGATTTTGTAAACTTTCCTTTTTGGCATGGTGAACATAATGAAGAAAGCTTTCCATTCAAATTTGGCAAACCTTTTATAATTTTATTTTTAGAAAGCTTTACTATGCGCTTGGCACTAGAATGTCCTACTCTCCTATGCCATAATTCAAGATCATCATTCTTTGAAATAAACATTTAAGTGTAGAATGAGATAAATCATGAAAAGTGATTGTATAGACATTGTTTATTCTTGGTGCAGTAAGTACGATTTCGTTTGTTTTAGAATCAATAATTTTGCAAAGGTTTGAGCTAGAGTCAAATAGAACATTTAGATTTTTAACACATAGTTGACTAATAGAAATTTAATTATGTTTCAAACCTTTAACATATAAAACATTTGAAATTTTAAATTCTTTGTTACCTACTACTCCAATGCCTTTGACTTTACCCTTGCCATTATCTCTAAATGTCACTATTCTACCTTTCTTCATCTCCAGGCTAAGGAACTTTGATTTATCGCCCGTCATGTGTTTTGAACATCCAGAGTCCAAATACCACACGTCTTCCTTGTTCCTAGCCTGCACGCACACCTAAAAAAATGATGAGAGTAAAGATCTGGTTACCCAAGTGGTCGATTCCATTGTATAGGTGGACGCCTTAGGTACCCAAATTTGTTTAACATTAACTTTTCCTTTCTTCCAACATGAGCCCGAGATGTGACCAAATCGATGACATTTGGCACACACAATGAATGGTGAGGAACCATTTTTCAATGGTTTCTCTGGACTCTTGCTGGTGGAAACATCTGTATGTGTGGACTTAGAAAAATTTTCATTTTGAAAAATAGGTTTTCTGAACCTGGAGCTGTCGCTGGTTCCGACAGCAGCTGTTGGAAATTTCCGACAGCCTCCAGAGCTTCCAGAAACGTATCCTAGCCCAAATTTTGTTGTCCCATGGCATTGGTTGGCTAAAAGCATATCTAGAGATTTTTTTCCAACACCAAATTTTCCAATTGCCATGTTCAACTCATTTACTTTGGACTTTAAAATTGAATTTTCTTTTACTATCATGCCACATCTATTTGCAACACTTTTCTTATAATTCTCTAATTGAGAATGAGAGAATTTAAATACTTTTTCTAAATCCTTTTTCTCTTTTAGAAGTTGATCAATTTTTTGATCGGACTAAGAAATAGTGTTTTCAAGTTCTTTTATCCTTGTCGAAGAGTGATCACACTGTTGACAAATTTCCTTCTCGTTCCCAATAGATTTCAAATCATTTGATAACTTTTTATTTACTTTCAAAAGAACTTTGTTTTCAGATTTTAAAAAATCAATTTGTTTTAGGCTTTTATCTAAAAATTTGCAAGTTTTCATAAATTCAGAATATAAATCTTCATAAGATGGAGGAGTTACCTTAGTGTCGCTTTGGACACTGCAGTCGTCGTCAGATGACACATTTTCTTTCCCCATCAAGCAGACATTTGACTCCTCTTCCTCCTGTGTTGAGGAATCACTTTCTTCACTAGACGAAGAATCATCCCAAGTCTTTGCCTTTAACACTTTCTTCTTATAACTTTTATCGTGCCCCTTTGCTTTTTGCTCGTTCAGATACTTTGGGCACTTGCTTCTGATATGACCAATCTTCTTGCAATGGTAGCACTCCGGTAGCGGACGCTTCTCTTCATTCTCCATTTTTTCTTTGCCTTTTTGGTAGGCAAAATCGTTCTTTTTGAAAATTCTCTTAAATGAATTTCTCCTCTCCGGATTTCTCATAAACTTCTTAAAGTTCCTCACAAATAGTCCTTCCTCATCTTCCTCACTTTCTTCAGATTCAGTTTCAACTTCCTTTTTAAATTTTAACGCCAAGCTTTTCTTTTTGGGCTCCAAATTGTACTCTTGGCTTTGAATCTTCAACTCCACTTCATGGGTTTTTAGATTCCCAATGAGACTCTCCAATTGTAAGGTCTTAAGGTCATGTGACTCAGAAATTGCAGTCACTTTAGGATTGAACTTCGGGGGAAGTGATCTTAAGATTTTCCTCACTAAATCTCCATTGGAGAAAACCTTACCCAACACCTTTGAATCGTTCACGATTTTAGTAAATCGTGTGTACATTGTATCAATTTCTTCATCCACCTCCATTTTGAATCTTTCAAATTCTGACTCCAGTTGAAATAGCTTTGAATCCTTTACCTGCGAAGTACCTTCATGAGTAATTTCTAAAAGATTCCAAATTTCATATGCAGTATCACAAGCACAAACTCTATTAAATGCAGTGCAATCTAGTGTGCAAAATAAAGCATGCATGGCTTTTGCATTGTTCTTGCATTTTAATTTATCATTGTCATCCCACTTGTCTTTAGGTTTGACCATAGTTACATCTCCTACAACAAATGTTGGGGAAGTATAACTCGTCTCGACCATATTCCAAACTTCCATGTCGAGAGCTATTAGAAAACACCGCATTCGGGTTTTCCAATAGTTATAGTCTGTGCCCGTAAAAAGTGGTGGCCTACTAATTCCTTGCCCCTCAACAAACGCTTGATCGTTGTGCGCCATTACTCTCGTGGTAAAACCATTTTGGAGTAACCTACTCTGATACCACGTGTTGGATCTTGTGGCGCCCTTAGAGGGGGGTGAATAAGGGCCTTTTTAAATTCTGATTTTTTACATAAGAATCTTTAAAACAAATTTTGCTTTTGTAAATATCACTTATAAAAATTTACAAACTATGAAATTTTTAAATTAATTCAAACACAAATTTCTAAGTTAAAGATTAAGCAACCAAATTTGCAATTAAATAAAAAGTCATAATAATTTTTTTAATCATGAAATTCTCATACAATAAAAATGATCTTAACAATGCTTAAGATCTAGGCACAAATATGATAATAAACTTTGAACAATTTGTGTTTACCAATCCTTCTCCCAAGGATCGGAAGGCTATCACTTGTCTCTCCCTAGACCAAGCCCAAGCCTATCCTCTAGATCTTCCCAAGATCTAGACGTAGCACACAAGGCCACGATTTCCTACCAAGCCACACAAGGACTTGGACGCTCCGCACAAGGAAGCGATTTTCCCCTAAGCCACGCAATGACTTAGACGTCACACACAAGGAGATGATTTTCCTACCAATACAAAGTGAAATGTATATAAATGAAAATACAAAATCAAAAGAACTCCCTAGAAATTCAGATCTCTGAAGGGAAGGTTGAAGCCTCGAGATGATCGTTGATGTAGAAGCGCGTCCGATCTCGTCTTCAATCTCAAACCTTCTAATCACAAATGGGAGTTGATGAGGTTCTAGAGCTCTCTGGTTCGTATGCACTCAGGAAAGGACTTGGAGATCTGAAAGCTTGAATTACACGAAGTTCTGAGCCCTTTTTTATAAAAGAGAGATAACGTCATCCGTTAGCTAGCTATCACCAAAATCCGATAGCTCCAGAGGTGCCACGTGTCCCATGTATTCCGCATTTTTGCGGAGAGTGGCGATCGCGATTGAGTCGTGGTTGAGACGTGTGCAGTCGGAAATCTGATAGCACTATCGGATTTCTGTTAGCTTGCATAGCTTTGAATCCTTTACCTGTGAAGTACCTTCATGAGTGATTTCTAAAAGATTCCAAATTTCATATGCAGTATCACAAGCACAAACTCTATTAAATTCAGTGCGATCTAGTGCGCAAAATAAAGCATTCATGGCTTTTGCATTGTTTTTACATCTTAATTTATCATTGTCATCCCACTTGTCTTTGGGTTTGACCATAGTTACATCTCCTACAATAATTGTTGGGGAAGAATAACTCGTCTCGACCATATTCCAAACTTCCATGTCGAGAGCTATTAGAAAACACCGCATTCGGGTTTTCCAATAGTTATAGTCCGTGCCCGTAAAAAGTGGTGGCCTACTGATTCCTTGCCCCTAAACGAACTCGTGATCGTTGTGCGCCATTACTCCCGGTGGTAAAACCGTTTTGGAGTAACCTAGCTCTGATACCACTTGTTGGATCGTGTGATGCCCTTAGAGGGGGGTGAATAAGGGTGCGTTTAAAAATATAATTTTTACTTAATAATTTTTAGACAAATTTACTTTAATAAAAAGTTACTTATAAATAATTTTAAACCAATGCAATATTTGTATTAAACCAAACACAAATTTCTAAGATAAAGATTTATGCAAACAAATTTGCAATTAGTGAAAAGAGCATAATTTTATTTATCATGAAATTTGCATACAATAAAAATGATCTTAACAATGCTTAAGATCAAGGCACAATTATGATAATAAAAAAAATACAATAATTTTTGGTTTACCAATCCTTCTCCCAAGGATCGGAAGGCTATCACTTGTCTCTCCCAAGACCAAGCCCAAGCCTATCCTCTAGATCTTCCCAAGATCTAGACGTAGCACACAAGGCCACGATTTCCCACCAAGCCACACAAGGACTTGGACGCTCCGCACAAGGAAGCGATTTTCCCCTAAGCCGCACAAGGACTTAGATGTCGCACGCAAGACGACGATTTCTCTACCAATATAAAATGAAATGTGTGTAATGAAAATACCATATGAAAAGGACAACTCCCTAGAAATTCAGATCTCTGAATGGATTGTTGAAGCCTCGAGATGATCGTTGATGTAGAAGTGCGCCCGATCTCGTCTTCAATCTTCAATCCTTCTTTGCACAAATGGGAGTTGAAGAGGTTCTGGAGCTCTCTGGTTCGTATGCACTCAGGAAGGGACTTGGAATTCTCAAAGCTTGGAATGCACGAACACAAGGAGTCATTTTATAGAAAATCGCTGCCGCCTGGGCGACATCGACTGTCGGAATTTTCCGACAGCGCTAAACTGCCGCTGGAGTGCCGTCGTGCGGGCAGTTGCTGTAACCGCCGAGCTATCGCCTTGGCGACATCGATGTCAGATTTCCGACAGCGCAAAACTGCCGGTCGTGGGTGGTGTCGTGGGCAGTTGTTGTAACCTCCGAGCTGTCGCCTGCGCGACATCGCTGTCAGATTTCTGACAGCTCAAAACTGCCTTTCGTCGTGCTGCCGTGGAGGGAAGTAGTTGTAACTTCTCTGCTGTAGCCTGGGCGACATCAGCTATCGGAATTTTCCGACAGTGAAATTTCCCATATTCAAATTTAGCTCCAGCAGAAATATGAACATCTCATACCTGTTATCTGCACACCATTAATAAAAATAGAATCAAATACAAACGGGACTTTGTTATTATCAAACCAGAGGAGTGTGAAATGCATGCTCCAACATCCTGGTGTACGTAGATACACGGATTGTATAGAAGGACTTGGATTAGAAGTCCTAGTGTACGTAGATACACGGATTGTATAGAAGGACTTGGATTAGAAGTCATGGTGTACGTAGATACACGGATTGTATAGAAGGACATGGATTAGAAGTCCTGGTGTACGTAGATACATAGATTGTATAGAAGGACTTGGATTAGGAGTCATGGTGTACGTAGATATACGGATTGTATAGAAGGACTTGGATTAGAAGTCCTGATGTATTTTGATACACGGATACAAATGGACCCCGCTGGGGAGGATTACTTGTGGCGGGTCTACGGGCTTGCTAGTCGTGACACCGACAGAAGTCGGCGGTTACACTCTAGACTGGTTGGGTTGGACTCTTGGTGCTCACCTACCCAAGTCCCCTTCTGTGTCCATGAAGGCTCAACATGTTGCGAGCAGTACTCAGGGTCTCCGCTGTGTGTTCTTAGCGTCTAGGCGTACAGAGGCCTAGGACTGGTAGTGTTTATACCCTCCTAGTAGTGGAGGAGCTCGTTCCACTGTCTCCGTCTGGCCACGACGGGAGATTCCTGAGTGGTTAGCTACCACTTAAAAAGCGTGAACTGAAGGTCTATGTCGACATAGCAAATATGCATGGGTGAGTCATCATATCATAATCATTGCATTGCATTCATCCTTCATAATCATTGCATTGCACCGCATTGGATCCTCATCATATAAACTTATATGGGCACCTTTATATGACGAGTTACCTTCATGATCAGATCCTTAACTTATAAGCTTGTATGGGCACCCTTATAAGTTAAGTTCAAATTTTGTTATTATATGCTCGACTGCTTATACACTGTCGTTGATCATGCTTTCTTGTTACTAGTACTTTCTTAAATAACCACTGTTATTTATGTACCTGTTAGTTAGAGTTATTGCAAGTACTTGGTACTTATACAACTGACATATATGAACAACCATTCCTATCACATGCTTTCTATATTATTGCTTATATTGCAGCTTTTCTTCCATTCATACCACCCGGTGCCTTGGAGTCGCCGGGGGAGCGGATGGGAAGCCACTTAGTCTTTATGACTAACGGTTGCTACGTCCCTCTTTTTAGGACCGCACCCTGGGGCAGCAGCGCACGGTGATGGAGGAGGATAGTCAGGTCAGGACGACAGGTCCGGTGACTGCGATACCTTCGCTACCGTCGGTGACAGATGTGAGCACAGTTTGAGATGTAGCCCTTGGGGCATTTAGCTTGATACTCTGATACTTTGATACTTTTGCAGGAGCTCTCAGAGCTCTTGTCTTTTGTACTTATTTGGACTCTTACTTATGTGAATATCTTTATATGGCTTCTTGCTTTTACATTATTGATGGGTTGGCGCAGTTCAGTTGATTTGGCTGGCAGGATAGGCGTCTTATGGGGGAGGCTAGCTCGTGTGCTGGCTCTCCCGCAAGGCTGCTGTCCTGGGCATAAGACTCCCCTCGGCTGTGTCTTGTGTTCCGGGAGGGGGGTCTTAAAAATGGTATCAACTTGCAACGTTCCTGAGATAAAAAAGTCCATTAGACCACTAGGCTACCCCTGCTAGCTAGATCAGTTTGAGGACAAACTGATGCAGCGGAAGCGGTGGTGTGCCCATGTGTAATTCACAATAAGTATGCCCGCTTTTTCTTATAGGAAGTGCCAACCTAAGCCAAACTCGTACCCTTACGAATAGACGCTGGCTCATTCCGAGACAGTAATTTGTATTCCCATTCCAACAGTCAGAGTTGGTTTGGCATAGGATTGATGCCAACCTAACTAGGATACCTTTTTGTTCGACTTAGCAGGATATGTAGTGACGTACCATGGCCTTAAACTGATCTTGGGGATGATGTGGCCAAGCAAAAAGTGACCTCAAGTGACTAAGGGAAGAGTTTAACATGACTGTAGATGCTAGAGACTCACACCCTGAGATTTTATCTCAGATATGGAGTAATATTATCACCATACCCAATATATTAGGACAATCTCAATGAGATTGGTGCCTGTAGTCTATCATCAGATTTGTAAGAGACCACCAAGCATGTCTTTTATACTCTATGTGGATACCTCTCACTTCTATTTATGTAGAAGGATTCATATGGAGAAGATACGATAATAATTCGGATCTAGAGAAGGCCCATTTTGGGACGAATGTGTTATATTGGTGGCAGAAGAAACTCAGTCGAAGAGATACGGGGGCTTATCTCTTCGTTTATTGGGCTAATTATGTACCGTCTTGGGTTCCTTGAGGGTTTAAAATTGTTTTAATTTTTTACATTGGAAGTGGAGACCCTTGAAGATTTAATTCACCTTAAGCAAGACAGACTGCTAAGGCCATATTCGGGTTGATAGGAATTTTTTTAGCGGAATAAGAGAGGAAAGCTTTTTGAAGATGATAATTTTCTCTATATTGTTCTAAGATTATGTGGATAAGTAACGAGGAGAGTAGTAGATTAACGCTTGGGGGATTGCAGCTATGTTGTAATGACATTATAGCTGGGAAGTTAATGAACCTTTGTGCATGCATTGCTGGTATGATGATAAACTACCCCTGAGTTTGGAAATTCGTGGTGAACATTCCCTTAGTGTTGTAATTACTTAGCATTTGGGAAATTAATAAGTGTTCGGCGGTGGAGTCAACAAGTTTAATATGACTTGATTGATGATCTAAAATCCGAAAAGTTTTTATAAAATAAGCATGCATGCCATGGATGATCGTTGGCAGGGATGGTAGGGCGCTTGTAATGGATTTGATTTAGTTTATCATATCATGAAGTATGCCCTACTTTTGGTAGTCTGCTTAACTCGTGTCGATGGGAAAATCATCCCGAGCCTTGCGCCTTGGTTCATGTTAAGTTCAAACATATATAATTGTACCGGGTGATTGGATGTTATTTGCACATGCTCTCATTACAATGAGATGCAGCTTGGGCGTCGCCGTAAAAATTTGAATTTCTACATCACAGTTGATATTTAAGTGCGTCGATACGGGGATCTATAGGGTAAGAACTCTAAGTCGAGGAGGATATGCCCCTAAGGTTTGTGCTCATACGTGAGATGAATGTACCATATGGGCGGTGGAAGAAATTTAGTCCAAAAACGTACGGGGGCTTGTCCCTTCGTTTATTGGTCTAATTATGTATCGACTTCATTTTCCCTTAGATCCTGTTTATTCAAATAGTACGTGAATGATGATGATTGGATTCATGATAACCTCTCAATACGGGTGAGAGTGTCAAGGGTGTTGAGACACGCCGTGAATTGATCACGTGAATTGAATATTGAGGATAAGTTGCATTTACTTATTTAAGAAGATATGAATATGTCTCTATACGTACAGGTAGGTGTACGTGTAATTGTATTGACCCGACAAGGCAGTCCTCTAAAGGCTCTGTACCGAAACCTAACCATTGGATAAGGTTTATGTTCACGGTTTAGGAGCCCATAAATGAAATAACTTAAATCACGAGATAAAAGTAGCACCAATTTTTGAATCCTGAGCAAATCTAAGTAGAACCGGGAGTAGAAAAAGTAACACTTGACTCGAGGTCAGGTGTTATTAGAAGGGAATGATGTGATTATAACCCATACGAGGTATAGAGTCATTGATTCACCTTACTTTGAGCCTCGATAATGATTCATAAAATCACCAAAACCAATTGATAAGCATTATCGGACGATCACGTGCGAAATTCGGAAACTATTTGGAAACATAAAAGCTTCCTGAGCTTAAACCCTTGAGCTAGTAACATCGTTTTTGGTAGTTGATGGATTGAAAGGGCATAATGTCATGGCAAGTACGGTGGGGTGATTGCAGGCCTTGACTATTATATGGATTTCAAGTCAAGCGGTAAATATCCATGATGTTTAACCATTGTAATTATCTTGCTCCAAGAAGCTTAGAATTTTGGAAATCTCCTTATTTTAGCTGCTGTTATGGTGGCGGTTGGGGTAACTCCAGGAATTGTTAATCAGGAAATTTCCTTCTTCTTTTAGTGTCTGGTTGGGTTAAAGCTCCAGAAAACTTCGTTTATTAGCAATTTCGTTATTGGTTGTTTGGGTTTAGCTCCAGGAAATTTCTTTCATTAAAATATCATCATGTTTGGTTTTATGTTTGGGACTGCTATCATACATGAATTCCTATTCTTATCTTTATTCCTATACACTGCCAGTTATATTTTAAGGGGAGAAGTTTTGTGTGGTTTTCTTGTTGGTCGGCTGCAATTAGTTTATCTATATAGGGGATGCTATGATGTGATCAGTTGTGAGTTTTAATTTTATCCGGAGACACGAGTAGTAACCTCATGTGTATCGGGGTTACTGATCTTAAGGGGGTTAGATCAACGGTGCAATGAGAGTTTGGTGAACTTCCTTGGTTGTATATTAGCAGCTATGTGAATTCCCCTTGGTTTCATCCTAAAATAAACTCTTGATTATGAAATTCTGCATCCATATACTAGGGATTTACTTGGGTCATATGCTATAAGTGGCATAGCTTTTATGTTAGAAATTTGTTCTTTTGTTCTTATGCTAGCTGTCTGGAGTTTGTCGTTGCTAAACTTCTGATTTCATTATGGGGGCTGCTACATTCAGTCCTAGGCTGGGATACTGTTAGGGGCTGCCTTATACAGTTCTAGTCTGGATTATTTGGGCTTGCTGCTTATAATTCTATTGGAGTTGTTTTCTTTTTCTTGGGCTGCTTTATGCAATTAAAATCATAAGAGCTGCTATATATTTACATATATATATGTATGATCTTTTCCGGTTTGGGGGCTGTTGTATGTATATAAAATTTCTGGGGCTATATATAAATCTATTCTGATTTTGGGTTATACTTTTCTTCTCCTTCTTGATGAGCCGATATCATGGCTGATAACGGCTGCTACGCAATTGTATTCCTTTTCCCATCCTCTTTCCTGTTTCTCTTCTGGTATGGGACTATGCTGGTAGATCTTTACTTGGTCCTTAATTTGGGAGGGGCTGCTGTTATAATGATTTGATTTGGGGCTGCTTCATATGTGTTCATGTTGGGGGTTGCTTCTTAAGTTTTGTCTAATTGGGGCTGCTGTTTATATGCTCTAAATGGGGGGGGGGGGGGAGGGGGGGGGCTGCTTTGTACTCATATGGTCCTATTAGCTATATACCAATATTTCCATCCTGTTTGGTTTTGTTTTGGTGCTGCATATAGTTCTATCAGGATTATTTTTGTTTGGGACTGTTATGTGTAGTTTCTATTAGCTATTGTTGAAATAGTGTGAGTCACTATTGATTCTTATGACTGTACAAGACAAGAGCGCTCACATAATCTAGACCCTATGTATAAATCATAGTGATTGGGAATGTATAAATGAGCTTGATATTGTTAAGGGTGAATCATCCGTGACTGCATACGGTGAGTATGTTTCAATCCCATCCGGAAGACCCAAGTAACCCCAACCTAAATTTCAGGGATGAAATTGTTTCTTTGTTTATTGTATTTGTAACATCCCATTTTGCGCTAGACCCCTCAGAGACATTTTGACTCGCCTTGGGTCGGTTTTGGGCAAGGGAGGATTCCGTTGGATGAACGTCGAAGGGGCAGCTGCGTTCGACGAAAGTCAAAGGGGCAGCTGCGTTCAACGAAGTTTAGGCTTCCTGCGGTCGACGAATTAGAGGCTTTCAGCGGTCGACGAATTAGAGGCTTTCTCCGTTTGACGAACGTCGAAGGGGCAGCTGCTTTCGACGAAAGTCGAAGGGGCAGTTGCGTTCGATGAAGTTTAGGCTTCCAGCGGTCGACGAATGAGAGGCTTTCAGCGGTCGACAAATTAGAGGCTTTCAGCGGTCGACGAATGAGAGGCTTTCAGCGGTCGACGAATTAGAGGCTTTCAGCGGTCGACGAATTAGAGGCTTTCTCCGTTCGACGAACGTCAAAGGGGCAGCTGCGTTCGACGAAAGTCGAAGGGGCATCTGCGTTCGACGAAGTTTAGGCTTCCTGCGGTCGACGAATTAGAGGCTTTCAGCGGTCGACGAATTAGAGGCTTTCTGCATTCGACGAAAGTCGAAGGGGCAGCTGCGTTCGATGAAAGTCGAAGGGGCAGCTGCGTTTGACAAAATTTAGGCTTCCTGCGGTCGATGAATTAGAGGCTTTCAGCGGTCGACGAATTAGAGGCTTTCTCCGTTCGACAAAAGCATTGCAGTGTCGTTCAAAGAACGTCGAACGAAGTTGAAGCGTTCGACGAAATTGTCATTTCCGTTCGACGAATCTGGGCAACTTTTCTGCCATCGTCCGGTAAAGCCTGAATGCTTATATTTTAGGCTAGAAGTGGAATTAAAAGTCAATAGATGGCTGACACAAGTCTTGGAACTTGGAGATTTCATTAAATCCTCATTAATGTTCTCTCTCTCTCTCTCTCTCTCTCTCTTCATTATCCATTAAGCCAAAAATACAGAACACGTAAAGGGCTGATATCATAATCAGAGAACGATTCATCTTCTTCTTCTCCTTCTTCTTTTTCTTCATCTTCTTCTTCATCCCTTAAGGGGTTTATTTAGGGTTCTTGATGTAGCAAGCTTGGAGAGGAATTTGGAGCTTGGCCGACCACCACCATGCTTCCATCAAGATGAGCTCCAACCATGGTCATAAAATAAGGTGACTTCCTCCCCTCTCCTCTGGTTCTAGCCTCTTATATCAAAATAGGAGAGATGAAGGCTCAAGAGAGCTTCTCGTGTGAGCTTAAATGGAGTTTCCTTAGGAAGACCAAGTCGGAACCTCAAATTTAGGGCACCGTTCGCCGCGAGGTTCTTGGAATCATTTCTTCTCTTCAAGAGGAAGTGATTGGATTTGATTTGGTGAAAACCCCAGGTCATTGAGGGAGAGTGAGGGGAGTGATTATGTAAGGATTTTAAAGGTGTAATGACCTAGCATTTGTTTGATAAGATGATGAATAACCCCCTGTTAAGTAGTGTTTAATTTATATCTCTTGTGATAAAAATGATGTTTAACCCCATGTTAATTATGGTTTTAACTATATATTATACGATAAAGGTGATGACAGCCCCCTTGCTAAAGAAGATTCAATTTATAACATTTCACTTGGTTATTAAGGGATGAATTGGTGCGCAGCTGGGTTCAAGCCAATTCTTAGGTTTGATCCAGCTAGAACTAGGCTTCGGGCTCAACATGAAAGTTGTAACCCTCGGAAAGAGCTTTCTGACGATAGGTAACTCGCTTTATGATATTCCCTGTAGCTCCCTAAAGGTCCAGTCGAGTGGATTGTCCAGAAAGCTGGAATGTGGTTAAGTGTGTGCTGTTTTTGCTGTCCAGGTTATTGTAGTTGACTTCAGAGCTGATTTTAGAAAGGAGCCACTTGGATCTGGGTTTAGGACTCAACATGAATGTTGTAGCCCTTGGTGAGAGCTTTCCAAAATGTTGTGGTACATAATTTAGGGTGGAGTAGAACTCCCATAAATTCAGTTTTGTTAATTAGCGTCGTTGTAGTTTGAATTGCGATAATTTTTGGGATATCTTTTATAATACTTGTCTGATGATCTTAGAAATTGGTAAAAATCAAATCGATGATATTGTGCTGACCCCTGTTGAATTTCATGAGTTTTGGGCGGATACTTGTTGTGATTTTGCCAGTCATAGTTCATTCTCGCATTACACTGTAAATAATAATTGGGAATGCCGATGTGGCTAATATTTGGTGAATAACAAGCTAGCAGAACTACTATAGAAGTTTCAGCAAGGCTCGATTTGATATGGGTTCTTAATTAAACATATTGTCGTAAAATATTCTGCTGTTGAACTATGTTAGAGACTGAAAATGAATAACCAAGTTGGGCTTGGAAGAACTAAGTGTTATCTTGAAATAGAAGGTTGATATCATAAAGTAAGTTGGAATCACAATTAGACCGGTGGGGTCAAGGGTGTGAATTCCCTAGTTCATGAACGCCTTATCCTGTAAGGGTGGAAATAGTATTTTGATTGTCGTGCATGCAGAGATAGTACTGTAACTCTGATGAATATTGAAGGGCTTGTATTAGAAGTCCTGGTGTACGTAGATACACGGATTGTATAGAAGGACTTGGATTAGAAGTCCTGGTGTACGTAGATATACAGATTGTATAGAAGGACTTGGATTAGAAGTCCTGTTGTTCGTCGATACATAGATTGTATAGAAGGACTTGGATTAGGAGTCTTGGTGTATGTAGATACACGGATTGTATAGAAGGACTTGGATTAGAAGTCCTTGTGTACGTAGATACACAGATTGTATAGAAGGACTTGGATTAGGAGTCCTGGTGTACATAGATACACAGATTATATAGAAGGACTTGGATTAGAAGTCCTGGTGTACGTAGATACACGAATTGTATAGAAGGACTTGGATTAGGAGTCCTGGTGTACGTAGATACATAGATTGTATAGAAGTACTTGGATTAGAAGTCCCGGCGTATGTTGATACACGGATACAAATGGACCCCATTGGGGAGGATTACTTGTGGCGTGTCTACAGGCTTGCTAGTCGTGACACCGACAGAAACCGGTGGTTAGACTCTGGACCGGTTGGGTTGGACTCTTGGTGCTCACCTACCCAAGTCCCCTTCTGTGTCCTTGAAGGCTCGGCATGTTGCGAGCAGTACGCAGGGTCTCCGCTGTGTGTTCTTAGCATCGAGGCGTACAAAGGCCTAGGAATGGTAGTGTTCATACCCTCCTAGTAGTGGAGGAGCTCATTCCACTGTCTCCGTCTGGCCACGACAGGAGATGCCTGAGTGGTTAGCTACCACTCAAAAAGCAAGAACTAAAGGTCTATGTCGACATAGCAAAAATGCATGGGTGAGTCATCATATCATAATCATTGCATTGCATTCATCCTTCGTAATCATTGCATTGCACCGCATTTGATCCTCATCATATAAACTTGTATGTGCACCATTATATGATGAGTTACCTTCATGTTCAGATCCTTAACGTAGAAGCTTGTATGGGCACCCTTATTAGTTAAGTTAAAATTTTGTTATTATATGCTTGACTGCTTATACATTGTCGTTGATCATGCTTTCTTATTACTAGTACTTGCTTAAATAACCACTGTTATTTATGTACATGTTAGTTAGAGTTATTGCAAGTATTTGGGAATTTATACAACCGACATATATGAACAACCATTTCTGTCACCTGCTTTGTATATTATTGCTTATATTGCAGTTTTTCTTCCTTTCATACCACCCGGTGCCTTGGAGTCGCCGGGGGAGCGGATGGGAAGCCACTTAGTCTTTAGGACTAGCAGTTGCTATGTCCCTCGTTTTAGGAGCGCACCCTAGGGCAGTAGTGCATGGTGATGGAGGAGGATAGTCAGGTCAGGACGACAGGGCCGGTGACTGCGTTACCTTCGCTACTGTCGGTGATAGATGTGAGCACAGTTTGAGATGTAGCCCTTGGGGCATTTAGCTTGATACTCTGATACTTTTGTAGGAGCTCTCGGAGCTCTTGTCTTTTGTACTTATTTGGACTCTTACTTATGTGAATATCTTTATATGGCTTCTTGCTTTTACATTATTGATGGGTTGGCGCAGTTCAGTTGGTTTGCCCGGCAGGATAGGCATCTTGTGGGGAGGCTAGCTCGTGTGCTGGCGCTCCCGCAAGGCGGCTGTCCTGGGCATAAAACTCCCCTCGGCCGTGTCGTGTGTTCCGGGAGGTGGGTCTTACACCTAGGAACCGTGCGAGAAGGATGAAGTGGAGGATAGCAAGGGGTATAAAACAAGCATGTGACATGGCCTAGCTACAGGAATAACTACCAATACACAGGTGTATATATATAATTGAAGCAGTAAATAAAGAATGGTAAAGAGCAAGTAAAGAACAGTAAGTAAAGATAAGTACATAATAGAAAAGTAACCATTGATTTATATGGATGCCCACACAAACCTATAGACCAAGGTGTCGTTTAGCAAGACCTATCATATAAAAAGTCCCATAACCAATTTATACGATAGGGGTAGGGGTTGAAATTCAATGCTTATGCCATGACATGCATGGTATTGCAGTTTATGCTATGTTCACACAAGTGCAACTCACACAATTCGACACTATGCTCACAGACCTTTAGTTCCCTCTTTTTGGAGCTAGCAAGACTCCCAGGATACTCCCGTAGTGGCAAACGGAAGCGGTGGGTTGGGCCTCGCCGACCTCTAGGTTGGTATTCACACTACCTAACCTAGACCAATAGTACGCATCAATGCAAAACCGTTGAGAATCTGTGTACTCTTACTGGCTGCACCACCACACTTTTATGACTAAGTGCAAATTCCACACTTGCCGAGTCAACATATTGACGTCGGTGTGAACGACCATCCAATAATGAAGACCCACCACATTTATGCACATGCAAACATGTTTATCATCTATCTCTGAGACATAAGCTCCCCGGGCTAACCCACCCGTCACCATAACCTTCCAAGCCACCAGCTCGCCGGACCAACCCGTCCGCACCAACAAACATTACTTAGTCATAAGCTCACCAGACTAATTAGTCTGCTGCTGCAACCACCGAGCCTACCGCTCGTAAGACCCAACAAACTAACCTCCTGTAACCACGGGTTGTGGGTGTGTGGATTATTTTGACAATCTTACATAACAGTTTATTCCTACATTTTAGGGTTAACCATGGGCTTCCCGAGGACTACCCTGTGAGGGGCTCGCAGGGGTACTAGGAGTTATGATGGGATGACACCCCAAAGATACCTTTCGAAGGCAATTAATGTTATTGGGAACTACCCATAAGAACACCCCTCTTATCATCATACTCAGATTACCCTAAGTATTTTATGACCCTCTAAGGGGAAAGATGATCTTTTGTCGGTCCCGAACACGACCTTACCTCTTAGCTTATCTAGTACACTAATGTATAGACTCCTAAAACTGACCTCACATCTTCTCCACCAGACTAGGTACACCTTCTACCTTCCATTCCCACCTAATGATCCACAAGTTAATCGTTTTACAGTTTTACTATACACAGACCAAATGAGTTATATGAGTTGCATAAGAGGATGTACTCAAAATATTCATCCAACCGACTCAAGATTATTCCTGGTAGTCTATCATGATATTCTAAGACTAAATCCGGAGGATCATATTTTCCTTAATTATTTGGCATTTATTAAAATTTCTCTAACATTGGCCAAATATGAAATTGAACATGAAGTGTATGGTCTTCTTATGATTTAGCCCCCATAAAATTATGGAAAATCTATGAAGTCAAAATAACTGTAAATACATAATATCTCAATTTTGAAATAAGGGGTTGGCCTCTAATTATAATATTGAATAAATACCCCAAATTAGAAATTAAAGAAGGAACCACCAAAAAATACTTGTCCAAAAATTATTGGAAAATTACCAAACCTTTAAAATGATCGGAAACGTTTACTGACAGAGTTTCATATTTTATCAAAACAATTTAGTCACATAAATAAGTATTTCAAGTAAATCCAAACTAGGGACATTGTGAATAAACCTACTGATAAATAATTCCAATAATTATACAAAAATTCACAGAGCTTTATAAAGCACTAAAATGTCCTACCACCAAGTCCCACAATTTTCCAGAGAATATTTGGCCCTCATTTATCTATCATAACCTTAAGACAAAATAGATGACTTGTGAATGAAGTACTAATTAAATCAATTCAAAAATTACACAAAATTACCAGAGGTCTAGATCATGATTTTATGTCATCAACCAAACTTTCATCAACATCCAAGATAATTTGAGCATGCAAATTTCTCTTATAAAAAGGTTCCCTAGAAAGGTTATGACTTAAATAAGAGGGGATAAGTGTTTCTAAAATTCTCATAAAATTGACTAAGGCATATTTACACCCTATGAACTTATCTACCAAGTTCCATGACGATTCAAGGAAATAAGCCCACATGTCCTTTACAAGGCTCAAAGTTCAACCCTAGGGATAGAATTAGGGTCTTAGGGCATATCCACCCTAAACCACCATAAACCACTCATGGTGGTGCTTTATGTGATTAGAAACCAGTGACCAAAGTCTCATCACTTTCGGATGAAGGTTGACCCCTTAATTCCATCATGTGCACTTTTGACCTAATTTGACCTAGTTTGACCAAACTTGGGTTAACTTATTACCCAACCAAATCAGTCCCAATTGGGATGAAGTGTTTACCAAGGTCATATAATAACCCTAAGGAGAACCCACCAAAATTTGGAGGAGATTGAATGTCATTAGACCATATAATTAATTAATATGTGAATTATTAAATTTTTATAAAAAACTTAGAAAAACGTTCTCCAAAAATTCCCATTATTTGATATAATTAGGGGGTAGGTATAATTAGACTATGCTCCAAATTTCAAGTCAACATCATTATCCAATCAAAAGTTATTCAAGAAATAGTGGTTATCCTACCCTAAGGACCTATCCCACTAAAATAGCCCTATATGGAGCTACATTGCTCCTTTTGGGCTGAAATTAATTTTAAAATAAAGTAGAGTCCAAGGGCTACAACTTTGGTGCTGACCACTTTTTCTGTAGAGAGCCGTAAGTTTTTTCTATAACCAATTTAATGTACAACATATAAAAAGTTAGAAAATCAAATAATAAAACAATTAATATAAAATTGCTATACAGGGGAAATCAACGACATCCATGCATCTTCTTCCTTGAGCCGATGGTCGTGATTCGTTCCTCATATAGCCTCTTCCATCCCATTTTCCCAGCCATCCGGCCACCTCCCTGGCCGGCCACCACCACCACCACCTCCGTTGAGGTGGTGTCTATCGCCGGGAGGCGGCACAGCCGCCGGAGGGGACGATTCCCGCTAACCCATACCTCATTTTTTTCATGGAAAAATCTGAAAATATCACATGGGATCGGGCTCAATTGAGCCTGATGTCTCTCCTATTTGATCTAGGATACTAGCACAAGGGAGAGGAGGAGAAGCGGACCTTTAGATGGGCTTGGCGGTGAGTGTGGTGGTGGTGCGCCATTGCCGGCGAGCTCCAGGCTTTTCCTTGCCGATTCCTTGATTCTCCACCAAAAGCATTGATTCATGAGTTGATTTCGACTGCCATCCACCTCTTGAAGCTAATGGTAAAGTTGAAAGGAGAGTTTTAGTTCTTATATTTTTTTAAAAGCTCTTGTTTAAGTTTTACTTAAAAGTAAATGATATATATATATGTTTGCTGAGTAATAAAATCAAACAGTAAGATGACATATAAAACACAACACACAAATAAGAAAATATAACAAAAACAAAGCACATCCAGATGACATAAGAATATATAGTAGTTCCCCTCAACTGGGTAAATCTACTCTTCTACCCACTAGTAGTAATCCACTGGAGGTTGTTGATAAGGTGCCCTCACACCAAGGTGTTTTTGTTCAGGTGTCCACACACCAATGGAGGTTTGATCAGGTGCCCAAATCACCTATAAGCTTTTGATCAGGTGCTTATAAACCAAGATTAGGGTTTTTGCTAAGGTGGCCTGTCACCGGGAGTTAACTTTTGAAGGGAGTTATAACCCTTTACAAGATGGGAGAAATAAAGAAAACAAAAAGATATGTTGTTCTTCTCTTTTGCTGAGAAGACACTTGAAGATCTTGATGGGTAGTTGAGTTGGATCTTGATGATGATGATGAAGAAAGCTCTCCCTGTCTGATTTAGTTTAGATGACAGCCTTGTGTATGGAGCTTCTTCTCTAGAAAGAAAAACCTCTATTCTTCTTCTTGCAGTTTTGATTCCTGAGCAAATGATATTGATTTGGTGTCTCAGGTTGTATAGAAGATCTGCAAGAAAGAGTTTTAGCAAAAAGAAGATAATATAATTTGATTTGTTCTTCTTTTTGCTCCTATGTTGTTCTTCCTCTTTCTTTTCCTGTACAGTAAATATATTATGTTCTATCTTCCTGCTGTTACTACTTCTTTGATCTTCCTCTGTATGTATAATCTGGAAGCTTTCGGCTGATTTGAATCCTTGCCGACAGAAGAGGAAAGAAATAATATTTCTTTTATTTCCCAGATCCTCGAGAACATAACTTGCCGTGTTTGGCTTTGCTGTAACGGCTATATTATTTAATGTCCTGCAACGGCTATTTCAAACAAAGGAAAGGCAGCAATATATATATAGCAATATATAAATAGAAATAATAAAATATTGCTTTAATAAAGTCTGACAGCATATTTATCGAGCTGAGAATAAGAAATATAATACTGAAGATATTTCGTCGAGCTGAGCTTCAAGTTCGTCGAGCTCATCATTTGATTCGGCGACCTGAATATTTGATTCACTGTTCTGAACATCTGTTGAATTTTCGTCAAACGCAGACTTGAGTTCGTCGAACGGAACTGTTCGTCGAACGCAGAGACTGGCTGGATCATCGACCGATGAATATTGAGTTGTTCGTCAAATGCAGACGGCCGTTCGTTGAACGCAGGATTTCGTCGACCGCTGAGCCTGGATGATTTCGTCGACCGCTGAAGCTTTGATAAAATCATCGTCCGCTGAATATAATTAGTTGAGCGCTGCACTTAGACAAATTCTTCGACCGCTGAGATGGGTTCGTCGACCGCTGAGATAATCTATTCGTCAACCTCTGAACCGCTGAGACGGGTTTGTCGACCGCTGAGACGGGCTCATCGACCGCTGAGACGGGCTCGTCAACCGCTGAGACGGGCTTGAAGCAAGCCGTTCATCGAACGCAGATGGACGTTCGTCGAACACAGAGAACATATGAATTTTTATTCTTTCTCTTATTATTTTCTGCCTATTAATTATATATATATATTTCTTAGTATATTATTTATATATATATATTCTTTTCAGCCTATTAAATATATCTCTTTTCAGCCTTCTTTTTTAATGATATTTGATCTAAGCTATAAGATATATTATGATATAAACTTAGATATTAAAGGTGGATCATAACTCAAATCAAAATTAAGGTTCCAACAATCTTCCCCTATTTGAGTTTGGATCCTAATCCAAATTAAGACTAGGTTCTAACAATTTCCCCCTATTTGGTTTAGGATTCCTAAGCATAAAAAGTCTTTGAAGCTTAAGGGTTAGAGATTATTTCTTTTTTTCTTTTTAAAACTAAGCAATTTCAGATTTTCCTAGATTTTGATTTAATAGGAATTTAGTGATGAATTGCTAGTTGTTATTGGATTCTAGGAAATTTAAAATCAAAAAGACGTAGCCTGATAGCTTCTTTCTTTAGAATCCCCTTAATCAGAAGAGACTCACACTCAGAGCTCTGATCATTTCTGATCTATGCTATTTGAGTAGAATGCTCAAACTAATTTTGTAGAAAATCTAGAAGAATGTGAAGTCTATCTGACTTTGTTTTTGAGATAGAAATTTCCAATAATCATATAATTGCTTATTTAGTTATAAAATTTTAAAAGAAAATGTTTTATAATTAGATATTTTGGCCTTTTTATCTCATTGAAATATAAATTAAGCTGATTTCTAGATTTTGTTTTAACAGAAAGAAGTTCAGTAATTTCTACAGAATTTTTTTATTTCTTTTTCCTTAAAATTTTATTCAAATTTATTTTTTAAGGAAATCTTTTGTTCTGATAATTTTAAAACTTCTTTAAGTTTGTTATATTCAGGAGTTAAAATATTTATTTCTATTAACTCTTTTCTAATTTTATTTTCAGATTTTATTAAACCTGTACTTGGTGATTTGAAAACAAATTTAAAATCAGAGGTAGAAATAAAATTTGAAGATACCTCTTTTACCATTTCTGATTCAGATTCTGCATCTGCTATGTGATATGAGCTTGAGCAGTAGTTTGAGCAGTAGTTTGAGCCATATATGGCCAACATGCAGAAAGTTTTGGCTTTTTGTTGTTCTTCTTCTTCTTCTTCACTTAGAGTTGAAGATGGTTCTGCATCAAAAATGCAGTTAGTGGAAGAAGTAAAGGTGGATTCATTTACCTTCCTTGAGAGGGAGTTCCCGATGGACCTTGCTGAAGTGCAATCAGCTACTTTTTGAAGAATGTCTGTTGACATTGATTTAGCCAATATCTCCATGGCCATGGCATCAGCACTTTTTAGCTTTTCTTGATCATCAGATGAAGAGATTGAAGATGGAGTTCCTGTCAACATGGAATTGTAAATATCTTCATCTATGGCATTCGTATATAGTTTAATTCTAGCTTGCCATAAAGTAAATCTATCCAAATTACAAATAGGTGGATCTGAAATTGAAAAATCTGATTGTGCCATTTAGAAAAACCCTTTTAAAAAAAATAAGAACTAAGTGATCTTTGTGATTTAGGTGTTAGCCTGTGTGAATAATCAACCTGCTTTGATACCAATTGAAAGGAGAGTTTTAGTTCTTATATATTTGTAAAAGCTCTTGTTTAAGTTTTACTTCAAAGTTAATGATATATATATATATGTGTTTGCTGAGTAATAAAATCAAACCGTAAGATGGCATATAAAACACAGCACACAAATAAGAAAATATAACAAAAATAGAGCACATCCAGATGACAGAAGAATATATAGTAGTTCCCCTCAACTGGGTACATCTACTCTTCTACCCACTGGTAGGAATACACTAGAGGTTGTTGATAAGGTGCCCTCACACCAAGGTGTTTTTGTTTAGGTGTCCGCACACCAATGGAGGTTTGATCAGGTGCCCAAATCACCTATAAGCTTTTGATCAGGTGCTTATAAACCAAGATGCAGGTTTTTGCTAAGGTGGCCTGACACCGGGAGTTAACTTTTGAAGGGAGTTATAACCCTTTACAAGATGGGAGAAATAAAGAAAAAAAATATGTTGTTCTTCTCTTTTGCTGAGAAGACACTTGAAGATCCTGATGGGTAGTTGAGTTGGATCTTGATGATGATGATGAAGAAAGCTCCCCCTGTCTGATTTAGTTTAGATGACAGCCTTGTGTATGGAGCTTCTTCTCTAGAAAGCAAATCCTCTGTTCTTTTTCTTGCAGTTTTGATTCCTGAGCAAATGATATTGATTTGGTGTCTCAGGTTGTATAGAAGATCTGCAAGAAAGAGTTTTTGCAAAAAGAAGATAATATAATTTGATCTGTTCTTCTTTTTGCTCCTCTGTTTTTCTTCCTCTTTCTTTTCCTGTACAGTAAATATATTCTGTTCTATCTTCCTGCTGTTACTACTTCTTTGATCTTCCTCTGTATATATAATCTGGAAGCTTTCGGCTGATTTGAATCCTTGCCGACACAAGAGGAAAGAAATAATATTTCTTTTATTTCCCAGATCCTCGAGAACATAACTTGCCGTGTTTGGCTTTGCTGTAACGACTATATTATTTAATGTCCTACAACGGCTATTTCAAACAAAGGAAAGGCAGCAATATATATATAGCAATATATAAATAGAAATAATAAAATATTGCTTTAATAAAGTCTGACAGCATATTTGTCGAGCTGAGAATAAGAAATATAATACTGAAGATATTTCGTCGAGCTGAGCTTCAAGTTCGTCGAGCTCATCATTTGATTCGGCGACCTGAATATTTGATTCACTGTTCTGAACATCTGTTGAATTTTCGTCAAACGCAGACTTGAGTTCGTCGAACGGACCTGTTCGTCGAACGCAGAGACTGGCTGGATCATCGACCGATGAATATTGAGTTGTTCGTCAAATGCAGACGGCCGTTCGTTGAACGCAGGATTTCGTCGACCGCTGAGCCTGGATGATTTCGTCGACCGCTGAAGCTTTGATAAAATCATCGTCCGCTGAATATAATTAGTTGAGCGCTGCACTTAGACAAATTCTTCGACCGCTGAGATGGGTTCGTCGACCGCTGAGATAATCTATTCGTCAACCTCTGAACCACTGAGACGGGTTTGTCGACCGCTGAGACGGGCTCGTCAACCGCTGAGACGGGCTTGAAGCAAGCCGTTCATCGAACGCAGATGGACGTTCGTCGAACACAGAGAACATATGAATTTTTATTCTTTCTCTTATTATTTTCTGCCTATTAATTATATATATATATTTCTTAGTATATTATTTATATATATATATTCTTTTCAGCCTATTAAATATATCTCTTTTCAGCCTTCTTTTTTAATGATATTTGATCTAAGCTATAAGATATATTATGATATAAACTTAGACATTAAAGGTGGATCCTAACTCAAATCAAAACTAAGGTTCCAACAATCTCCCCCTATTTGAGTTGGAATCCTAATCCAAATTAAGACTAGGTTCTAACAATCTCCCCCTATTTGGTTTAGGATTCCTAAACTTAAAAAGTCTTTGAAGCTTAAGGGTCAGAGATTATTTCTAATTTTCTTTTTAAAACTATGCAATTTCAGATTTTCCTAGATTTTGATTTAATAGGAATTTAGTGATGAATTGCTAGCTGTTATTGGATTCTAGGAATTTTAAAATCAAAAAGACATAGCCTGATAGCTTCTTTCTATAGAATCCCCTTAATCAGAAGAGACTCACACTCAGAGCTCTGATCATTTCTGATCTATGCTATTTGAGTAGAATGCTCAAACTAATTTTGGAGAAAATCTGGAAGAATGTGAAGTCTATCTGACTTTGTTTTTGAGATAGAAAATTCAAAAGAATCATATAACTGCTTATTTAGTTATAAAAATTTTAAAAGAAAATGTTTTATAGTTAGATATTTTGGCCTTTTTTATCTCATTGATATATAAGTTAAGCCGATTTCTAGATTTTGTTTTAATAGAAAGAAGTTCAGTAATTTCTACAGAATTTTTTATTTCTTTTTCCTTAAAATTTTGTTCAAATTTATTTTTTAAGAAAATCTTTTGTTCTGATAATTTTAAAACTTCTTTAAGTTTGTTATATTCAGGAGTTAAAATGTTTATTTCTATTAACTCTTTTCTAATTTTATTTTCAGATTTTATTAAACCTGTACATGGTGATTTGAAAATAAATTTAAAATCAGAGGTAGAAATAAAATTTGAAGATACCTCTTTTACCATTTCTGATTCAAATTCTGCATCTGATATCTGATATGAGCTTGAGCAGTAGTTTGAGCAGTTGTTTGAGCAATATATGGCCAACATGCAGAAAGCTTTGTCTTTTTGTTCTTCTTCTACTTCTTCTTCTTCACTTAGAGTTGAAGATGGTTCTGCATCAAAAATGCAGTTAGTGGAAGAAGTAAAGGTGGATTCATTTACCATCCTTGAGAGGGAGTTCCAGATGGCCCTTGCTGAAGTGCAATCATCTGTTGACATTGATTTAGCCAATATGTCCATGGCCATGACATCATCACTTTTCAGCTTTTCTTGATCATCAGATGAAGAGATTGAAGATGGAAGTCCTGTCAACATGGAATTGTAAATATTTTCATCTATGACATTCATATATAGTTTAATTCTAGCTTGCCATAAAGTAAATCTATCCAAATTACAAATAGGTGGATCTGAAATTGAAAAATCTGATTGTGCCATTTAGAAAAACCCTTTTAAAAAAAAAAAAGAACTAAGTTATCTTTGTGATTCAGGTGTTAGCCTGTATGAATAATCAACCTGCTTTGATGCCAATTGAAAGGAGAGTTTTAGTTCTTATATATTTTTAAAAGCTCTTGTTTAAGTTTTACTTCAAAGTAAATAATATATATATATGTGTGTGTGTTTGCTGAGTAATAAAATCAAACAGTAAGATGGCATATAAAACACAGCACACAAATAAGAAAATATAACAAAAACAAAGCACATCCAGATGACACAAGAATACATAGTAGTTCCCCTCAACTGGGTACATCTACTCTTCTACCCACTGGTAGGAATCCACTGGAGGTTGTTGATAAGGTGCCCTCACACCAAGGTGTTTTTGTTCAGGTGTCCACACACCAATGGAGGTTTGATCAGGTGTCCAAATCACCTATAAGCTTTTGATCAGGTGTTTATAAACCAAGATGCAAGTTTTTGCTAAGGTGGCCTGTCACAGGGAGTTAACTTTTGCAGAGAGTTATAACCCTTTACAAGATGGGAAAAATAAAGAAAAAAAATATATGTTGTTCTTCTCTTTTGCTGAGAAGACACTTGAAGATCCTGATGGGTAGTTGAGTTGGATCTTGATGATGATGAAGACAGCTCGCCCTGTCTGATTTAGTTTAGATGACAGCCTTGTGTATGGAGCTTCTTCTCTAGAAAGCAAATCCTCTGTTCTTCTTCTTGCAGTTTTGATTCCTGAGCAAATGATATTGATTTGGTGTCTCAGGTTGTATAGAAGATCTGCAAGAAAGAGTTTTAGCAAAAAGAAGATAATATAATTTGATCTGTTCTTCTTTTTGCTCCTCTGTTTTTCTTACTCTTTCTTTTCCTGTACAGTAAATATATTATGTTCTATCTTCCTGTTGTTACTACTTCTTTGACCTTCCTCTATATATATAATCTGGAAGCTTTCGGCTGATTTGAATCCTTGCCACCAGATGAGGAAAGAAATAATATTTCTTTTATTTCCCAGATCCTCGAGAACATAACTTGCCGTGTTTGGCTTTGCTATAACGACTATATTATTTAATGTCCTGCAACGGCTATTTCAAATAAAGGAAAGGCAGCAATATATATAGCAATATATAAATATAAATAATAAAATATTACTTTAATAAAGTCTGACAGCATATTAGTCGAGCTGAGAATAAGAAATATAATACTGAAGATATTTCGTCGAGCTGAGCTTCAAGTTCGTCGAGCTCATCATTTGATTCGTCGACCTAAACATTTGATTCACTGTTCTGAACATCTGCTGAATATTCGTTGAACGCAGACTTGAGTTCATTGAACGGAACTGTTCGTCGAATGCAGAGACTGGCTGGATCGTCGACAGCTGAATATTGAGCTGTTCATCGAACGCAGACGGCCGTTCGTCGAACGCAGGATTTCGTCGACCGCTAAGCCTGGACGATTTCGTCGACCGCTGAAGCTTTGATAAAATTGTCGTCCGCTGAATATAATTAGTTGAGCGCTGCACTTAGACAAATTCTTCGACCGCTGAGATGGGTTCGTCGACCGCTGAGATAATCTGTTCGTCAACCTCTGAACCGCTGAGACGGGTTCGTCGACCGCTGAGACGGGCTCGTCGACCGCTGAGACGGGCTCGTCAACCGCTGAGACGGGCTTGAAGCAAGCCGTTCGTCGAACGCAGATGGACGTTCGTCGAACGCAGAGAACATATGTATTTTTTTTTTTATTATTATTTTCTGCCTATTACTTATATATATATATATATTTCTTAGTATATTATATATATATATATATATTCTTTTCAGCCTATTAAATATATCTCTTTTCAGCCTTCTTTCTTAATGATATTTGATCTAAGTTATATGATATATTATGATATAAACTTAGACATTAAAGGTGGATCCTAACTCAAATCAAAACTAAGGTTCCAACAATGAAGTTAGATTTAGTGGGGAGGATTGTATATAGGGAATTTGAGGAGTGGAATTTCGGCCATGATGGTTGGGCTCCTCCATTGATGATGGCTAGCTGGAATTTATGGGGAAACTCCTCCCAAGCATCATGAAAGATGAATGTAGGGGCTTGGGGAGATGAATGGAGTGTCCCATGGCCTCCCTCAAAAACTCCCCTATCTTTCCTCTATTAAAAATAGGAATATTCCCTTTTTAATTTCTAATTAAATTTAATTAACCCCAAAATTCAGAATAATTAAATTAATAATATTAATGGGTTGTAGGATTGGCCTTGGGTAAGGCCTTAGCCTACTCGCATTAACTTGGGCTCTTACCTTAAGCTTAGGGGTTTACTTTGACCAAGGTTGACTTGGGTTTGACCATGGTCAACTTGATGAGTTGACTGGTCCAAGGGGTGTGTATTGGGTCGCTTAACATCACCCAAAGTTGGTTGAGTCATGGTGGAGCACCGATTGGGCCAATTTATCCAAATGGAGTGGGTTTGACCAAATTTGGCCTAGGTTTGACTTTGGTCAAATTGGTCAAATTGGTGGCCCCATGATGAGGCTTTTTGGTCCATTGGGTTCCTAATATTCTTTTAAGGTAGGGCAAGGTCAATTTGGCAAGGTGGAGGCCAATTGACCCTAATTAGGCTACTTTGACCAATTTAGGATTAATGTTGACTTTAGTCAACTTGGCCTCTTTGTTTGACCCCAATGGGTGCTTGGTGCTCTAAGAGAACACCTAAAGGTTTAGGTATGCTATGGTGGGCTCAAAGGGTCAAGTTGAGGCCCTAAAGACCAACCGTAGGCTTGTTAACTAGAAATCTCTATTTGCAGACCACTTTGGTTTCCTTCTTCTTGCCTAAGGCCAAACGGTCTCTTCAAGCTTCCTATGGTTTTGTCCTGACCTAGTCATGACAAAACCACTCTAGGGGTCTAGTTGTTTGGGGGATGTTACAAATCCCAATAAACAAAAAATAATAATTTCGTCCCCAAAATTCAGGTTAGGCCTGCGGGGTTTCTACCGCAAGTGATTGTATGTAACATCCCTTAAGAAACTAATTATACCTGACGCAAAAAGCTCTGGATAGTTATGATGCATCAATTCTAGTGGCTCCCTAACAATCTTCTCTTGTTCATGATTTCTCCACAGGACCTTGACCAGCGGGACCTTCTTGCGCCGCAAGATTCGCATCTTTGTGTCGTCTATCAAAACTGGCTCCAGGTGAATCAATCAATTGGAGGCTACCGAGCTATCTATAGTATAAATCCACTGCTCCGGTCGTAGTCGAGCTCTTCTAAAGGAGGAGACATATAAGATGTCATGCAATCCCACTAACTCCGACGGCAACTCCAGTCTATAAGCCAACGGGCTGATCCACTCCAGGATCCTGTAGAGCCCCATCTATCTCAGACTGAGCTTCTTCCGCCTGTGAACTCGCGAGACTCCCTGCATTGGATGTACCTTCCAAAACACCCCTTCTCCAACCTGGAACTCTACCTGACAATACCACGCATCGTAATACCTGACCTGGCTGCTCTGGGCCTCCAACATCCTAACTCGAATCAGTCGCACCTGTGCATCTATGTCCTCCACAAATTTCAAGTTGAGTGCCTTGGGATCCTCATCCTGGATCCAAGACAGTGGAGTCTTGTTCCTCCGTCCATCTGAGGGTAGAAGGCGGTGCTGAACATCAACCAAGAGCCCAAACAAGCCTGGACTGATCTTCACTCTTTGGACGTAAACTATTCATCCCGATCCAACACGATCATCCTGGTCACACCATGATAATAGAAAATTTGCTCAACAAATCCCATCAAACACCAACGAGAGCGTCCTTCCTGTCCGGGGTGGCCCTAGCTACCTTAGTCAATTTATTTTCGATGTTCCAAATAAAACTGTGTTCGGAGTGGTAACCTGTGTGTGAAATCCATAGTTATATCCTCGAACTCCACTCTAATATGAGCAGTGACTATAGTAGTTCCCCAAAGGCTCTTGCACCTAGCCTTCACCAGCTGACAAGCCTTACAATGCGTCACAAAACCTATGTTGTATTTCCTCATTCCAGGGAAATATACATTCCACCATACACCATTTTTGGGTAACTACAGTTCTCATTTGTGTGGGTAGGCAGCAACTCTATAATAACTTCTCTACACAATCAGCTTCTTATTCCTACGAGAATGTCCGAGTCATCAACCAACTCAACTTTATGATTTTATACAATTATTATCATTTAATGGGACTGATCGCATCATCAAGCGTCCCAATCATCCTTAAAATTTAAGGGGGGTGTACACGTGAATCTTATGAACATATGTTAACCAACCAACACTAGTATCAATGTTTTTAAGATGACTCCCAATCACTTTCTATGTGGAGTTTGATTCATAAGGTATACAGGTAAAATCTTTTGAAACCCTAAGTTTTTTCACAAGTCAATTTCATCAAGGAAATATCATTACATTTATTTCACCAAATTCCTATCACTTCCACATATGCTAGTCTTGATCACTTTTGGATGTCCTAAACCACAAGAACATCAAATATGACAATAGCTTGCATGACCTAATTTTAGTTCCCAACCTCCAAAAGGGCATCTGCATCCCTAAGTGACTAAACCTGGCAACTTTACATTTCTAATGCTTCAACTAAGATCAAGTCATTGCTTGATCAACGATGTCCATCCATTGTCCTGGTAGTACTACAGGTCATCATTCAAGACATACTCTTACACAATCTCATCTTCACCCAAGTAACATTGATTAAGATCGACTTCAAAATCATTATGTTCACAACACAACACTTTCTAAGTTAGATCTAAGGGAAATCCAAGTCGGTCATTAATTTGCCAAATAAACAAAAGGTAAGACCCAATAAACAAAAAATAAGCCACTATCCATTTTGGGCTAAGTATCTTCAATATCACCATGTTATATTCGTACCAAGTATTCAAACAATCCTTAGGGCACACAACCTTAGACTTGGGGTTCTATCTTGAGACTTGTTGGTATACTCCTTACTTTAGACTCTTCAAGGTACCCTCTACGACAACCTTATCAGGGTCAACCTGTGACACAATCCCAAATGGGTATCTTTTGAACTTGAATTCTTATCCGACCCTTGATGTTTTTCATGGCGGTTGTCTCAATGTAACCATGTCATCAGTTTGAGGGTTGAGTCTACGAGTCTCCTACCATTCTGCCTATGTGTCAATATCCTTAAGGCGGTCCTATCAGTTTTGATAATCCTTGGTATGTGAAGTAGGGACATCTGAGTGTATGGCTCAGGTGGTTGTTCTCACATCAAGATCCTCCTCTAACCTCTTTGGGGTGTCCTCGTGCCTTAATCAAAGTTATACCTACGGTCTATTTCAGACTAGGGCATGGAATAAAATGTCATAGTGAGTCATGTGTCCTAGTGGGGTTGAGTCTAACTTATTGACTGAAGGACTATCTAAAGAAATCTTTGCAGCCGGAGGTATTTCCAGCTGGGGGCAGGGTTCGTCGTAGGCTACAAAAGAAAACGTGTCACTCGTAGGGAGATTTGGCTAAAAAGATTTAGTTAAAAGTGGACTTTTTCATGTGATTTCACCATATGGGCACACCATTGCTTCCACCACTTAGTTTGACCTCAAACTAATCTCGCGTGGGGTGGCCAAGGGTTTGTAGACTTCCATTCTTCGGATCGAGGTTTGCTCTGATACCAGTTTATAATACCTCATTTGTTTCACTACAAAACCGGGTCTTATGCCCAGAACTGCCGCTTTACGGTGACACCAACACTCGGGAAGGTCGCCACTACAAAACGCCGATCCTGCCGGCCATATTGATCGCAGAAGAAGAAAAGTATAAACGAACAAATATAAGTTCAAGTCCACAAATCACATGCTATATATAAAAATGTCAACATGATATAACTGAAATAACAAAGGTTACAATAATAAAAGGGCTCATGCCCTGTACATCATGTCCTCACTACAAGGTCACTCGCGGAAGCAAACTACTAATCATTCACTGATCCTGAATCTGGATCTCCTCTACTAGACTGACCCGCGTCCATCTGCACCTGCCTCCAGTGCTGCTGCGTCTCTTCGATCCCCTATGATGATATGGTCCACCAACCGTTAGTCAAAAGACTAAGCCACTATCATCCCTGCCTCCCCCCGCGACTCCTAGGCACCGTGCGAGAAGGATGAAGCGGAGGACAGCAAGGGGTATAAAATAAGCAGGTGACATGGCCTAGCTACAGGAATAACTACCACTACACATGTATATATATAATTGAAGCAGTAAATAATGAATGGTAAAGAGCAAGTAAAGAATAGTAAGTAAAGATAAGTATATAATAGAAAAGTAACCATTGATTTATAGGGATGCCCACACAAACCTATAGACCAAGGGGTCGTTTAGCAAGTCCTATCATATAAAAAGTCCCATAAACAATTTATATGATAGGGGTAGGGGTTGAAATGCAATGCTTATGCCATGACATGCATGGTTATGTAGTTTATGCTATATTCACACAAGTGCAACTCACACACTTCGACTCTATGCGCACAGACCTTTAGTTCCCACTTTTTGGAGCTAGCAAGACTCCCAGGATACTCCCGTAGTGGCAAACAGAAGCGGTGGGTTAGGCCTCGCCCACCTCTAGGTTGGTATTCACACTACATAACCTAGACCTATCGTATGCCTCAATGCAAAACTACGGAGCATCTGCGTACTCTTATTGGATGGACCACCAGACTTTTATGGCTAAGTGCAAATTCCACACTTGCTGAGTCAATGTATTGACGTCGGTGTGAACGACCATCCAATACCGAAGACCCACCACCTTTATGTACATGCAAACATGTTTATCATCTATCTCCGAGACATAACTCCCCAGGCTATCCCGCCCGTCACAATAACCTTCCGAGCCACCGGCTCGCCGGACCAACCCGTCCGCACCAACAAACATTACTGAGTCACAAGCTCACAAGACTAATTAGTTTGCTGCTACAACCACCGATCCTACCACTCGTAAGACCCAACAAACTAACCTCCCGTAACCACGGGGTGTGGGTGTGTGGATTATTAAGACAATCTTACATAACAATTAATACCTACAGTTTAGGGTTAACAATAGGCTTCCTGAGGACTACCCTGTGAGGGGCTCGCAGTGGTACTAGGAGCTATGATGGGATGACACCCCAAAGCTCCATTTCCAAGGCACTTAATGCTATTGGTAACTACCCATAAGAACACCCCTCTTATCATCACACTCGGATTACCCTAAGTATTTTATGACCCTTTAAAGGGAAAGATGATCTTTTGTCAGTCCCGAACACGACCTTACCTCTTAGCTTATCGGGTACACTCAACGTATATACTCCTAATAGTGACCTCACATCTTCTCCACCAGACTGGGTACACCTTCTACCTTTCATTCCAACCTAATGATCCACAAGTTACTCAAGTTTTACAGTTTTACTATACGCAGACCAAATGAGTTATATGAGTTGCATAATAGGAGGTACTCCAAATATTCATCCAACTGACTCATGATTATTATTGGGAGTCTATCATGATATTCTAAGACTAAATTCGGAGGATCTTATTTTTCCATAATAATTTGGCATTTATTATAATTTCTCCAACATTGGCCAAATATGAAATAGAACATGAAGTGTAAGGTCTTCTTATGATATAGCCCCCATAAAATTATAGAAAATCTATGAAGTCAAAATAACAGTAAATACATAATATAAAAATTTTGCAATAAGGGGCTGGCCCCTAATTATAATATTAAATAAATACCCCAAATTATAAATTAAAGAAGGAACCACCAAAAATACTTGTACAAAAATTATTGGAAAATTATCAAACCTTTAAAATGATCGGAAAAGTTTACTGACAGAGTTTCATATTTTATCAAAATAATTTAGTTACATAAATAAATATTTCAAGTAAATCCTAACTAGGGAACATTGTGATATAACCTACTGATAAATAATTCCAATAATTATACAAAAATTCACAGAGCTTTCTAATGCCCTAAAATGTCCTACCACCAAGTCCCACAATTTTCCAGAGAATATTTGGCCCTCATTTATTTATCATAACCTTAAGACAAAATAGATGACTTGTGAATGAAGTACTAATTAAATCAATTCAAAAATTACACAAAAATTACCAAATGTCTAGATCATGATTTTATGTCATCTACCAAACTTTCATCAACATCCAAGATAATTTGAGCATGTAAATTTCTCTTATAAAAAGTTCCCTAAAAAGGTATAACCTAAATAAGAGGGGTGTTCCTAAAATTCTCATAAAATTGCCTAAGGCATATTTACACCCTATGAACTTATCTACCAAGTTCCATGACAATTCAAGGACATAAACCCATATGTCCTTCACAAGGCTCAAAGTTCAACCCTAGGGATAGAACTAGGGTCTTAGGGCATATCCAACCTAAACCACCCTAAACAACTCATGGTGGTGCTTTATGTGATTATAAACCAGTGACCAACGTCTCATCACTTTTGGATGAAGGTTGACCCCTTAATTCCATCATGTGCACTTTTGACCTAATTTGACCTAGTTTGACCAAACTTGGGTTAACTTATTACCCAACCAAATCAGTCCCATTGGGATGAAGTGTTTACCAGGGTCATATAATAACCCTAAGGAGAACCCACCAAAATTGGGAGGGGATAGGATGTCATTAGACCCTATAATTAATTAATATGTGAATTATTAAATTTTTACAAAAACCTTAGAAAAATGTTCTCCAAAAATTTCCATTTTTGGATATGATTAGCGGGTAGGTATAATTAGACTATCCTCCAAATTTCAAGTCAACTTCATTATCCAATCAAATGTTATTCAAGAAATAGTGGATGTCCTACACTAAGGACCTGTCCCACTAAAATGGCCCTATAGGGAGCTACAGTGCTCATTTTGGGCTGAAATCAATTTTAAAATAAATTAGATTCCAAGGGATACAACTTTGGTGTTGACCACTTTTTTTGTAGAGGGACCTAAGTATTTTCTATAACCAATTTAATGTACAACATATAAAAAGATAGAAAATCAAATAGTAAAACAATTAATATAAAATTGCTATACAGGGGAAATCAATGACATCCATGCATCTTCTTCCTTGAGCCGATGGCCGAGATTCGTTCCTCCTGTAGCCTCTTCCAGCCCATTTTCCCGGCCATCCGCCCACCTCCCTGGACGGCCACCACCACCACCACCTCCATTGAGGTGGTGGCTATCGCCGGGCTGCGGCACGGCCGCTGGAGGGGACGATTCCGGCGAACCCATACCTCATTTTTTTCATGGAAAAAATCTTAAAATCTCACATGGGATCGGGCTCAATTGAGCCTGATGTCTCTCCCATTTGATCTATGATACTTCCACAAGGGGAGAGGAGGATAAGCGAACCTATAGGTGGGCTTGGAGGCGAGTGTGGTGGTGGTGCGCCATTGCCGGCGAGCTCCAAGCTTTTCCTTGCCGATTCCTTGATTCTCCACCAAAAGCATTGATTTAAGAGTCGATTCGACTGCCATCCACCTTTTGAAGCTAATCGTGAAGTTAGATTTGAGTGGGGAGGGCTGTATAGGGGGAATTTGAGGAGGGGAATTTCGGCCATGATGGTTGGGCTCAACCATTGATGATGGCTAGCTGGAATTTATGGGGAAACTCCTCCCAAGCATCATGGTAGATGAATGTAGGGGGCTTGGGGAGATGAATGGAGTATCTCATGGCCTCCCTCCATAACTCCTCTCTCTTTCCTCTATTAAAAATAGGAATATTCCCTCTTTAATTTCTAATTAAATTTAATTAACCCCAAAATTCAGAATAATTAAATTAATAATTATAATGGGTTGTAGGATGGGTCTTGGGTAAGGCCTTAGCCTACTTGCATTAACTTGGGCTCTCACCTTAAGCTTAGGGGTTTACTTTGACCAAGGTTGACTTGGGGTTGACCATGGTCAACTTGATGAGTTGACCCTTAACATCACCCAAAGTTGGTTGAGTCATGGTGGAGCCCCGATTCGGCCAATTTATCCAAATGGAGTGGGTTTGACCAAATTTGGCCTAGATTTGACTTTGGTCAAATTGGTCAAATTGGTGGCCCCATGATGAGGCTTTTTGGTCCATTGGGTTCCTAATATTCTTATAAGGGTAGGGTCAAGGTCAATTTTGCAAGGTGGAGGCCAATTGACCCTAATTAGGCTACTTTGACCAATTTAGGATTAATGCTGACTTTAGTCAACTTGGCCTCTTTGGTTGACCCCAATGGGTCCTTGGTGCTCTATGAGAACCCATAAAGGGTTAGGTATGCTATGGTGGGGTCAAAGGGTCAAGGTGAGACCCTAAAGACCAAACATAGGCTTGTTAACTAGAAATTACTATTTGTAGACCACTGTGATTTCCTTCTTCTTGACTAAGGCCAAGTGGTCTCTTCATGCTTCCTAGGGTTTTGTCCTGACCTAGTCATGACAAAACTACTCTAGGGGTCTAGTTTTTGGGGGATGTTACAGCTTTTCTGCATAATCCTTAGAGCAACAAGGGGGTGGAAACCCATTCTTTGAAAGACTCTATGCTTTTATTTCGATTGCGAGTTTATAACGGTCTAGTCATAGTATTAATAATTCAAATACCTTAAGATGGAAGAATTCTTCAAGGGCCACGACTTCTAAGGAGGGTTGATCGTCAGTCCGATTATGCATACTTCAAATTCTCTTTTTAGTCTAGTAATGTTTGAATATTTTAAGATCGCTTACGTTTGTGAAAGACATTTCCAAAACTAAGGTCTATGGAACTCGAATTGGTGCCGATCAAGCGCAATAAACAAAAGGATTAGCCCCTATACATTTTGAGCTAAGTTTCTTGATATCATTATGATATATTCGTCCTTGGTATGCATTCAATCCTTGGGGAATACAACTCTAGACTTGGAGTTCCACTCTGAGACCTATTGATATTCCATGCACTTTAGGCCATCAAGGTACCAACTACCGCAACCTTCTCAAGGTCAATCTATTGGTAACCCATAAATGGGCCTTTTCTGAACTTGAATCCTTATCTGAACTCTGGTATTTGTCATGGTGATTGTTTTGATGTAACCCAGTTGTTGGTTTGGAGATTAAGTTTGTGAGTCTCCCTATGTCCCTCTAGTAGTTTTCATGCACCAAATCTTTGAGGCGGTCCTATCCGTTGGGTAAGAAGTGATAGTATCACTGATAGGAAAATTAGGGAGAATGGAGTTTAGGCTTTAAGCAACTACTTTCCCATCAGATTCTTCCCTTAGTCACTTGGGTACCATCATGTCTTGATCAGTCTATACTGGAAGTCGATTTTGTGATTAGGATACACTATGAAATCATCTTGGTGCGGAAAACTAGAATGATGTCCTAGTTGGGTTTGCCTAACTCATTGATTAATGGACTATTTTATGTGATTTTTACACATGGGCACACCACTGCTTCCGCTGCTAGTTTGTCCTCAAACTAACTCAAGCGGGGTGTCCCAGGGTATTGTGGACTTCTTTCTCATTGGATCGTTTGTTCAAGTGATACCAGTTGTATGATCCCACCCCCGCACCTGGAGAGAATCTGAATCTTATGCCCAGAACCATCGCCTTACAGTGACACTAACACATGAGTTAGCTGCCTCCACAAGACGCCGATCCTGCCGGCAAGAACGATCAACAGGCCAACAAGAGATAAGGAGAAAATTAATTAAAATAACATCAAGTCCACAATCACACATATATACATCATAATAAGACAAGTCCACCAATGTGTACAATAAGTGAAAGAGAAAGAGGGGCTTATGCCCGGTACATGTCCAAGACAACAAAAAACAACTCTCTCACTCTACATCTATGCAGAAGTTATCGAACTTTGTCATCACGTGTCTGTAGCTGCTGCTGCAACAATAGGTAGTGGCTACATTGCTTCATCCCATCCTCCTGACCTGTCTTCTGTTTGGAGTCCTACTGCTCTAGCATAACACTCCTGAAATGATATGGTCCACTGACCGTTAGTCAAAGACTAAGACAAATTCCCCTTCCCCTCCCCGGTGACTCCTAGGCACCGGGCGGGAGGAAGAAGCGAAGGACAATAAGAGATAACATATATCAAGCAGATGACAGTGAATCTAGCTAGCAGTTCTACCATGTATAAAAGAAGTACTAATATGGAACCAATCAGTATACAAACGAGTGTCAATGTGAGTATATGCACGCAGTTATAAGAGAAATAAGTAGCTAGAAAAGTGAACCATAGCAGTTACAAAGTAAATTAGAGCAAGTAAAGAAACAACTAGAGAAACTATGAAAGTAACCCTAACTTTTATGGATGCCCATACAAACATATAAGTCAAGGGATCTAGCACTACACTAAACTCATCGTATAAAAGAGCCCATACAAATTTATATGATGGAGTCTTATTATAAATGATGGATGTTATGCAATGATGCAACACACGCACTCGACTCTGTACGTACAGACCTTTTATTAGTTCCCTCTGTTCGAGTGTGTCAACTTAGGTACCCAGTTGAGGCAAATAGGGCAGTGGATCCCTGTCCACTTCTAGGCTTATGCCACACATCTCCCAGCCCAGACATTATGTATGCCCCTAAGAACACACATGGTATCCGCGTACTATCTGGTAAGCACCACCTCTATCCCGCTTTTTGAGTCTCCTCTCAGGCACACCCCATTGATGCAAACAGGGGCAGTGGATCGGGTCCTCCACTCCTAGGCCAGTATGACACCTCCCATCCTAGACCTTACGTACGCCCCTAAGAGCACACAGGGTATCCGCGTACAACTTGACACAATAATGCCTCTAAGTGAAACACCGAGCCAACCGCTAGCAGGACTTAACCCGTCCTTCTAATATTCTGAGCCTACTGCTCACAGGACTTAACCTGTCCTTCTATTATTCTGAGCATATTGCTCGCAGGACTTAACCCTTCCTTCTAATATTCCGAGCCTACTGCTCGCAGGACTTAACCCGACCTTACTTGAGCAATACTAATCCATCCGTCCCAAATTTGGATGGGGATTATCCTATCAAGTTCTCCTATTTAAACTACACTTGTCTACCTTTTAGTTATGCCTAGAAGTTTAGGGTGAATCCCTGACTTCCCAAAGATTACGCGGTGAAGGGCTCACAACGGTACTAGGGTATGCGATGGTGGCTGAAGCCCGAATCCACCTTTCCAGGATATTTACTCCTATTGGAGGCTACCCATCCTACTATGCCTACTTGCTCTCTAATTACTCTAAAATCCTAAGATGGATTACCAATTGACATTGGCAGACAAGTGTCAATATTCAATTGAGCATTGAACCCTGCCTTTCCTAGTGACCAGCTATTTCTTTGTGTTATCTCTCAATCACAACTTGTAATTCCTCTTGGGTCACTCCTCACCTCTCCCAATAGGCCGTTGTCAATTCCTGAACTGAAGGTTTTACTAAATGCACCTCAGTCTTTACTTCCGATGTCTGCCCCTTGGTGATTAACCTTCCAACCCGACTAGGCATAGGCAAATTTCTGAGAGTTAATAACTCTAGGGGTGGTGACCATAAGGGAGAGGTCTAAATCTAAGTTTTCAATATTTGCTATTTGCAGACCGAAGACCTTTAATCGTGTCCTCATGTCCTAAAGGAGTGACTATATGAATCCTAAATCAGGATGTGTCAATTCTAGTTCCATATTTTCAAAATGATTTTATAAGCTTGTGTTGAAATTCCTAGAATATTCTAGTGTCAATAATCCATGATATTGATATTCTAAAATATAATTCTAATGTATACATTGTGAATGAAGTACCAAATTTGTGTAATCATAAATTCCAGGAAAATTACCAGCTGTTCATAATGTTATCATAAGCTTATATTCAGATTCCTATATTATTCCAGTGACAATAATTCAAGATATGGATATTCTAAAATATAATTCCAAAGTCTACATTGTGAATGAAGTACCAAATATATGTAATCATAATTTCCAGGAAAATTAGCAGTGGTTCATAATGTTATCACGAGCTTATATTCAAATTCCTAGAATATTCCCGTGTAAATAATTCAAGATATGGATATTCTAAAATATAAATCCATTGTCTACATTGTGAATGAAGTATGTCAATTACTCAATGATTAATTTAACAGAATTCTCAGATCTTCCTACTGATATGAAAAGTCCATATACAAAATTCTATAACCATCCAGCAACTATATTTCATGGTATGAATTTCTCAAGTTATAAACTCAAATTCTACTTTCTGAAGGATGTATGTCATATACTCAAAGATTAATTCTAACAAAATTCCCAAAGCTTTCTACTGATACGAAAAGTCTATATACAAAATTCTATAACAATCCAACAATTTTTTTCATGGTATGAATTTCACAAGTTAGAAACTCAAATTGTACTTTGTGAAGGAAGCATGTCATTTACTCAATGATAAATTCTAACAAAATTTCCAGAGCATCCTACTGATATGAAAAGTCTATATACAAAATTTGATTACAATCCAGCAAATATATATCATGGTATGTGTTGAAACCGTCAACCAGTCTCTGAGTTCAGACCCACAGGGGGGTGTAGCCTGCGCTTACTTCTCCCTCACTAAACTCTCCTGACTGAGGATGGAAAACCTTGAACAGACCCAAGGCTGCAGCGAGGAGGTCCCGCCACACACCCAGAAGATCTTGGAGAGCTTCCCCTCCAAAACCAATGGTCAGCCGGGCACCTTGGAGGGCACTAGCAACCAACTCCGAAAATTGCCTGGAGGAGAGAGCTCAAAAGGGTCTGATCTCCTCCAAGGTTCCCTTAAGGGTCTATTTATAGATTTTCTAGTTCTAGACTGCAAATAGCATAAATCCGCCTTTTAGTTTTACAAATTGCACACCAAACTTGTCTGCTAACAGCCTAACTCCGCAGTTCTGGAGGGCTGTTGGCAGCCCACAAGGGGCATTTAGATAATTTCCCCTTAAAGCCCTCTGGGCGAGTGGTCCGTGAAGGCACCACTCGCCAGGCTCTCTGCCCTCCATATTTTGCCGGACGAATGGTCTATGGGGTCATCACTCACCATGTGCTCGACTCGCTTGATGTGCGAGACCTTGGTCGCTCTCGCCTATCTACCATGATGCCTATGCGAGTGGCCCGCGAGTGCGGGCCTCACTCGCCCAAAAACCTCTTGGACTCCTATTCCGCTCCTTGGCCCTCCACGAGGCCTTGAGGACCCACTCGACGAATACGAGGTTGTACACAATCCCCGCTCTTTGCGAGCCGGTCCTACGCTCGAAAAGAAGATTCCAACCCCAACATTCGGCTAGTGCTTTGCTGACCTGGAGGGAATCTTCTTGGTGGGGCCCTCCATTTAGCTATAAATACGGCCCCAGTTGTTATCTTTGGATTGCCCATCTTTTATTCACTGTTCCTCGTTTTCTCCCTTGGAGCACTCGCCATGACGTTCATGAAGCCGACACCACGGCCACTTTCGGAAGGAATGATGGCTCATCTCGCCTCCGCATAGGGAGGGACCGCTCACAAGACCATTCGATACGCCCCCTGGCTTTCGTCAGCAAGAGACCCCTCCAAGCCCTAAAGGCTGAAGAAGGCCTAGACGGTCCGGTGAGACCGGGGGGAGAGGGAGTCTGGTCTGAAACTCCCCCTCTCTCCAACATTTCCCCTGTCAACACCAAAAGGTAACGTGATTCATCCCACCTTCGGGGTCGATTATGTTGACGCGACTGACCTCTGCCTCTCTTGCCACTCGCAGGATCTATCAGTGACCGAGGGTGGCCCTGGGCTTAACCAAGTGAGTGCGGACATTTCTCCTCCCGCTCTTGAGAATGCCCCTCTGTCCTAGGAGCCCGGCCTTCTCGGCCCTTCTGGCGGAGCCTTGTCCCCGCTTGGTGAGCATTCTGTTCCCCCCTCGCTTACTTTTTTCTTTTCTCGCCACTCTTCTGACCCAGGCTCTCGCAACCCCTACCTTTGGGACCTTCGGGACCATGGGTTTGCCTCCTCCCTTTCGTACTTCTGCTGTCCCGGATGTTACCAAGAGTCCCCCTGCTCCTAAGAAGGAACGCCCGGCGAGGAAGAGTCCCGGGCCCAACTCTCCTGTTGTGGACCTGGACGTCACTTTCACTGCGGCCGACCAAGTGCACCGCCCCCGGAAGGGGAAATCTTTCCTCCTCCCAGGACAACCATTCGCAGGATATCCCAGCACCTCTCGCCAGTCTCTGGTCGAAGAATACATACCCGGTCAGTTTTCTCCTTCCGCAGAATTCACGGCTTATACCTGAGAGAGGTATAATCCCTGCTTTTGCAGGCTTTCGCCAGATCCCGATTACCGACCCCTTAGAGGAGGAGGGGTTGATCTCGCTTCCCCCCTCCCCCAGCGACATCTCTGAATTCCTTGGCTACCATGAGGATGCCCGTACTAGGAAGGAGCGGATGACAAAGCTTTTCGGCAAGCTAATATGGATGCAGCGAGATCAAGCCAACCTGACGGAGGAGCACCGGGCGGTCTTCGAGCGTCGGATTAGCATCCTCGAGCGAGACTACGGGCATTTGGTCTGGGAGATGGAGCGCTAGGGAGGCGGGTACGAGGAGACCTCGCATGGAGGCACATTGCGCGGGCTAGGGATCAAATGCGCCTGATTATCCAAGAGCTGACGGCAGTCAGCGCGTTTCACTACCCGCGAGTGCCTCCGAGGACAGGGAGCCTAGGCCGGGGCCCATGGCGGTGAGATCAGTACTAAGCCTACCGGCTCTCACTCCATGTGTTCTCTTGTGCCCCTGCTATTTCTTCCTCTTTGTTTCCTTTTTCTTTTTCGTACCGGACCAAGGCGAGACCCTTTTTGTCTCGCGAACTATTACTTGATTGTGTGTTTGTATGTATATATCTCGCTTTCCGCTATTTTCCTGAATGCAGTCTTGCGAGTGCTCTCACTCTTGTTGTGCTCTTTGCTTTGCATTAGCAGGAAAGGTCTCGTGTACCGCTCTCTCCTTCTATAAGCGGCTGGGTTCCGATGGGTGGTTCAGACCCCGAGGAACCAGGAGGTCGCGGCAGCTATCCGCACCCCGCGCACAAATGATTTCAAACATTTTCCTCCTTTTTTCAATAAATAGTTGGTCCAACCACTGTCATTACTACGCTTTCATCTCTCTCTTCTCTTTTACTCTCGCCATACCACTCGCCCTTCTTTCTAGATCCTTCGCGAGACTACCCCACTTCTCAACGATGCCGAAAGAAGCTGATGGTAGGGCTAACTGCGCCCAATCTTTCGCCAACCAGGACTTCGAGACCTGCGACCTCTCGGAGGCGGACTTCAACCAGGCCATTGCGAATTTCATCCCGCCGGATTTTGTTGGGTGCCTCCCGAGGACCCGAGATCGCATCAACCAGTTCTCGCCCGACACACTCGCAATCCCCCTTGAACACTTCGAGGTAGGGCTTCACCACCCGCTGTGGCCAGAGGTGCGCCTGACCCCGCGCTACTTCGGTGTAGTTTCCGCGCAGCTCAATCCCAACACCATCGCCATGCTAGTGGCATTCGCCTGCTATCTGTGTGAGGAGGGGATTGAGATCTCGCTCCCGGTCTTCCGCAAGCTATTCACCTTCAGGGCCACTCGCGGAGTGGTGTTCTTCTCTAGGCAGAGCCCCCTTAACGTTATTGGCACCGCCAATAAGAACCATGATTGGGTTCGGCGGTTCATATTTGTCACGGGGAAGTTCGGCAACGTGCCACTCGCACCCGTGCAAGAGGATGAGTCGACCTTCCGGCCTCCAACGCTGGGAGGGTTCGAGGCTAAGCTCCACGCCTTCCTCCTGAAGCACGACATGGATGTTGTGCATTTGTGAAAGCACGTCGGCTCGCTGCCGGTGATCCCGCCAGGAGAAGGTAAGCCGAATTACTTCGACCCGAGCTCTCGCTCCTTCTATGCTCGCTTCCGCTTGTTTTAGCTGACCTTTTGAGCACAGGGATTCGGAGCCTCCCCCTTCATCCTCCGAATGCGAACGTGGGGATCCCTCCTGCCGACGCTCTCGGCCGCGCGCAGTCTGCTGCTGTGGCATGCCGCGAGAACCCGCTTCCCGGGAAGTCCAGTGGGAAAAAGCCGAAGCTGACGCGGAAGCCTAACGCGGTTCCAAACCCATCTGCCAAGCGGGCGAAACCCTCTACTGCTGATAAGGGTAAAGCGTCCGTGGAGGTTGTCCTGGGATCAAGTGTTCCCGCGGCTGGGAACACAGTCGTCCAGCCTGCCATGGCGCCAGTGGCGTCCTCCTCGGGGACGGTGTCGAGGGGTCATCGAAACTACCCTCTCGGCGAGAAGTATGCCGACCTAGCCGGCGAGCCCCTTGTTCACTAGGACCGGCAGGCCAACCGGGTCTCCATTTCCACCCTTCCTCCGTCCTGGACGGAGAAGGAAACCATCAGCGACCACGCTTATGGCCTCTCGTATGCGCTTTACAGTCACGAGGGCGCCTCTTCCTTCGACATCGAGTCGACACAGAATCTCGCGCACGAGGCGGCGAGAGCTATGATGAGCACCAATGAGCTGAGCAACATGTCTTCTCGCCGGGGTATGACGCTTGCGCGGAACATTATTGAGGTCGAGAAGACCCGTTCTATCACAGCCGCCGAGGCCGCAACCGCGAAGCAACAACTGGCCGCTGCTGAGGCCCTTCTCGCCAGCCGCCCGAGCCAAGAGGTGACCCCTTCCTCCTCCCGTGACTCGAGCTCTCCCTTTCATTTGTTTCCTCCTCACGCATTAATCTTCTTTTCTTTTGCAGGACATTGCCAACTACGACACCCTGCTCGTGCGGTCTCGCATCCTCGAAGAGCAGAATACGGCGCTGGAGGCTGAGAACCAGAGGCTGCGAGATGCTGCTGCTCGGCCACCTCCCGTGGAGAGGGAAACTCGGCACCTCTACTCCAATGCCAAGTTTGAAGGGCTGATGCAGAGGAAGGCCCAGGGAGAGGCAGAGCACGTGCTGGATGTGCTGAGGAGGGCCATCTTTTTGAATGAAGAAGGTGAGAGGATCCTTGCCCCCCATGTACTCCTAGAGCTCTTCACCCCGATCGATACCGCGGATGAAGCTGGCGATGGGCGAGATCTTGGGGGCCTCTCCTCTCCGAGCGGTGGGTACTCCTCCGACGAGGCCGAAGACCCTTGATGATTTCTCATTTCTTTTGATGTAATTCGAGAGCTTCATGTAATTTTATGACGAAAATAGGAAGTAATACTTTTGTTGCCATTCATGTTCTTTGTTACCACAATGCATCTCTTTTTCTGCACTTCTCATTATCGTCACCTGACAGCTCGCACACCCGCACGCCCTTTCGCATGCCTTCAAGCTATCGTGCTCGCACTCATGTCTCTTATTTGCTTGAGTACCGATGGCCCCGCAGGTCACGACTGAGATGATTCCTCCACGTAGGCGCCCCCTGCAAGCACAACCCTTTTCGCACTCGCATCTGCCCTTTAAAGACTTAGACGATTTCATTGATTTCTATCGGGAGCAAACCTGCGAGGTGGACCCACTTCATCTCGCATGCTTCCCGCATCCCTTGGGACTGCTAGCGTTTTGTCGCGTATTCGCCTGGCGAATGCCTTTCCTGTATAACCCCATTCGCGGGCGAGTGACCCATGTGATGGTCATCATTCGCCACTTTTGTACCAAGGCTTACCCTCTGAGAACTAAGTTCGTCGAACAGAATGTTGGATTTTGTCGATCTGAACATCTGTTGCTGATTCGTCGAACGCAGACTGGAATTCGTCTAACTCAAGAATAAGCTGCAAAATCTGGCTAGAAGAATTGAATTCATTGAGCTGTGAATGAATTTCTCCGACCGCTGAGATTTGGCAAATTCGTCGATCGCTGAGACAGAGCAAGTTCATCGACTGCTGAGACAGAGCAGGTTCGTCGACCTCCGAGACAGAGGAGGTTCGTCGACCGCTGAGACTGGGCAATATCGTCAAACTGGAGCATGCCGTTCGTCGAATGCAGTATGCATTTCGTCGAAAGCAGATTGCGTTTTGTCGAACACAGAACCTTAGCTTTTCCTTAAGTTCTAGCTAACTCAACAGCCTAAGACCTTGACCATTTAGGCTATACAATGGGGTCAATTTAGTCCTAGTCAACAGATAGTGGTCCTTTCCTAAATCAGTAATAGGGTTGTTCCCTATGATAATCTTCCTCCTTAGGTCCTTCATTTATTACCTTTCCTTTCCCTGGGCTAACCTTCGAGCCTTTGAAACTTGCCACCGAGTGGGCCTTCGGTCCTGCCAGCTAGGTGAGAGCCTGGTCAGCGGGTCTGCTCGGGGACAACCTTTGAAACTTTTGGGACCTGCCACTGAGTGAGCCCTTGGCCCTACCAGCTAGGTGAGAGCCTGGTCAGTGGGTGTGCTCGGGGTCAACCTTTGAAACATTGGGGACCTGCCACCGAGTGAGCCTTCGGCCCTACCAGCTAGGTGAGAGCCTGGTCAGCGGGTCTGTTCGGGGCCAACCTTTGAAACTTTCGGAATCTGCCACCGAGTGAGCCTTCATCCCTGCCAGCTGGGTGAGAGCCTAGTCAGCGGGTCTGCTCGGGACCAACCTTTGAAACTTTTGGGACCTGCCACCGAGTGAGCCTTCGTCCCTGCCAGCTAGGTGAGAGCCTGGTCAGTGGGTCTGCTCGGGGCCAAGCTTTGAAACTTTCGGAACCTGCCGCCGAGTGAGCCTTCGGCCCTGCCAGCTAGGTGAGAGCCTGGTCAGTGGGTCTGCTCGGGGCCAACATTTGAAACTTTCGGAACCTGCCACCAAGTGAGCCTTCATCCCTGCCAGCTAGGTAAGAGCCTGGTCAGTGGGTCTGCTCGGGGCCAACCAATGAAACATTCAGAACCTGCCGCCGAGTGAGCCTTCGGCCCTGCCAGCTAGTTGATAGCCTGGTCAGCGGGTCTGCTCGAGGCCAACCCTTGAAACTTTTGGAACCTTCCACCGAGTGAGCCTTTGGCCCTGCCAGCTAGGTGAGAGCCTGGTCAGCGGGTCTGCTCAGGGCCAACCTTTGAAACTTTTGGAACCTGCCTCCGAGTGAGCCTTTGGCCCTGCCAGCTAGGTGAGAGTCTGGTCAGCGGGTCTGCTCAGGGCCAACCTTTGAAACTTTTGGAACCTTCCACCGAGTGAGCCTTCGGCCCTGCCAGCTAGGTAAGAGCCTGGTCAGTGGGTCTACTCGGGGCCAACCTTTGAAACTTTAGGAACCTGCCACCGAGTGAGCCTTCAGCGCTGCCAGCTAGGTGAGAGCCTGGTCAGCGGGTCTGCTTGGGGCCAACCTTTGAAACTTTTGGAACCTGCCACCGAGTGAACCTTCGGCCCTGCCAGTTAGGTGAGATCCTGGTCAGCGGGTCTGCTCGGGGCCAACCTTTAAAACTTTTATAACTGCCACCGAGTGAGCCTTCGGCCCTGCCAGCAAGGTGAGAGCCTGGTCAGCAGGTCTGCTCGGGGCCAAACCTTGAAACTTTTGGAACCTGCCACTGAGTGAGCCTTCGGCCCTGCCAGCTAGTTGAGAGCCTGGACTGCGGGTCTGCTCGGGGCCAACCTTTGAAACTCTTGGAACCTGACTCCGAGTGAGCCTTCAGCCCTGCCAGCTAGGTGAGAGCCTGGTCAGCGGGTCTACTCAGGGCCAACCTTTGAAACTTTTGGAACCTGCCACCGAGTGAGCCTTCGGCCCTGCCAGCTAGGTGAGAGCCTAGTCAGTGGGTCTGCTTGGGGACAACCTTTGAAACATTTGGAACCTACCTCCGAGTGAGCCTTCGGCCCTGCCAGCTAGGTGAGAGCCAGGTCAGCGGGTCTGGTTGGGGCCAACCTTTGAAACTTTTATCATCATCACGCAAGCCATCATACCGCACACTTATATAAAAAGTTAGGTTGTAAAGCAAAGTATTCTTATTACATGGACTTAGGGATAAAAACGCTTTAAGTCATCACCACTCCATTTGTGATTGAGGGACTCACCCTCCACATTTTGGAGGTGGTACCCCCTGATTTCAATGCTTCTTCTATGACATAGGGGCCCTCCCAATTTGGATGGAGCTTTCCTACTGCGTCTGACCATCTGGCCGCATCGACCTTTTTCAACACGAGGTCACCCTTCTCAAACTGTTTGATCCTGACATGCTTGTCGAAGTACTTGGCCATCCGTCGCTTGACTTCTTCTTGGCGAATGGCGAGGAGATCCTGGACTTCCTCGATCAGGTCCAAGGAGAGCCGCATCTCCTCCTCATTTTCTGTTCTCCATTATTCATCCCCATTTGAGACGGCCCTTACCCGCGGCTTCTTGACTTCAAATTCCACAGGAATGACGGCCTCGCAACCATGAGAGAGCTTGAAGGGGGTCTCGCCGGTGGCGGTGTTGGGGGTAGTTCTTAAAGCCCATATGACTGAGGGGAGCTTTTCCACCCAGTTCCCTTTCATGTTTTCCACCTTTTTCTTAAGTAGGTTCACTATGATATTGTTTGTTGCTTCCACCTGCCCGTTGCTCCTGGGGTGATGGACGGAAGCGAACCTGAGTTCTATCCCTAGCTGGCTGCAGAAGCTGATGAATTTCTAGCTGGCAAACTGCGAACCGTTATCTGTGACTATGGCTTGAGGGAGCCCATGTCGACAGATAATCTCTCCCCATACGAAGTTGCGGATTACCTGGGAGGTGACCTTCGCCAGAGCCTTGACCTCCAACCACTTTGAAAAGTAGTCGATCATAACCAGAAGAAATCTTGTTTGCCCACTGGCTTGAGGGAAAGGTCCGACCAGATCCATCCCCCATATGGTGAAGGGCCAGGGCACAGTGATGCTCCTTAGCCTCTGAGCAGGCAAAAGTTAAAGTGGGGCGAACAGCTGGCACTTTCGACATCGCTTGGCGAACGCCGCTGCGTGCCTGCTCAGGGTCGGCCAGAAGTATCCCTGCCTCATTATCCTTACTTCTAATGTCCTGCTCCCCTAATGACTGCCACATTCGCCGGAATGAACCTCCTCCAGGACCCTCGGGGCTTCTTCCTCCGAGACACACCACGCTAAGAGTCCGGAGAGGGTCTTCCGATACAAGTCCCCTTCATGAAGCACGGAGTAGGCGGACTTATATCGAAAGCGTCTTTGATCTGGGACCTCTTCTGGAAATTTACACGTTGCCAAGAAGGTCACGAAAGGGTTCTTCTATGAGGGTCGCTGCTCTATATCCATGATCTCCCCCCCCTCAATCGAAGGGCAAAATAGATCTGTCAAGGTTCCTCCGATCTGAGGGCCGGACTTGGCCAACCGATCCGCTGAGGCACTCTCTTCTCTAGGAACGTGTCTGATGGAGAAGGTCTTGAATGCTCCGATGAGACCACTTACTTTGGTCAGATACCTCATGAGTGCGGGCTCCCTTGCCTCAAACTCGCCCTTGATCTGCGAAGCTACCACCAATGAATCGGTAAGGACTTCCACATCATGAACCCCCAACTCTTCGGCCAGGCGTAGGCCGACGATCACTGCCTTGTATTCCGCTAGGTTGTTGGTGAGGGGAAAATGTATTATTAGCGCTTGTTCGATTTTCATTCCATGAGGGCTTTCCAACACCACCCCTCCCCCTAAGGAATTCTTGCCTGATGCCCCATCGACCAACAACTTCCAAGGGATGTGACGAAGAGCTTGGTCTTCCTCCATTTCGATCACATAGTCTGCCATGAAATATGCAACCACCTGAGCCTTCATCGACAATCGGGGAACAAAAGTGATGTCGAATTCGCTTAACTCTACTGACCATTTCGCGAGTCTTCCCGAGTGTTCCACCCCCTCAAATATTTTGTGAAGGGGATGGTCCATCACAACTTGGATCGAATGGGCCTGGAAATACGGCCCGAGCTTCCTGGCCGAGATGACCGGAGTGAAGGACAGCTTCTCCAAAATCGGGTATCGGAGTTCTGCCTTCTTCAAGACCCTGCATACATAATAGATGGGCAGTTGCTTCCTGCCCTCTTGTCGGACCAGGATGGAGCTTACGGCTTTAGCCCTGACTCCGAGATACAAGGATAGATCCTCTCCCTCCTGAGGACCTTGGAGTAGCAGAGCTTTTGTCAGCTGGCCCTTCAGGACCTGGAAGGCCTCCTCACATTCCCCCGTCCATTCGAACTTCTAGTTACCTCGCAACACCTTAAAGAAGTAGGAGCATTTCTCTCCAGCCCGGGAGAGAAACCTACTCAACCCCGCGAGCTTCCCAGTTAGACGCTGAACTTCCTTTGTACTTCACGGCAATCTCAACTCCATTATGGATTTAACTTTGTCCGGGTTAGGCTCCACCCCTGCGGGGGTAAGGAGGTGACCCAGAAACTTCCCCTTGCTGGCTCTGAACACGCACTTCAGGGGGTTCAGCCGCATCTTATACTTGCACAGAGTGGCGAAGGTCTCCTCGAGGTCCTGGAGGTGAGAGCTCACGCTCTTACTCTTGACCATGAGGTCATCTACATAAACCTCCAAGTTCCTTCCTCTCTACTCCCGGAAGACCCGGTCCATCATTCTTTGGTATGTCGCCCCTGCATTCTTTAGCCCAAACGACATCATCTTATAGCTATAACACCCTTCCCTTGTGATGAAGGAGACGTATGGGGGGTGCGTCCTGATTTGATGATAACCTGAAAAAGCATCTAAAAGGGACATTACAGAAAAATCGACGGCTGAATCAACCAGCGCATCGATTCGAGGCAAAGGATAACAATCCTTGGGGCAGGCTTTGTTTAATAAAGAAAAATCAATACACATACGCCAGCGACCATCGCCTTTCTTTACCATAACGACATTGGAGACCCAGCCTGGATAATGGATCTCTGATACGAAACCTACCTTGAGGAGCTTCTCTACCTCCTCGCGAATTGGCTCCCCAGCTTGTCAGCGATGGCCCTCCTCTTCTGCCTGATGGGGCGGGCTCCCGGCTCGAGGTTGAGGCGGTGGCAAGCCAGGTCTGCATCGATGCCCAGCATGTCTGCCGCTCTACATGCAAAGATGTCCACGCTCCTATGGATGCATTCCAACATCCTCTTCCTGTCTTCTAGGCCAAGACCCCCGCTGATCCGCACCTTTTCCACTCTCTCCCCTTGGGTGGTGACCTCCATCTCGACCACTTCTCCAGCCGCCTCAAGACGGGCTGGCTCTTCCCATCTACCCTTCTCCTCCCCTCCCTCGGGCAGGGTCTTCTCTTCTTTCGAAGCCTCCTCCTCCATCGGCTCGACACGCTCCTTCAGAGACACTTCCTTCTCCATTAGCTTTCCACACTCCTCCTGAGCCACTTCCTTCTCTCCTGGGATGCCGCTCTCTCCTTCCCCTTCCTTCTCATCTCCCTATCCACCTTTTTAGCCTCTGATATCCGAGAGATAGTGTTGACGACAGTCACATAACACTGCCTCGCCACCTTTGCATCCCCCCGGATCCAGACCTGAACTCCTCTTCTACGGAACTTCAAGCATTGATGGAAGGAACGCACCAGAAAGTGCTGATGAGAGGGTGCCCAAATATGGCATTGTACCTGCTCGGAGCGTCAACAATGATGAACCGGCAGTTCCTGGGGACCCCTCCCAACGTCACTTGGAGACCAACTCCTCCCTCGACCTCCTTACTCTCCCCTGAGAACCCAAACAAGGGTCCATCTGAGGCTTGCACTCTCTTCGCTTCTACCTCCAGTGCGTCAAAGGCCTTCTTGAAGATAACATTCACCGAACTCCCATTGTTGACCAAGATTCGGGAGATGGTGAAGTTTTCAATTGCCGCCTTGATCACCAAGGCGTCACAGAACGGGTCTTCAAAGTCTGGCATGTCCTCCGCCGAGAAGGTGAGCTTCTCTGAAGGGGTGGGGTTTGGGAGGTTGATGAGACGCTTCTTCTGAACATCACCTGGAAGCTTCTCTTGCGAGTCGCTTCTATTCCCACCCCACCATGGATCACTCTGACCCCTCCCCTGGCTCCTATGTCCGTCATGTCTTCGCACCTATCCTCTTCATCTCCAGGTAGCACCTCCTCGATCCTCACAGGCCGCTGCTGTTGCTGACCTCTTCCTCTCACCTCCAGAAATTCTGGGCTGGTGGCCGTCGCGTGACCTTCTTCCTAATGAAAGACATAGTAGGGCAACGCCACCTTGCCCCCTCTTCCTCCTCTTCCTCTTCCTCCTCTTCCTCCTCTTCCTCCTCTTCCTCCTCTTCCTCGGCCTACCGCCATGGCTTGTTCTCGAGGGGGGTGAGGTTGTCTGGACCTTGCCTCCCTCCTGGAACCCTCCCTTCCCCCCTTCATTGGTGATCTCTTTCCTGACCTCTCGCCGGTCCCTCTGGGGCCTCCATGCCAGCCAGTTATTGGTCTCCTAATACCCCCAATCCCGCTGCTTCCCCTGAAACCCCTGACTTATGGGTTCTTCCCTTCTTCTTCCCTCCTGATGCCTCACTCTCCCTCGATCTCCTCCGCTGCCCGCTCCATCAGCTCCTCAAAGGATAGAGGGGCCTTCCGCTTCAGGTCCATCTTGAAGAACCCCTCCCGCCACCCCACTATGAAGCCTAGCTGGAGGGTGAACCCCGGCACCTCCTGGACTTGCAGGATCTCTTCTTGTAACCTATCCACATAATGGGCCAACGACTCCCCGGGCCCTTGCTTGATCTTGAAAAGCGCCTCCGCATCCTTCTTCCTTTTCTTTGACGTCAAGAAACGCAACCTGAAGCTCTGACGCAGGTCCTCGAAGGCGTAGATGGAACCCACGGGAAGCTGGTGGAACCAGTCCCTCGCCTTCTCCTTCAGAGTGGTGGCAAAGAGCCGATGCTGGAAGGCATCTGTCATTGGGAGAATCGAGACCATGTCCTCGAACCATTGCAAGTGCAGGACTGGGTCATCTTTGCCGGTATAGTAAGACATCTCCGGCCCTCTGAACCCCTCTGGCACCAGAGCCGAGAGGATCAACTCACAGAAGGGGCTCCCTTCCCCTTCTCGGCTAGTGGTCCTCTCGCGCGGAGTCAGCTCACACACCTCTGCACTCGCCGGGAAACTGAAGAGCTGCCGCCCGGGGAGATCTCGCGCGCTTGCTTCTGCCAAGACCTCCTTCCCAAGCTGCTGGCCTAGGGCGTTCTCGCCTATCTGTTGTGGCGAAACAACCGGAACAACGGGCGTCTCTTACTCGCCTCTTCCCGCGAAAGCTACCTGCATAGTCTGCATTACCTCTCGCTTGAACATCTCGAACATTTCTAGCCACTCCATCGCTGCCGGTGGCTGCGAGTGGCCCGGGTCAGAACCATTTCCTCCATCTCCTATCATCAAGCTCAGCTTGAGATTTTCTTCACTGGCTATGGTCCACGCTCACCGCACCAAAAATGTTGAAACCGTCAACCGGTCTCTGAGTTCGAACCCACAGGGGGGTGTAGCCTGCGCTTACTTCTCCCTTACTAAACTCTTCTGAATGAGGATGGAAAACCTTGAACAGACCCAAGGCTGTAGCGAGGAGGTCCCGCCACACACCCGTAAGATCTTGGAGAGCTTCCCCTCCCAAACCAATGCTCAGCCGGGCATCTTGGAGGGCACTAGCAGCCAACTCCAAAAATTGCCTGGAGGAGAGAGCTCAAAAGGGTCTGATCTCCTCCAAGGTGCCCTTAAGGGTCTATTTATAGATTTTCTAGTTCTGGACTACAAATAGCGTAAATCCGCCTTTTGGTTTTACTAATCGCACCCCAAACTGGTCTGCTAACAGCCTAACTCCGCTGTTCTGGAGGGATATTGGCAGCCCACAAGGGGCATTTAGATAATTTCCCCTTAAAGCCCTCTTGGCGAGTGGTCCGTGAAGGCACCACTCGCCAGGCTCTCTGCCCGCCATATTTCGCCGGACGAATGGTCTATGAGGTCATCACTCGCCATGTGCTCGACTCGCTTAATGGGCGAGACCTTGGGCGCTCTCGCCTATCTACCATGATGCCTATGCGAGTGGCCCGCGAGTCCGGGCCTCACACAACCAAAAACCTCTTGGACTCCTATTCCGCTCCTTGACCCTACACGAGGCCTTGAGGACCCACTCGACGAATACGGGGTTGTACAGTATGAATTTCTCAAGTTATAAACTCAAATTGTTCTTTGTGAAAGAAGCATGTCATTTACTCAATGATAAATTCTAACAAAATTATCAGAGCTTCCTACTGATATGAAAAGTATATATACAAAATTATATAACAATCCAACAACTATATTTCATGGTATGAATTTCTCAAGTTATAAACTCAAATTGTACTATGTGAAGGAAGCATATCATTTACTCAATGATTAATTCTAACAAAATTCCCAGAGCTTCCTACAGATATAAAAAGTCTATGTACAAAATTTCACAACATTTCAGTAAGCAATTACCCTATAATTACTCACTTGGGGTCTATGTGACCAATTCATGTGGAGTCAACTTTCCTAGGGAAATTAACCCAAAGGTTGATGATTTTCACTATAGATTATTGTCCTGTTAAAAAATTTGAGAGGGTTGGAGGTGAAGCAAATTAAGCGGAATGCTTCGCAACTTTCCACAAGTGTAGCAACACAATTGCAATGGAAAGGTAAGATAATGCACTTGAAAATTGACTACAGTTTTCTCTTTACAATGCGAGGAATACATGGCGAGACATGATTCGTAAGAATCATGAAGGAGAGAAGCACAAGACAACAAAAAACAACAAGTCCCAGCGAACTACCAAATAGAAGCCGCTAGAGGACGCATCACCACCAGACCGCACGGCGAACTCCTGAGACCGCGCGAACAGAAGCAAGAGAGATGACCTGCAAACTGCCAGACCGCAAACCCAAACCGCACAGACTACTGCTTTATTCCACTACTGAAAATAGAACTGTCCGCACTTCAGCCCACCAGACCAAGAGGTCGCCCGATCATTGAAGCTACCCGTGAACAGAACCAAGAAACTGCTCTAGATGTAGCCTACCCGCAACTCGAGATCACCTGACCGATGAGGTCGCCTGATCACACAGCTTGTTGTGAACAACAAAAGAACTATAACAATCCAGATCGCAGACGGAGACCGCTAACGAACTGATTATTCAAGCCGCTGGAAGGTCACTAAGGAAACATACTGCTCGCTGCTGGCCGCAGACCTGCGAACACAACAAAAGATCAAACCGCTTCCAAGACTGCACGACCTCAAATTGAGACCGGCACAAACAATCCAGGCTCTAGTTCTTACAGTTCTTGATTAGATGTGACGGGCCCTGCACCCCTATTTATAGGCAAGAGGACAGATGTCGTCACCACCTAAAGGGATACAATCACCTTCCTTATTGAAGCACGCGGTCTCCAAAAATAGACCGCGCAGTCTCTTCAAGACCTTATTGCACTAAGGCACAACTGTCCAAGAAGGACAGCTCGCCAGACAACCCGGCAGACCGCCCGGTCTCTAATAAGAATAGACATGAGCACCTGACCGACTAGAACAGACCGCCAGGATAAGCTCATGCAACCCGCAGATGATCCTGCCCGGTCTAAACTAGAACATGCATACTTAGACAAACCAGCAGACCAAACACAGTCTGCCAACACTTGAAATGCGCGACCACACCATCCAGGCTGCCACACCCAGCTCGCGGATTCCAGAGGCAACCCGCCAAATAAGTCGCGCGATCTCTGCAGTCTCCAAAAATAGACCGCCCGGACTCAACCACTTCCACTTTAAAATTTAACACTCCCACTTGAAGTGGGAAGTGGAAGTCAGCCCAATTAACCTCCTCGACAGTGTAAACGGTTCCTTCGACAACAACTTTGTAAATATGTCTGCGACATTTTCCTTGCTTTGCACATGCTCAACCACAAGAGATCCCTCAAAGACCTTCTCCTGAATGAAATGATGTTGAATCTCTATGTGCTTGGTTCGCGCATGACGAACTGGATTGTTCACCAGTTTGAGGGCACTCTCATTGTCACCTCGTAGCAGAGTAGGACCATGCACCTCCCTATGAATGTCCTCCAAAAGCCTCCTAAGCCAGATGGCTTCCTGAGCTGCCAAAGATGAAGCTTTGTATTCCGCTTCCGTGGTAGAGATAGACACAGAATCCTGCTTCTTGCTGCACCATGATATAGCTGTAGAGCCTGTTATAAAGACGAATCTAGAAGTCGATCTCCGATTATCTGAATCTCCTCCATAATCAGCATCCATGTATCCGTGCAAGCAAAATCGCGAGTCCTTCCAACACAAGAGGCCCAAATCAGAAGTGTCTTGACATACTTCAAAATGCTCCTCGATGCTACTAGATGAGGCTTCCGTGGCTCTGCCATATACTGACTCACACGACCAACCACATAAGCAATATTCGGCCTCATGATCGTCAAATATATAAGACTTCCGACCAAAGCCCGGAACACCAAAGGTTCAGAAAGAACCTTTCCCTCATCACGTCAAAGATGAACTCCAACCTCCAGTGGAGTAGAGCTGCTCTTCCCCCTTTCCATGCCGAATCGCTTCACAATTCATTCTGCATACCCCTTTTGGGAGACAAGCACACCGCTCTCTTTCCTCTCCACCTCGAGTCCAAGGAAATGGTGGAGCTCACCCAAATCCTTCATCTCAAATCTGATAGCTAGCTTAGCACGAAGCCTAGCTAGCTACCTCCACTTCAGAATTCCCCATGACGATCATATCATCAACGTATAGCAGCACCAAGACCTGAAGCTCCCCCATCTTCTTTACGAATAAGCTCGAATCAGAATCAGAAGCAAAATATCCACAGAACTGGAGGTATTCGGCGATCTTCCCATACCACACCCGAGGCGCCTGCTTCAAGACGTAAAGAGACTTTTTGAGCTTGCAAACATGTCTTGGGTATTCTTTGGAGGTATTCGTTGATCCATGAAGATATCCTTGTCAATCTCGTCGTATAAGAAAGCATTTTTCACATCGAGTTGCCAAATCTTCCACCCTTGGCAAGCTGCCAACGCGATCACCACCCGGACCAAAGTCATGTTGGCAACAGGACTAAATGTTTCTTCATAATCCTCCCCATCCTCCTGAGAGAAACCTCGAGCTACAAGGCGAGCCTTGCACCGCTCAATACTTCCATCAGCCTTCTTCTTCAGCTTGAAAACCCACTTGCAAGTCACCGGAGTAACACCCTCAACCTTAGGCACTGTTGAAGCCATGCTGTCTCAAAGAGTTAAAGCCAAGCGGTCTCGTGCCAGTGGTCTGTGCGGTCTCCCAGAACCAGACCGCGCCTTCTCCTTAGAAGTGCGAGATCGCGTTATATGAAGATCAGCGGTCTCCAACTCCATCAAGTAACGGTCTGATAACCGCGGTCTGTGCGGTCTCCCAGCACCAAACCAGGCCTTCTCCTCAGAAGTGCGAGATCGCATTGTATGAAGATCTGCGGTCCGCAGCTCAATCAAATAACAATTGGATATCTGCGGTCTGTGCGGTCTCCCGGAATCAGACCGCCGTCTCTCCTCAGGAATACCAGATCGCTTCATGTGAAGAAAAGCGGTCTGGTCCCCCCGGCATCTCCTTTACGGGGGAGTGTTCGCCAGAGCGGTCTCACGATCTGGTGGCCTTCTTTGTCACACGACCTTCCTCCTGTCGTGTGACCGCCAGTCTTCTCTCCAGACCGCGGAGGTCGCTGCGGTCTCGTTCTCCCTGACCGCCTGACCGCCCATCTCTCTTTGTGTATTGTATTTGTATTTAGTCCCACATTGTGTATTTGGTTTTTCCTCTTTCCCTCCTAGTCTATATAAAGGATGCAATACTCTTGTAATACTTAGATTTTTTGGAAATAAAATTTCTGTTATTTTCAAGTTCTCACATGGTATCAGAGCTTTCAACGATCCTTGTGTTGTGAGCTCTCTCTCTCTCTCTCTCTTTGGTCAGTCTCTCTTCCTCCAGACCACGCGATCTCCCTTGTTTTTCGGCCTTCTAGCCGCGAGACCATGTGATCTACCTTTCCTCCTGCCGATCTCTTCTCATGGGTACCCCTTCTGAGAATGTTCTCACCTCCACTCCTGTGGCTACTCCAGCCTCTACCTCTACTATCTCTATCTCGACTTCTGATAATCATGGCACCTCCTCCAAGCTCACTAGCTCTAATTATCCTGATTGGAGCATCTCCTTCACCTTCCTCTTACGCTCTCAATGCAAATGACACCATCTCACTGATGATCCTCCTCTCAAAGGGTCTGCTACCTTTGATGATTGGGATGCGAGCGATGCTCTGGTCCGCACCTGTCTTGCTAACAGTCTCTCTGATGAGTGTCTGCCTATCATTCGTCATGATGAGAGAGTCAAAGCAGCTTGGAACCATCTTGATGACCTTTACTCCAAAGGTGCCAAAACCTCCCACATCTACACCTTGTATGTTGATCTCTTTGCCCGCCCAACCATGGATCCCACCACATCATATCAAGAGGTTCAGGCCCTTGGGGCTGAACTCCTTCAGCATCGTCTCTTCTCTGCTGATCTTGCAGAGCAGCATAAACACTTCCAGGAGCTCCTAGTTGTGTGTTACCTTCTCCGTCTTCCTGAGTCCTATGATATGATCCGACAACAAATTCTTGGGGAAGCTGAACCTCCAACCCTTGATGCCACCGCTGCTCGGTTTTCTGTCGTTACCTCCCTTCTCCAATGACCCTTATTATCCTCTCCTGCTCCTCCAGAGAGCTTTGATCATCGGGCTGAACGTGGTCACCTCGGTGGCCGTAGCGGTTCTATTGGTGGCCGCGGACCTCCTCGGTACATCTGTTCTCATTGTGTTCAGAAGGGTCACACTATTGACCGCTGCTATCTTGAGCATCCTCACCTTCGCCCCGCTGCTGCGACATCTCATCCTTGTACTACACAACCGTCTGCTTCTATTGCTACCTCCTCAGGTAGAGTGCACATGGTTACTGAAGGTAAGTGGCTTATTGATTCTGGAGCAACAAATCATATGACAGGGAAACCTCACATTTTCTCACAGTTACTAGAACACAAGAATTTGTCCCCATTTCTAACAGCAGATGGTTCTCCCTCACATGTGTGTGGGTCTGGGATAATTCAAGTCACTCCAATGAACTCTCTTAAGAATACTCTTTATGTGCCTACATTTCCTTGCAACTTATTATCAGTCAAGGCTCTATCTCAACAGTTACAATGTTCTATTATATTTACTCCAACTAACTATTATTTTTAGGATCTACACACGAAGGAGACAGTTGCTACTGGGACTGAGAGTGGAGGCCTCTACTTCCTTGATGTTCTTGCTACTCATTCTGCTTTCACAGCCTCTGATTCTCTCCATCAATGGCACCTCAGTCTTTGTCACCCTCCACCTCGGCTGCTATATCAACTTCTACCTCACCTCGCCAACGATACCTCTCCTCTCAACTGTGAAGATTGTCAACTTAAAAAGCACCATCGGGCTTCCTATCCTGCCAAGCATGGTCGTAGCTCGACTCGTCCCTTTGATCTAGTTCACTCCGATGTCTGGGGTCCTTCTCCTACCAAGACTGTGGGTGGGAGTAGTTTGCATTTTGCTACTTTTATTGATGATTTTTCTCGATGTACTTGGGTGTATCTTTTAACAGAACGCTCTGAACTGTTTACTGTTTTCTCCACCTTCTATAATGAAATTTCCACTCAATTTGGAGTGTCGATCAAAGCTATTCGCACTGATAATGCTAAAGAATATATCTCTCATCTTTTTTCTGAGTTTTGCATGAATCATAGCATTATACATCAAACTAGTTGTCCTTATACTTCTCAACAAAACGGGATAGCGGAACGTAAGAATCATCATCTCTTTGACATGACTTGCACCTTACTCTTCCAGATGAATATGCCCAAAAACTATTGGGGTCATGCCATCCTCGTCTCCTGCTAACTCATTAACCGCATTCCCTCCGCTCTTCTCTAAGGCTCCACACATTTCTCTCTTCTATATCCTACCTTGAAACCTTTCCCGTTACCTCTCAAAGTCTTCGGTTGTACTGAGTTTGTCCACACTCCTTCACCAGGATGGGACAAACTCTCCCCTCGGGCAGTTAAGTGTGTATTTGTTGGTTACTCTCCCACTCAAAAAGGTTACCGATGTTATGATCCTCTTCTTCGCAAACAATATTTTTCCGCTGATGTCACCTTTTTTGAAAATATACCATACTTTTCTCACTCTTCCGCCTCTCTGCCTCCTACAACCCATCCAACACCTCCTCTCATTCAATCCCCACCAACAACACCTCCTCTCCAAACTCCACCACCTCCTCCTTTCACTCCACTATCTACAGAGTCTCCTACCATTTGTCCTCCTACTCCGGGGCCTCCTCTCCCAACTCTTGGGCCAGCACTATCTTCTTCCGATGATGACTCTCCTACTAATACAGTCACTACTGCAGACCTCCCTATTGCCCTTCGAAAGGGAGTTCTCTCATGTACGCAACATTCTATTCATGATGTTGTGTCCTATGCTCAACTCACCCCCTCTGCTAGGGAATTTGCAATTGCTATTTCAGATACTGTCATTCCAGCTAATTATCAGGATGCTCTTGCTATCCCATAGTGGAAGGCCGCCATGGATGAAGAAATAACCACTCTTCAAGTCTGTGGCACGTGGACCCTTGTTCCTCCACCTCTTGGGGTAGATGCTGTTGTATGTAGATGGGTCTTTGTGATCAAATACCGTTTCGATGGCTCTTGATAGTGCATTATTTATAGTTATTTTTATATAGTATTTTAGTAGTAATTAATTAGTTTTTATATAATTTTAATTTAATATATATCTAATTTGCTTTGTTTTATATTTTCAGGGACTTTGGGGCTGCTAATAGCAATTTCAAGCACATAGCCGTGTTCAGGGGAAATTCTGGAGCATTTCTGCAAAAACCCTCAATACACGCCCCAGGTCACGGGCGTGACCTAGGGGCGTGACCATGGCCATGACCGTGTATCGCTTTCAGCTCACAGAACTCGCTGCCACGTCGGATTAAAGTTACACGCCCCAGGTCACGGGCGTGACCGGGGGCGTGACCTTCAAGTCACGGGCGTGACTCGCCCAACAAGCATTCAATTCAAGCAGTTTCTGCCGCCGAGTCGTTCCAGCTTACACGCCCTTGGTCACGGGCGTGACCGAGGCCGTGCCCTCTCCCTCAACTGCCAAATTAACTCCAGATCGCGCCGTTTCCCGCCGTTTCCTGACTCGGTCAAGACACGCCCTAGGTCACGGGCGTGACCTAGGCCGTGACCCGTCGAGATGATCAATTTTGGCGGTTTTTCTTCCCCAACGTTCCCGGGCTTTCAAGACGCAATTACGCAGCTTACACGCCCTTGGTCACGGGCGTGACCAAGGGCGTGACTCAGCAATTTTCTGCCTATAAAAGCCAGCTGCTGCCAAAGTGATGGGCATCCAGGCCATGCTTAGTTTGGATCGTTTCTAGTATAGTTTTTCTGCATTTTTCTTAGTGTAACTTTATTTTATGTCTTGTCTTTTTTAATTCCTAGCTTAGATCTACTTTACATGCAATTGTACTTTTCTTTACTTAGAAATAAAAATAACTTTCTTCTCAATTATGTTTTGTTAATTTTCATAGTATTTGGTCGGATGAATTCTTAAGCTTTTATCTTTTCAAAATCTCTTATTCATAGTTTAGTTTGGAAAACTAAGATTTACCGTTGATTTGCAATTTTTGGTTTCATATTTCTAGGGTATGATAATCAAGTTTGATCCGTATTTTAGTGTATCGAGAGATCCGTAAATACGGGTAGATCGCTCATCGGTAAAAAGAGTTGTATGCATTCCTCGAGAGAGGGTGACGCAAATCTTCCGGATTGGAGTCAAATCCAATAGTGGGGCTCACCGCATAAAGCAAGCTTAGGGGTTTCGACTGGCCGAGGGGTCTTAATCGATCAACCTAAGGTTAGGTGGTAGTTCTCTCGAGAGAGGTTCTATCATATTTTGGGAACCTCCACGGTCAAGTTTGTCTAAATCGATTTCTTTTGAATTCTAAATTTACAAAACATTTCACTTAAGAATGATTCCCGATCAAATGTTTCTTTTCTTCTAATTATTTTCAAAACTCTATTTTACTGCCGATAAAATAATAATAATTTGCGTGAGTAGAAGTAATCAACAGACCCGTGGAATACGACACTTGATATTTATTTGTTTTGAATATCCTATGCTATGAATGATAGGTGCTCTTGCCTATAGTTCGTAGAATTTGGAGAAAATTATTTACATCCTAAATTTTAGCTATCAAGTTTTTGGCGCCGTTGCCGGGGAAATATATTTGTTGATATTTTGAAAGCGTGAATTTTACTACTTTTATCAATCTCTTTCTCCGCCCCCATTTCTCCTTTTGATTTATTTTCAAATTTCATTCTATTAAGTGACGGTTGTTCATTTATCTTTCTTCAAAAATGTTATCTCAATTGGCCGCCAAAGTTGCCGAGCTTCAAAATAAAGTCAATCTTTTGGAAGCCGCACGAAAGAGCCAAATTATTTGTAATTTTTGTGGAGCACCACATCGAAGTGAGGATTGTTATATTAATTTTTACCCTCAAAGTTTTTCTTATGGAAATAATTTTGAGTTTATTTATGAAAACAATTATTCAAACTTTGATGAAAATAATTCATCTAGTTTTCATGCGAATGATTTTTCTGATTCTAATAATATATCTTCTTGCTCCGATATTACTTATTCATGGTGGCAAGATCACCCGGATAGTTTTCGGTGCGATGAAGGAAATCCAGTCAATCAAGATTTTCACTCCTCCTCTTTTACCGCACAAAATTCTTTTTCTTCTACTCTTGGGTATTCTCCAGATTCTATTTGTCAAAATTTAAATATCTTTACCCAAGCTCAAGAAGAACTTCTTTACCACGAATTTAAAAGAGTCATTGAGACACCGGACGAATTAGAAAATGAAAATTTTTCTTCTTCTCCTTCGCCCGCCCTTTCTTCTCATTCTCATGAAATTATAATTCATGAAGAAATTGTGTCTCATGAATTTTCTCCCCTTTGTATTGATTTTTCTGATAATTCTTTTATTTTTGAAAATAAACAACCGACGCTTAATCATGTATTTTCGCAAGAAACTACTCCTTGTGAAAAATTTTCTGGCTCGCTTAATCTTGATTCTTTTTATACTAATAATTTTCTTGTAGATGATGAGCCGTTGCAACCAAACGTTTTCACCGATCCATTTGCCGCTCATCTCCAGCAATCCAAATTACCTAAGGTATGTATAGGTAATTTGGATTCACAATTTCAAGCTAACGGACAACCAAAGAATCACGACTATAGCGGAGGAGTAGTCGGGCAGCGGATTTCAGCATGCTCACCTGAGCATGAATTAAGGGAGTTGCCTGTGCATTTTCAATTTTATTTTCCTTTTTCCTAACAATAACCGTCTAGCTTAAAGACGGGAAAAAGAAAGCGCTCTTGGGAGGCACCCCTTGCTTATCTTTATTTTTCTTGCCCTTTACTTTTTATGCATTTTATTTACTTTTCCCTCCTACTTGGCTTATCAACATTGGGGACAATGTTTATTTTTAAGTATGGGGGTGTATTCTCCTATATTCAGTTTTTATTAAAAATCCAAAAAAATTAGAAAATCTTTTTCAAAACTCACAAAAAAATTTGATTTTTTTTATTCTTTATTTTCAATTTTGTTATAAAAATTTACAAAATTCAAAAAAAATGTTTTCATTTAAAAAACTATTTTAATTTCCAATAAAATAAATTTTGTAATATTAAATTTCTCCAAACTTCATTTATGCAAAATTGATTTTAATTATGAGTTTTCTTTATAGGCTTTTTAAAGAGTTTTCTTTTTATGTAGTTTTAATCTTATATTTCTCTTCAAAATATGTTAGATTTAATTTTTAGATGAATTTGATTTAATGAGTTTTTCATTATCTTGATTTGCTTAGAATATTTCTTAGTTTTACTTTCTCTCTTTAAAATATCATAATTCAATTTTGTAGTAATTGTGTTAAATATCTTTAGATTTTACTTATATTAACTTGAACTCATAGTTTCTTATAGATTGCTCAATTTGTTTTCTATGCTCTTAAAATGTATCTTTGGAATTTTTGTAGCCTTTAAACCCTATCCCTTCCCCTACCTTCTTATTTGACCCTTTATTTGGCATAAAAAAAAGGTTTGAAAAGATCATATGTCATGGAATGAGAGGATAAAATTCATCATTCCTAAACATATGCACCCAAATTTTTAAAAGATTATATGGTATGGAGATGAGAGGATAAAATTCATCACTCCTAAACATATACATTTGGGATATTAAAGAAGAAGGAATTTAAAAAAAGATGGAAATGAGAGGATAAAATTCATCATTTCCCATATACAAAGTAACTTCTTCAATGCCAATTTTACCCCATTTAGCCAAGTTCACTTGTTTATCCAAGATATTATTGAGAGAGCATAGTTAATATTTTGTAGTTTTCTAAAAGTTTCTCATGATTGTAAAGTTCTTATAATTTTAATCTTGGAATATTTTGCTTAATTCAATGCAATTTTGTTTATGAAGATTTAGTTAGAGAATTTCAAAACTAAAATTTATTCTACTCATTTCAATTTATGAATTATTAATTATTTCTTATAAATCTGAATTTTAATTTCTTAACTTATTTTGACATGAGTTTTATGAGATTTGAAGTGCATAATTTGAAGTAAATCTTTTTGGAAATGTCCTATAAATTCTTCTCATACTTATAAATTAGTTTTTGCTCTGGAATAGCAAAAGCTTAAGTATGGGGGTATTTGATAGTGCATTATTTATAGTTATTTTTATATAGTATTTTAGTAGTAATTAATTAGTTTTTATATAATTTTAATTTAATATATATCTAATTTGCTTTGTTTTATATTTTCAGGGACTTTGGGGCTGCTAATAGCAATTTCAAGCACATAGCCGTGTTCAGGGGAAATTCTGGAGCATTTCTGCAAAAACCCTCAATACACGCCCCAGGTCACGGGCGTGACCTAGGGGCGTGACCATGGCCACGACCGTGTATCGCTTTCAGCTCACAGAACTCGCTGCCACGTCGGATTAAAGTTACACGCCCCAGGTCACGGGCGTGACCGGGGGCGTGACCTTCAAGTCACGGGCGTGACTCGCCCAACAAGCATTCAATTCAAGCAGTTTCTGCCGCCGAGTCGTTCCAGCTTACACGCCCTTGGTCACGGGCGTGACCGAGGCCGTGCCCTCTCCCTCAACTGCCAAATTAACTCCAGATCGCGCCGTTTCCCGCCGTTTCCTGACTCGGTCAAGACACGCCCTAGGTCACGGGCGTGACCTAGGCCGTGACCCGTCGAGATGATCAATTTTGGCGGTTTTTCTTCCCCAACGTTCCCGGGCTTTCAAGACGCAATTACGCAGCTTACACGCCCTTGGTCACGGGCGTGACCAAGGGCGTGACTCAGCAATTTTCTGCCTATAAAAGCCAGCTGCTGCCAAAGTGATGGGCATCTAGGCCATGCTTAGTTTGGATCGTTTCTAGTATAGTTTTTCTGCATTTTTCTTAGTGTAACTTTATTTTATGTCTTGTCTTTTTTAATTCCTAGCTTAGATCTACTTTACATGCAATTGTACTTTTCTTTACTTAGAAATAAAAATAACTTTCTTCTCAATTATGTTTTGTTAATTTTCATAGTATTTGGTCGGATGAATTCTTAAGCTTTTATCTTTTCAAAATCTCTTATTCATAGTTTAGTTTGGAAAACTAAGATTTACCGTTGATTTGCAATTTTTGGTTTCATATTTCTAGGGTATGATAATCAAGTTTGATCCGTATTTTAGTGTATCGAGAGATCCGTAAATACGGGTAGATCGCTCATCGGTAAAAAGAGTTGTATGCATTCCTCGAGAGAGGGTGACGCAAATCTTCCGGATTGGAGTCAAATCCAATAGTGGGGCTCACCGCATAAAGCAAGCTTAGGGGTTTCGACTGGCCGAGGGGTCTTAATCGATCAACCTAAGGTTAGGTGGTAGTTCTCTCGAGAGAGGTTCTATCATATTTTGGGAACCTCCACGGTCAAGTTTGTCTAAATCGATTTCTTTTGAATTCTAAATTTACAAAACATTTCACTTAAGAATGATTCCCGATCAAATGTTTCTTTTCTTCTAATTATTTTCAAAACTCTATTTTACTGCCGATAAAATAATAATAATTTGCGTGAGTAGAAGTAATCAACAGACCCGTGGAATACGACACTTGATATTTATTTGTTTTGAATATCCTATGCTATGAATGATAGGTGCTCTTGCCTATAGTTCGTAGAATTTGGAGAAAATTATTTACATCCTAAATTTTAGCTATCAGCTCTGTCGACCGATACAAGGCTCGCTTGGTTTCCAAAGTTTTTACTCAGACATATGGCATTGACTTCTTTGACACATTCTCCCCTGTTGCTCATCTTACAACCATCAGGGTCCTCTTCTCCGTGGCCGTCAACAAAGGGTGGCAACTCTCTCAATTGGACGTCAAGAATGCCTTTCTTTATGGTGATCTTCAAGAGGTAGTTTTCATGGAGCAACCTCCAGGGTATGTTGCTTCGGGGGAGACTCGTGTATGTAAGCTAAAGAAGGCTATCTATGGTCTAAAGCAAAGTCCTCGTTCCTGGTTTGAAAAGTTTAACGAAGTAATCAAGGTAATTGGATTTGTCTGCAGCTCTGCAGATCACTCTCTCTTCATTCGCAAGACCTCTCATGGAATGGTTGTTCTGGCTGTCTACATTGATGACATCCTTCTCACTGGTAATGATATTGAAGGTATCACCCTTACAAAGAAACATCTCCTTCAACACTTTGTAACCAAAGACATGGGGACTCCAAAGTATTTTTTGGGTATTGAGATCTCAAGAAAGCAGAGTTTTGTTGTCCTTTGACAATGTAAGTATGTTATTGACCTTCTGAAGGAAACAAGACTTCTTAGTGCTAAACCTGCTAAGTATCCAATGGCAATAGGAGATGACAAACTCTAGAGTGACAACTCTCCACCTCTACCCGATAGCACTAGATTCCGACGTCTTGTAGGCAAGCTCATCTACCTAACTATAACAAGACCCGATATTTGTTATGTCGTTGGGAAAGTCAGCCAATTCATGCAAGCCCCAAGGGAATGTCATCTTTAGGCTGCACTAAAGATATTGGAATACATTAAGGGATCTCCAGGAAAGGGACTTTTGTTTCAAAGAAACAACCATCTCAAGATAGAAGCCTACTCAGATGCTAGCTACACTGATGATAAAGGAGACAAAATCCACGTCTGGGTTCTATACATTCGTGGGAGGAAATCTTGTGAGCTGGAAGAGCGAGAAACAAGAAGTAGTATGCAGATCGAGTGTTGAGGCCGAGTACAGGAGCATGGCCCAAACTACATGTGAATTGAAATGGTTACGAACTCTCCTTCTTGATTTTGGAGAAGTTTACAACCATCCCTTGCTATTGTTCTTTGACAATAAAGCTGCAATCTATATATCTCAAAATCCAGTCTTTCATGAGAGAACCATACACATTGAAGTGGACTGTCATTTTATCAGGGAAGAAATCTTGAAGAAACAAATCTGCACTCCATTCGTAACTTCGAACAAAGAGCTGGCTGATATCTTCACCAAACCCATATCTTCATCCTTCTCTGATGTGTACAATTAGCTAGGCATGATTGATATATATGCTATAGCTTGCGGGGGAGTGTTGAAGCCATGCGGTCTCAAAGATTTAAAGCCAAGCGGTCTCGTGCCAGCGGTCTGTGTGGTCTCCCAGAACCAGACCGCACCTACTCCTCAGAAGTGAAAGATCGCGTTATATGAAGATCAACGGTCTCCATCTCCATCAAGTAACGGTCTGATAACCGCGGTCTGTGCGGTCTCCCAGCACCAGACCGCGCCTTCACCTCAGAAGTGCGAGATCGCATTTTATGAAGATCTGTGGTCCCCAGCTCAATCAAATAACAGTTGGATAACTGTGGTCTGTGCGGTCTCCCGGAATGAAACTGTCGTCTCTCCTCAGGAATACCAGATCGCTTCATGTGAAGAAAAGCGGTCTAGTCCCCCCGGCATCTCCTTTATGGGGGAGTGTTCGCCAGAGCGGTCTCACGATCTGTTGGCCTTCTCTGTCACACGACCTTCCTCCTGTCGTGTGACCGCCAGTCTTCTCTCCAGACTTCGGAGGTCGCTGCAGTCTTGTTCTCCCTGACCACCTGACCGCCCAGCTCTCTTTGTGTATTGTATTTGTATTTAGTCCCACATTGTGTATTTGGTTTTTCCTCTTTCCCTCCTAGTCTATATAAAGGAGGCAATACTCCTGTAATAATTAGATTTTTTGGAAATAAAAATTCTATTATTTTCAAGTTCTCACAAGCGCCAAGTCCCAAGTCTCATTCTTCCTGAGGGCAGCCATCTCTTCATCCATGGCTCCTTCCCACTCCTTGACTCCAACAATGTTTTCATAATAAGATGGCTCTCTCTCATCCAGGGGACCTGCGAAGAAACATGAGACAAAGCTCCCCAAGTTTCCGCCCGTATACCGATTTGGTGGAATAATGGTCCTCTTGAACCTCCCCAGAGCTTTACTCTGATCCACCTCTCCAGCTACCTATTTTGAACTAGCTCTCTTTCCAGGCACACTTAGAGCATTGCTCCCCCTGCTTCCTGAACCAAAAGAACCTGACCCAGAGCTAGAAGAATTTGGAGCACCTGGAGAAACAGGCAACTCCACCAGAACTTCCCCTGAAGTTTCTCTTTGGCCACCATCCAACCTACTTTCCTGTAGCTCCACAGATGAACTACTCTAGTATGATGTCTACTCATCAAATACCACATCCCTTGAGACCATAGCTCTCCGTGTCTATGGATCCATGCATCTCCAACTCTTATTCCGGTCATCATAACCGACGAATAGTAGCTTCCTTGCTTTTGCGTCTAGCTTCGTTCTGAGGGCATCAGAAACATGCACATAGTATGTAGATCCGAACACTCAAAAGTGTTCCACAGAAGGATTCTCCTTAAACATCAGCTCATGGGTAGTCTTCATGTTGATCGGACTAAGGGGCATCTTATTGACGACAGAAGCTGCACAAGACATACCCTCCGCCCAAAAGGACTTAAGAATATTCTTAGCATGAAGCCTTCACGATCTCCGTCAAGTGACAGATCTTCCACTCAGCAACCCCGTTATGTTGTGGAGTGTGAGCACAAGTAAGCTCTCTCTGGATGCCATGCTTCCTGCAAAAGTTGAAGAAAACACTAGAGGTGAACTCTCCTCCATTGTCCGTTCTCAACTTCTTGATCCGCATGTTAAGCCGACCCTCCACTAGCTCCTTGAACTCCACAAATTTTTCGAACGCTTTCGACTTCTCCTTCAGAAAGTATACCCATGTATACCTAGTGAAATCATCAACCAAGATCAGCATATACCTGCTACCCCCAAGACTGACATTCTCGATTGGTCCACATAGATCACCATGGATGCACTCCAATGGAATTCTACATCTGCTTTGTGACTTGTCAAATGGAAGACGATGAGATTTTCCATATTGACATCCAGCACAAACATGACCATCTCCCATGGATGAACGACTAGGCATGCCTCTCACCAAACCTCTCATCGCAATAGCCTTCAGCTTATCCATTCTGACATGCCTAAGTCTTTCATGCCAGATAGAAGCGCTATCATTTGTCCGCATCTTATCAACATAGGAACTTGTTGACAAAACAAACAAGTCCTTCACCCTTTTCTCAACATGAGTGACATAGGCCTTCAATGTTGATACCTTCTGAAGGAACTTCACTTTTGATGGTCCGAAAAGAACGTGATAACTGATGCGCAAATCTCGCACACCGCTATAGGCGGTAGCTCGACTGCGACACAAAACGGCAGTGTACCGATCGTTCAAGTAATATAAAACGAGGAGTAATCCCCGAGTATCGACTTTCTCGAGGAACACAATAAGGTGGAGTTAACGTTCGAGGAAGGACTTGAGATCGAAGTCCTTGAGTCGGATGGAATGCGGAAACGGGGTGATTTGGCTTTTGGAAAATAAAAGAAAACAACTACAACTACTCCTATGCAATGCCACTATGCAGTGCTTCGCTTGGCGGGATGGAGACTAGGCAGGCCTTGAGCGCTCTGCGTCGCAAGGGCGGATGGACGAGTAGGCAAGCGGAGTCGAACTGTGCAGGCCTTGAGCGCACTGCTTCGTTGGGCGAATGGATTACACGGGCCACTATGCCACGCTTGGCTAGGCGGATGGACGAGAAGGCTAGCAGATGGAATGGTTCGCACCGGCGGAGTCGGAATGGATTACACGGGCCGCTATGCCACGCTTCGCTAGGCGGATGGGCGAGTAGGCATACAGATGAGGGTCGCAAGCACCTCGTCGACAAGCACGCCACTAGCAATTGCTAGTGCGGCACACGAACACGATGGCGGAATGGAAAATGGATGGGGCGCACCTCATACACACATATAAACAAAAGATAATTTCAATAAGATGAAATAAGCATTACATAGCATGGTTTATGGTGCACATCATCAATAATATAGAGATTACAAACATTACATCACACAAAGAGAGAAAAAGGCAAGAGATACGACCGAATCCGGAGGCTCGTTGTAGATTCACGGTAGGAAGCACCGGGTTGTCAATCCGCGTCCTAGCTCGGTCCCAACTATCGTCCGGGGTAGAGAAGGCTGTCACTACCTTCCAATGGACCCGTCTTCTCTAGCGTTTTACAATCCGGCCACGTCCGATGCGAAGAACTCCTTCCTTGGCGATGAAGATGAGCGTAGAATCTCCTCCTTGAAGCTCTTGGATGATGGAGGAGGCCTAGGGGGCGAAAAACCTGCGGAAGGGGCGGAACGACGGAGCTGGGCGGAAGAAATGCGGAAGATCCTACCTAATTCGCGAGCAGGAATATTTATAGGCGCTGGAATAAACAGTGTGCACAGTCATTGACGCACGACCAGTGGTCGTGCGCGCTGGAATCCTGTGATCGTGCGCCTGCCTGGGCAGAGCCTGCAATGTAAGAAATTTATAAAATAAAATGCTCGCACGACCAGTGGCGCACAACCAGTGGTCGTGCGCATTATCGTAAGTGGTCGTGCGCATTGGTCGAGACAGAACTCATAAAATGGGGGTTAAGTGCGCACGATCAGCGGCGCACGACCAGTGGTCGTGCGCAATAGAACCAGTGATCGTGCGCAGTGTTCCTATACAGAATTGTACCGGGAACACCTGCACGACTCCTGTTCCTACAGAAATGCTAATTAGGCGACTGAAAGTGGCACTCAACAATACGATAAGGATATCAAAAGAGAATAAACATAAAACACACCAAATTAGGCCAAGAAGTGCACCTAGCATAGAATGACAAATATGAGCTAAAACAAGGCTAAAGTGCAGTGGAATGACTAGATAAACGGCCCAGATGAGTCCATATATGTGTATATAATTGGGACTCATCACACCCCTAGACTTAACTGTTTGCGCGTCCCGAGCAAACAAATCCGGCGGAGTAGGGAAAATGGTGGTTAGCGTAGAGAATTGCAAATAAAGTGTCAGATGCGAAGTATCATACCCATGCAAATAGAAATTCTGTAAAAGAAGATTCTAGCTATACTAATTAATTTACAAAAGTATACATACGTAAATAGAGATTTATTTGTACTCAGATGGTGAATCATGAAGAATTTGTGCGGTCGTTCCTGATGTGAAAGTAAACAATCCACTCAGGAGGGTGTTGCTAAAGACCGGAATTCGGGAATAACTCCGCTGAAATCCATCAACGACGAGAACCATAAGCTTGCCCGGTTACACTCTCTCCACGGCACTAGCAAACTCAGAAGTTAAATCAATAGGACTTCGGGTTATAATTGGGCTTAGGTTACGGTATTATATTCAATGATAAACGAAACGGCTACGCAACCCAAATGAGCAACATCGAAATGCTTACCCTGAACAAGCCCAAAACAGCGCTAGTGTACCATACCCCCAGACTTAGCTTGAAAAACAGGTGTGTACACAGCCTACTCCAAACAAATACCAACTAAAATTTTCTATTACGCCCAAGGGGATTTCTTGTCATTTTTATTCTTTACAGATTTTTTCTTTTAACTTCATTTTTTTTTCATTTATCCCCGGTTGGTTTACAACAATATGTTCAGCACACAATACACTTTTTCTTCACATCACAAAAATTTCTATACATCACATCCAAATATGAAAGGTAATTTCAGTTAACTCACTACTTGGCTGCGATAATAGGATAAGCTTCAGGCTTTGGTGAATTAAAAGAAGAGCTGAAACAAAAGAAGGGTAGGCACAAACTTGGCTTGCAAAGGTGAACGCATAGGTCATGGAAAACAAGGCTCAAACTAGCCAAAAATGGCCTACATCACATTTAACAAAATGAGTTGCTCTCGCCCATGCTTCAAGAGTCGCTTGGGGCAAGTTCTTAGCCCACGAGAAAGGTAAACCTTCCTTCCGACTCGAGCAACACACAACTAGCGCTTGCTTACACACAACACCGTGCTACCGCAAATTTTGGTTACATTCACCAAATGAGTAAAATAAATCAAAAACTACGCAAAAACACTAATTGTAAATTAAAAGTATAGAGACAATCTAATTGTACTCAAATTTCTATGCAAGCAAGGAATATGCGACTAGAGCACTACAAGAGTCAACATCGCACTCCGATTTGCAATTCCTAAGCTAACATCCTATTTCACATTCCAAACCAAGATAAGTGTGAACGGAAGCACACAAACAAGTGAGTGCGCGCTAAAATGGGTGCAGTGGTGTGCAGAGAAAGTAAATAAATCATAAAACAGAAAATAAAATACTTCTAGCATGCTAAGCACTAGTGCACGTGCAGTGAACACTCGGTACACTCCCCCCCAGACTTGAATTGGACAATCACATGTATTATGACAATGAGAATAAAGAAATGTTGAGGAAGAGGGTACCTATGCTCAGATATGAGCATACAAGAAGATTGGCGTTAATACTGCGAAGGGAATCCAAGTCCGCCACCAAAAGAAATTGCCGCACACCTGCAGGCAAAAAGGCTCCAAGCAAAAATATATAAAACTAAACTATTAACAGGTTAGCAACAAAAACTTGGGTTGTCTCCCAGCAGCGCTTTTGTTTACCGTCCTTAAGCTGGACTTAATACCTGTATTAAGCAGTTTTAATAATAGTCTAAGCATAGAGCAAAAGATGGTAAATCCTAAATATTACATGCCTCAAAATGATCAACTATAAGTTGATTTAAAATGGTAACTAAGAATAAAAGAGATGGGCCCGAAGACCCAACAACAGCAGTCAAGAGGATCAGGAGCTTTCCATCTCCATATTTCGTCCTTCTTCATCCTCTTCCTCTCCTCCAACCGGCGGTCATGGATGAAGTAACGCTTTCCTCCCTGCACCCAGTCTTTCAAGGAAAAAGCAGGCAATGATGATGAAGTGGAATAGACGATTGAATTCATCATTGCCAAATGCTTTCCCTGCCAAGACTGCCTCTCAAAATTACCCAAGAATGGGTCTATAAATTCAAGCATCTGCAGAGGGATAAATGAAATATCAGACATTAAAGCAGGCGGGGAAGCAGGAAGGATGAACTTATCAATATAAGCATTAAAAGAAGGTTGATTAGGAAATAAAATGGACGAAGAACTAAAAGAATCAAACAACGGAGGAGTGATCCCGGTTTCACTCCTGGCAGGATCCAAGCACAGATCACTGTCGTTATCATATGAGTCGTAACGAGGGGAACCCAAGAGCTCGGGGTCCTCGGTGGTGAGCTGGATGTCCCCATCAAAGAGGTAAGTAAATACCTCCTCCTCGGAAAGAGAATCCTCCTCATGCCACCGCGGTGCGTCATCGTGTTCAAAGGTATCACACTCCCCATCAGAGAGAATGAAATCCTCATCCCACTTTGGCGCAACCTCAGGCGCCGAATAAACCACCCGCACAACATCATCAGCCGACTCACTAAAGATAGAAGTAGATGAATTTTGCAAGGAATGCAGAGGAACCGGACTGCTTTCATGATCAGAAAAAAAATGAGCAGTCGCCTCCGAGAAAATATCCACAGACGCCTCCCCGCAGGAAGAACCAAAATCTGCACACCATACTGGTGCATCCATGAGTTCCCAATTCTGTCCCTGTTGACCATCGAATGAGTGCACATCGTCACTCAAGGGAGCCTCATAAAAGGGGATTGAGGGACCCATGAAAGAGCTGTACGCGGCGAGAGATTCCTTAGTAATCTCCAAGGGCAAAGATCGAGCATGATATGCGATGTCAGTGTAGGGGCCAGGCAACACTCTGGTGGGCCTGTCCGCAGTAGTCTCCCGTAAATGGGGGGATGCTGCGTACACGTCCTCAGAGGGGGAAGGATTTCACAGACGAGGGAAATCCTTCACCATATGACGTAAACCTTGACATAGCAAGCACCTAATACAATGCTCATCGTTTAAAGCAGTCAGGGCGTCGATGTATCGACGTAAAGTGTCATAAAGATGACACTCAGCTTCAGAATACATCACAGAAATATGTGGATAAACAGAAAATAAAGATTCTTTGCAAAATAATACTACACACACAAAATAAATCTGGAAAACCTGCTTTAGAAAAGTTAAAACTAGAAAAAAATAACAGAGCACAGAAAATTAAGAGGCTAAAATTTTTTTAAGACAAAAACAAAGTAGAAAAATGGATATACAAGCGAAAAAGAACTACAATCTCTCGTCTACCTCTCAAGAAACTCACACGACCGTGTTCCCCAGCAACGGCGCCAAAAACTTGTTGTGCAAATCTCGCACACCGCTATAGGCGGTAGCTCGACTGCGACACGAAACGACAGTGTACCGATCGTTCAAGTAATATAAAATGAGGAGTAATCCCCGAGTATCGAATCACTCAAGGAAAACAGTAAGGTGGAGTTAATGTTCGAGGAAGGACTTGAGATCGAAGTCCTTGAGTCGGATGGAATGCGGAAACGGGGTGATTTGGCTTTTGGAAAATAAAAGAAAACAACTACAAGTACTCCTATGCAATGTCACTATGTAGTGCTTCGCTTGGCAGGATGGAGACTAGGCAGGCCTTGAGCGCGCTGCGTCGCAAGGGCGGATGGACGAGTAGGCAAGCAGAGTCGAACTGTGCAGGCCTTGAGCGCACTGCTTCGTTGGGCGAATGGATTACACGGGCCGCTATGCCACGCTTCGCTAGGCAGATGGACGAGAAGGCTAGCGGATGGAATGGTTCGCACCGGCGGAGTCGGAATGGATTACACAGGCCGCTATGCCACGCTTCGCTAGGCGGATGGATGTGTAGGCATACAGATGAGGGTCGCAAGCACCTCGTCAACAAGCACGCCACTAGCAATTGCTAGTGCGACACACGAACACGATGGCGGAATGGAAAATGGATGGGGCGCACCTCATACACACATATAAACAAAAGATAATTTCAATAAAATGAAAAAGCATTACATAGCATGGTTTATGGTGCTCATCATCAATAATATAGAGATTACAAACATTACATCACACAAAGAGAGAAAAAGGCAAGAGATACGACCGAATCCGGAGGCTCATTGTAGATTCACGGTAGGAAGCACCGGGTTGTCAATCCGCGTCCTAGCTCGGTCCCAACTATCGTCCGAGGTAGAGAAGGTTGTCACTACCTTCCAATGGACCCATCTTCTCCAGCGTTTTACAATCCGGCCACGTCCGATGCGAAGAACTCCTTCCTTGGCGAGGAAGATGAGCGTAGAATCTCCTCCTTGAAGCTCTTGGATGATGGAGGAGGCCTAGGGGGCGGAAAACCTGCGGAAGGGGCGGAACGACAGAGCTGGGCGGAAGAAATGCGGAAGATCCGACCTAATTCGCGAGCAGGAATATTTATAGGCGCTGGAATAAACAATGTGCACGGTCATTGGCGCACGACCAGTGGTCGTGCGCGCTGGAATCCTGTGATAGTGCGCCTGACTGGGCGGAGCCTGCAATGTAAGAAATTTATAAAATAAAATGTTCGCACGACCAGTGGTCGTGCGCATTATCATAAGTGGTCGTGCGCATTGGTCGAGACAGAACTCATAAAATGGGGGTTAAGTGCGCACGATCAGCGGCGCACGACTAGTGGTCGTGCACAATAGAACAGTGATCGTGCGCAGTGTTCTTGTACAGAATTGTACCGGGAACACCTGCACGACTCCTGTTCCTACAGAAATGCTAATCAGGCCACTGAAAGTGGCACTCAACAATACGATAAGGCTATCAAAAGAGAATAAACATAAAACACACCAAATTAGGCCAAGAAGTGCACCTAGCATAGAATGACAAATATGAGCTAAAACAAAGCTAAAGTGCAGTGGAATGACTAGATAAACGGCCTAGATGAGTCCATATATGTGTATATAATTGTGACTCATCAATAACCAGCATCTACAACATTAGTCACTGAGAAGAGTTTTTTCTTCATTCCCGGCACATGATAGACACTCCTCAACAAAGTGTACCTCTACCACTACCCAAAAAAACTACACCCTCCTTCTCAACTGCATGTATAGTATCGTCAGAAGTAATGATAGCATCATTACCTTAGTATGCCTATAATGAAGAGAACTTTGACTCGTCCCTGGTGAGGTGATGACCACACCCAGATTCCACGATCCAATCATCCTTATAGTTAATGGAGACCATGGCCTGAACAAACATTCCCGTCATGAAAGCTCCATCTAGCCAACTACAATCAGCATTTGAATTCATCTCATGCAACCCGCAGATGATCCCGCCCGGTCTAAACTAGAACTTTCATACTTAGACAAACCGGCAGACTAAACACAGTCTGCCAACACTTGAAATGCGCGACCACACCAGCCAGGCTGCCACACCCAGCTCGCGGATTCCAGAGGCAACCCGCCAAATAAGTCGCGCGATCTCTGCAGTCTCCAAAAATAGACCGCCAGGACTCAACCACTTCCACTTTAAAATTTAACACTCCCACTTGAAGTGGGAAGTGGAAGTCAGCCCAATTAACCTCCTCGACAGTGTAAACGGTTCCTTCGACAGCAACTTTGTAAATCTGTCTGCGACATTTTCCTTGCTTTGCACATGCTCAACCACAAGAGATCCCTCAAAGACCTTCTCCTGAATGAAATGATGTTGAATCTCTATGTGCTTGGTTCGCGCATGACAAACTGGATTGTTCACCAATTTGAGGGCACTCTCATTGTCACCTCGTAGCAGAGTAGGACCATGCACCTCCTTATGAATGTCCTCCAAAAGCCTTCTAAGCCAGATGGCTTCCTGAGCTGCCAAAGATGAAGCTTTGTATTCTACTTCCGTGGTAGAGATAGACACAGAATCCTGCTTCTTGCTGCACCATGATATAGCTGTAGAGCCTGTTATAAAGACGAATCTAGAATTCGATCTCCGATTATCTGAATCTCCTCCATAATCAACATCCATGTATCCGTGCAAGCAAAATCGTGAGTCCTTCCAGTACAAGAGGCCCAAATCAGAAGTGGTCTTGACATACTTCAAAATGCTCCTCGCCGCAAATAGATGAGGCTTCCGTGGCTCTGCCATATACTGACTCACCCGACCAACCTCATAAGAAATATTCGGCCTCATGATCATCAAATATATAAGACTTTCGACCAAAGCCCGGAACACCAAAGGATCAGAAAGAACCTTTCCCTCATGACGTCAAAGATGAACTCCAACCTCCAGTGGAGTAGAGCTGCTCTTGCCCCCTTCCATGCCGAATCGCTTCACAATTCATTCTGCATACCCCTTTTGGGAGACAAGCACACTGCTCTCTTTCCTCTCCACCTTGAGTCCAAGGAAATGGTGGAGCTCACCCAAATCCTTCATCTCAAATCTGATAGCTAGCTTAGCACGAAGCCTAGCTAGCTACCTCCACTTCAGAATTCCCAATGACGATCATATCATCAACGTATAGCAGCACCAAGAGCTGAAGCTCCCCCATCTTCTTTACGAATAAGCTCGAATCAGAATCAGAAGCAAAATATCCATAGAACTGGAGTTATTCAGCGATCTTCCCATACCACACCCGAGGCGCCTGCTTCAAGACGTAAAGAGACTTTTTGAGCTTGCAAACATGTCTTGGGTATTCTTTGGAAACATAACGAGGTGGTTGATCCATGAAGATATCCTTGTCAATCTCGTCGTATAAGAAAGCATTTTTCACGTCGAGTTGCCAAATCTTCCACCCTTGGCAAGCTGCCAACGCGATCACCACCCGGACCAAAGTCATGTTGGCAACAGGACTAAATGTTTCTTCATAATCCTCCCCATACTTCTGAGAGAAACCTCGAGCTACAAGGCGAGCCTTACACCGCTCAATACTTCCATCAGCCTTCTTCTTCAGCTTGAAAACCCACTTGCAAGTCACCGGAGTAACACCCTCAACCTTAGGCACTGTTGAAGCCATGCGGTATCAAAGAGTTAAAGCCAAGCGGTCTCGTGCCAGCGGTCTGTGCGGTCTCCCAGAACCAGACCACGCCTTCTCCTTAGAAGTGCGAGATCGCGTTATATGAAGATCAGCAGTCTCCAGCTCCATCAAGTAATGGTCTGATAACCGCGGTCTGTGCGGTCTCCCAGCACCAAACCAGGCCTTCTCCTCAGAAGTACGAGATCGCATTGTATGAAGATCTGCGGTCCGCAGCTCAATCAAATAACAATTGGATATCTGCGGTCTGTGCGGTCTCCCGGAATCAGACCGCCGTCTTTCCTCAGGAATACCAGATTGCTTCATGTGAAGAAAAGCGGTCTGGTCCCCCTGGCATCTCCTTTACGGGGGAGTGTTCGCCAGAACGGTCTCACGATCTGGTGGCCTTCTCTGTCACACAACCTTCCTCCTGTCGTGTGACCGCCAGTCTTCTCTCCAGACCGCGGAGGTCGCTGCGGTCTCATTCTCCCTGACCGCCTGACCGCCCATCTCTCTTTGTGTATTGTACTTGTATTTAGTCCCACATTGTGTATTTGGTTTTTCCTCTTTCCCTCCTAGTATATATAAAGGAGACAATACTCTTGTAATACTTAGATTTTTTGGAAATAAAATTTCTGTTATTTTCAAGTTCTCACATGGTATCAGAGCTTTCAACGATCCTTGTGTTGTCAACTCTCTCTCTCTCTCTCTCTCTCTCTCTCTCTCTCTCTCTCTCTCTCTCTCTCTCTCTCTCTCTCTCTCTCTCTGGTCGGTCTCTCTTCCTCCAGACCACGCGATCTCCCTTGTTTTTCGGCCTTCTAGCCGCGAGACCACGTGATCTACCTTTCCTCCTGTCGATCTCTTCTCATGGGTACCCCTTCTGAGAATGTTCTCACCTCCACTCCTGTGGCTACTCCAGCCTCTGCCTCTACTATCTCTATCTCTACTTCTGGCAATCATGGCACCTCCTCCAAGCTCACTGGCTCTAATTATCCTGATTGGAGCATCTCCTTCACCTTCCTCTTACGCTCTCAATGCAAATGACACCATCTCACTGATGATCCTCCTCTCAAAGGGTCTGCTACCTTTGATGATTGGGATGCGAGCGATGCTCTGGTCCGCACCTGTCTTGCTAACAGTCTCTCTGATGAGTGTCTGCCTATCATTCGTCTTGATGAGAGAGTCAAAGCAGCTTGGAACAGTCTTTATGACCTTTACTCCAAAGGTGCCAAAACCTCCCACATCTACACCTTGTATGTTGATCTCTTTGCCCGCCCAACCATGGATCCCACCACATCATATCAAGAGGTTCAGGCCCTTGGGGCTGAACTCCTTCAGCATCGTCTCTTCTCTGCTGATCTTGCAGAGCAGCATAAACACTTCCAGGAGCTCCTAGTTGTGTGTTACCTTCTCCGTCTTCCTGAGTCCTATGATATGATCCGACAACAAATTCTTGGGGAAGCTGAATCTACAACCCTTGATGCCACCGCTGCTCGGGTTTCTGTCGTTACCTCCCTTCTCCAATGACCCTTATTATCCTCTCCTGCTCCTCCAGAGAGCTTTGATCATCGGGCTGAACGTGGTCACCTCTGTGGCTGTAGCAGTTCTATTGGTGGCCGCGGACCTCCTCGTTACATCTGTTCTCATTGTGGTCAGAAGGGTCACACTATTCACCGCTGCTATCTTGAGCATCCTCACCTTCGCTCCGCTGCTGCGACTTCTCATCCTGGTACTACACAACCGTCTGCTTCTATTGCTATCTCCTCAGGTAGAGTGCACATGGTTACTGAAGGTAAGTGGCTTATTGATTCTGGAGCAACAAATCATATGACAGGGAACACTCACATTTTCTCACAGTTACTAGAACACAAGAATTTGTCCCCAATTCTAACAGCAGATGGTTCTCCCTCACATGTGTGTGGGTCTGGGATAGTTCAAGTCACTCCAATGATCTCTCTTAAGAATACTCTTTATGTGCCTACATTTCCGTGCAACTTACTATCAGTCAAGGCTCTATCTCAACAGTTACAATGTTCTATTATATTTACTTCAACTAACTATATTTTTAGGATCTACACACGAAGGAGATAGTTGCTACTGGGACTGAGAGTGGAGGCCTCTACTTCCTTGATGTTCTTGCTGCTCATTCTGCTTTCACAGCCTCTGATTCTCTCCATCAATGGCACCTCAGTCTTTGTCACCCTCCACCTCGGCTGCTGTATCAACTTCTACCTCACCTCGCCAACGATACCTCTCCTCTCAACTGTGAAGATTGTCAACTTAGAATGCACCATCGGGCTTCCTATCCTGCCAAGCATGGTCGTAGCTCGACTCGTCCCTTTGATCTAGTTCACTCCGATGTCAGTGGTACTTCTCCTACCAAGACTGTGGGTGGGAGTAGTTTGTATTTTGTTACTTTTATTGATGATTTTTCTCGATGTACTTGGGTGTATCTTTTAACAGAACGCTCTGAACTGTTTACTATTTTCTCCACCTTCTATAATGAAATTTCCACTCAATTTGGAGTGTCTATCAAAGCTATTCGCACTGATAATGCTAAAGAATATATATGTCATCTTTTTTCTGAGTTTTGCATGAATCATAACATTATACATCAAACTAGTTGTCCTTATACTTCTCAACAAAATGGGATAGCGGAACGTAAGAATCGTCATCTCTTTGAAACCAAGATAAGTGTGAACGGAAGCACACAAACAAGTGAGTGCGCGCTAAAATGGGTGCAGTGGTGTGCAGAGAAAGTAAATAAATCATAAAACAGAAAATAAAATACTTCTAGCATGCTAAGCACTAGTGCACGTGCAGTGAACACTCGGTACACTCCCCCCCAGACTTGAATTGGACAATCACATGTATTATGACAATGAGAATAAAGAAATGTTGAGGAAGAGGGTACCTATGCTCAGATATGAGCATACAAGAAGATTGGCGTTAATACTGCGAAGGGAATCCAAGTCCGCCACCAAAAGAAATTGCCGCACACCTGCAGGCAAAAAGGCTCCAAGCAAAAATATATAAAACTAAACTATTAACAGGTTAGCAACAAAAACTTGGGTTGTCTCCCAGCAGCGCTTTTGTTTACCGTCCTTAAGCTGGACTTAATACCTGTATTAAGCAGTTTTAATAATAGTCTAAGCATAGAGCAAAAGATGGTAAATCCTAAATATTACATGCCTCAAAATGATCAACTATAAGTTGATTTAAAATGGTAACTAAGAATAAAAGAGATGGGCCCGAAGACCCAACAACAGCAGTCAAGAGGATCAGGAGCTTTCCATCTCCATATTTCGTCCTTCTTCATCCTCTTCCTCTCCTCCAACCGGCGGTCATGGATGAAGTAACGCTTTCCTCCCTGCACCCAGTCTTTCAAGGAAAAAGCAGGCAATGATGATGAAGTGGAATAGACGATTGAATTCATCATTGCCAAATGCTTTCCCTGCCAAGACTGCCTCTCAAAATTACCCAAGAATGGGTCTATAAATTCAAGCATCTGCAGAGGGATAAATGAAATATCAGACATTAAAGCAGGCGGGGAAGCAGGAAGGATGAACTTATCAATATAAGCATTAAAAGAAGGTTGATTAGGAAATAAAATGGACGAAGAACTAAAAGAATCAAACAACGGAGGAGTGATCCCGGTTTCACTCCTGGCAGGATCCAAGCACAGATCACTGTCGTTATCATATGAGTCATAACGAGGGGAACCCAGGAGCTCGGGGTCCTCGGTGGTGAGCTGGATGTCCCCATCAAAGAGGTAAGTAAATACCTCCTCCTCGGAAAGAGAATCCTCCTCATGCCACCGCGGTGCGTCATCGTGTTCAAAGGTATCACACTCCCCATCAGAGAGAATGAAATCCTCATCCCACTTTGGCGCAACCTCAGGCGCCGAATAAACCACCCGCACAACATCATCAGCCGACTCACTAAAGATAGAAGTAGATGAATTTTGCAAGGAATGCAGAGGAACCGGACTGCTTTCATGATCAGAAAAAAAATGAGCAGTCGCCTCCGAGAAAATATCCACAGACGCCTCCCCGCAGGAAGAACCAAAATCTGCACACCATACTGGTGCATCCATGAGTTCCCAATTCTGTCCCTGTTGACCATCGAATGAGTGCACATCGTCACTCAAGGGAGCCTCATAAAAGGGGATTGAGGGACCCATGAAAGAGCTGTACGCGGCGAGAGATTCCTTAGTAATCTCCAAGGGCAAAGATCGAGCATGATATGCGATGTCAGTGTAGGGGCCAGGCAACACTCTGGTGGGCCTGTCCGCAGTAGTCTCCCGTAAATGGGGGGATGCTGCGTACACGTCCTCAGAGGGGGAAGGATTTCACAGACGAGGGAAATCCTTCACCATATGACGTAAACCTTGACATAGCAAGCACCTAATACAATGCTCATCGTTTAAAGCAGTCAGGGCGTCGATGTATCGACGTAAAGTGTCATAAAGATGACACTCAGCTTCAGAATACATCACAGAAATATGTGGATAAACAGAAAATAAAGATTCTTTGCAAAATAATACTACACACACAAAATAAATCTGGAAAACCTGCTTTAGAAAAGTTAAAACTAGAAAAAAATAACAGAGCACAGAAAATTAAGAGGCTAAAATTTTTTTAAGACAAAAACAAAGTAGAAAAATGGATATACAAGCGAAAAAGAACTACAATCTCTCGTCTACCTCTCAAGAAACTCACACGACCGTGTTCCCCAGCAACGGCGCCAAAAACTTGTTGTGCAAATCTCGCACACCGCTATAGGCGGTAGCTCGACTGCGACACGAAACGACAGTGTACCGATCGTTCAAGTAATATAAAATGAGGAGTAATCCCCGAGTATCGAATCACTCAAGGAAAACAGTAAGGTGGAGTTAATGTTCGAGGAAGGACTTGAGATCGAAGTCCTTGAGTCGGATGGAATGCGGAAACGGGGTGATTTGGCTTTTGGAAAATAAAAGAAAACAACTACAAGTACTCCTATGCAATGTCACTATGTAGTGCTTCGCTTGGCAGGATGGAGACTAGGCAGGTCTTGAGCGCGCTGCGTCGCAAGGGCGGATGGACGAGTAGGCAAGCAGAGTCGAACTGTGCAGGCCTTGAGCGCACTGCTTCGTTGGGCGAATGGATTACACGGGCCGCTATGCCACGCTTCGCTAGGCAGATGGACGAGAAGGCTAGCGGATGGAATGGTTCGCACCGGCGGAGTCGGAATGGATTACCCAGGCCGCTATGCCACACTTCGCTAGGCGGATGGATGTGTAGGCATACAGATGAGGGTCGCAAGCACCTCGTCAACAAGCACGCCACTAGCAATTGCTAGTGCGACACACGAACACGATGGCGGAATGGAAAATGGATGGGGCGCACCTCATACACACATATAAACAAAAGATAATTTCAATAAAATGAAAAAGCATTACATAGCATGGTTTATGGTGCTCATCATCAATAATATAGAGATTACAAACATTACATCACACAAAGAGAGAAAAAGGCAAGAGATACGACCGAATCCGGAGGCTCATTGTAGATTCACGGTAGGAAGCACCGGGTTGTCAATCCGCGTCCTAGCTCGGTCCCAACTATCGTCCGAGGTAGAGAAGGTTGTCACTACCTTCCAATGGACCCATCTTCTCCAGCGTTTTACAATCCGGCCACGTCCGATGCGAAGAACTCCTTCCTTGGCGAGGAAGATGAGCGTAGAATCTCCTCCTTGAAGCTCTTGGATGATGGAGGAGGCCTAGGGGGCGGAAAACCTGCGGAAGGGGCGGAACGACAGAGCTGGGCGGAAGAAATGCGGAAGATCCGACCTAATTCGCGAGCAGGAATATTTATAGGCGCTGGAATAAACAATGTGCACGGTCATTGGCGCACGACCAGTGGTCGTGCGCGCTGGAATCCTGTGATAGTGCGCCTGACTGGGCGGAGCCTGCAATGTAAGAAATTTATAAAATAAAATGTTCGCACGACCAGTGGTCGTGCGCATTATCATAAGTGGTCGTGCGCATTGGTCGAGACAGAACTCATAAAATGGGGGTTAAGTGCGCACGATCAGCGGCGCACGACTAGTGGTCGTGCACAATAGAACAGTGATCGTGCGCAGTGTTCTTGTACAGAATTGTACCGGGAACACCTGCACGACTCCTGTTCCTACAGAAATGCTAATCAGGCCACTGAAAGTGGCACTCAACAATACGATAAGGCTATCAAAAGAGAATAAACATAAAACACACCAAATTAGGCCAAGAAGTGCACCTAGCATAGAATGACAAATATGAGCTAAAACAAAGCTAAAGTGCAGTGGAATGACTAGATAAACGGCCTAGATGAGTCCATATATGTGTATATAATTGTGACTCATCAATAACCAGCATCTACAACATTAGTCACTGAGAAGAGTTTTTTCTTCATTCCCGGCACATGATAGACACTCCTCAACAAAGTGTACCTCTACCACTACCCAAAAAAACTACACCCTCCTTCTCAACTGCATGTATAGTATCGTCAGAAGTAATGATAGCATCATTACCTTAGTATGCCTATAATGAAGAGAACTTTGACTCGTCCCTGGTGAGGTGATGACCACACCCAGATTCCACGATCCAATCATCCTTATAGTTAATGGAGACCATGGCCTGAACAAACATTCCCGTCATGAAAGCTCCATCTAGCCAACTACAATCAGCATTTGAATTCATCTCATGCAACCCGCAGATGATCCCGCCCGGTCTAAACTAGAACTTTCATACTTAGACAAACCGGCAGACTAAACACAGTCTGCCAACACTTGAAATGCGCGACCACACCAGCCAGGCTGCCACACCCAGCTCGCGGATTCCAGAGGCAACCCGCCAAATAAGTCGCGCGATCTCTGCAGTCTCCAAAAATAGACCGCCAGGACTCAACCACTTCCACTTTAAAATTTAACACTCCCACTTGAAGTGGGAAGTGGAAGTCAGCCCAATTAACCTCCTCGACAGTGTAAACGGTTCCTTCGACAGCAACTTTGTAAATCTGTCTGCGACATTTTCCTTGCTTTGCACATGCTCAACCACAAGAGATCCCTCAAAGACCTTCTCCTGAATGAAATGATGTTGAATCTCTATGTGCTTGGTTCGCGCATGACAAACTGGATTGTTCACCAATTTGAGGGCACTCTCATTGTCACCTCGTAGCAGAGTAGGACCATGCACCTCCTTATGAATGTCCTCCAAAAGCCTTCTAAGCCAGATGGCTTCCTGAGCTGCCAAAGATGAAGCTTTGTATTCTACTTCCGTGGTAGAGATAGACACAGAATCCTGCTTCTTGCTGCACCATGATATAGCTGTAGAGCCTGTTATAAAGACGAATCTAGAATTCGATCTCCGATTATCTGAATCTCCTCCATAATCAACATCCATGTATCCGTGCAAGCAAAATCGTGAGTCCTTCCAGTACAAGAGGCCCAAATCAGAAGTGGTCTTGACATACTTCAAAATGCTCCTCGCCGCAAATAGATGAGGCTTCCGTGGCTCTGCCATATACTGACTCACCCGACCAACCTCATAAGAAATATTCGGCCTCATGATCATCAAATATATAAGACTTTCGACCAAAGCCCGGAACACCAAAGGATCAGAAAGAACCTTTCCCTCATGACGTCAAAGATGAACTCCAACCTCCAGTGGAGTAGAGCTGCTCTTGCCCCCTTCCATGCCGAATCGCTTCACAATTCATTCTGCATACCCCTTTTGGGAGACAAGCACACCGCTCTCTTTCCTCTCCACCTTGAGTCCAAGGAAATGGTGGAGCTCACCCAAATCCTTCATCTCAAATCTGATAGCTAGCTTAGCACGAAGCCTAGCTAGCTACCTCCACTTCAGAATTCCCAATGACGATCATATCATCAACGTATAGCAGCACCAAGAGCTGAAGCTCCCCCATCTTCTTTACGAATAAGCTCGAATCAGAATCAGAAGCAAAATATCCATAGAACTGGAGTTATTCAGCGATCTTCCCATACCACACCCGAGGCGCCTGCTTCAAGACGTAAAGAGACTTTTTGAGCTTGCAAACATGTCTTGGGTATTCTTTGGAAACATAACGAGGTGGTTGATCCATGAAGATATCCTTGTCAATCTCGTCGTATAAGAAAGCATTTTTCACGTCGAGTTGCCAAATCTTCCACCCTTGGCAAGCTGCCAACGCGATCACCACCCGGACCAAAGTCATGTTGGCAACAGGACTAAATGTTTCTTCATAATCCTCCCCATACTTCTGAGAGAAACCTCGAGCTACAAGGCGAGCCTTACACCGCTCAATACTTCCATCAGCCTTCTTCTTCAGCTTGAAAACCCACTTGCAAGTCACCGGAGTAACACCCTCAACCTTAGGCACTGTTGAAGCCATGCGGTATCAAAGAGTTAAAGCCAAGCGGTCTCGTGCCAGCGGTCTGTGCGGTCTCCCAGAACCAGACCGCGCCTTCTCCTTAGAAGTGCGAGATCGCGTTATATGAAGATCAGCGGTCTCCAGCTCCATCAAGTAATGGTCTGATAACCGCGGTCTGTGCGGTCTCCCAGCACCAAACCAGGCCTTCTCCTCAGAAGTACGAGATCGCATTGTATGAAGATCTGCGGTCCGCAGCTCAATCAAATAACAATTGGATATCTGCGGTCTGTGCGGTCTCCCGGAATCAGACCGCCGTCTTTCCTCAGGAATACCAGATCGCTTCATGTGAAGAAAAGCGGTCTGGTCCCCCTGGCATCTCCTTTACGGGGGAGTGTTCGCCAGAACGGTCTCACGATCTGGTGGCCTTCTCTGTCACACAACCTTCCTCCTGTCGTGTGACCGCCAGTCTTCTCTCCAGACCGCGGAGGTCGCTGCGGTCTCATTCTCCCTGACCGCCTGACCGCCCATCTCTCTTTGTGTATTGTACTTGTATTTAGTCCCACATTGTGTATTTGGTTTTTCCTCTTTCCCTCCTAGTATATATAAAGGAGGCAATACTCTTGTAATACTTAGATTTTTTGGAAATAAAATTTCTGTTATTTTCAAGTTCTCACATGGTATCAGAGCTTTCAACGATCCTTGTGTTGTCAACTCTCTCTCTCTCTCTCTCTCTCTCTCTCTCTCTCTCTCTCTCTCTCTCTCTCTCTCTCTCTCTCTCTCTCTCTCTCTCTCTCTCTCTCTCTGGTCGGTCTCTCTTCCTCCAGACCACGCGATCTCCCTTGTTTTTCGGCCTTCTAGCCGCGAGACCACGTGATCTACCTTTCCTCCTGTCGATTTCTTCTCATGGGTACCCCTTCTGAGAATGTTCTCACCTCCACTCCTGTGGCTACTCCAGCCTCTACCTCTACTATCTCTATCTCTACTTCTGGCAATCATGGCACCTCCTCCAAGCTCACTGGCTCTAATTATCCTGATTGGAGCATCTCCTTCACCTTCCTCTTACGCTCTCAATGCAAATGACACCATCTCACTGATGATCCTCCTCTCAAAGGGTCTGCTACCTTTGATGATTGGGATGCGAGCGATGCTCTGGTCCGCACCTGTCTTGCTAACAGTCTCTCTGATGAGTGTCTGCCTATCATTCGTCTTGATGAGAGAGTCAAAGCAGCTTGGAACAGTCTTTATGACCTTTACTCCAAAGGTGCCAAAACCTCCCACATCTACACCTTGTATGTTGATCTCTTTGCCCGCCCAACCATGGATCCCACCACATCATATCAAGAGGTTCAGGCCCTTGGGGCTGAACTCCTTCAGCATCGTCTCTTCTCTGCTGATCTTGCAGAGCAGCATAAACACTTCCAGGAGCTCCTAGTTGTGTGTTACCTTCTCCGTCTTCCTGAGTCCTATGATATGATCCGACAACAAATTCTTGGGGAAGCTGAATCTACAACCCTTGATGCCACCGCTGCTCGGGTTTCTGTCGTTACCTCCCTTCTCCAATGACCCTTATTATCCTCTCCTGCTCCTCCAGAGAGCTTTGATCATCGGGCTGAACGTGGTCACCTCGGTGGCTGTAGCAGTTCTATTGGTGGCCGCGGACCTCCTCGTTACATCTGTTCTCATTGTGGTCAGAAGGGTCACACTATTCACCGCTGCTATCTTTAGCATCCTCACCTTCGCCCCGCTGCTGCGACTTCTCATCCTGGTACTACACAACCGTCTGCTTCTATTGCTATCTCCTCAGGTAGAGTGCACATGGTTACTGAAGGTAAGTGGCTTATTGATTCTGGAGCAACAAATCATATGACAGGGAACACTCACATTTTCTCACAGTTACTAGAACACAAGAATTTGTCCCCAATTCTAACAGCAGATGGTTCTCCCTCACATGTGTGTGGGTCTGGGATAGTTCAAGTCACTCCAATGATCTCTCTTAAGAATACTCTTTATGTGCCTACATTTCCGTGCAACTTACTATCAGTCAAGGATCTATCTCAACAGTTACAATGTTCTATTATATTTACTTCAACTAACTATATTTTTAGGATCTACACACGAAGGAGATAGTTGCTACTGGGACTGAGAGTGGAGGCCTCTACTTCCTTGATGTTCTTGCTGCTCATTCTGCTTTCACAGCCTCTGATTCTCTCCATCAATGGCACCTCAGTCTTTGTCACCCTCCACCTCGGCTGCTGTATCAACTTCTACCTCACCTCGCCAACGATACCTCTCCTCTCAACTGTGAAGATTGTCAACTTAGAATGCACCATCGGGCTTCCTATCCTGCCAAGCATGGTCGTAGCTCGACTCGTCCCTTTGATCTAGTTCACTCCGATGTCAGTGGTACTTCTCCTACCAAGACTGTGGGTGGGAGTAGTTTGTATTTTGTTACTTTTATTGATGATTTTTCTCGATGTACTTGGGTGTATCTTTTAACAGAACGCTCTGAACTGTTTACTATTTTCTCCACCTTCTATAATGAAATTTCCACTCAATTTGGAGTGTCTATCAAAGCTATTCGCACTGATAATGCTAAAGAATATATATGTCATCTTTTTTCTGAGTTTTGCATGAATCATAACATTATACATCAAACTAGTTGTCCTTATACTTCTCAACAAAATGGGATAGCGGAACGTAAGAATCGTCATCTCTTTGACATGACTCGCACCTTACTCTTCCAGATGAATATGCCCAAAAACTATTGGGGTCATGCCATCCTCATCTCCTGCTAACTCATTAACCGCATTCCCTCCGCTCTTCTCTAAGGCTCCACACATTTCTCTCTTCTATATCCTACCTTGAAACCTTTCCCGTTACCTCTCAAAGTCTTCGGTTGTACTGCGTTTGTCCACACTCCTTCACCAGGATGGGACAAACTCTCCCCTCAGGCAGTTAAGTGTGTATTTGTTGGTTACTCTCCCACTCAAAAAGGTTACCGATGTTATGATCCTCTTCTTCGCAAACAATATTTTTCCGCTGATGTCACCTTTTTTGAAAATATTCCATACTTTTCTCACTCTTCCGCCTCTCTGCCTCCTACAACCCATCCAACACCTCCTCTCATTCACTCCCCACCAACAACACCTCCTCTCCAAACTCCACCACCTCCTCCTTTTACTCCACCATCTACAGAGTCTCCTACCATTTGTCCTCCTACTCCGGGGCCTCCTCTCCCAACTCTTGGGCCAGCACTATCTTCTTCCGATGATGACTCTCCTACTAATACAGTCACTACTGCAGACCTCCCAATTGCCCTTCGAAAGGGAGTTCTCTCATGTATGCAACATTATATTCATAATGTTGTGTCCTATGCTCAACTCACCCCCTCTGCTAGGGAATTTGCTATTGATATTTCAGATACTGTCATTCCAGCTAATTATCAGGATGCTCTTGCTATCCCATAGTGGAAGGCCGCCATGGATGAAGAAATAACCACTCTTCAAGTCTGTGGCACGTGGAACCTTGTTCCTCCACCTCTTGGGGTAGATGCTGTTGTATGTAGATGGGTCTTGGTGATTAAATACCGTTTCGATGGCTCTGTCGACCGATACAAGGCTCGCTTGGTTTCCAAAGTTTTTACTCAGACATATGCCGTTGACTTCTTTGACACATTCTCCACTGTTGCTCATCTTACAACCATCAGGGTCCTCTTCTCCGTGGCCGTCAACAAAGGGTGGCAACTCTCTCAATTGGACGTCAAGAATGCCTTTCTTTATGGTGATCTTCAAGAGGTAGTTTTCATGGAGCAACCTCCAGGGTATGTTGCTTCGGGGGAGACTCGTGTATGTAAGCAAAAGAAGGCTATCTATGGTATAAAGCAAAGTCCTCGTTCCTGGTTTGAAAGGTTTAACGAAGTAATCAAGATAATTGGATTTGTCTGCAGCTCTGCAGATCACTCTCTCTTCCTTCGCAAGACCTCTCATGGAATGATTGTTCTGGCTGTCTACATTGATGACATCCTTCTCCCTGGTAATGATATTGAAGGTATCACCCTTACAAAGAAACATCTCCTTCAACACTTTGTAACCAAAGACATGGGGACTCCAAAGTATTTTTTGGGTATTGAGATCTCAAGAAAGCAGAGTTTTGTTGTCCTTTGACAATGTTAGTATGTTATTGACCTTCTGAAGGAAACAAGACTTCTTAGTGCTAAACCTGCTAAGTATCCAATGGCAATAGGAGACGACAAACTCTAGAGTGACAACTCTCCACCTCTACCCGATAGCACTATATTCCGACGTCTTGTAGGCAAGCTCATCTACCTAACTATAACAAGACCCGATATTTGTTATGTCGTTGGGAAAGTCAGCCAATTCATGCAAGCCCCAAGGGAATGTCATCTTTAGGCTGCACTAAAGATATTGGAATACATTAAGGGATCTCCAGGAAAGGGACTTTTGTTCCAAAGAAACAACCATCTCAAGATAGAAGCCTACTCAGATGCTAGCTACGCTGATGATAAAGGAGACAAAATCCACGTCTGGGTTCTATACATTCGTGGGAGGAAATCTTGTGAGCTGGAAGAGCAAGAAACAAGAAGTAGTATCCAGATCGAGTGTTGAGGCCGAGTACAGGAGCATGGCCCAAACTACATGTGAATTGAAATGGTTACGAACTCTCCTTCTTGATTTTGGAGAAGTTTACAACCATCCCTTGCCAATGTTCTGTGACAATAAAGCTGCAATCTATATATCTCAAAATCCAGTCTTTCATGAGAGAACCAAACACATTGAAGTGGACTGTCATTTTATCAGGGAAGAAATCTTGAAGAAATAAATCTGCACTCCATTCGTAACTTCTGATAAAGAGCTGGCTGATATCTTCACCAAACCCGTATCTTCATCCTTCTCTGATGTGTACAATTAGCTAGGCATGATTGATATATATGCTACAGCTTGCGGGGGAGTGTTGAAGCCATGCGGTCTCAAAGAGTTAAAGCCAAGCGGTCTCGTGCCAGCAGTCTGTGTGGTCTCCCAGAACCAGACCGCACCTACTCCTCAGAAGTGAGAGATCGCGTTATATGAAGATCAACGGTCTCCATCTCCATCAAGTAACGGTCTGATAACCGCGGTCTGTGCGGTCTCCCAGCACCAGACCGCGCCTTCTCCTCAGAAGTGCGAGATCGCATTGTATGAAGATCTGTGGTCCCCAGCTCAATCAAATAACAGTTGGATAACTGCGGTCTGTGCGGTCTCCCGGAATCAAACTGCCGCCTCTCCTCAGGAATACCAGATCGCTTCATGTGAAGAAAAGCGGTCTGGTCCCCCCGGCATCTCCTTTATGGGGGAGTGTTCGCCAGAGCGGTCTCACAATCTGTTGGCCTTCTCTGTCACACGACCATCCTCCTGTCGTGTGACCGCCAGTCTTCTCTCCAGACTGCGGAGGAGGTCGCTGCGGTCTTGTTCTCCCTGACCACCTGACCGCCCAGCTCTCTTTGTGTATTGTATTTGTATTTAGTCCCACATTGTGTATTTGGTTTTTCCTCTTTCCCTCCTAGTCTATATAAAGGAGGCAATAATCTTGTAATAATTAGATTTTTTGGAAATAAAAATTCTATTATTTTCAAGTTCTCACAAGCGCCAAGTCCCAAGTCTCATTCTTCCTGAGGGCAGCCATCTCTTCATCCATGGCTCCTTCCCACTCCTTGACTCCAACAACGTTTTCATAATAACATGGTTCTCTCTCATCCAGGGGACCTGCGAAGAAACATGAGACAAAGCTCCCCAAGTTTCCGCCCGTATACCGATTTGGTGGAATAATGGTCCTCTTGGACCTCCCCAGAGCTTTGCTCTGATCCACCTCTCCAGCTACCTATTTTGAACTAGCTCTCTTTCCAGGCACACTTAGAGCATTTCTCCCCCTGCTTCCGGAACCAAAAGAACCTGACCCAGAGCTAGAAGAATTTGGAGCACCTAGAGAAACAGGCAACTCCACCAGAACTTCGCCTGAAGTTTCTCTTTGGCCACCATCCAACCTACTTTCTTGTAGCTCTACAGATGAACTACTCTAGTATGATGTCAACTCATCAAATACCACATCCCTTGAGACCATAGCTCTCCGTGTCTATGGATCCATGCATCTCCAACTCTTATTCCGGTCATCATAACCGACGAATACTAGCTTCCTTGCTTTTGCATCTAGCTTCGTTCTGAGGGAATCAGAAACATGCACATAGTAGGTAGATCCGAACACTCAAAAGTGTTCCACAGAAGGCTTCTCCTTAAACATCAGCTCATGGGTAGTCTTCATGTTGATCGGACTAAGGGGCATCTTATTGACGATAGAAGCTGCACAAGACATACCCTCCGCCCAAAAGGACTTAAGAATATTCTTGGCATGAAGCCTTCACGGTCTCCGTCAAGTGACAGATCTTCCGCTCAGCAACCCCGTTATATTGTGGAGTGTGAGCACAAGTAAGCTCTCTCTGTATGCCATGCTTCCTGCAAAAGTTGAAGAAAACACTAGAGGTGAACTCCCCTCCATTGTCCGTTCTCAACTTCTTGATCCGCATGTTAAGCCGACCCTCCACTAGCTCCTTGAACTCCACAAATTTTTCGAACGCTTTCGACTTCTCCTTCAGAAAGTATACCCATGTATACCTAGTGAAATCATCAACCAAGATCAGCATATACCTGCTACCCCCAAGACTGACATTCTCGATTGGTCCACATAGATCACCATGGATGCACTCCAATGGAATTCTACATCTGCTTTGTGACTTGTCAAAAGGAAGACGATGAGATTTTCCATATTGACATCCAGCACAAACATGACCATCTCCCATGGATGAACGACTAGGCATGCCTCTCACCAAACCTCTCATCGCAATAGCCTTCAGCTTATCCATTCTGACATGCCCAAGTCTTTCATGCCAGATAGAAGCGCTATCATTCGTCCGCATCTTATCAACATAGGAACTTGTTGACAAAACAAACAAGTCCTTCACCCTTTTCTCAACATGAGTGACATAGGCCTTCAATGTTGATACGTTCTGAAGGAACTTCACTTTTGATGGTCCGAAAAGAATGTGATAACTGATGCGCAAATCTCGCACACCGCTATAGGCGGTAGCTCGACTGCGACACAAAACGGCAGTGTACCGATCGTTCAAGTAATATAAAACGAGGAGTAATCCCCGAGTATCGAATCTCTCAAGGAACACAGTAAGATGGAGTTAACGTTCGAGGAAGGACTTGAGATCGAAGTCCTTGAGTCGGATGGAATGCGGAAACGGGGTGATTTGGCTTTTGGAAAATAAAAGAAAACAACTACAACTACTCCTATGCAATGCCGCTATGCAGTGCTTCGCTTGGCAGGATGGAGACTAGGCAGTCCTTGAGCGCGCTGCGTCGCAAGGGCGGATGGACGAGTAGGCAAGCGGAGTCGAACTGTGCAGGCCTTGAGCGCACTGCTTCGTTGGGCGAATGGATTACACGGGCCACTATGCCACGCTTTGCTAGGCGGATGGACGAGAAGGCTAGCAGATGGAATGGTTTGCACCGGCGGAGTCAGAATGGATTACACGGGCCGCTATGCCACGCTTCGCTAGGCGGATGGATGAGTAGGCATACGGATGAGGGTCGCAAGCACCTCGTCGACAAGCACGCCACTAGCAATTGCTAGTGCGACACACGAACACGATGGCGGAATGGAAAATTTGATGGGGCGCACCTCATACACACATATAAACAAAAGATAATTTCAATAAGATGAAATAAGCATTACATAGCATGATTTATGATGCACATCATCAATAATATAGAGATTACAAATATTAAATCACACAAAGAGAGAAAAAGGCAAGAGATACGACCGAATCCGGAGGCGCGTTGTAGATTCACGGTAGGAAGCACCGGGTTGTCAATCCGCGTCCTAGCTCGGTCCCAACTATCGTCTGGGGTAGAGAAGGCTGTCACTACCTTCCAATGGACCTGTCTTCTCCAGCGTTTTACAATCCGGCCACGTCCGATGTGAAGAACTCCTTCCTTGGCGATGAAGATGAGCGTAGAATCTCCTCCTTGAAGCTCTTGGATGATGGAGGAGGCCTAGGGGGCGAAAAACCTGCGGAAGGGGCGGAACGGCGGAGCTGGGCGGAAGAAATGCGGAAGATCCAACCTAATTCGCGAGCAGGAATATTTATAGGCGCTGGAATAAACAGTGCGCACGGTCATTGACGCATGACCAGTGGTCGTGCGCGCTGGAATCCTGTGATCGTGCGCCTGCCTGGGCAGAGCCTACAATGTAAGAAATTTATAAAATAAAATGTTCGCACGACCAGTGGCGCACGACCAGTGGTCGTGTGCATTGGTCGAGACAGAACTCATAAAATGGGGGTTAAGTGCGCACGATCAGCGGCGCACGACCAGTGGTCGTGCGCAATAGAACCAGTGATCGTGCGCAGTGTTCCTGTACAGAATTGTACCGGGAACACCTGCACGACTCCTGTTCCTACAGAAATGCTAATCAGGCCACTGAAAGTGGCACTCAACAATACGATAAGGCTATCAAAAGAGAATAAACATAAAACACACCAAATTAGGCCAAGAAGTGCACCTAGCATAGAATGACAAATATGAGCTAAAACAAGGCTAAAGTGCAGTGGAATGACTAGATAAATGGCCCAGATGAGTCCATATATGTGTATATAATTGGGACTCATCACACCCCCAGACTTAACTGTTTGCGCGTCCCGAGCAAACAAATCCGGCGGAGTAGGGAAAATGGTGGTTAGAGTAGAGAATTGCAAATAAAGAGTCAGATGCGAAGTATCATACCCATGCAAATAGAAATTCTGTAAAAGAAGATTCTGCTATACTAATTAATTTACAAAAGTATACATGCGTAAATAGAGATTTACTTGTACTCAGATGGTGAATCATGAAGAATTTGTGCGGTCGTGCCCGATGTGAAAGTAAACAATCCACTCAGGAGGGTGTTGCTAAAGACCGGAATTCGGGAATAACTCCGCTGAAATCCATCAACGACGAGAACCATAAGCTTGCCCGGTTACACTCTCTCCACGGCACTAGCAAACTCAGAAGTTAAATCAATAGGACTTCGGGTTATAATTGGGCTTAGGTTACGGTATGATATTCAATGATAAACGAAACGGCTACGCAACCCAAATGAGCAACATCGAAATGCTTACCCTGAACAAGCCCAAAACAGCGCTAGTGTACCATACCCCCAGACTTAGCTTGAAAAACGGGTGTGTACACAGCCTACTCCAAACAAATACCAACTAAATTTTTCTATTACGCCCAATGGGATTTCTTGTCATTTTTATTCTTTACAGATTTTTTCTTTTAACTTCATTTTTTTTTCATTTATCCCCCGTTGGTTTACAACAATATGTTCAGCACACAATACACTTTTTCTTCACATCACAAAAATTTCCATACATCACATCCAAATATGAAAGGTAATTTCAGTTAACTCACTACTTGGCTGCGATAATAGGATAAGCTTCAGGCTTTGGTGATTTAAAAGAAGAGCTGAAACAAAAGAAGGGTAGGCACAAACTTGGCTTGCAAAGGTGAACGCATAGGTCATGGAAAACAAGGCTCAAACTAGCCAAAAATGGCCTACATCACATTTAACAAAATGAGTTGCTCTCGCCCATGCTTCAAGAGTCGCTTGGGGCAAGTTCTTAGCCCACGATAAAGGTAAACCTTCCTTCCGACTCGAGCAACACACAACTAGCGCTTGCTTACACACAACACCGTGCTACCGCAAATTTTGGTTACATTAACCAAATGAGTAAAATAAATCAAAAACTACGCAAAAACACTAATTGTAAATTAAAAGTATAGAGACAATCTAATTGTACTCAAATTTCTATGCAAGCAAGGAATATGCGACTAGAGCACTACAAGAGTCAACATCGCACTCCGATTTGCAATTCCTAAGCTAACATCCTATTTCACATTCCAAACCAAGATAAGTGTGAACGGAAGCACACAAACAAGTGAGTGCGCGCTAAAGTGGGTGCAGTGGTGTGTGGAGAAAGTAAATAAAACATAAAACAGAAAATAAAATACTTCTAGCATGCTAAGCACTAGTGCAGGTGCAGTGAACACTCGGTACACTCCCCCCAGACTTGAATTGGACAATCACATGAATTATGACAATGAGAATAAAGAAATGTTGAGGAAGAGGGTACCTATGCTCAGATATGAGCATTCCAGAAGATTGGCGTTAATACTGCGAAGGGAATCCAAGTTCGCCAACAAAAGAAATTGCCGCACACCTGCAGGCAAAAAGGCTCCAAGCAAAAATATATAAAACTAAACTATTAACAGGTTAGCAACAAAAACTTGGGTTGTCTCCCAGCAGCGCTTTTGTTTACCGTCCTTAAGCTGGACTTAATACCTGTATTAAGCAGTTTTAATAATAGTCTAAGCATAGAGCAAAAGATGGTAAATCCTAAATATTACATGCCTCAAAATGATCAACTATAAGTTGATTTAAAATGGTAACTAAGAATAAAAGAGATGGGCCCGAAGACCCAACAACAGCAGTCAAGAGGATCAGGAGCTTTCCATCTCCATATTTCGTCCTTCTTCATCCTCTTCCTCTCCTCCAACCTGCGGTCATGGATGAAGTAACGCTTTCCTTCCTGCACCCAGTCTTTCAAGGAAAAAGCAGGCAATGATGATGAAGTGGAATAGACGATTGAATTCATCATTGCCAAATGCTTTCCCTGCCAAGACTGCCTCTCAAAATTACCCAAGAATGGGTCTATAAATTCAAGCATCTGCAGAGGGATAAATGAAATATCAGACATTAAAGCAGGCGGGGAAGCAGGAAGGATGAACTTATCAATATCAGCATTAAATGAAGGTTGATTTGGAAATAAAATGGACGATGAACTAAAAGAATCAAATAACGGAGGAGTGATCCCGGTTTCACTCCTGGCAGGTTCCAAGCACAGATCACTGTCGTTATCATATGAGTCGTAACGAGGGGAACCCAGGAGCTCGGGGTCCTCGGTGGTGAGCTGGATGTCCCCATCCAAGAGGTAAGTAAATACCTCCTCCTCGGAAAGAGAATCCTCCTCATCCCACCGCGGTGCGTCATCGTGTTCAAAGGTATCACACTCCCCATCAGAGAGAATGAAATCCTCATCCCACTTTGGCGCAACCTCAGGCGCCGAATAAACCACCCGCACGACATCATCAGCCGACTCACTAAAGATAGAAGTAGATGAATTTTGCAAGGAATGCGGAGGAACCAGACTGCTTTCATGATCAGAAAATAAATGAGCAGTCGCCTCCGAGAAAATATCCACAGACGCCTCCCCGCAGGAAGAACCAAAATCTGCACACCATACTGGTGCATCCATGAGTTCCCAATCCTGTCCCTGTTGACCATCGAATGAGTGCACATCGTCACTCAAGGGAAGATCATAAAAGGGGATTGAGGGACCCATGAAAGAGCTGTACGCGGCGAGAGATTCCTCAGTAATCTCCAAGGGCAAAGATCGAGCATGATGTGCGATGTCAGTGTAGGGGCCAGGCAACACTCTGGTGGGCCTGTCCGCAGTAGTCTCCCGTAAATGGGGGGATGCTGCGTACACGTCCTCAGAGGGGGAAGGATCGCATAGACGAGGGCTTTCCTTCACCATATGACCTAAACCTTGACATAGCAAGCACCTAATACAATGCTCATCGTTTAAAGCAGTCAGGGCGTCGATGTATCGACGCAAAGTGTCCTAAAGACGACACTCAGCTTCAGAATACATCACAGAAATATGTGGATAAACAGAAAATAATGATTCTTTGCAAAATAATACTACACACACAAAATAAATCTGGAAAACCTGCTTTAGAAAAGTTAAAACTAAAAAAAAAAATAACAGAGCACAAAAAATTAAGAGGCTAAAATTTTTTTTAAGACAAAAACAAAGTAGAAAAATGGATATACAAGCGAAAAAGAACTACAATCTCTCGTCTACCTCTCAAGAAACTCACACGACCGTGTTCCCCGGCAACGACGCCAAAAACTTGATGCGCAAATCTCGTACACTGCTATAGGCGGTAGCTCGACTGCGACACGAAACGGCAGTGTACCGATCGTTCAAGTTATATAAAACGAGGAGTAATCCCCGAGTATCGAATCACTCAAGGAAAACAGTAAGGTGGAGTTAACGTTCGAGGAAGGACTTGAGATCGAAGTCCTTGAGTCGGATGGAATGTGGAAACTGGGTGATTTGGCTGTTGGAAAATAAAAGAAAGCAACTACAACTACTCCTATGCAATGTCGCTATGCAGTGCTTCGCTTGGCGGGATGGAGACTAGGCAGGCCTTGAGCGCGCTGCGTCGCAAGTGCGGATGGACGAGTAGGCAAGCGGAGTCGAACTGTGCAGGCCTTGAGCGCACTGCTTCGTTGGGCGAATGGATTACACGGGCCGCTATGCCACGCTTCGCTAGGCGGATGGACGAGAAGGCTAGCGGATGGAATGGTTCGCACCGGCGGAGTCGGAATGGATTACACGGGCCGCTATGCCACGCTTCGCTAGGCGGATGGACGAGTAGGCATACAGATGAGGGTCGCAAGCACCTCGTCGACAAGCACGCCACTAGCAATTACTAGTGCGGCACACGAACACGATGGCGGAATGGAAAATGGATGGGGCGCACCTCATACACACATATAAACAAAAGATAATTTCAATAAGATGAAATAAGCATTACATAGCATGGTTTATGGTGCTCATCATCAATAATATAGAGATTACAAACATTGCATCACACAAAGAGAGAAAAAGGCAATAGATATGACCGAATCCGGAGGCTCATTGTAGATTCACGGTAGGAAGCACCGGGTTGTCAATCCGCGTCCTAGCTCGGTCCCAACTATCGTCCGGGGTAGAGAAGGCTGTCACTACCTTCCAATGGACCCGTCTTCTCCAGCGTTTTACAATCCGGCCACGTCCGATCCGAAGAACTCCTTCCTTGGCGATGAAGATGAGCGTAGAATCTCCTCCTTGAAGCTCTTGGATGATGGAGGAGGCCTAGGGGGCGAAAAACCTGCGAAAGGGGCGGAACGGCGGAGCTGGGCGGAAGAAATGCGGAAGATCCGACCTAATTCGCGAGCAGGAATATTTATAGGCGCTGGAATAAATAGTGCGCGCGGTCATTGGCGCACGACCAGTGGTCGTGCGCGCTGGAATCCTGTGATAGTGCACCTGCCAGGGCGGAGCCTGCAATGTAAGAAATTTATAAAATAAAATGTTCGCACGACCAGTGGTCGTGCGCATTATCATAAGTGGTCGTGTGCATTGGTCGAGATAGAACTCATAAAATGGGGGTTAAGTGCGCACGATCAGCGGCACACGACCAGTGGTCGTGCGCAATAGAACAGTGATCGTGCGCAGTGTTCCTGTACAGAATTGTACCGGGAACACCTGCATGACTCCTGTTCCTACAGAAATGCTAATCAGGGCACTGAAAGTGGCACTCAACAATACGATAAGGCTATCAAAAGAGAATAAACATAAAACACACCAAATTAGGCCAAGAAGTGCACCTAGCATAGAATGACAAATATGAGCTAAAAAAGGCTAAAGTGCAATGGAATGACTAGATAAACGGCCCAGATGAGTCCATATATGTGTATATAATTGGGACTCATCAATAAACAGCATCTACAACATTAGTCACTGAGAAGAGTTTTTTCTTCATTCCCGGCACATGATAGACACTCCTCAACATGAATGGACCTCTACCACTACCCAAAGAAACTACACCCTCCTTCTCAACTGCATGTATAGTATCGTCAGAAGTAATGATAGCATCATTACCTTAGTATGCCTATAATGAAGAGAACTTTGACTGGTCCCTGGTGAGGTGATGACCACACCCAGATTCCACGATCCAATCATCCTTATAGTTAATGGAGACCATGGCCTGAACAAACATTCCCGTCATGAAAGCTCCATCTAGCCAACTACAATCAGCATTTGAATTCATCTCTCCCTTTCATGCAGCATGACCTGGCTGAAGATTAACCCTGTAGTCTCTTTTGAAGTGACCAGGCTGATTGCACCTGTAGCATCTTGGCACTTCCTTCTTCTTCCCATCACGCTTAGGATCCTTGATCCTCTCTTGTTGATATGAAGTTGAAGGCCCATCACAATCATGCAACTTCTTCTTCTTCTTGTCCCATCTCTTCTTATTCCCAGAAAAGAGAACCTCACTATCTCCTCCAAAGAGAGTCATCCCATCCATTTGCTTTTCTAAGCTCTCCTGCGAAGCAAGCAAGTTCTCCAGCTCAAGCAACGATGGCTGATTGGCCCAGCCTTGGACAGAAGTAACAAAGGCAACATATTCCCCCCGCAAGCCACGGATTATGTGTCTCTTCAGCTTCGCTTCTGAGATTGGCTCATCCAGGTCCAATGCTGAAATTTCAGCGCATAGGTTCTTCATCTTCAAGAAGAACGAAGAGATAGACAAATCTCCTTGAGTTACTTTCGCCAACTCATTTTCCAAGAACTGCAGCCTTGCTATATTCTTCTTGTTGAACAAGCTATCCATGGCTCTCCAAATCTCAGCAGCAGACCTACATCCAATGATGTGGTCGAACAACTCTAGAATGATATCTCTCTTGAGAGTGAACTCTGCCTTAGCATTTGTTCTCTTCCAAGCCTTCACGAGCTCAGCATTCCACTAGGCAGGAAAACAGGTTGTCTTGCTTCTCCTCCAACCACCTCCCAAAGATCCTCGCCAAGAAGATAACTCTCCATGCAAGACTTCCACTTCTTAAAGTTAGTCTGCGTCAGGAGTTCAATTCCAAGACCTCTCGCATAACCTCCTTCCATTGCTATCACACTAATTGCTAACCACCTTGAGAAACCTGAGTGAAGTAACATCGGCTACAGCTTAGCAACCTGCCTCTGATACCATGTTAAGAAATTTGAGAGGGTTGGAGGTGAAGAAAATTAAGCAGAATGCTTCGCAAATTTCCATAAGTGTAGCAACACAATGAAAATGGGAAGACAGGATAATGCACTTGAAAAATTGACTACAGTTTCCTCTTTACAATGCGAGGTATACATGGCGAGACATGATTCATAAGAATCACGAAGGAGAGAAGCACAAGACAACAAAAAACAACAAGTCCCGGTGAACTGCCAAATAGAAGCCGCCAGAGACCACAGCACCACCAGACCGCACGGTGAACTCCTGAGACCACGCGAACAGAAGCAAGTGAGATGACCTGCGAACTGCCAGAACGCAAACCCAGACCACACAGACTTCTACTTTATTCCACTACTGAAAATAGAACTTGTCTGCACTTCAGACCGCCAGACCAAGAGGTCTCCCGATCAATGAAGCTACCCGTGAATAGAATCAAGAGACTGCTCTAGCTGTCACCTACCCACAACTTGAGATCACCTGACCGATGAGGTCGCCTGATCACAAAGCTTGCTGCGAACCATAAAAGAACTATAACAATCCAGATCGCAGATGGAGACCGCTGATGAACTGATTATTCAAGCCACTGGAAGGTCACCAAGGAAACCAACCTCTCGCTGCTGGCTGCAGACCTGCGAGCACAACAAAAGGTCAAACCGCTTCCAAGACCGCACAAACTCAAATTGAGACTGGCACAAATAATCCAGTCTCTAGTTCTTACAGTTCTCGGTAAGATGTGATAGGCCCTACACCCCTATTTATAGGCAAGAGGATAGATGTCATCACCACCCCAAGGGATACAATCAACTTCCTTATTGAAGCACGCGGTCTCCAGAAATAGACCGCGCAGTCTCTTCAAGACCTTATTGCACTAAGGCACAACTGTGCAAGAAGGATAGCTCGCCATAAAAGTCACCAGACCGCCCGGTCTCTGATAAGAACAGACATTAGCACCTGACTGACTAGAACAGACCGCCAGGATAAGCTCATGCAACCCGCAGATGAGACTACCCGGTCTAAACCAGAACACGGAATCTTGGGCAAACCAGCAGACCAAACACAGGCCGCCAACACCAGAGACACGCGACCACACCAGCCAGGCTGCCATACCCAGCTCGCAGATTCCAGAGGCAACCCACCAAACAAGTCACGTCATCTTTGCGGTCTTCAAAAACAGACCGCTCGGACTCAACCACTTCCACTTCAAAATTTAACACTAAGGCCCAAAGTACATTTTTAAAATTTCATGAGAATTGACCAAGGGGATTTTCCTCAATTCTCAAAACATGGTTCATTTATCCCCTTATTGAACATCTTAATGATGGCCCCACTAAGTTCATGTTTTGACTTAGATTTGCTTACATGCAAGGGTCTAAATGACCTAAATTTTTAACTAGAGACTAATATACCCATAACCAACCCTCCAAGGGAGATTTGGCATTATTTGAATCAAATTGCCCCATAAAATACACCATAGGTGATTTATTAAATGTTCACTAAAACCTTAGCAAAATGTGCTCCAAAAATTCTGATTTTTGGGCACATAGTGGGTCTAGGGGACATACTCTCATTGTCCAAATTTTAGCTTCATACCATCTACTATACAAAAGTTATTCACAATTTAAGGTTTGTCCTTCACTAGGACCAGTCTTACTAAATCTACCTTACAGAGGGTTGTAGGGCCCCAAATGGTGTGATTTTACCTCCTACAGATAGTAGACACAAAGGCCTACAAAAGTTGGCTCTGCCTACTTTTCATTTTAAGGCCTCTAAAGGCCTCCAAATTTGAGTACAAAATGTCTATTTCACTATGGCAAAAACAACCTTTAGTGTCACCTAAATGGAGGTTTTTCTATGGCTCATTAAAACATGGTTCTACTCATGTGCAAGGATCCAACTGAGCCAAAAATTTTACTAGTGACAAATATACATATAAACAACCTCCCAAAAGAGATTTGTAGGGGTTTGAGTCAAAATAACCTATAATATGCACCATACATGATTTATTTAATTTCTACAATTAAATCCAAGTTCAGTCAAATTTAGATTATTTCAACATTTAAATAAATCCAGGAATTTAATAAAATTGGCCTGCGACTATCCAATCGTGTGTGATCGGACGGCTCGGCTTCATCTTCTCCACCTAGCCGAGGGTCAAGACTAACCCATCCTGGAGCCACTTTACCTCCAGATTCTGGCGAACTCCGGCCATTGCTGGAGAATCCCCAAGCCATCACCTCCGGCCGAGGTAGGGATAGCGAATGGTGGTGAGAGTTCAGTCGGAGGTGGCCAGAAAATCTCTCCCATTGTTTTAATATTTGCGGTTAAGAGAAAGAAAATGGAAAATGGTGAATCCACCATTTACCCACGAATTTGCAAATGGATAGAAGGGAAATCTAGCACAAGGGGCGGAGGTAAGGAATACTTGCCTTGATTGAATCTTTGGTAGATAATTTCTCTTGGTGACATGGCTGACCACCTCAATGCTTGCCCATGCCGATTCTCCATTCCTCCATCAATCTCGTTGATGCAGGGCTCGATCTTGACTGACTTCCTCCTTCTGAAGCTGATGGTGTCATTAGATTGGAATGAGGAGGGCTCTATGTGGTTTTGACATTAAGGGGGAGCTCGACCTCCACTTTGGATGCTCCTCCTAGCTGCCAAGTGGCCTCCATCTTGCATGGATTCTCATGGAAAAATGTGGCAGCTGAGAGAAGCCATGGGGAAGAGGAATGTGAGACCATATGGAAGCCATTCCACAAATTCATGGTTCTCTCTCTTCAATATTGGGGATTTCTCCAAATTGCCCCAATGCATGTCATTTATTTTGAATTTCAGGGGTCAACGGATATAATTAGGCTATTGGGATGCATGATGGGCGTTTTATCAAAGCCCTAGCCCATTGGAATAGGCTCGGTCTTCCATTTCACCTCTTGGGGCTTAGGTTCGACCATGGTTGACTTTGGGGTTGAACTAGTCAAAGTGATTGGTTTAATGGTCCCATATGTTGGCCTTGAGTCCCTTGACATCACCCAATGTTGATTGGGTCATGGTGATGCCCCAATTGGGCTAATTTAGCCAATATGTGTGATTTTGACCAAAATTGGGGGAAATTTGACTTTGATCAAATTGGACCAATTGATGACCACTTGATGGGGCTTTTGGGTCCATTGGGTCCCCTATAATGTTATAAGACTAGGGGTGAAGTAAATTTCATATTTTGGGGGTAAATTGGACTTATTGGTGAAGGATTGACCAATGTTGACCTAAAGGGTACTTTGGTCAATTTGGGCTAATTGGTGACTCCATGATAGGGAATTTGGGTCACTTGTACCCCAGTTAGGGTTTGTAATATATTGGTGGGGTCAATTTGATCATATTAAGTTTAGTTGACCCAATTTGAGATGAATTGACCTTTGTTGACCTATTTTGACCTAGAGTTGATTTGGTCTAATTGGCCAAAATTGGTGACCCTATGATGAGGATTTTGGGTCACTTGGGCCTCTCTTAGGGTTAGGGACCTATTAGTAAGCTCAATTTGAGTTGGTGAGTCCAATTTGAAGTAAATTGGCCAAGGGTGACCTCTGCACTTTTTGGGTGCTTATAGCAATTTTCCCAAGTCCAAGTTGGCCTAGGATCATTCCATGATCTCTACTCACAATTTTAACCCTACACCCACCCAAGGGTTCTTGAAGGAATGGCAATGTTACACAATGTTTCTCTCTCAGTGTATCCCCCCGAATCTCACCACCTACATGTATATAAACACGTCCCAGAAATGAACGAAGTCATCTCACATCGAATAATCCCCAGAAGAGCCATCCCCAAGAGCCCTAAATATCATCTCTAATGCTGCGTCCCATCTCTGCCCAACCCTAATGTAGTCCCGAATGTCACAGATAATGCTCAACAAAGCCAAATAATCCTCATATAACTCAGGGTCAGCTCTGGACACCAGAGTAATCTGCATGACCAAGTCCATAGCCATCAATCGGGTTCCAGATCGGAAGTTCCTGCTCTCCTTATAAGCCCATCTGCCATGGTGTTCGCCTTCCTTGGATGGTAGTGCATGGTGTAATCATAATCACATAAAAACTCAATCCACCGCCGCAGTTGGAGATTCAAATCCTTTTGAGTATTCACATACTTCAGGTTCTTATGGTTCAAAAAGATCTCACAGTGCACTCCATAAATATAATGCCTCCATATCTTCAATGCAAATATCACTGCTCCAAGCTCTAGGTCGTAAACCGGGTAGTTCTTCTTGTGCTTCTTCAGCTGCCTGGAAGCATATGTAATAACGTGGCCATGCTAGATCAACATGGCACCCATACACTTATAGGAGGCATCCATATAAATTTGAAATCCTTCCTTCCCAGATGGAAGTGCAATGATCGTAGTGGAGGTGAGGCGATCCTACAGCTCCAAGAATGTCACCTCGCACTTCGGCGACCACACAAACGACACATCCTTCTTCGTCAGATTAGTGAGGGGAAGGGCAATTATGGAGAATACTTACATGAATTTTTGGTAGTAGCCGACAAGTCCAAGGAAACTCCAAACATCTTTTGCTATTTTCAATTACGACCAATCCCGTACTGCCTGAACTTTGGCCAGATCCATTTCCAGTCCTACTATGCTGATGATATGGCCCAAGAATGCGACCTCTCTAAGTCAGAACTAACACTTCGAGAACTTCACATATAGATGGTGTTCCCTCAGCTTCTCCAAGACCAGTGCCGAATGCGATGTGTGATCCTCCTTGGTTCAGGAGTATATCAGAATGTCGTTGATAAATACAATCACAAAGACATGAAAGTAAGGATCGAAGATGCGGTTATTCAAACTCATGAATCTGGAAGTGGCAATCGTGAGTCTGAAAGGCATAACCATGAATTTGTATAAGCCATAACGTGAACTGAACGACGTCTTCAGGATGTCCTCCTCCTGGATCCTCAACTGATAGTTTTCGGACATTAGGTTGATCTTGGAAAACCAATGTGCACCTTCCAATTGGTCAAATAACTCATCAATCCTTTGTAGGGGGTAGGTGTTCCTCACCGTCAGCCGGTTGAGCTCCCAGTAATCGATACACAATCTTAGTGTGCCTTCCTTCTTCTTCACAAATTGGACCGGGGCTCCCCAAGGCGATGAGCTCGGTCAGATAAATCTTGAATCCACCCGCTCCTGGAGTTGTGTACGAAACTCCATCAGCTCTTTTGGTGCCATCCAATACAGTGCCCGAGACATATGATTGGCTCATTAAAAGAATTGGGTTGTCAATAATAACACCTACAGTGTGGTGGGGGTAGTTAGGTGTTTCAAAAATGATTAGTGCTTTAAATCTAGGCACACACACAACACAAATAATCAGAGAAAGCACACTGTGATTAATAGTGGTTCCCTCAAGACAATGTGTTAAGAGGTAGTCCACTATCCCTCCCACCTATCTAAAAGTGTGGTATACTATGCAACTTCTCCAAAAATTAGATCACTATCCAATCAAGGTGACCTTACAAGTCAGATCCACAAAGGATCTTACAATTCAGATACACAAGGATCCTACCTCAGTAATCACAGAGAATGCTTACACTCAGGTACCTTATATCCGCCATTCTTAGGCAAACATGACTTCACAAAGCTCAGGCTACACAAACCCTATAAAATCAGATATTCTTCAAGATACTACAGTCTCAGGTTCAACTGAACCCTATAGAAAAGATAAGATGAGGTTGAATATTTTGAGCAGATGGAAGAAGCTTCAATATTGTAACTTTCAGTAGTGTCTTCTTCTTCTTCTGCAAGTAATAACACCAACAACCTTTTGAATTTCTGGATTCTTCTTAAGAATCTTCCTTTAAAAAATATAAGATCAATTTCCTTGCACAACAGGAAGATTCTTCCTTGTTGTTCTTGACAGGGAAGCTAATGAAGAATGATCTTTCTCAGAGCTTCTTTCTCTATTTCTTGGTGTCATCTGAATTCAAAAATCTCTATATTTATATTCCTGTATTCTTTAGAAGAGAGTGATAGTTTATAGTTTAGTAGTCTAATTCAACTACAGGGGGCGGGAGGGGGGGGTTGAATAGGTATCTTTGAATTTTACTCACTTGTCATTAGCAGTTAGTGAGTAGTAAACAAAAACACATGCAAACACAGAAAGCACACAGTTCTTTATAGTGGTTCCCCAACACAGTGTGTCTATGGGTAGTTCACTTTCCCTCTACACCTTTCTAACAGAGTGTTAGACATGGAAACCTCCTCCAATCTCAACTCCATGAGCTTACAACACAGATCCCTCAGGATCTCTCAGGTTTTCTCCAAACCCTACCTTAGGCTAACCACCCCTACCAACTCAGAGTGCCTCCACTCCTACTACTCAGAGATCACCTTGATATCCTACCTCAGGCCTATCAAGAAGCCCCACTTCTCAGGCAAAATGCCCTATAGCTCAGGCTCAACAACCTTATAAATCTCAGGATCAACAACCCTACAATCTCAGGCTCAACAACCCTACAAGTCAGGTTCAACAACCCTACAATCTCAGGCGCAATGCCCTACAAGCTCGGAAGAATACAACTCCTACAATGGTTATAAGTATAGCTTACAACAGTTGACAGGAGTGGTATTGTCTTCTATTGCTGATGCACAGCTGGTGCAACCTTGAAGCTTGGCTGAATGAAATCTTCAGACTTGCTCCTATCTGATCCTTCTCTTTAGTAGAAGAGAAAATATCACCTTGCTCTTCTAGATAGAAGAGCTATCTTCTCTCCTTGTATCTTTTTTCTGGTTCAGTAAGTAGAAAGAGAGAGCTCTTGAAAGCTGTCAATGGAATTGTAGATGGCTCTCACACTTTTTACCACTTAGCAATACAACAACAACATCAACCAGAAATTTTGAGACGCCCTATCATGTTCTTTTATACTCCTCCCATCTTCAACATCTCTTAGAAGGACACTGACACATCATGGGGAAGGATAACATACTTTATTTAGCTTTACAGCTGTTTGTGCCAAAAGCAAATCCCGCCAGTGTCGTCTTTCATATTTGAATATGTCTCAGTGGTTGGGCTGAGATAGCCTTCAGTCTCAGCGGTTGAGCTATCTTCGTCTCAGCGGATCCGCTGAGGCAGATTGTCCTCTCAGCAGATTTTGTTTATCTACAGCTCAGCTGAGGCAGACCCCTTCTCAGCGGCTCCTGGCCTTGTCTTAGCAGTTCAGCTAAGACAGTGAGCTCGTCTCAGCGGTTTTGACAGTGAACCACTAACATTATTCCAATACTTGGAATATCTTAACCCAGCACAGTCATGATGCAAAATGAGATTTATCAAATATAATATGTACTTAACATTGTGAGTAATGTCTCTTCAAATCAAGGGAATATTGAGGGCAATATTCCCAACAATCTCCTCCTATTTGAAGAAGACTGAACATACACCAATGCTAAGATACATAACCATAAAAAGAACTTATCATGACAATGTTTTAAATTACATTCATGGTATCATAACATGTAAATGTCAACATAAATTTGGCATTACAGATAATGTCATGATAGATTATTTTCATGACAAAATAACAACATTGTTTAATCAAAACAATAACATTGTTAACTGTATATTTATTGGCACCACAGAATATTTAAAGCATTAATATAGAATAACATTTAGCTTGACTCACATTGGCCTATAACACAAACTATTAATTCACTCAGAATTATCACTTTCATTTCTGCCAGAATGTTTAAACATTCTTCAAATTACAATTTGATTTAATGAAAACTAAATACATATATCTAAGTTTTTCTTCTCTTTGATGAAGTTGAGCATTCTGCATTATCAGCAACAACTTCCTTACCTTTGGCAGTAGCCTCCATGTCTTCAGCAGTAGCATCTTTGACTTCAGTAGCAACATTCTTGTCCTTAGTAGCAGTGTCCTTTTCTACATTTTCATCTTCTATCTCAGCTAGCTTCCTCTTATTTTATTTCCTATTGAAGTAAAGGTATGGCTTTGGAATGTATCTAGAAGGCATTTTCCTAGGGTTGTGCTTCATTACTAGATTCTCCTTGAATATTCTTTCCCTATTTGTGTTCCTTTCAAATTGCCTTATCCACTCTTCAGCTGGATAGATCCTATCAATGTCCTTGCAGACTTGACCATGGCTCAACCAGGCATTAAGAATGATGCTCTTGGAGTCCTCACTCCAGTACTCATAATCAAGGTCATTGCCCTACTCTTCCCTTTGCTTAGCCATGTATTTTTCAGCTAGCATCACCTGTTCTCTTTTCCTTCACTTTGCAAGATTAGCATTTTGAGCTATTCTGACTTGCCCTTCAAAGTCAAAATCTTCCTTTCTGTAATTATCTAGTATGGGAAGATTTATGGCTACCCTTGTTCCTTGTAGCACTTGGAGAGCCAGTTCAGAATTTGTCTCAGCATTGGCCACCTTCCCCTTTCTGGCTTCTTCAACTACTTTGGCTTCTATTGTTTGGGAGGAAGCAACTACAGAACCTGAAATAGTTTGGACGGCATTTTCCAAGTCAGACTTCTCTGCCTCTCCAATCATTGTAGTGGCTATTTTCCATACAAAGTCTTCAATGTGATTGGAGCCCTTTTCTATGACTTCATCTGTCTTACTCACATAGTTTTTGACATATGATATGTCATTCTCAGACAGTTGGAGTTTTTTTTACATTGATCTCAGAATAGTGTTCTGAGAAACTACTGACTTTTCTGCCAGGTTACACCATTTTGTCATTTGCTTATTAAGGAAGACAGTTTCTTCCTTAATCTCTTGTACTTTTGCCATGACTTGTTAATTTTCTGATAAGATGGAGCTATCAATATAATTCTTAATGGAATTCATCTGACCTTCAATTAATAAACTGATTGAATTGATGATCTGATCATGTGATATTGAAGATCATGAAGCATGGTCTTCAGGGACTACTGGCTTTATTGCCTTTTGATCATGCTCCCCCTCAGCTTTATCACTAGGCCGGGCTTCAACATCCTTATCATCTCCAGCATCCTGCTTTGCTTCATCAGAATTCTTTTCTTGCTCCCCCTCACCTGGATCACCTATATCTTCCTTATCAGGACCTCTCCTCCGCTGCCCCCTAAGATGGGGAATTATCATCTTCAAGATCCTCTCTCCAGAAATCTGCTGGTTCAGCAGGAATTAGCTTAAATCTATTCTCTAGATCTGAGATAATAACATCAATCTTATCCTGAAGATCAGCAGCAGAGTTCCCTTGATCATCTTCATGATCTTCTGAAGTGGTTTGCACAATTTGTACTCCTTTATCAACAACAACATCAATCTTTTCCTTCTGATGCTCTTTCTCAGCAGCATCATCCTTTTCACTTTCATGCACTTTCTCAGGAGCATGGCCTTCATGACCTTCAGTGTCATGTTCTCCTTCTTGATTATCTTTTGGTGGACTGCTGGCTGGTCCTTGATTGTCCACAGCTGGGACATTCTCTTCTGCCTCTAAACCAGAATCAGAGCAAAATATTCTGGCTTTCCTCATCCCTTTGACTAAAGTTTTCTTCTTCTCCTTGGGCTCAGAGGGTTGGCACATGTGGAGGACCCTTGAGAATCTATCGAAGGTTTTGATGTCCATCCTCTTCAAGTAATGAAGGTTTGTTCCTTTTGTCTTGTCAAAATCCTCTGGGTAGGTGTTTAGAAGGTAGAGTGAGAGAATTCTGCCTAGGTTGGGGGCTTGTAGACATTCTATGGTCCTTTGAAATAGCACAGCTGCCCATGATGTCTTCTTCTTTAGAATTACTTTAGACATCAATTCAAACATATGTTTGGAAATTGTGTCATGTGATCCAGGATTACACAAAACTGCTTTGCCAACTATATCAGAGAGCAGCTTGCCCCTCTGATTGAAGAACATTCTCTTTAGTGAGCCAATTTTGGCATCACTATACTCACACCACTATAGTGCTTGATCTTTATCTTTTTCAGATACCTCTTCTTCCTCTTCTTCACTGCAAGTGGTCATCTAAAGGGCCTTATCCATCTTCCTTGGAGAGATTTTTATCTTTATGCTTCCTATTTTGGCCTTAATTGAAGAATTAGAGGAAGACATCTTGACACTATTGAAGAATTCCAGAACTTTAGTTCTGAGAATTGTGGATGGCTCAGATAGAACATATTCCAGTCCTTGGTCTGATAGAAGTTGAATTACTTCTCTTATCTCTGTTGGGGCATGTTGGAATCCATTTCGAACTATCTCATAACCATCCTGAAGATCTTTTGAATCTTTGGCGCCATTACTACAGAAGGACAAGTCGCTGAGATGGAATGGAGGAGGGTTCATCTCGTCGGCCAGGTTAATAAGGATATAATTAATTAATCAACACTTTTCTATTTATAGTGGCTGGTCTTAGGTTTAGATTTGCCCTAAGTGTATATGTTGATTAAACTAATCAATTTGATTGATTTTACATTGCTAACATGTCAATTAGGGCATGTTTTAATTTAACCAGCCCATCTCAATGGAACTGCTGAGACGTAGTAACAATCTGCTGGGACAAGATATTGTCAACCGCTGAGAAAGTTTTAGCCATCTCAGCGGATCAGCTGAGACCTTCTCAGCTGTCTCAGCAGTTCAACTGAAACTTTCTCAACTGTTTCAGCTGATCTAACTGCCTATCAGTGACTCATACACTTAGGATAATTTCTAGTTCTAAACATACTACTAAGTGTCTAAGATAACAACTTATCCTATCAAAGTTTGTGATACATGTGTACATGTTTTAATAAAGCTAAGGAATAACATAATGAGCAAGATATATAATTTGATAGTATAAACCTATTCTAGATTTAACATACCAAGCTCAATTTTAAAAGCATTAAACTTTGCCTCATCCGATGGCTTTATAAAGATATAAGCTACTTGCTTGTCAGTGGGGGCAAATTCAAGGCATATATCTTCACTTTCAACTTTATCTCTAATAAAATGATACCTTATCTCTATATGCTTAGTCCTACTATGTGAGACATGATTCTTAGCTATAGAGATAGCACTGGATGAGTCACAATACAAAGGAGAATTACTTAAATTGAGGTTGTAATCTTCTAGATGATGTTGTATCCATAATAGTTGTGCACAACAGCTTCCTGCAACTATGTACTCAGATTCAGCAGTGGATATTGCCACACTGGTCTGCTTCTTGCTGCTCCATGAGATCAGCCTTCTTTCTAGGAATTGATAAGTTCCACTTGTGCTTTTCCTATCTTCTTTGCAACCTGCAAAATCTGCATATGAAAATCTAGTCAGTTCAAAGTCATTGTTCATAGGGTACCAAAGGCCAAGATGTTGGTTACCTTTAAGGTATCTCAAAATCCTCTTTGCAGCTGAGTAATGAGACTACTTAGGGCATGCTTGGTACCTAGCACAAAAACATGTAACATACATAATGTCTGGTCTACTGGCAGTTAAATACAACAGGGACCCATTAATGCACTTGTACATGGATTTATCAAAGGGCTTACTCTTTTCATCCTTGTCTAGGGAAATGTTGGACCCCATGGGAGTTTTCATGATGGAAGCTGATTCAATCCCAAATTTCTTAATAAGCTCCCTAGTGTACTTGGTCTGAGAGATGAATATTCCCTCATCAGACTGTTTCACTTGGAGGCCTAAAAAGTACTTGAGCTCTCCTAAACTGCTCATCTCAAACTCCCCCTGCATAAGGTTGGTAAAACTTTTGCAAAGCTTGTCATCTGTAGACCAAAAAATTATGTCATCAACATAAATTAGGACAAGGAGACATTTGCCCTTTGTTTCCCTATGAAACAATGTACTATCTATCTTTCCCATCAAGAACTTGTTCTTGATGAGAAAGATAGACATGGTCTCATACCAAGCCCTAGGGGCTTGCTTTAGACCATATAAAGCATTCCTAAGAAAATATACATGAGAGGTAAGGGTTGGATGAACAAAACCTGAGGGCTGCTCCACATATACCTCTTCCTTTAGATTGCCATTCAGAAATGCTGATTTGACATCCATCTAGTATACCTTGAACCCCTTGTAGGCAACATATAGGCAAGGAATAACCTTATTGCTTCTAACCTTGCAACTGGGGCAAAGGTTTGATCAAAGTCAATATATTCTTCTTGAGTGTACCCCTTGGCCACTAGTCTAGCCTTATTCTTGATGATTGGTGTCATTCTCATCAAGCTTGTTTCTGTAGATCCACTTGGTGCCAATGATATTGTGTCCTTGTGGCTCTGGCATTAACTTCCACACCTTGCACCTCTTGAATTGAAGCAGCTCCTCTTGTATTGCTTGAATCTAGAAGGTGTCTTCATTTGCTTCTTCAAACTTCTTGGGCTCCATTTGTGATAGAAAGCTCAAGAATAGAGCTTCATTATGATCTCTGCTTCTGGTAACCACTCCTTGGTTTTCATCTCCAATAATTAGGTTTCTTGGATGATCCCTTAGGTGCCTGTTTGCTGCAGGCAGCATGCCAGCTATCTGCAGCTTTTCTTCTTGATCAACATCAACTTCAGCTGCTTGCTGATCCTCATCTTCTGGAATAGCAGCCTTTGAATTGATCTTGCTTGTGCTGGGTATGTCTTGGAGAGATATATCCTGCATTTTCTGTTCATCACCTTTCAAAATACGAGAACTGGACCAGCCCTTATAAAGCAGGCTGGTCTCATCAAATACTACTTGCATAGACTCTTCTACAACATGAGTATTCTTGTTGAATACTCTATAGGCCCTACTATGTGAGTTATATCCAACAAGAACCCCTACATTGCATTTTTCAGCAAACTTTGTTAATTGATATTTTCCATTACTAAAGATGAAGCATTAGCAACCAAAGATTCTAAAGTATGAAATTGTTGGTTGTTTGCCTTTCAGAATCTCATAGGGGGTTTTACCTAAAGCCTTATTGATGGACGCTCTATTGAGAACATAACAAGCAGTATTGACTGCCTCAGCCTAGAAATATTCTAGAAATGAGGAGTCACTAAGCAATGTTCTCCCAGCTTCTATCAAGGTCCTATTCCTCCTCTCTGCCACACCATTTTTCTGTGGAGTCCTTGGGGAGGAGAATTCTTTGGTGATACCAAATTCTTGACAAAACTTTGTCATGGCCCTAGATTGAAATTTTGTTTATTTCATTCTGAATAGCTTTGACATGGTTTATAAAGATATCTAAAGTATTAGATTTCTTCTTAAGGAAGAATACCCATGTATACTTTGAGTGATCATCAACAATCACCAAAGTATACAACTTTCCACCTAGGCTCTGAATTGGCAAAGGACCAAACAAGTCCTTGTTCAATAGATGAAGACATATTTCAGTGTCTTTGGATCCAATACTTTTATAGGTGGCCCTAGTTTGCTTGCCCATTTGGCATGCATGACAGGGACCATGCACTTTTAATACATTTCAAATTAGGACTATTTCTAACAAGGTTTTTTTGAAAACAGCCTATACATTGTCTTGTAGTTAATGTGAGCAAGTCTCTTGTGCCATTGAACACAAATAGACTCACTTTCATTAGCCACAAGACACACAAAAGATAAAGAAGAATTGCATATAAAATCTAAATAATAAACATTCCCACTCGTAGTGCCTGTAAGAATGATCTCTAAGTCATTTGACTTTTTGATCAAACACTTATCATTGTGGAATTCAATGATATAGCCCAAGTCACATAGTTGACTTATGCTTACAAGGTTGTGTTGCAACCCTTCAACATAAACCACCCTTGTGATTGAGACTATGCCATTGGATATCATACCATAACCTCTAGTGATGCCACTTTCAGATCCATCAAAGATGACCTTAGGCCCATTCTTCACAGCTGTGTATTCCTGTAGAAGTCTCTTGGTACCTGTCATGTGCCTTGAGCACCCACTATCCATGTACCAAATTTGCCCTAGGGTGGTACTTGAACTATCCTGCAAAAAGCAATTCATTTACCCTTAGGAGCCCAATTGATTTTGGGTCCTTGACCTTTGTCAGCATGAAAAGATAACTTCACACCTACTACAATCTTTGCAGGAAAGCTCTTCTTTGCACTAGGAACATTGGGCTTGTGCCAACAATCTATGGAAAAGTGTCCCACCTTACCACAACACCAACATTCATGAATGTTGTATCTTCTTTTCTGAACATTCTTTGAGGTGGAAGAAACATTAATATGCTTATGTTCAGGAGGAGAGACAACAGAATTCTTCCTATTCCTTTCAGCAATAATATGGCTGAATGACAATCTGCAGTCAGTCTTGATAGTCTGTCTTAATGATATCAACTTACCTTGGCTTGGCAGCTACGCAAGATTTGATGGCATCAGACACTGAGCTGTCAGACTTGACTATAGGCTTGACTGCAGCTAAGTGCTTTGCTGGGAGGAATTTGGAAGAGCTTGATTCCTTATTCTTGGTTGAAGGGGCTGAAGTACCAGAGACAAATGGTCCAGAATGGGCCATTTGAATTTCTTCATGGGGAGCTTTCATAACACTCATCCCCATGCCCTTTCTTCTACTATAGTAAGGAGTATTTTCCATCCTATAAAAACTCCCATTTTTCCAGTGACCATACATACTGTCATGGTCATACCTGTTGGAGGGGAGCAACACCTTTTGAAAGGTGGTATGAGGCTTAGCCTCAGCCTTGCCCATTACTCCATTCCCATCACCCACTGCCACATTATTGAAACCTAATACTCTCCTATTAATTTGGGAGGAAAAGGTGTCAATGATTGGTATTACAGATTTGGGCTTGGAGAATTGAGCCACTAGGCTCTTCTCTTTGAGAAGCTTCTCCTCAAGGTCCTTGATGACCTTGATCTTTTGGGAGATGGTGCTCAATTGGACTATTGTTATTCCCTTGAGTTGGTTTATATCTCTACTCATCTGAGCCACCTGAATAGATGACTCAGTGCTATCTTGCTTAGCCAGCTGAAGGGAACCAATTTCCTGAGCTTGCCTCATGGCTAGCTTCTTACTCTTCTTCAAAGCATTCAATAAGGCATCATACTTGTCAATCAATTGATTGACAACCACTTCAGAATCTGATCCACTCTCATCATTAGATGAGCATGCTTTAGGTTCTGTCACAGATTCATAATCAGAGGAGGGAGTGAGAGGAATTTATACCTTGTCAGGATTGTCTTGACTATCTTCATCATCATCTATTATGGCCATTAAGCCATGATGTTCCCTATCATCTTCATCCTCCTCTTTGTCAATGTCTGAGTGTGACAAAGGGGCCCTGATGCCAATCTTTGCTGCAGGAAAGTCCTCATCCTCATCAGCAACAAACAACCCGATGTATGCTTCTTCTTCTTCTTCTTCTTCTTCTTCTTCTTCTTCTTCTTCTTCTGAATCCGAGGATGATGACTCAGACTCACTTCATCTTTTCTCCTTCTTATCTAGGAAGGATTTTTCACCCTTCCTTCCCTTCTGGTGAAGAGCTTTCTTATCACCTCTCTACTTCCTCTTTACTGGACATTCAACTATGACTTGTCCAGGCTTGCTGTAGCAATAACAAATCACATTATTTAAAACATGTTTAACATGTCTAGGATCATACCTGTCCCCCTTAGGGTGCTTCCTTTCAGATCTATTATGATCCTTTCTGTGATGTGAGGAGGAGGAAGGCTAGTTCTTCCACTACTTCCTCCTCATCATCTTCTTGAAATGCCTTGAGAAGGAAGCAAACTCCTCATCAGATGAGCTGCTATCAGATGTGATGTGCTCAAAATTTTTTGAGCTAACAACCCTTCTTGGTGGTGAAGGCATCCTTGCCTTGCTCTTCTTAGAGCTCTCAGTTTTGAGAGCTACTGTCCTCTCCCTTGCATGGGGCCTGGAGGATGCATCCTCCTCCTTCCTTGCAGATAGCTGCATTTCATAGGAGAGTAGCTTTTTCCAAACAAAGTGTGGGGAGGAGTCTCACCCAGCTTTGCCACCTCTCTTATGGCACAAATCTTGGTATCCCAATCTCTAGTTAGAGATCTTATGAATTTGTCATTTAGCTCATAATGAGTGAAGACCCTTTCATAGGTCCTCAGCTCATTCACTATTCTGAAGAACCTCTCATAGCAGTCAGTTATGCATTCCAGGCTTTGTTGCCTGAAGGCTTCATACTCCTGATTAAGGAGGGATTTCCTATCATCCCTCACTTCTTCAGTACCTTCCATGTACATTATTAGTGTGTCCCACATCTCCTTGGTAGTCTGACAATGTACTAAATTTTGGAAGGTAGAATCATCAATTGCATTGACTATTATATTTTGTGCTCTTTTGTCCATTGTGGCCAAAACAATTTCATCCCTTGTCATTTCAGTATATGACTTGGCTACCTGTCTTGTAGGATCAATAGTGGAGGGATTTGTGAAGACAAAGGGACCATCCTTGACAGTAATATGCATTGTGAAGACAAAGGGACCATCCTTGACAGTAATATGCATTGTGAAGACAAAGGGACCATCTTTGACAGTAATATAAATCCTCAGAGGCCTCCATGAACAGCCTAACCCTTTGCTTCCAAATGCCAAAAGTCTCCTTTTTGCATATTGGCAACATCATTGATCCCATCTCTTTCTGACCTGCAGTGGTAGCCATTAGATTCAGATTTGACTAAACCTATATAGGATATGGTCAGACTGTTAAGTCCTTTTTGACCAACCTCCCTCTAATACCACTTGATAGTTAATAGGTTAGTAGTCTAATTCACCTAGAGGGGGGGGGGGGGGGGGTGAATAGGTCTCTTTGAATTTTACTTACTTATCGCTAGCAGTTCGTGAGTATTAAACAAAAACTCAAGCAAACATAGAAAGCACACAGTTCTTTATAGTGGTTCCCCAAGACAGTGTGTCTATGGGTAGTCCACTTTCCATCTACACCTTTCTAACTGAGTGTTAGACAAGGCAACCTCCTCCAATCTCAGCTCCAAGACCTTACAATATAGATTCCTCATGATCTCTCAGGTTTGCTTCAAATCCTACCTCAGGCTAACCAGCCCTACCAACTCAGAGTGCCTCCACTCATACTACTCAGAGATCACCTTGATCTCCTACCTCAGGCCTATCAAAAAGCCCTACTTCTCAGGCAATATGCCCTACATCTCAGGTGTTGGAGTTGGAGAACACTTCTGGTCAGGGTTCGTCGAACGGCGTTCGACGAACAGAGAAGGGTTCGTCGAACGGCGTTCGACGAACGGAGAAGGGTTCGTCGAACGGCGTTCGACGAACGGAGAAGGGTTCGTCGAACGGCGTTCGACGAACGGAGAAGGGTTCGTCGAACGGCATTCGACGAACGGAGAAGGGTTCGTTGAATGGCGTTCGACGAACAGAGAAGGGTTCGTCGAACTCTGCCTGCGTTTGACGAATGAGTCCTTAAGAAAAAAAGTCGTCTCAGCGGATGCTTCAAAACCGTCTCAGCGGGTATACATGCCGTCTCAGCGGATGTTGCTAGACTGTCTCAGCGGATATTCATGCCATCTCAGCGGATGTTGCTAAGCCGTCTCAGCGGATGTTGTTGAACCATCTCAGTAGATGTGGTTCTGAGTCCGGTTTGGCGCCCTATATAAAGGGTGCGTAACCCTGGTTTAGGGTTAAGCCAAAAGTGTGCAACAGTGTTTTTTAAGCGGTTGTTCTTGGCGGCGGTTCCTCTGTTCTTGTCGGAAGAGGATTGAGTGAGGTAGGATCAGTTCCTTGATCCTTGTAACCTTGTAAGCTGTAATCCGATTTGGTGAATAGAACATCGTGAAGAGGAAGGGGAGAGGTGACGTAGCCCGGATTGGGGTGAACCTCTAAAAATCAGTGTGTCTTCTGTGATTGATCTGTGTTCTTTGTGAATTATTTTCTTTCGAATTTCTTATCTCGGCACGCCCTATTTCTTTACATTTGGTATCAGAGCTAGGTTCCGATCCTGGAAATGGGTTATGGCGGCGTGCGGATCGAGATCGAGAAGTTTTACGGAAGTTTATTCGATCTATGGAAGATGAAGATGGAGGATATGTTGATTGATCGAGATCTATGATCTGCGATCGAAGATGATCCTCCCATTCCTAAGGTTGTAGAGAAGGATGCAAGCGCATCGAAGGGAAAATCTGCCGAGGCGACTGCAGATGTTGCAGCGGAGGCTGCGGGGTGGACGAAAACCGATCGGAAGGCAAAGGGCCTGATCCGGTTATTCCTAGCAGATTCAATTTTGACTAACGTCATGGAGGAGACATCAGCACGAAGTCTGTGGCGTAAGTTGGAATCCCTCTAGCAGAGCAAGTCCCTGGTAAACAAATTGCTCTTGAGGAAGAAATGGTATAAACTTCGGATGCGTGAGGGCGATTCGTTTCCAGAGCACTTGACTCAATTCAATACCATTGTGAGTCAGTTAATCTCTATTGGTGAGAAGATCTCGGATGAGGATAGAGCCATCACCTTGTTGTGCTCGCTGCCAGATTCATGGGACAATCTGATTGTCGTGATTGGGGGGAGTGGAGACAAGGAACAGTCATATGATACTGTATGTGCAGCTCTTTTATCTGAGGAGACTAGGAGAGGAGGTTCTGAGGCGACGAGCAAAGGTGCTTTGAGTGTTATCTAGATCCCGTACTCAACGAAGGGAGAGCAAGCATGGTGGATATCGAGATAAGTCTCGAGATAGATCCAACAGCCAGGAGTGGGAGAAGAGTAAGAAGCCCGTTCGGTGCTGGAAGTGCAATGAGACTGGTCATGTGAAGTCTCAATGTCCGAACAAGGTCGTTCAGAACAAGGAGACACCGACAACTTCTGGAACAAAGAAGGAGGGCGACGCCGGTGACATGTACATCGCTACCGCGTGCGTTGCTCAGAAAGATTCTGATATATGGTATGTAGACACAGGAGCATCATACCACATGACCCCTCATAGGCACTGGTTCTGTGAGTATGAGAGGTTTGATGGTGGAGATGTCATGCTGGGTGATGATTCTGCTGTGCAGATTATTGGGCGTGGCAAGGTGATGTTGAAGTTGTCTAATGGGATCACAAGGTCTCTTCCCAATGTGATGCACATTCCAGGGATGAGTAAGAATTTAATCTCGGTGGGTTCCATGGCGGATGCTGGAGTGCACTTCAGCTGTGACAAGCAATCTTGCAAAATGACAAGAGGGGCAATGGTGATTTCCAGTGGAGTGAGACATGGAACACTGTATACTCTACTTGCTGATACATTGGTCCCAAGTAGAAGCTCTTATCTATGAGAGCCAGGAGGTTGACCAGGAGGAGGTGTCCAGGCTGTGGCATCATCGGCTTGGGCATATCAGTGAGAAGGGGATGTCGGCCATGGCATCTGGTCAGATCGTGGAAGGGGTGCCGGAGTGCTCCACAAGCCTTGGGTTCTGTGAACATTGCCTACTTGGCAAACATACCAGAGTAAGTTGTCGTGGGACGGGCACGAGGGCAACTGAAGTACTGGAGTTGATACACAATGATGTGTTTGGGCCAACTCCAGCTCCATCACTTGGCGGCGCAAGGCACTATGTGTACTTCACTGATGACCTCTCATGTTACTCCTGATCTATTTTCTCAGGTCCAAGTCAGAGATTCTGGACAGGTTTAAGGAATTTAAGAACCTAGTGGAGAACCAGTTGGAGAGAAAGGTGAAGGTCCTCCATTCCGACAATGGAGGTGAGTACTGCTCTGATGCTTTTGAGCAGTACTGTACTGAGCAGAGGATTGCACGTCAGAAGACCACACCGTATACTCCAGAGCCGAATGGAGTGTCGGAGAGGCTGAACAGAACCTTGATGGAGAAGGCCAGGTGCATGCTCAGTTGGGCAGGCTTGGGGAAGGAGTTCTGGGCTGAAGCAGTGGGGATTGAAAATTACCTGAAGAACAGGTCCCCTACATCTGTTGTGGAGGAATGTACACCCTTTGAAGACATCTTCAAGAGAAATCCAAATTTGGCCTATGCTCGTGTGTTTGGGTGTGATGCATATGTTCACATTCCAAAGGAGAAGAGGGGAAAGCTTGATGTTAAATCTGAGAAGTGCATCATTGTGGGTTACAAAGAAGGCATAAAAGGGTACAAGCTTTGGAACCCTGTGCCCAAGACTGTAACATTCAGCAAGGATGTGGTGTTTCATGAAACCAGTCCACAAGCAGTCACACAAGCTGAGAAGGCTAAAGAAGCAGAGAAAGAGACAGTGGTGGTGGAAGGAAGTTTTGAGAAAGGAGATACCATTGTTGGGGCTGAATCTGATTCTGAATCAGATGATTTGGAGGTGGTGAGAAGTGCTGACGAGTCAGAAGATGAAGCTGAGGAAATTCCACTGTTGAGGAGATCAACAAGGGAAAGAAGGGCACCAGTGAGATATCCCCAATGTGCAGTGGCTGCACAATGTTGCCTGAGTATGCTTGGTGAAGATCCAACCTCTGCCAGTGATACTAGATCAAGGGTTGATTCAAATCAGTGGGAGCTATCCATGGTGGATGAAATGGAGTCTCTGAGGAAGAATTAGACTTGGTGTCTGTGTAAGCTTCCAAAGGGGAGGAAGGCCATTGGAAGCAAATGGGTTTTCAAGCAAAAGGTGAAGGGTGATGGCACTGTGGAGAAATACAAGGCAAGGTTGGTTGCAAAGGGATTCTCCCAGGTCGAAGGTGTTGATTATGATGAGATATTCTCACCGATAGCCAAGATGACGTCGATTAGACTGGTACTCTCTATTGCAGCTGCGCATGACTTAGAGATCGAGCAGATGGATGTGAAGACGGCGTTTCTTCACGGTGATCTGGAGCAGGAGATATACATGAAGGAGCCGGAAGGATTCGAAGCCAAGGGCAAGGAGGATCAGGTTTGCAGGCTGAAGAAGTCCCTGTATGGACTAAAACAATCTCCGAGGATGTGGAACTAAAAATTTGACACCTACATGCTGGAGTTAGGTTTTGAAAGATCGAATTCGGACCACTGTGTGTACATCCAGAGAAAGGGAGAGCAGTTCATCTTCCTGACACTTTATGTAGATGATATGCTACTGGTGGGCAAAAGTGTCAGGATGATCCAACAAGTGAAGAAGCTGCTCTCAGCCAAATTCGAGATGAAGGATTTTGGGCCAGCAAGTGTCATCTTGGGAATGCAGATTTCCAGGGATCAAAGCAAGAAGAAGCTTTGGTTGGGGCAACAGAGGTATGTCGAGGAGATGTTGAAGAAGTTCAATATGATGGACTACAAGCCAGTGGGAGCACCAATGCCAGTTGGGTGCAAGTTATCTGCAGAGACATGGCGAAGGTCCCTTATGCTAGTGCTGTGGGAAGCTTGATGTACGCCATGGTCTGCACTCGCCCTGACATTGCTCAAGCAGTGGGAGTGTTGAGCCGGTATATGGCTACACAAGGAAAGGAACACTGGAACGTTGTGAAGCGTGTGTTCAGGTATCTCTGAGGAACTTCAAATTACTCCCTATGTTTTGAAGGTGCTGGTGAAGGAGGAGTCCTGGACGTGGTTGGGCACGTGGACTCGGATTGGGGAGGTGATCTGGATAGCAGGAGATCCACCAGTGGGTACGTGTTCACACTATTTGGAGGTGCAATCAGTTGGATGAGTCAAAGGCAATGCGTGGTGGCACTCTCGTCGACGGAGGCAGAGTACATGGCTCTTACTCATGCAAGCAAGGAGGCCATATGGCTGAGAAGGATACGTTTGGAGCTCAGGTTTGAGCAGGGGCCAGTGAAGCTGTGGTGTGACAGCCAAGGGGCTATTCAGCTAGCCAAGAATACAGCCTTCCACGCACGAACCAAACACATTGACATCAAGTATCATTTCAGCGGGGAGAGGGTGGAGAAGAAGGTAGTTCGACTGGAGAAGGTGGACACGATGGAGAACAGCTCTGATTTTCTTACCAAGGCGGTTCTTATTGCCAAATTTCAGTGGCGTGCAACGGCCGTAGGGTTGAAGTGGATGGTTGGAGGAGCAGCTCTCGTCGGAGGAAGATGTTCACCAAGTGGGAGAATGTTGGAGTTGGAGAACACTTCTGGTCAGGGTTCGTCGAACGACGTTCGACGAACGGAGAAGGGTTCGTCGAACGGCGTTCGACGAACGGAGAAGGGTTCATCGAACTCCGTCTGCGTTCGACGAACGAGTCCGTAATAAAAAAAGCTGTCTTAGCGGATGCTTCTAAACCGTCTCAGCGGGTATACATGCCGTCTCAGCGGATGTTGCTGGACTGTCTCAGCGGATATTCATGTCGTCTCAGCGGATGTTGCTGAGTCGTCTCAGCGGATGTTGTTGAACCGTCTCAGCGGATGTGGTTCTGAGTCCGGTTTGGCGCCCTATTTAAAGGGTGCGTAACCCTGGTTTAGGGTTAAGCCAAAAGTGTGCAACAGTGTTTTTTGAGCGGTTGTTCTTGGCGGCGGTTCCTCTGTTCTTGTCGGAAGAGGATTGAGTGAGGTTGGATGGGTTCCTTGCTCCTTGTAACCTTGTAAGCTGTAATCCGATTTGGTGAATAGAACATTGTGAAGAGGAAGGGGAGAGGGGACGTAGCCCGGATTGGGGTGAACCACTGAAAAATCTGTGTGTCTTCTGTGATTGATCTGTGTTCTTTGTGAATTATTTTCTTTCGAATTTCTCGTCTCGGCACACCCTATTTCTTTACATCAGGCTCAATAGCCTTACAAATCTCAGGCTCAATAGCCTTACAAATCTCAGGCTCAATAACCCTATAATCTCAGGCTCAACATCCCTACAACTCAGGTTCAACAACCTTACAATCTCAGGCATAGTGCCCCACAAGCTCAGAACAATACAGTTCCTACAAAGGTTATAAGTATAAATTACAACAGTTGACAACAGTGATATTGTCTTCTATTGCTTATGCACAGCTGGTGCAACCTTGAAGATGGGCGGAATGAAATCTTCAGACCTACTCCAATCTGATCCTTCCCTTTAGTAGAAGAGAAAAGATCACCTTGCTCGTCTGGATAGAAGAGCTATCTTCTCTCCTTGTATATTCTTGATGGTTCAGTAAGCAGAATGAGAGAGCTCTTGAAAGCCGTCAATGAAACAGTAAATGGCTCTCACACTTTTCAGCACTTAGCAATTCAACAACAACAACAACCAGACCTTCTGAGATGCCTTATCATGTTCTTTTATTCTCCTCCCATCTTCAACGACTCTTAGATGGACCCTGACACATCATGGAGAATGATAACATACTTTTTCTAGATTTACAGCTGTTTGCGCCAAAAGAAAATCCCTCCAGTGTCGTCTTTCAGATTTGAATCTGTCTCAGCGGTTGGGCTGAGATAGCCTTCAGTCTCAGTGGTTGAGCAGTTTTCATCTCAGCGGATCCGCTGAGACAGATTATCCTCTTAGCAAATTGTGTCAATCTACAGCTCAGCTGAGGCAGACCCCTTCTCAGTGGCTCCTGGCCTAGTCTCAACGGTTCAGCTGAGACAGTGAGCTCATCTCAGCGGTTTTGACAGTGAACCACTAACATTATTCCAATGCTTGGAATATCTTAACCCTGCACAGTAATGCTGCAAAATGCAGTTTATCAAATACAATATGTACTTAGCATTGTGTATGATGCCTCTTCAAATCATGGGAATATTCAGGGCAATATTCCCAACAGAGAGCCCTCAATTATTTAATTCTCTAAATTCAGATGGCCTCATAAGGAATTAAATATGTAACGACTCAATAAAAATCATAAAGAAATTTCCATCTTGGGACTTGAATATTTGGATGTATTCATCCTTCTTTATTTGTTGTCGTCCAATGAATACAAGTCCAGAGAATATAGAATAAATGATCTTTAATTAAAGGGCATGATAGGAGGCAGTGTATATTCCCTATATATCAATTTCCAAGAAAGTTTGCGCAATAAATGCAGTTTTTCAATCGTCTGAATGATTAGCAGTCTTCATGATGATATCTTCGAGATAGTCTAGACGACATGTGATCTTCTCATCAATATCATTGATATACAACAGTGTACATGATTTAACTTAGTCTTTAATTCAAATTGTTCCTTCAAGTCGATATTGTCAAGATCGTCTACACGATATGCTTTCTGTCTGCTTGACTTAGTTTAATCTTCAAAATCAAATGGCTTCAATATGATATCGCCGAGTCTGTCTCGATGATAAGCTTCCTCTATGCTTGACTTAACTCAATCTTCCAAATTGAATAACTTCTTCAAGATGATATCGTCGAGACTGTCTCAACGATAAGTTTCCTGTCTGCACGACTTTTAGCTTGGACATAAAACAGTATTTTACTTAGATAATTTTCTGACTTCTTTGCAGTTTGGATTCTAATAATATAGAATTGATTTACCTGTCACATAAAGAACTAAAGATCAATATCAAAAATAAATTTGCTTATCTATATTTGTGTTCCTTCTTCAAATCTGAAAATATTAAAGGCAAATTTCCCAACAATCTCCCCCTATTTGAAGAAGCCAGAACTCTCAAATAATTGATAAGCTTGGGAAAATAAACTTACTCAAGAATGATCAATATATAAAATTAGGGCAATTGACACTTCCATAAACATTGTCCAAAACATGATTTTAAATTAGACACAATTGAATAAACATAGAGTTGTGCATGTGTATCTCTAAATTTCATGTTCTTTATCATTCTTCCTGGATAGTTTTGCCTTTGCTAGATGTTCCTACCTTCCCAGATTTATCAGCCTCAACCTGCTTTTGCTTTTGTCTTTCAAAGTAGTTGTATGGCTTTGGATAGTATCTGTGAGGTGCATGTGCAATATCCTTAACTGAGGGATCACCCATTTTGATTTTTATCCAGTAATCTCTTTTGCTAGCTTCAACATTCAAAGTAGTTGTATGGCTTTGGATAGTATCTGAGAGGAGCATGTGCAATATCCATAACTGAGGGATCTCCCATTTTGTTTTTTGGCCTGTAATCTCTTTTGCATGCTTCAGTTAACTCATATTTTTGCCATCCTTTAGAGCTGGTGAATTTACCTCTATTAATCCTACCTTGCTGATAGAGTGCCTAGGCTTTTAGTATAGTTGCCCTTGAACAGGGACCTCATTCTTCAAAGTTAGGATTCTTCATTAACTCATCCTTTCTTCTTCTTTTAGCTTCCTGCTCTTCATTATCAACATGTTTCCTCTTGCTCTTCTTGCCTTGTTCACTGGAGGACTCATCAACAAAATAAGTTTGATAGTTTTCAGGTTGGTCATACTGTTCTGGAAATTCCTCTTCTTCTTGAATATATTGGGGTCCTTCAGGTATCATATGTCCCTCAGGGAGAGGATGTTGATATGGTACCCCATTACTTATAGTGTCAAGTCCCACAGATAATCTGACTTCATTTGACAATCACATGGCATGATGACTTGATAACATCTACCCCTTTCTGGCTTCTGCAAATAGCAGTTTAGAAATTGTATTTTTTGTGATCTTTAGTTTCTTAGAAAGAAGGGTATTCATATTTCAAATTGCATCCATGAGCGTTCCTTGAGAGGTTCTTACCCACTGATTCAGTGGAGAAGAGAGTTGTTCCTGAGTTACATGAAACTGATGATGTAGGGTCTCACCAGTGTTGTTGATAAGCTCTTGAGAGACATAAGCACAGTCAAATATTCTTTGAAGTACAGTGTTAATTGCATCTTCTAGATCTAAAAATGTCGCATCTTCTAGATCTACAAATGTCACATCTTGATTATGGATTATGGATTATTGGTTGTCTCTTAAGACATCCATTCTATCCAGTATTGTATTTAACTATCGGCCAATCAGTATTATAGCCTCATTTATATGTGCAATCTGTGCACCTGTGTCTGACACAACATTTGTTGCAGTATTATATACATTTGTATTTTGAAAATTCATATGATGAATTTCTTCTTATTTAAGCTATCAATCCTGTTAAATAAGTTGTCTTTACAGTCCTTAACAGCTCTATCCACATATCCCTCAAACTTTAATCTCTACCTTTCAAATAGAACTTCCAATTGAAGAAGTATATCTTGAGCAGTGGGGGTTGGAGGTCTAGGAGAGAATTCTGTATTTCTAGTGCTTGGTGGTGTGTACTATAGAATGTCGTGAGCAAATGACTCCCCCTGCATGGGTACGATCATTAGAATAGAGGGCTGCTCATCTCCACTGTCATGAGTACTGGTATGCTCATCAATGTCTATGGGCTCTTCCAAGGATCTTTCAAAATTTCCAGGCTCTTCAAAAACCTCTTGTCCATTACTGGGGCTTTTCATAGATTCATCTCCTTCAATAGTCAGTTCTGTCCTTAGCAATGGTCAGAACTTCTTCCATGGTGACATCCACATCAGGGTCTAGTCACATTCTGTTAGATGTGTCTTCATCATCTCTTAAGTTCTCCCCCTCAATAAGTGCAGGGTGTGCCTGAATAGCTGGAGGAACTTGCTCAGAATTTGTTGCAGCAGCACCTTAAAGGGATGACTCACCTACTTCCTTCATAGAGAATTTCTTCTCCCACATGCCTACAGTCTTTATATCCATCCTTGTAAGATAATGGAGAGGAGTTGTTTCAGTGTCTTTTAGATAGAGAGGAATGTAATGCTTAAGGTATAGTGAGAGGATTCTGCCAAAATTAGGAACCTTTAGATTTTCCTTGATCTTATCAAACAAAACTTTGCCCCAATTTGTTCTCTTTTCCAGGATAACTCTTACCATTAATTCAAACATCCCTTTGGAAATCCTATCATGGGATCCTGTTTTACACAACAACACTTTCCCACAGATATCTGTGAAAAGTTTGCCCTGCATGTTCATCTTCATCCTTATAGACTTACATAAGGCTATTCTTCATATCCACACCACTTAAAGCCTTCTGATCGGTCATCAGTATTTATAGAGTCTTCTTCTTCATCATCATCTAGGATAGTTAATTGTAGGGCTTTAGTCAAGCTGGTAGCAGTGATTCTCAAATGCTGTCCAATAATAGTAGTAAGAAATGGCCTTGCCAATCTTGCTTACTTGGGCATTGTCATATAGTTTAGAGACGACAACATTGTAGAGACGGGTTGGATCTGTGAGAATGAATTCATGTTCATAGGCATATAATTGGGTGATTACCATGTCTAAGCCTTCATTTGCATCTTGAAATCCATCTTTCACTAATTCTCCACCAAAGTTCATCTTGTCTTCAGACTGCTTTGGCGCCATAGATAATCGTCGAGAGGAAGATGAAAAAGTTGAAATTATAGGGTTTGTGTGTGTGATTCTCTATATTTTCAGTGTGTCTCATACATAGTAACATGTATTGGGAAGATAAAAGGGCGCTTACCCGTCAAAATCTTTTTGTATGCTTTTGGAAATCTCAAAATTGCAGCAAAATTATGATGCTGACGTGTCTATTCACGTCGACATGTCGTCTAGATTCAGTCATGTCATGGAGTATATCGTCGAGAATGAAGTAGTGTCGTCGTAATCATCAAAATAATATTTGTCTTGCACAACGATTTTCTCCAGATGATTTTTCCCTCAAGCTTGGCTAAGTTTCAGTTGTCCTCACCAATGTTCTAAAGTCAAGCCGAATTCAACTTTACTTTTGCTAAATGACAAGTTTACTTGAAATTCTATCAACAGAGAAAATGTTAGACCTCTTTAGGGTGGACCTTGTGAGAGATCCAACCCATAATAATATAACCAAATACCTCTACATGTAGCAGATGGAATTCAACAAGAATTCAACATTCCCAATTCAATTTTGAATTGATTGAACTTAGATTCATCAAGGGGCTTGGTAAAAATATCTGCAATCAGCTATCTGTACTGACATACTCAAGGAAAGTGTCTTCTTTTTCCACATGCTCCCTGATGAAATGAAATCTAATTTCAATATGCTTAGTTATACTCTGTGCCACATGATTTTTAGCTATCGATATGGCACTAGAGGAGTCACAAAAGAGAGGGGTTCTCTTAATCTGTAAATTATAATACTCCAATTGGTGTTGAATCCATAATAATTGAGCACAATAGCTACCAGCTGAGATATAATCTGATTCAGCTACGGAGATGGCAATGCTATTTTGCTTTTTACTACTCCAGGACACAAGCCTTATCCCAAGAACTAATAAGTTCCTGAAGTGTATTTTCTGTCCTCCTTGTAACCATCAAATTCAGCATCTGAGTATCTATAAAGCTCAAAATCATTTGATTTAGCATACCAGAGTTCTAGGCTAGGAGTACCCTATAAATATCTCAAAATTCTCTTAACAGCTGAGTAGTGAGATTCCTTAGGGTTAACTTGATACCTAGCACAGAAAATGAAAGTGCATAGTGTGCCTTTGAGTATTCTCTAGAGGGGGGGGGGGGGGGGGGGGGGGGTGGGCAGCACAAAAAAGCAATGCAAATCCCCCTTTCCGGGATATTTACTCTTATTGGTGGCTATCCATTTTTATATGCCCACCTGCTCTCTAATTACTCTAAAATCCTGAGGTGGATTAATAAATTGACACGACAGACAAGTGTCGGTAATCAGTTGAGCATCGAGCCCTGCCTTCCTTAGTGACATTGTATTTCTTTATGTTATCTCTCAATCATGACTTGTAACTCCTAATGGGTCACTCCATACTTACTTAAGGTCCCATTATATACCACACCTGTACTTGCCAATGGACCACTCCTCTTATCATGTCGTTGTGACCCCGACTAGATGGTTTTACTAAACGCACCGCAACCCCTTTCTTCTAACTATATGTCACTAATTGATAAGCCATTAATCAATCCAAGACTTCATGACGACCTAGGAGTTAAAAAGTTTCTGAATTATGGTCTGGAGTGGTCTAAATCACATGAATCAATTTTTACTATTCGCAGACCAGCATGCCTTAAAGTGAAACCCCATGCCCTACAAGTTGGACTATATGTGTACTAACTAAGTACGATGTCATTTTAATTCCAGAGATTTGTATTGATGTCAAGGTTCTACGTACAAAATTTTTATAATATTCTAGAATTTATAATTCATTAATTAATTTCTCAAGTCATGATTCAACTACTATATTGTGAAGGAAGCATGCCATATACTCAAAGATTAATCTAACAAAATTCCAGGGCTTCCTACTGATATGAAAGGTCTAAACACAAAGTTTCACAATATTTCAGCAACTATATTTCATGGTATAAATTTCTCTAGTTATAAACTCAAATTGTACTTCGTGAAGGAAGCATGTCATATACTTAATAATTAATTCTAACAAAAATCTCAGAGCCTCCTACTAGTATGGAAAGTCTATAAATAAATTTCTATAACGATCCGGGAAGTATATTTCAGGTTAGGAATTTCTCAAGTTATAAACTCAGATTGTACTTTGTGAAGGAAGCATGTCATATACTCAATAATTAATTCTAACAAAATTCTCAGAGCTTCCTACTAGTATGAAAAGTCTATACACAAAATTCTATAACAATTCAACAAGTATATTTCCTGTTATGAATTTCTCAAGTTATAAACTCAAATTATACTTTGTGAAGGAATCATGCCATGTACTCACTGATTAATTCTAACAAAATTCTCAGAGCTTCCTATTGGTATAAACAGTCTACATATAAAATTCTATAACAATCCAGCAAGTATGTTTTAGGTTATGAATTTATCAATTTATAAATTCAAATTGTACTTTATGAAGGAAGCATGTCATATACTCAATGATTAATTCTAACAAAATTCTCAGAGCTTCCTACTTGAATGAAAAGTTTATGTTCAAAATTTCATTACATTTCAGTGAGCTTTGACCCTATATTTACTCACTTGGGTCTATGTGACCAAATTACGTGAAGTCAACTTTCTTAGGGGAAACTAATCCAAATGTTGATGATTTTCACTATAGAGTATTGTATTATGATCCTAAGTGCATGAATTAAATTTCATGAAAGTTGACAAAGGGAAGACTCTTAAACTCTCAAGTAAACTCTAGTGTTCCATGGTCATGCTATATGCACCCCAATTCCCTTGCTCTTGCATGTGAAACAACTAACATGCATAGATCCAAATGACCTACAATTTTAACCAGAGCCTATTATGTACATCACCAACCTTCCAAATCACTGACCTTATACAACATATGTGGTTTATTAAATTTCTACTAAAACCTTGGAGAAATGTGCCCCAAAAATTCTGATTTTTGGGCTCATAGTAGATCTAGGGTACATTCACACATGGTTAAATTTTCATCCTCAAATCAATTACTAAATAGAAGTTATTCATATTTTCAGGTATGTCCTTCACTTAGGACAAGCCTTACTAAATCTAACCTACAGAGAGTTGTAGGGCTCCAAATGGTGTGATCTCACTCTTTGCAGATTGTAGACACAAAGGCCTATAAAAGTTATCTCTACCTACTTTTCATTGTAGGGCATCTAAGGGCCTCAAAATTTGTGTACAACCATGTTTATTTCACTAGGACAAGACAACATTTAGTGTGACAAAAATGAAATTTCTTCTATGGCTCATTAAAACATGGACCATCTCATAAGCAAAAATCCAATTAAGCCAAACACTTCAGCAATGTCTAATATGAAAGTGCACAGAGTACCTCTGAGAATACTCTAGATGGGGGGGGGGGGGGTGAATAGAGATTTAAAAAAAATTCTATCCTATTTATGCAAATGCAATAAAATACTAAGGGTTATGATTCAACAAATCCTTACACAGAATAAAACAAATGTTGTTTTAAATAAAGCAAGAAATGTAGTTAAAGAAATAGGTACAACACAAAAATTTCACACCCAGAAGACACACAGATTTTATAGAGGTTCCCCAAAATATGGGTATTCCTCTCTTCTACCACCTGGTAGGAATGCACCACATGTGCCTGAGTCTTTTGTTAAGGAGACTCTTAGAATCACTGATCTTTTGATAAGGAGATCATGAACCAGACAAATCTTTTGATAAGGAGATCTTGAACCAACCAGATCTTTTGATAAGGAGAACTTGAACCAGACTTTAGATGGCTTCGACAGATACTTCCTTCTGAGTTGAGATGAAGTAGAAGCTGCATCAACTTCTCAAAGTACTTCGACAGGTTCTTGGCCTCTATGTTGATATCTATTCTACGTAACGTCAACTTAAATTACTTCGACAGAAGGTTTGAACCACTTGGACTTCTAGTCAGAGTAGCGTCGACATTAACTAGATATTGCGTCGATTTCTATTCAACCCAAATGTTAACTTTGCCCAAATTGTGCTTCTCTTGATCTGGTCTTGACAATCTAGGTTGAGTGTGACACCCTAAGACATCTAATGACTAGATTACCCTCACTATACAATGGGTAATTCAACCTAAGGGATAAAATCACTTGTTAGATAATTTGTTAAGTTAAATCAAAGGGGTTTTCCTAACAATCTCCCCTATTTATTTTAACAAATTTTACAGATTGAATAAAGTGATTTTACACATTCCTTGTATATAAACAAAAAATACATTCAAGACAGCATCGACATAAGAAAATGACAGACTATAATCACAAGCCATTTTATTCAATTGTCAAGAACTAGATATAAATCACCATAGTTGTTTTTCAGGAAGTATAAGACTTTACAGAGTACCTGAGCTTCATTGCTCCTTCTTAGGAGTTCTTCTTTTCCTTGAAAACACTTTTACCTTCCTTCGAGCAATGTTCGAAGGCTCATCATCTTCAGGATACATTGTTGTTTCTTCTGTAATAATGTCTTTGGGAAGCTCCCACTGAGATTGTGCATTTACTTCAGCCTGCTGGGCAGCTTCCTGAGCAATCTGAGCTACTTCATCTAGCAGATTTTCATTCTGAGGCTCCCCATGAACAACTGCTGTACTTGCATCTACCATCTCTATATTCAGATTCCTTTGAACTTCTATAGCAGGCTCCCCCTGATTATCTGGGAGTTCCCCATCATTTGTTGGAGCAGGCTCCCCCTGAGTATCTGGGAGATCCCCCTAATTTACTGCTACTATTTCCTCCTCATTCTTATTTTCTGGTGCAGGCTCCCCCTGGACCTATGCATCTTGAAATGTAGTAACTTTGTCAGAGCAGGAGAGACATTAGTATGGCCACCCACCTCTAGGACATGCCTTTCTTCCTCCAGAATGTTCTCCCCCTTCTTAACCTTGCTGGCAAGAGAGGCTTAGAACTCTTTTGTGACTATGGAGGAAGACATTAAGTCCCTGAGACTCTGGAGGGACCTTTTAGAATCTAATAATTCAGCCTACATTTGTGAATATTTCCTGTCAAACTTTCTTGCCTAAGAGGCCATTAGATCTGCAAAGGTAGAGGAGGCAAGGCCAACTGCTTAGGAGATGACCTGCTCAAGGTCAATTTGAGGGATATGAGAGGTAGATGGAGGAGGTGATGGAGGGATATCTTCTTGGATAGGGGAGAGAGCATGGTAGGTTTTAGGTGAGACATGAATTGGTGGTGGTGGAGGTAGAGCAAAGTGAGAATCTGGGGTAAAAATGGATGGTATAGATTGAGGGATTTATTGTTGTTGTTGTTGTTGTTGTTGTTGTTGTTGAGGAGATGACTGAACTAGAACATCATCGGGAGGGAGATCTGGAACTATGTCTAGAGGAGCTTGAGAGGGAGGAGAAGGAATACTATCCCTTAGAGGATCTGGTATTTGCCTTTCTGAATCTTGAGGAGGAGGAGATGGAGGAGGTGAGGATGGAGCTTGACCAGGATTTAAGATTTGTCTAGTCCACTTAAAGAAGATCCCAATGTTGATTCTTTTTCCTGGTGGAATTGGCACTCCTTTGGATTTGCAGTCCTCTGGATTGTGTTGGAGGAGAATTTGGCTCATTATTCTCATGTAGGAGTTCTCTTTGTGCGCATACTTATGGCCAATCATTTTCAAGAGGCATCTCCCCGAGTTTATTTTCTTTTCTAGAATCAGAGCTCCCATGATTTGTAGTTGTTGTTTGGGTATAGCATCATGTGCTGATATCTTGCACAACATCACATTTCCCACTATGTCTGCCAGAAATCTACACTCTTCTACCAGATCCACTTTTTTAGATTTATGGGTCTTTCTTTCTTGAATTGCATTATTTATAATGTCTTCTTCGTCTCTTCCCTAGACAACTCATCAGAAGCCTCTCCTATGGTTAGATCAAATGTTTGAGATAGCATTTCCTCTGTTATGCTGATATCTTTTCAAAAAATTCTGTCATGAGGGAACTATTATCCCCTATTTGTACTATATCTTTGAACTCTGTCAACTCTACATCAAGTATTTTACATCTCACGGAGATCAGCTTGGTTAATCCTGCTTTGTAAAATAGACCAAGGATGGCCTTGAAGCTTTCTGCAGCAGCATTGAATGAATCTATGTCGACATCAAATCTAGAATTAACCTAGGGTAAAGCTATTTGATCGATGGTACCTGCAAACACAAAGTGAAAATGAGAGAGAGAGAGAGCAGCATGGGAGAAGTGGAGAACAAGAGAGAAAGAGTGCAAGGTGAGGAAAATTTGAAAGCACAATGATCTCGGCGCTGAGGTTGCTTAAGAGAAGACGATTCATCGCAACTTACGGTTTATCTCGATGCACCGTCGATAATTATTATTATTTGACGCGCAAAAAGAAGCCGAGAAAGCTTCTAGAAGCAATTCTGAGCGCAGTAATATCAACGTTGCGTCAAATAATATTCGACGTAATCTGGAGATGTTTAACAAACCTTAAGTCGACATTGTCCGGTCGACGTTACGTCGATTTTAAATTGAAGCAACCTCAGCTTTGGCCAGCAACCAATAAGACAACGCATGCAAACATCGAGTAGAAGTCGATGGTGCGTTGACTTCTATTCGACGCACCTCTGAATGAACAGATTTATTTCCTTAGAAAACTCTTGCTGATTTTCCCAGCAATTTTGTTTATTGAAAATAAGTTTATGTTACTAAATTTATAAACTATAAGGATGATTTAAGGCAAAAATTACTCTCTTGGATGAATTGTGTTCCTTATTCAAGACCTACATCTTTCTTCCCACTCCATTTTCTCCTGAGTGGGACCGTCCCTAACCCTGCACAAGTAATTCAAATATTAGAAGGGACCCAGGTTACCTTAGGCCCTTTGCTTTTACCATTGTAGGGTTCAATGAAAGAATATAAAGGTCTTTCCTGATACCCTTTGGGATGATAAGGGATGGGTTTCCCAAACCTATGTTGTTATTCTGATGTTTGAAATGTGTGTAGAATGTATCTAGGTATAATAGATCAACAGAATGTTTTATTATCCTAGGTTTTGCTTTAGCCTTTTGGTTGTGGTTATTTAATTTCTCTACATTGTTCTTGCCTATGGGTTTTCTTTCTTATTCGGATATATTTTATTGGGTTCATCTATCCTATCTGAGTAACTACCAGCCTTACCCTTAGATGATGTATTTTTCTCACTTGGTTGGTACTCACTAGGTCTAACAAATGACACTTGATTTTTCCAGGCAGGTTTCCTAGATGCTTTTATGCTGGTGGAGGGCTGTGCTCCTAACCCTAGGTGATTAAATCTCATAGAGAGATTTTCTGTGATATCTTTGAGCTTCTGACTCCTCCCATTGAGTGAGTCCTCAAAGGACTTTGCCTTTGCTAGCTCTTCTTTTAATTTTATGTTTTCTTCTCCAAGTTTAATTAATTCTGACTCTTTATTATTAATTTCATTTGTTAGATTTTGATTTCTTAGGTATATTTCATATTTCTTAAGGTTTTCTATTTCTGTCCTAGCTGCGTCTAATTCTCTTACTACCCGAAGATGATCAATACAAAAATCTTTAAAACAAGTTTAAAATCATCTGAACTAAAATCAAAATCATCAAATACAATTACCAGTTCATCTTCATCATCTGATGACATCCCTAGTGCCATCATGCAGGCTGCTTCTGCTTCTGCTTCATCATCACTTTCAGATGATGAGGAGCTTAACTTTGCTTCTGAGTCACTCCATGTTTCAGCAATAAAGCCCTTGAAGTTCTTCTTGTCTTTCCCATTTAAAGACTTCTTCTTCTTTTCATCCTTTTTGCTGCTTCTGTCCCTTTGTTCTTGTGGGCACTCAGGAGCTATGTGTCCTGGTCTATTGCAAGTAAAACATATAATCTCCTTCTTTGGAGTTTTATCATACCTAGGCCTTGAGTCTCTTTCTCTTCTCCTTGAGTCTTCTATCTTAGCCCATTTCTTGAATCTCCTTGCTAGGAGATTGAACATCTCATCTTCAGGAGTAGAGGGCTTTCCTTCAAAAGTTTTCAGAGCAAGCATCCTTTGGATAGGAGCTAGAGTGGTTTCCTTTTCTTCTGACTCATCCCTGTTCTTTAGTAGTATCTCATATGACTTATGCTTTCCCAGCAAAGCTTCAGTAGAGATTTCACTGTGGCACCTGGACTCTCTGATTGCCCAGATTCTTGAATCTCATGAGCTAGGGAAGCACATGAGGATTTTATCATTAATTTCAGTCAAGGATATCTCATCGTTCAAGCCTCTGAGCTCATTAATGATAATGCTGAATCTGTCATACATTATCAATAATAGATTCTACAGCTTTCTTCTGAAAGTTCTCATACTGGGATATGAGAAGAGACTTTCTAGCCTTTCTTTCATCCGAGCTTCCTTCCACCATTCTGGTGAGAGAATCCTAGATATCTTTTGCAGATTGGCATTCAGCAACCTTCTGGAAGATGTCTTCTGACATTGTTGAAACCAGAATGTTCATGGCCTTGTCATCACATGCCATTACCTTCTTCTCAGCATCTGTCCGCTCATTTCTTGGGACAGCCTCAGTTGTTGAAGAGTCTCATGCCTTTTGTCTAACTGGAGCCTGAGGACCTGTGAGAAGAACATTATAGATGTCTTCATCAATGGAATTCATATAAAGCCCAATTCTGGCCTTCCAGAATGTGAACTTATTCAAGTTACACATTGGGGGTCTTGTAGAAGCATAATCCTTAGTGCTCATTTTCTTTATAACAAATATTTGAAATAGAGAAATAAGTGTAGGAGGTCTTTTTGCTCAAGGTGTTAACCTTTTAATGATCAACCTCTCTCTGATACCAATTGAAAGTGCACAGAGTGCCTCTGAGAATACTCTAGAGTGGGGTGAATAGAGATTTAAAAATATTTCTATCCTATTTGTGCAAATACAATAAAACACTAAGTGTTATGCTTCAACAAATCCTTACACAGAATAAAATAAATGTTGTTTTAAATAAAACAAGAAAAACAGTTAATGAAATAGGGACAGCACAAAAATTTCACACCCAGATGACACAAGGATTTTATAGAGGTTCCCCAAAATATGGGTATTCCTCTCTTCTACCACCTGGTAGGAATGCACATCTTGTGCCTGAGTCTTTTGGTAAGTAAACTCTTAGAATCACTGATCTTTTGATGAGGAGATCATGAACCAACCAGATCTTTTGATAAGGAGATCTTGAAGCAACCAAATCTTTTGATACGGAGATCTTGAACCACTGAATCCTTTGGAAGAGGGATTCTTAAAACTCTTTTACAGTTGTGAATGAGACCACTACCTTAACTTTGACACAAACATGCAAGTGGGTAAGCCCAACATGCACTGGTCCAAATGGCCATAAACTTTTGCCATGGACTACATTTGGCCTGATCTACCATACAAAGAAAATTTGAGTGGATTTGGACCATTTTAGCCCAAGATTTAGACTATACAAGCAAAATAAAATGTTGTACAAAATCTTATAAACATTATTTCCAAAAATTTCCAATTTTTCGCTGAGGGTACTTTAGGGCATGACTCATGTATGCCCGAAATTTGAAGTCATTTAGACTTATTTATCTCTCAAATTTAATTTTTAAAGATCTAGGGGCCCATTTGTATATGTCTCACCAAAATGAGTGTTCAGAGTGCTACAGTGCTCCAAATCACCTCAAACAAATTTCTAATTATTGTTAATTTCATAAACTACAATTTTTATTCAGGGTGTAATTTCTGTAGAGGCCTTTAGGGGCCCTAAATAAATTCACCAAGGTCCTGCAATATGTGTGACAGAAATTTCACTTACCATATTATATCATTTAATGGTCTGCCGATAAACATTTGATCAAATCCAACGGCCAAGGTTATGTTGGATCGTTCGGCGCCCTTAGAGGGGGGGTGAATAAGGGTTTTCAAAAAACTTAAGATTATATTTAGAAAACTTTGAAATAATGCAATATTAAAACAATAAGAAGTTTTGTAAAAACAAAAGAAGAGACATGCTTTATTAATATCAAATAATGTTTTACAAAACTTGACTTCTATGACGCCAGAAATCTAAGGCGACTAGTAAAACTCTTTTTCGTTTTCTATACCGACTCGTATCCCCACGAACCGGTTGGCTTTAGCCGATCTCTCCCCAGATACGGCCTCAAGCCGCTCTAGCCAATCTATCCCCAGAAAGGCCTCGAGCACCCCCTAGATCTACTCCCTAGACCTAGTCGCCAACACGAGGCGAATTACTCCCTAAGTCTAACCCAGACCTCGTCGCCAACACGAGGTGAATTAATGAACCGTTTACAAGAATTAGAAATAAATTAAAAAGACAAACAATAATATAAAACTCCCTCTATGTGGATCTCCTGGAGAAGTGGACGAAGGCCCGCAGAGTATGATCGTATTCGATGTGGCCTTTCGTCACGATGATGATGCGTGTTGAATTCTTCTCCACGGATCTCCTTCAGCTTTTCAGATATGTGGGAGTATCTCTCTACAACTTCCTCTCTCTGCTGTGGCACGAGGCTCTGGAGTTTAGGATCTCAAGAGGATGATGAATACGAAGGCAAGGGGTCCAATTTATAGCCTTCATGCTACCGCCGGCGCTAGCCCGGATTAGGCAACGTTTTGCGCGGCAGAATCTCCCATCCGCGGCAACCTCTTGCTCTATGCCTTAAGTGAGTCATGCTACCGTCGACGCTATCTACTACTGCCGGCGCTATCCCTGTTTAAGAAACTCTTTGCGTGGCAAGATCTTCAATCCGAGGCAACAATTCCAGCAAGCCTTCTGTGCATCGAGCTAGCGCCGGCGCTATCCACTATCGCCTGCGCGAGTGATCAGTTTGGAGTTGATGGCTCAATTTCGGGGGCAACCACCATATGTAAACCTTGAGTCATTTTGACCTGTTATCCTGCACACTTAGATCACACAAGATTAAATACACACATAGGATTTGTTATTCTCAAACCTAGGAGATGCGGAAGACTGTGTTCCAACAAACTCCCCCTTTTGATAATAACAAATCCATTAATGATAAATCAGATCATTAATCTATATAAGCATGAAGAAAACATATTTGTGTGTGTGTGAAAAGGATGACTTATGATAAATAATGATTATAGCACTTTAGTATTGCTCCCCCTAAATACATGCTCCCCCTATGTGAATGCTCTCCTAATATGTAAGCTATCATCTTAATTAATCATGTTGGGTTTTTATTTTGATAGCGGATTTTATTTATAGGTCTCCCCCTTTTGTAATTTATCATGTTAATTCTCCCCCTTTGTTATTAGCAAAAGTGGGTTAGGAGGCACCTACAGAGAAGTTTGATAATAAGATAAAGCATGATCGAGCTTCATTTTTAAGTAAATGATAAGGAGTTTTAGACTTGTCTTTCATTGAAAATGATCAGAGTTATGACTTATTTTATCCCTTTTGTTTGTAGTTCTCCCCCTTTTATATATCAGAGTTTAAGCAAAAATAATAATTTTCCCTTTAGGTAAGAGTTTTAAGCATAAAAAATAATTATTTCCAAGTAACCAGTCTACCCAGACAATATGTTAACACCCTAGCCCCGCACTAAGTGACGGATGGGCATGAGGAGCTGCAAACAAGCCGTAGGTTGGGGTGTTAGTCCCTTATGCAAACACTAGACAAAACTCAACCTAGCACTCTTTCCCCCCAGTGCCTCGCAAGGCCCCACTGGAACCCTCCCCGGTTAAGGACAAGACATGACTAGAGATAAGGTTATCTAATGTCTACAACCCTACGCCCCCGCTATGGTGAGAAATGAAGTCATGGATAACAATTATTGGAAACATTAAGCATTTAAATCTAATGGGAATTTTCATAGCATATGGATTTTTATTAGATAATAAAATACTCTTAGCTATATTGAAATGAATGAATCAGAGTTTGAGCATTGCGGAAGATTTCGAAAAAGAAACATCATAATACTAAATTAAAGTTTAAGTTTAAAAAGGAGATGTTTTTTTTTGAGTTTCCAAACTAACTTTATAGAGATAAGAGTTGAAGCATTTTGGAAGAAAGAAACAACATCCTTTTAGCAATGTTTCACTTGTTGGAAGAGCTTTTAACATACACGTTTATATTGAAAGAAGTTTGTTACTATAAAAATGATATATGAGTTAATTTCAAAAAGAAGATGTTTATGTAAATCATGTTTCAATGAAAATCTTTTATGGTTGACAAGAATAACCGAGCATGAAATAATACTATCACAAAGAGATTACTACAATGTTATTTCAATTCACAATTTCAAGTCATACCAAACATTGTAGAAAGCATGCTAGGTTATCTAGTGCATTTCATAAGTAAAGAGTAGTATAGAGTTTGCATTAGGATCCAATACTCATGAGAAGAAGTGTTATGGAAGATAATGATGTGCACATTAGTGTATTTTTTAGTAGAGTAAACAAATGTTTTAATCAAAAATACAAGTAATATGTAAAGTAAAGAGCACAATAAAACACAAATAATTTTATTTCCACTCACTTCAATGCACAAAGAAAAATGTACAACAACCAAGGTGCTCTGCACACACAATGCTCATTAAGACTTATCAGGGTGCAAAGTAGTGCTTGGGGGATCACATAATTTTATTCTTGTTTTTTTTATTGTGATCCGGTGTACTTAAGAAGAAGTGGTTTTTATTTTGAAAGAAAGTAATGGTTTGCGCAAGATACTTTACTATTCTTTCCAAGGTGCTCAACCTCACAATGCTTATTAAGACTTATCAGTAGGTTCAAGTAGTGCTTGGTGGAGATAACTTTGTTAAATTATTTCATGATTTTTTGTTTTGTGCAAAGTTCTCCGAATACACTTGTTTTGTAAACCAATAAGAAAGATAACCACTTTTCTTAATTTGTAAAAGTGCAAATAAAGGAGTGTAGGTAAGATATTTGTGCAATTTTAATTCATTGTACTAATACAAAACATACACAAGCATTCTTAGATTTAAACACAAATGTAGACAATGCCAAAAATAAGTGAGTGAATCAAGATCATTATCAAACATAAAACATTTACTCATACTTAGAGGCATGCTACGCATAGTTCTACACAACTTTTACAATATAATTGATGCACATATTAATAGATATATCTAAGCATGATGAAAACAATGTTCAAAGTAGTTTGAAATGATAAATCGCAACATTATAGAAGTACTAAAAAATATATTAAATCATGCTTGATTTTTACAATAAAGTCCATACAGTAATTTTTGATATTTTTGAAAAAATAATCTTTATTTAAAGTTTGAACTTATAAGATTGATCTTGGACTTCCCGAGGACTTCCTTGTGAGAGGTTCGCCCGGTACTAGGTGATATGATGGGATGATAGCCCAAATCACCGTTTCGCAAGATACAAGTAAAAAGTTAAGTTCAAAAAACTAACAATTGTTGATAATAATTTTTTTTTGTTTTATATTTTTGTATTTGATTTTTGCTTCATGAAATAGAATTTAAACAAATGACAAACCACAGGGCAAAATATATAATATTTTTGTAATTTGGCTTTTGTATTTTTGTATTTGATTTTTCAAAAAATAAAGAAACACATAAGTGCAAAACTAAGTAGAAAATATAGATTTATATATTTTAAGGGATTTTTAGAAATTTAAAAAATACAGAAAAATGAACCTCGACGCTAGCGCCGGCGCTAGCGCTAGCGTGGGAAACAGTAAGTGATTTTTTAGGGTTTTGAAAATTTTGATGCTTGGACTTGATTAGGTGTCCCATTAGTAGTTTCATGCTGAATTTTCAGATTTTTCGGAGATGTCTAGATAGTCCAAATTGCATGAAACATTAGCGATCTTGTATATGACTTTTCCAAATAAACTTTGCAAGTGATATATCTCATTATATCTCCATTTTAATATTTTAGGGCTTATATTTACCAATGTAGTTAGAAACATAAGCATGATTGTACATGAATGAACAAGTCAAATATGCATGATTTTAGAGATTCATAATAATGTTCACGCATAATCATACTAAGGATATGCCCTAGATGAGAATACCTGGTCTGTATATCTTGGTAATCAAATAAAGCCTAACATAGACACAAATATTCTTTAGGTGGCAATGTTAGAGTGATAAGTTTGAGATTAATGTTATACCAAGTTTTGATTGTGTTTCAACTTAGAGACCAAGAATGAAGTGATGATTTAATTTGATTAGATATCAAGATGATTTAAAGGTCTAAACTTGAAATAAATCACACTACACATAATATACCAATCATAGTAAGTGATTATAATACCAATGTGATAGATAATTCTTGATATGAATTATGATTTTAGAGAGTTTTAGCAAAAGGTATCAATAGATCATAGTGATGTTTGTGAATTCAATATTCATTATGAAGATAAATTCTTTCAATACATTTTAGTGATTTTCCTTTAATTAAGAATTTTGAATATATGTGATTTTTGATAGGTGAACAATAGTGATGGTTTAGATCATGTTTGACATCAAGGAGTGAACACAATATATTTTTTTGTTGTGAACAATGACAACCATATTGAAAGTTTGAACTTTTATTTAGATCTTGAATTTTCTTTAAGTAATTTCACTAAACCACTTGTTGGTGAAGGCTAAGAATCTTAATAGCCTAATAACCGGATTTAATTGAAAATATCTTATAGCAAATTTAAAGTTTGATTCATATGGATAATATAAGATATTTAGAAGCAATGAATATAAGAATAAAAGATAGGTCATCAAAATAAAAATATGATTTTGAATTTGATCAATTTGATTTTATAAACATATTAAGCTTTTAAGAGATAAGATCATATTTTCAATAATGTATAGGATGACCATGACATGATAGTTCAAAAGCAAAAGAAAATAAACAAAAAAAAAGGTTTAAGCATATCATGAAGTAGAGAAATGATATTTCATTTTTAATTGATTTCTACTTCATGCAAATGATGGGATACTAATGAGTAAGAGATTTAGGTATCCAAAGAGGACCGGGAGTAGTGGTTCCTTTGGGTACCCAAATATAGCGAGATGACTTTTGGGGAGACAAGTACGAATGGACCCTTTCAAGTGGAGTTGATGTTTCATCTTTAATTTTGGGTCTCCACTCATACTTAGGTTTAATATTATAATTTTGCATTAAATTTCCATATATATTAAATTTAGGCTTAAAATAATGATGACTATTGAAATCATTTTTCATAGGAAACTTTTGCAAATTTGATTTTAATTTTGAAGAAACATAGTTTTGTAAATGATGGTGATTTTGATTTACAAATCCTTTATGTTTTTTATTGCCATTATTAGACTTAGTTATGATATTCATATTCATGTTCAACTTGCTTTTGGATATTTCTTGATATTGAGAATTTGTATTTACAATTTTCATAAGCAAGTTGATTTTTGATTTTAATTCATCATTTTTAATTTTAAAATTATGTCTAGCTTTATTATAAGTGATTGTGCTATTTTTAAGAGTGGAAACAATTGAATCTATATGATCTTGATAGTTGTTTCTATATTCATCAAATGTTTCATCCATCTCTTTAATTTCAATTTTATAGTCCTTACACTTAGCACAATTACTTTTTAAAGATGAATTTTCTAAACATAATTTTTCATTTTGTTCTCTTATAAAAATAATTTCTTTTTCAAGTTCCTTAAGTCTTTCCTTAATAATATCATAATCAAAACAAGGTTTTGTGTTTTCAAGTAAAGGACAAGATGGTGAAAACATATCACAATTAGATTCTAAATTAACATTAGCTTTTAATCTCTTATTGTCTAAATGTAAATTTTAATAGTGATTTTCAATTTCTTGATCTTACGTTTAGCAGTTTTTAGTATATTGAGACTAGAAATGGAAGTTATCACACAAGAAGAAGATTTAGTTTTCCTTACAGCGCTATTGGAGGAGGCAGATTGTGAACATGCAATTCCTTCGTCATCTTTTAGTTCTTCCTCCATTATGGATGAGTTTTCATCTTCTTTTTCTCTTGATGTGTTGTTCTCCTTTTCTATTTCAATATTCTCCATGGCTTCGCTCCGAGAGAGATCTTCTTGAATGATTATGGATGCTTGTACGTTCTTTTCCTCCTGTGTTTGTTCCACACCTGCGAGAGGAAGATCATACATTTCTTCAAGAAAGCGCCATATTTTGTATGCACTAGAAAAGCAATATATGAATTTGAAGATTTCATTAGATAGTGCACAAAATAAATAGTGTTTGGCTTTGGCATTTAGCTGACGTTCTTTGTTATTTGATTCATTCGCACGCCTTATAATGGCTAAGTTCCATACTTCGATGTCTAAAGTTTTAATAATTTTTTCCATTAATAATTTCCACCCTTTATAATTTTTCCCTTCGAATAAAGGTGGTGTAGGAGATTTTTCTTCTTCATACAAATTTACCCCACTAGTAGAAGCGAGATCATGAGACGCCATTATTCCTGGTTGTTAAGCCGATTTGGAATAACCTAGCTCTGATACCACTTGTTGGATCGTTCGGCTCCCTTAGAGGGGGGGTGAATAAGGGTTTTCAAAAAACTTAAGATTATATTTAGAAAACTTTGAAATAATGCAATATTAAAACAATAAGAAGTTTTGTAAAAACAAAAGAAGAGACATGCTTTATTAATATCAAATAATGTTTTACAAAACTTGACTTCTATGACGCCAGAAATCTAAGGCGACTAGTAAAACTCTTTTTCATTTTCTATACCGACTCGTATCCCCATGAACCGGTTGGCTTTAGCCGATCTCTCCCCAGATACGGCCTCAAGCCGCTCTAGCCAATCTATCCCCAAAAAGGCCTCGAGCACCCCCTAGATCTACTCCCTAGACCTAGTCGCCAACATGAGGTGAATTACCCCCTAAGTCTAACCCAGACCTAGTCGCTAACACGAGGCGAATTAACGAACCGTTTACAAGAATTAGAAATAAAATAAAAAGACAAACAATAATATAAAACTCCCTCTATGTGGATCTCCTAGAGAAGTGGACGAAGGCCCGCAGAGTATGATCGTAGTCAATGCGGCCTTTCGTCACGATGATGACGCGTGTTGAAATCTTCCCCACGGATCTCCTTCAGCTTTTCAGATTTGTGGGAGTACCTCTCTACAACTTCCTCTCTCTGCTGTGGCACGAGGCTCTGGAGTTTAGGATCTCAAGAGGATGATGAATACGAAGGCAAGGGGTCCAATTTATAGCCTTCACGCTACCGCCGGTGCTAGCGCTACCGCCGACGCTAGCCCGGATTAGGCAACGTTTTGCGCGGCAGAATCTCCCATCCGCGGCAACCTCTTGCTCTATGCCTTAAGTGAGTCATGCTACCGCCGGCGCTATCTACTACCGCCGGTGCTATCCCTGTTTAAGAAACTCTTTGCGCGGCAAGATCTTCAATCCGAGGCAACAATTCCAGCAAGCCTTCTGTGCATCGAGCTAGCGCCGGTGCTATCCACTATCGCCTGCGCTAGTGATCAGTTTGGAGTTGATGGCTCAATTTCGGGGGCAACCACCATATGTAAACCTTGAGTCATTTTGACCTGTTATCCTGCACACTTAGATCACACAAGATTAAATAAACACATAGGATTTGTTATTCTCAAACCTAGGAGATGCGGAAGACCGTGTTCCAACAGGTTCATCATCCTCAGCTGGTCTAAGGCCTCAGATTTACCCACCCCAGGCCAACTTTGGTCTCGATTTCCGGCGGTGTCCGACCTTTCCCGACAAAACCACCAAGCCACCACCACCAACCGACATTTGGCCATCGACTGGGAGTGTCTGATTGGCCTGGGGTGGCTGGAGGTGGTCCCCAGTATGTTGCATTTTCTCAACCGAGAGCATAGAGAACAAAAATGGTGACATGACCATTTCACAGCTCTTTTCAAGAACGGAAGACGCAGAAAACTAACACAGGAGGTGAGGTGGAGGATCTTGCCTGAGCTCGGGGTGTATTCCCAGTGGATGAGCGGGTCGCCATTGCCGGCCTTGAGATTTTTGGTGCCATGGCTTTCCTGTGCTCCTGAGCTCGAATTCACTTGCTGAAGGGGGGGGGGGGGGGGGGGGGGTCGATTGCTTGGACAGTACTGAAGTTGGTGGGATGAAGAAATGAGGGGGAGGGGGAGTATATGGCTGCTTGCCATTAAGGGGCTCTCGGATAGCCCCTTGTCCGCCATTTTGGCCAATCAACAACCCACTCTCTCTGCCCAAAATTGAAGGAATTCAATCCCCCAGCTCAGAGGAGAGCTCGGGGAATGAAATAGAGGTGCCATTTGGCACCCATTCCTTAATCTCCTCCTCCATGCCTCCCTTGTTTTCTTCTCCCTTTTTAATTCAAAATTTCTGAAATTAGCTCCTCCAAATTCGAAATTTTAGAGGGCTTAGGGTCTAATCATCATGAGGGCTGACTAATTGGGTCATGTGATTGGGCTAAGTTCAATTAATTTGTGTTTGGGCTCACTTGACCCAAATAGGCCAAATTGGGGCTTTGGGGTTTGGGCTTGACCCAAGCTCACCCCATCCAATGTTACTAACCTACATTGTTTCCTTAGACCGTATGGACCTACTCTAAGATGAATTGAGTCATGGTGGGGTCATATGGGGCTTAATTGCACAAAATTGCTTATAGGGGCAATCTAGGGATTTTTGTGATTTTGCCCTAATACTCCAAAATTGAATGTGCACCTTGGTTCACTTAGGTATCATATACTCCCTTAGGTTTTAGGAAGGGTTGTTCTAGGTCAATTTAGCCATTTGAGGGCCAATTGAACCATAAAGGGCATAAATTATAATTTGGGGCAATTTGGTAGTTTTGCCCAATTTCCCAAAATTGGCTTGTCCCAAGGGTCCAATGTGGACCCATTACACTCCCTTAGTAATGTTGGAGTGTTAGGGGTGATTAATGTGATCGCATTGGGTCAATTGATGATCAATTGAGGGTTTTTGCACATTTAGGTCAATTTGGAGCTTTTTGGTAATTGGCCATATTTCCCAAAATTGATCCACCCCCAAGATTCAATGTTGCCCCATTAGTATCTCCTAATAGTCGTAGAGGGTTTGGTGTGACCAATTTGATCACATTTGGGCCAATTGAAGGTCAATTGATGGGACTAGTACATTTATGTCAATTTGGGGCTTTTTGGTAATTTACCTAATTTCCCAAAATTGACCAATCCCATTGGGTCCACTTTGTCCCATTAGCCTACCCTAATGTCTAGGAAGGGTGTGGCGTGGTCAGTTTCACCAGGCTTAGGCTAATTGACCCTTACTAGAGTGGAGTATGTCAAGTTGGACCTTTATGTGTAACTTGACCTAATCAGGTCAAAGGCTCTTATAATGATCAAGGGGCACCCCTTTTGGTTTAAGAAACCATCCATGTTACCTAACATGCTTTAATTTATCCTAGGGGTTCTCTCCATGGTTATAAGTGATTCTTGGGGTGCTTCACCCCATCTTGGTTTACCCTTGAATTTTCCATAAATTGGGGTGACCCATAGTGGCTAAGTGCACACCATGGTGTTCTCCTCTTAATCAACATGTCACCAAGGTACCATTGGTCTCTTATCCTATTTTTTTCATGACTTTGTCATGACAAAAATTTCCTAGGGGTCTACTAGTTTGGGAGATGTTACAATTTGTCCTCTCTTTTTAAGTTAGATGATGAAGATTCATGCCTCCTGTTCCCTCTTCTCTGTTCCTTAACATTTCTTGAACTGTTTAATGAAAAGAGAAAGTTCTCCATCTAAGAACTCAGAGCTAGAATTGCTGATAAATTCATCTTCTGAATCACTAACAAACTCCACTATTTTGTGCCTTGTTGATGATTCAGCTTTGAAGGCTAATGCCTTTTCTTTACCATGACCCTTGGAATTTTCCTCTTTAGTTTTTCTTGTATTGAGTTGCAGCTCATAAGAGAGGAGTTTGCCATATAGTAATTGAGGCTGCATGGTTCCCGGGTTGCCAACTTCTCTAGTGGCACATAGATTCATGTCCAATTCCTTATTCAGAGATCTCTGAAACTTATCATTCATTTCATAGTTAGTAAATTCTCTTCCTTAAGTTTTGAGTCCATTTACAATTCTGAAAAACTTTTCATAGCAAGTAGAAATGTTGTTTTTCTTATCTTTCCTAAAAGTTTCATATTCTTGGTTGAGGAGTGATTTCCTGTCATCCTTAACTTCTTCTGTCCCTTCTATGTATACCACTAAAGAATCCCACATTTCTTTTGTAGTTTTTCCAATGAATAAAGTTTTGAAATGTGAAGTCATCAATTGCATTGACAATTATATTCTTGGCTCTTTTTGTTGGACATGTGTGTCACATCCCTTTATTTGAATAACAAATCCCAAATTGTATTTGATCTTGCTTGTCATGTGTTTATAGTGTGCAGGAACTATAGGTGCAATACTCTACAGGTAGAAAGCAGCTGAAATCAATTTTCTGCAAGAAACACTACCGCCTGCGCTAGCGCTACCGCCTGGCACTAGCACTACCGCAGGTGCTAGCGCTACCGCCTAGCGCTAGCTCGAGTTTGTGCACAACGCCACGCCATCGACAGTTTCATAACCGTCTCCACACGTACGCTACCGCAGGCATTAGGATCTACCACAGGCGCTATCTCCATGTTCTATAAATTGATGGATTCTCTCTCGTTTTGCCTTGAGCTTCCAAAGAGATTACTTGTGCCAAAATTCCAGAGCTGTTACTCTGCCGAAAGTTCATCTCCCACTCAAAGCCAAAGAAGATTTCTGGAGAAGGATCGCTTCAACCTCGCTTATGCTACATCGATCCTTCATCCTCAACTTTAGAAATCTCATAGAGGAAGTTCTTGTTATTTACTTTATTTCATTATTGTAATATTTGTAGTAAAATCGCCATGTGTTGGCGACTAGGTCCTTGCGCGGCTTAAGGGGTAATTCGTCGTGTGAGTTGGCGACTAGGTCTAGGAGATTAGATCTAGGGGGTGCTCGAGGCCATATCCAGGGAAGGATTGGCTAGAGCGGCTTGAGGCCATATCCGGGAAGGATAGGCTAAAGCCAACAGGTTTGTGAAGATACAAGTCAGTATAGAAAAGGAAAAGTTATTAACATTTGTACGCCTCCGATTTCTAGCGATATTGAAATCAAATTTATGTAAACACTTATTCATATAATACAATCATGTCTCTATTGGTGTTTACTTGATTTCTCTCATTTGGCGTAAATTTTATTATTGCAAATTACTTTTTGCTAAATTGTTATTTTACTCTCTTGTTAACTTTAAAACAAGATAGTAAATTGCTTAATATTACAAAAAGAATTTTATTCCCTTATTCACCCCCTTCTAAGGGCGCTTATCGATCCAACAAGTGGTATTAGAGTGTAGGTTATTCCAAATGGTTTAAAAACCAGGAATAATGGCGTCTTATGATCTCGTTTTTTCGAGGGACAGGGAATTAGTAGATCACCACTATTTACTGGGTCAGATTATAATTATTGGAAAAATAGGATGCGATGTTTTCTTATGACCCTAGATATTGAGGTTTGGAATATGGTAGAAGAGGAATAGTCTCCTCCTACAATTGTAGTTGGAGAAGTAACATTAGAAAAACCTAAGGATAAGTGGGATGATAGGGATAAACTTAAATGCAAAAATAATGCCAAGGCCATGAATGCTTTATTTTGTGCGTTAGATAGAAATGAATTTAATAGAATTTCCACTTGTACTACTGCATATGATATTTGGAATCATTTGGAAAATACTCATGAAGATACATCGCAGGTTAAAGATTCAAAGCTTTTCCAACTGGAGTCGGAATATGAAAAGTTCTGGATAGATGAAAGTGAAGATGTTGATGCCATGTACACGCGCTTCACCAAGATCGCTAATGCCTCCAAAGTTCTTGGAAAGACCTTCTCCAACGGCGACTTGGTCCGAAAGATTCTTCGATCCCTTCATCCAAAATTCAATCTGAAGGTAACAGCTATCTCAGAGTTGCACGATCTAAGAACGCTCCAAGTTGAGAGCCTCATTGGGAATCTCAAAACCCATGAGGTAAAACTCAAGATCCAACATGATGAATACAACAAGGAGCCAAAGAAGATGGCGTTGGCACTAAAATCAAAGAAGGAGTGCCAAGAGGATGAGAATGAAGATGAAGAAAGCCTTTTGGTAAAGAACTTCTGAAAGTTCATGAGAAATCCGGAAAGGAGAAACACCTTCCGGAAATATTTCCAAAAGGAAGGAAGATGTAAAGGGTCATCTTTAAAGAAAGAAAGACCTCCACCAGAATGCTATTGATAGTTTATATAGGTGTAGTCAATAATACCTAGAGGGGGGGGGGGGTGAATAGGTTTTACTTATTTTCTTTATATAATCCGAATGTATCTAGCTGTAGAAAACTCAAACACAGAAAGCACACAAGGATTTATAGAGGTTCCTTAGGACAGGGTGTCTTGAGTAGTCCTATTTCCCCCTTCACCTTTCTAATAGTGAGTTAGACAAGGCCACAAACTCCAATCTCAGCTCCTTGAGCTTACACCACAAGTTCCTCAGAACTTCTAAGATCAAGAGTGATCCTACCTCAGGCACAGTAGCCCTACACTTAGGCTCAACAGCCCTACACCTCAGGCTCAACAGCCCTACACCTCAGGCACAGCAGACCTACAACTCAGGCTCAACATCCCTACAGCTCAGAGTTATGTAACTCCTACCACTCAGAAATCTCACATATTTCCTACCTCAGACCTATCAAGAAGCCCTACCACTCAAGCTGTCAACACAGCTTTACACACAGGCTCAACAGCCTTTCACTCAGGCAACAATGCCTTACAAAGATATAATAGACTTTGAGCTAAATACAGAAGACAAAAGGTTTACTCTTTGGTCTTTTGAATTCTTTCTTCAGATCTGAAAAACAACAGCTTCAGATTTGTATCACCTTGATCTTCTCCTTCAGCAAAGCAGAAGATCAACTTGCCCTTCTTGAGTTAGTATAGGAAGATCTAACTAATCTCCTTCAGAAGATTAACTCCAGCTTCAAAGAACAACTCCAACCTTCTGGAACGAGACGGCTCGATTGCGGCTTGCAGCAAAAGCCCTTTATTGAATAGTTCTTGTTGTTGTGCCCTAGCATTTTCTTTTATACCTCCAGAAGGCTTCAACGGCTATTACAATCCTCCTGACACAGTATAGGGCAGATTGGAGTTGCTTTTCCCTTTCATTTTTTGCTTGCGCCAAAAGTAGATCCCGTCAGCACATTTGATCCTGTCTCAGCGGTTGGGCTGAGACAGCTTCCAGTCTCAGTGGTTGCTTCAGTCGTCTTCTCAGCGGTTCCGCTGGGACAGGCAAGTCTCAGTGGTTTTCCTCTATCTGCAGCTCTGCAAGCCCAGACTCCATCTCAGCGGCTGGACTGAGACCGAGATGTCGTCTCAGCGGTTTTGGGCAGATAGTTACCAATACTATTCCTTGTCTTGGAATAACCTAACCCTGCATGCTTATGAGTTACAAATAGGGTTTATCAAATACAACTTGTACTTTGTATTTGAGTGTGAGGCCTCTTCATATTAAAGGAACATTGAGGGTCAATTTCTCAACAATCTCCCCCAATATGAAGAAGGCAGAACACTCAAATGCAAGAGTACATAACTTCAAATTTTTGATATATATCAGTGCTGCAATGAATTCATCATATTAAGCAAACAGATTTTATAACAAATAATCAGAAATATATATATCCACAGTAGATAATCAATCCATCACTTGTGAGTTGAAAGATGTGACAATGCAACTCATAATAACATAACCAATAATACCAGTTTGCACAAAATGTTGTAGACAGATTCTAGTTCAATCATCATACAACCATTTCTAGGAATTTTATACATTAAATCAATATTTTCTTTTCTTAGATGAAGAACATTCAGGAATCTCAGCAACAGCTTCTTCTTGGACTGTAGGCTCCTTGTCTTCAGCAGGTATAGCAGCTGAGTCCTTTTCAGCATTGGTTGTGTAACACCCCAAAAATCGTAGTTCAGCAAGGTACGCGGAGTGGTAGTGCTGCGCTCGGGATAGGCTAAAAAAATTCCATACCAGTTCTCTGCGCACGACCATTTCTCCTCTTCGCACACGACCAATGATCGTGCACCAATGATCATGCGTTAATTCGCAAGGAATCGGAGTTCTGTCTCGGGTAGTGTGCACAACCATTTCTCCTCTTCGCCCACGACCAGTGATCGTGCGCCTGTGATTGTGCGCCCTGTTTATTCTGCTCCGCGAATTTGAGCGGAGAAGGAGATCGGTCCGTCCAAATCTTTTGGAAACCGATCCAATGGCTAGGATTAGATGCTGGAGGTCTTTAGGGCTGATGAGAGGAGGTTAATCCTCATAATTCCTAAACCTTTCTCTCTCCAAACCTAGAGAAAGAAGAAGGAGGCAAGGAAGAAGAAGGAGAGATCCCGCCATTGACGGAGCTCCGGAGCTCCGTTTTGCAAGCCGTTTCCAGATCTGGAGAGGGCAGCCCGTTGCGGTCGTTTCCCCCCTTCTAGAATCTCGGATCCATGGCGAAGAAGAACGCTCCTAGGGTAACGATTCTTCCTCCCGATATTTGGACTTGTCATTTGTCCTCTCCTTCATTTCTCTATGCTTACATGAGGAATCCCTTTCACCAAATGGGTGAAGTGTAGGATTTCCTCAAGTTCTTTGGAACTCCGGGTAGATTGTGTCCGTCCCCGGCATATTGCATGTAGAAAATCCGGTAGTTGTGCGGATTTAGGCATTGTGTGTGAAGCCTATTCGTGGCCGTGAGCCCGAATCGGTGATGCTTGATTTTTGACATTGCATTTAGGTTAAGCCTAGAATGCGTGCCGGAGAATGATTCCATGATATATGCGATAGTATTGTGGGATTCCTCATGCAAGCATAGAGAAATGAAGGATTAATTTAGGTAGGCGTCTTGTGAAGATCCTAGCGAAAGCCCCATGCTTTGCGAGTGGTTGAATGCAAACCTTCACCACTAGAATTGTTGAGGAGTGGTCTTGTACCTCCTTTTTGGTTACATGTAAAGCCTAAGTACTCGAGAAGGCTTGTGTGTTGTAACTTATGTTTTGTGTAGCGCTAGCGAGTGCTAAACCCTTACGGGCCGAGGTGATGTCATACCCGCATCGTGTGTTCAATCGATGACAAGAGCACGAGAATTGGCTGAACTGAACCCGTTTCCAGGCGCGGCGGTAGGGGGATTTATCTCTTGTAAACCCGAACGACCTTGGGAGAGGTTGGGAACGACGTCTTGCCTAGACCGACCAAAAGCTCTTTTCCATCTAGAGTTTCCGGACTCATGATGGTATTGGTGCTCGGGAAGAAGTACCTTTGGTGCATGCCTTGTGAGCATGGAGCGTGCGGTTGTGTGTACCCACGTTTGTGATAAATTGATGTTGTTAGCCTCATGCGGTTGTTTAGGCGGTTGTGGGGAACCTTCAGGTGAACCCAACCAACATCATGTGCATACCTAGTTTCCCTCCTTTTTGATGCTCAACCTAGAAGATTGATTGTGCTTGAAACCTCACCTTGTGTAGTTGCACTTTCTTTATATTAGTACTTGTGCTAGTATGACTTGCTTGCAGGGTAGAAGCTCCGCCACCCCGGGAAAGGGGTGGGGTCGTTATAATTTGGTCAGCTGTGCTGACCGTTACTTTGTTTGCCACCGCTTGGTGGAATGTTCTTATGCAGGTGCAGGTGAGCCTAGTGGGAAATAGCGGGCGGTGGCTCTTTTGCTGAGTTGGCCCTTGAAGGCCAGCCTCCCTTTTCTGCTTTCTCATGTATTGCCGGCCTGCGTGCCGAAGTATGTTCTGAGTTTTGTACTTTGGTGAATGTAAGGCCTTAAGGCCGTAACTCTATTTTATGGTTTCATTCCTATGATAGTGGACAGTTCTAAATGAAATGTTAAATCATTATGCTTCCGCTAGTGTTTAGTATACTCTGTTGTAGTTCTTTCTGTTTATCACCTTCTAACTCCTAGCTAGTGTGGTTTGTATGGCGTGGGGTCCCGGCCGGACCTACTGTTATACTATTCGTACTAGCAGGGTGTTACAATTTGGTATCGGACTTAAGGCATCGATCCGTAGTTTAGCGTGAATTCGGGACGAATTCCTTTTAAGGGGTGGTGTGGACGGGATGTGCATTCACCTAAAACGACAAAAACTAATAAGAATGTCCACTTAGGAATGGAAAAAACATACTTGTTAGCGGAACCTGAGCATTCCATGATTGTTGTTTGCTATGTTTTCAGTCACTAAATTGTGTCTTACACGATTATAGGTGACTAGGAGTGGTGCGGGGCCATCTCAACCCCGTAACACTGCTGAAAGTAGTGGGTCGGCTGAAGTGCCAGCGACCACTCCTCCTGCTGAGATGATCAGGTTAATCGCAGAAGCTGTCTTCGCGATGATCAATGCTCAACCGCAAAGGCTTGCACAACCTGCTACGCCTAATACAGATGCGGCCCTAGTGATCGAACCTGCATTGGAACCTACGGTGGAACCGAGGGTTGAGACCCCTGTGCTAGTGGCTGTAGTGGAACCTGCGGTGGTGCAAAGGGTGGAGCGTCCTGTAGAGCGTGTAGCCATTGCGCGAACGCGTGATCAACAACTGCAACACTTTCTAAGCTTACACCCTCCAACTTTCTCGGGGATCGGATCCACAACGGAGACGGAGGACTGGCTGTCAACGGTTAGAAAAACTCAAAAGGCGACAGCAACAGAAGAAGCTATGATGGTCACTTTAGCCACCTTCCTCCTTAACAGAGAGGCAGAGCGTTGGTGGGCCGAACAGGAAGTGCACAAGTTTGGAGGCAAGGAGATTACCGAGATCACGATAGCGGAGTTCTCAAAGTCATTTCTTCAAAGGTATATTCCTTCTGCCCAACGCATCGCATTGCAGAACCAATTTCTGAAGTTAACTCAAGGCGACAGCTCGGTGGATGAGTACTTGCACGAGTTCACTAAACTGGGTCGATATGCGGGGCCTATGATGGAAGATAAAGAGACAAAGACGAACAAGTTCTATGAAGGTCTTCGGGACGAGTTGAGGCTGCTCCTTGCAGGCCCAATGACGTTAGGTTTCCATGTGATGGTCCAAACTGCCAGATCCCTAGAGTTGGACATGAAGAGGGTACAAGCAAAAGCCGTGGCAAAGAAACCTGAGTTTCATGTGCCGACCTCTCAGTCCAAGTCAGAGTTCAGAAAGAACAAAAGGAAGTTCAAATCGGCGGAGCAAACTCGCTCAAATGTTTCGGGAGCAACGACTGTGTGGGGTCCTATCACATGTTTCACCTGCGGGAAGGTGGGACACAAGGCCGCGGTGTGTCGAAGTGGTCCCCCGAAGGCCGGGAACCGAGCGTTGGACTATGCTCGTGCTGCGAAAAAGGGTAAAGCTGCGGAATCTTCGGCTTCCCTGCACATTATTCCGACTCAGCCGAGAGTCTACTCGCTTGGCCAGCAAGAAGCTATACGACAAACTGATGTCGTCACAGGTATGATTTAAAAGTTAGCTTTTACATAGCTATTTGTGATTATACTGTTGTGCAACTGTATGTTTTATTCGTGTGCAATTAGGCCTTGTCCTAATTTTCAACTATCCGGCGAGAGCTCTATTTGATACGGGTGCATCACACTCTTTTCTGTCTGAGGACTTCGTGGTGCGAATCAGAGTGCCGTCTACCTTCGTAGAGGATAGATTGGAAGTAGTTCTACCAAATGGATCTCGCATGAGTGCGGATAGGAAGAGCCGTGTGAAGGTGCAGATCGGAAGTCAGGATTTTGACTTGGAAGCGTCGTTATTACCGTTAGCTGAATTCGATGTGATCTTCGGCATGGACTGGCTCTCGGAGCAGCGAGCATGCATAGATTGCAATTCAAAGGAGATCACTCTGGGAAGGAACACCGATGGAGAAACCACGTTTGCCGGTATGCGAGGAGCGAGCAAGACGCTGATGTCTACTCTCCAAGTGGTTAAGGCGGTGAGAAAAGGAGCCGAGTTGTTCTTCACCTTGTTGGAGGCTTCGGAGCCAAAGCCCAGGTTATGTGATGTCCCAGTTGTAGAGGAGTACGCCGATGTGTTTCCTAGCGAACTCCCTGGGGATCCGCCTCATCGGGAGATTGATTTCTGTATCAAGTTGGTGCCAGGTGCCAAACCTGTGGCCCGCTCACCGTACCGGATAGCGCCAAAGGAATTGGCAGAGCTGAAGGTTCAATTGCAAGAGCTGCTAGAGCAAGGCTACATACGCCCAAGTTCATCACCTTGGAGTGCACCGGTCCTCTTTGTGAAAAAGAAGGACGGGAGCTTGCGTCTATGTATTGATTATCGAGAGCTAAACAAGTTGACCGAGAAGAACCGATATTCGATTCCAAGAATCGATGATTTATTCGACCAACTGGTTGGGTCGACGGTATACTCCAAACTGGACCTAAGGTCCGGCTATTACCAACTGCGGATAAGGGAATGTGACATTCCAAAGACAACGTTCAGTGCCCGCTTTGGGCACTATGAGTTCACGGTGATGTCGTTCGGTCTGTCTAATGCACCGTCGGTATTCATGGACTTAATGAACAGAACGTTCCAGGAGTATTTGGATCAATTTGTGATCGTCTTCATCGACGACATTTTGGTATACTCTCAGTCGAAAGAGGAGCATGTAGGGCATCTGCACGCAGTTCTGAGCACCTTGAGGAGGAGTCAACTTTATTCCAAGTTCTCTAAGTGCGAGTTTTGGCTACCGTCAGTAGCATTCCTTGGTCACGTCGTTAGTGGACATGGAATTGCGGTTGATCCATCGAAGATAGAAGTGATCCGAGCCTGGCCTTTGTTGAAAAACGTAGCGGAAGTCTGAAGTTTCTTAGGACTTGCCGGCTATTATAGGCGCATTGTGGAAAACTTCTCGAGGATTGCACTTCCTCTCACTAAACTGACTAGGAAAGATCATAAGTTCGTTTGGTCGCCCGAGTGCGCACGAGCTTTTGAAGAGCTGAAGAGCCGTCTGACCACGACGCCCATTCTATGCTCGCCATGTGGTACGGAAGGCTACGAAATTTATAGCGACGCCTCGGGGAGTGGCTTGGGTTGTGTCCTAGTGCAGTTCGGAAAGGTAATTGCCTACGGCTCCCGACAACTGAAGGTTCATGAGAGGAATTACCCGGTCCATGATTTGGAGCTAGCGGCCGTGGTATTTGCTCTTAAGCTTTGGAGGCATTATTTGTATGGCGTGAAGATCGACATCTTTACCGACCACAAGAGCCTCAAGTACCTGCTGGATCAAAGGGAGTTGAATATGCGTCAGAGGAGGTGGATGGAGTTCCTTGGGGACTACACCTTCGACATCAAATATACTCCTGGAAAGGGAAATGTAGTTGCGGACGCGTTGAGTCGTCGGGCTCCCGCTCAAGCAAATTGGATTTTGATGAACGATGAGCGTCTAATCCGCGAACTGGAAGAAATGGACATCATTTGCGTTGATAGGAGAGCGTCTACTTCAGCATGCTTGAACTGGACGGAGGTTCAATACGACCTTGCCGACCGAGTTCGACAGGCATTGGAGATGGATGAGAGCATGAAACGCTATAAAGCGGAAACCGTTGATGGGTTAAACGCTGATTTCTCCTTCGAAGATGGCCTTATGCGGAAAGAGGGCAGATTATGTGTCCCAAACATTGGCACTCTACGGGCGGAGTTGATGTACGAGGCGCATCATACCAAGTACTCGATCCACCCGGGGAGCACTAAAATGTATATGGACATGAAGAAATTTTTCTGGTGGCCGGGAATGAAGAAACACATTGGCCTCTACGTGGCCAAGTGTAATACTTGCGCATTGGTGAAGGCGGAATGTCAACGTCCGGGTGGATTTTTGAAGTCCTTGCCAATTCCGGAGTGGAAGTTTGATGATATCTCGATGGATTTCGTGCACGGATTGCCGAGATCACAACAGGGAAACAACGCCATTTGGGTGATCGTGGACCGATTGATGAAGGTATCGCATTTTATTCTGAACCGGAAGGATGATTCTGTAGAAAAGCTAGCGAAGCTCTATGTTGATAGTATTGTGAGACTGCACGGTGTCCCTCGTAGCATCGTCAGCGATCGTGACGGGCGTTTCACATCGAAAGATTGGAAGCTTATCCATGAACTGTTGGGCACGAAATTGAAGTTCAACACGGCCTTCCACCCGCAAACGGATGGACAGACCGAGAGAACCAACAGGACTATGGAGGATATGCTCTGAATGTGCGCTCTAGATTTTGGAAAGAAGTGGGAAGATCATCTCTATATGATCGAGTTCGCCTACAATAATAGCTACCATGCCAGTATACAGATGGCTCCTTTCGAGGCCCTCTATGGTAAGAAGTGTCGCACGCCGTTGTCTTGGGCGGAAACGGGCGATACTAAGCTATTAAAGCGAAAGGATGTTGAGGAAGCAACTTCGACGATCCGAACTGTACGTGAAAGGCTATTGATTGCCCAGGATAGGCAAGCAAAATATTTCAACGCCAAGCATAGGAACCTAGAGTTCGCCGTCGGTGACCGGGTTTACTTGAAGATCAAACCGTTCAAAGGGGTATCAAGGATCCGACGCTTGAAAAAGCTCAGTCCAAGGTACTTAGGATCGTTTGAGATCGTGGAGCGTGTTGGTGATGCGGCTTATCGGCTTGCACTATCTACAGAGCTGAGCGGTCTGCACGACGTGTTTCACATTTCAGTTTTGAGGAAGGCAGTGCAAGAGCCTACTCATATCGTCGCGGTCGGCAAAGTGGCGGTTGATAGTGGGTTGTCGACGAAAGTCAAGCCTTTACGCATCGAAGATACCGATGTAAAGCAGTTGCGGAACAAGTCCATTCGGATGGTGAAAGTCCGGTGGGACAATTGCGGCCGAGAGGAGCTCTCTTGGGAGAGAGAGCAAGCGATGCTTGCGGAGTACCCCGAGCTATTTCTCTCAGGTAATTTATAACTGTAATTCCTGCTATTACTGTTTTCGAAATTTTGGGACGAAATTCTTTTAAGGGGGGTGGAGTTGTAACACCCCAAAAATCGTAGTTCAGCGAGGTAGGCGGAGTGGTAGTGCTACGCTCGGGATAGGCTAAAAAAATTCCATAGCAGTTCTTTGCGCACCACCATTTCTCCTCTTCGCGCACGACCAGTGATCGTGCTCCAATGATCGTGCGCTAATTCGCAAGGAATCGGAGTTCTGTCTCGGGTAGTGCGCACGACCATTTCTCCTCTTCGCGCACGACCAGTGATCGTGCGCCTGTGATCGTGCGCCCTGGTTATTCTGCTTCGCGAATTTGAGCGGAGAAGGAGATCGGTCTGTCCAAATCTTTTGGAAACCGATCCAATGGCTAGGATTAGATGCTGGGGGTCTTTAGGGCTGATGAGAGGAGGTTAATCCTCATAATTTCTAAGCCTTTCTCTCTCCAAACCTAGAGAAAGAAGAAGGAGGCAAGGAAGAAGAAGGAGAGATCCTGCCATTGACGGAGCTCCGGAGCTCCGTTTCTCGAGCCGTTTCCAGATTTGGAGAGTGCAGCCCGGTGCGGTCGTTTCCCTCCGTCTAGAATCTCGGATCCATGGCGAAGAAGAACACTCCTAGGGTAACGATTCTTCCTCCCGATATTTGGACTTGTCATTTGTCCTCTTCTTCATTTCTCTATGCTTGCATGAGGAATCCCTTTCACCAAATGGGTGAAGTGTAGGATTTCCTCAAGTTCTTCGGAACTCCGGGTAGATTGTGTCCGTCCCCGGCATATTGCATGTAGAAAATCCGGTAGTCGTGCGGATTTAGTCATTGTGTGTGAAGCCTATTCGTGGCCGTGAGCCCGAATCGGTGATGCTTGATTTGCGACGTTGCATTTAGGTTAAGCCTAGAATGCGTGTGGAGAATGATTCCGTGATATATGCGATAGTATTGTGGGATTTAAGCGTAGGCGTCTTGTGAAGATCCTAGCGAAAGCCCCATGCTTTGCGAGTGGTTGAATGCAAACCTTCACCACTAGAATTGTTGAGGAGTGGTCTTGTACCTCCTTTTTGGTTACGTGTAAAGCCTAAGTACTCGTGAAGGCTTGGGTGTTGTAACTTATGTTTTATGTAGCGCTAGCGAGTGCTAAACCCTTACGGGCCTAGGTGATGTCATACCCGCATCGTGTGTTCAATCGATGAGAAGAGCACGAGAATTGGCTGAACTGAACCCGTTTCCAGGCGCGGCGGTAGGGGGATTTATCTCTTGTAAACCCGAACGACCTTGGGAGAGGTTGGGAAGGGCATCTTGCCTAGACCGACCAAAAGCTCTTTTCCATCTAGAGTTTCCGGACTCATGATGGTATTGGTGCTCGGGAAGAAGTACCTTTGGTGCATGCCTTGTGAGCATGGAGCGTGCGGTTGTGTGTACCCACGTTTGTGATAAATTGATGTTGTTAGCCTCATGCGGTTGTTTAGGCGGTTGTGGGGAACCTTCGGGTGAACCCAACCAACATCATGTGCATACCTAGGTTCCCTCCTTTTTGATGCTCAACCTAGAAGATTGATTGTGCTTGAAACTTCACCTTGTGTAGTTGCACTTTCTTTATATTAGTACTTGTGCTAGTATGGCTTGCTTGCAGGGTAGAAGCTCCGCCACCCCGGGAAAGGGGTGGGGTCGTTATAATTTGGTCAGTTGTGCTGACCGTTACTTTGTTTGCCACCGCTTGGTGGAATGTTCTTATGCAGGTGCAGGTGAGCCTAGTGGGAAATAGCGGGCGGTGGCTCTTTTGCTGAGTTGGCCCTTGAAGGCCAGCCTCCCTTTTCTGCTTTCTCATGTATTGCCGGCCTGCGTGCCGAAGTATGTTCTGAGTTTTGTACTTTGGTGAATGTAAGGCCTTAAGGCCGTAACTCTATTTTATGGTTTCATTCCTATGATAGTGGACAGTTCTAAATGAAATGTTAAATCATTATGCTTCCGCTAGTGTTTAGTATACTCTGTTGTAGTTCTTTCTGTTTATCACCTTTTAACTCCTAGCTAGTGTGGTTTGTATGGCGTGGGGTCCCGGCCGGACCTACTGTTATAGTATTCGTACTGGCAGGGTGTTACAGGTTGCCTTACTCTCAGCAATCTTCCTATTGACCTCTTGCCTTCTAAAGTACATAAAAGGTTTTGGGATGTACTTAGATGGCATTCTTTGTGGGTTAGCTTTCTTGACTAGGTTTTCTTTGAATACCTTCTCTCTTTTAGAGTTCCTTTCAAGATGCCTTATCCATTCCTCAGCTGGATATAACTTATCAATATCTTTGCACATCTGACCATGGCTTACCCAAGCATTCAGGATTATCTTCTTGGAATCATCACTCCAATATTCAAAGTCAGGGTCTCTCATGTTTTCATCCCTTTGGTTTGCCATGAATTCCTCAGTGAGCAATACATGCTCTCTTTATTTTTGCTCTTTTAATCTCTGATTTTGTGCTGTTGCTGCTTGATGAGGAAAATCCCAGTCTTTTGCCCTATTGACATCTAGTAATGGCAGGTTCAGAGCAATCCTAGTGCCTTGTAGAACTTTCAGTGAGAGGTCAGAATTGATGTGTGCATTTGTATCCTCCCCCTTTCTGGCTTCTTCATATATTTGTTGATGGAGGTCTTGCTTAGCTGTTGAGATTGTGCCAGAGAGAGTTTGGAAGACATTTTCAAGGTCAGCTTGAATGTCACTTTTTAACCTGCCAACTTCTTCATTCAGATGGGAAAAAGTGGCTTTTCCATCAAGAGCTTGGGATAGAGTTGCAAGTTCTTCTCTCAGCTCTTCCTTGTAGCTGCCAGCAACTTCATTTAACTGCATTGCAGTGGAGTAAACATACTCTTGAAGATGATTTGCTGACTTCTTTATGACTTCATCTGTTTGACTGACATAGTTTTTGACATAGCTCATGTCTTTTACAGACATGCCCAGATCATTCTGAATGGACTTGAATATCTGTCCTTGGGAATCCACAGACTTCTTGGCTGAGTCAAACCATGAGGTCATTTGCTTGTATAGGAATGTTGAGTCCTCTTTGATGATGTTCAGTTCACTCATCATTTCATTTCTTACTGCAGAGACAGATTGGTTGACATACTCTATGACTATGGCAGTGGACCTATCAACATATACTTGCATAGATGCAAGGTGTGCATCCAGCATAGACTATATGGCTCCCAAGAGGTGCTCATTAGTCTGTGAAGATGAGGCAGAGGCTTAGTGTTCCACTATCATTGCCTGTTGTAGCCTTTGAGGAGGACTAGGTGGAAGAACAACATCTACAGGTTGTGTGATGGTGATTGGTTCAGACACCACAGCAGTATGGATCACTGGATCCAGTTCCTTTGGTTCTACACTCTCTTGATTTTCAGCAGATGTTGCAGTATCATCTATATGATCTGGATGCAGTCCATCATCATCATTGACATCCACATCATTAGCAACTTTCTCCTCAGACTCTTTATTCTGCACCCCTCAAAATGTGCACCAGAATTTTCTTGAGCAGATTGATTCAAGGAATCTAGGACATCAGATGACTTATCAGCTGTCTTTGTGACTTTCTCCCACTCAGTTTGAGCAGCAGGGAAACCTAGATCTCCTGAATTCTAGAGAGCAGGGATGTTATCAGGAATCTGTGAGATTCTTCTTTCAAGATTTGAGATGATAGTGTCAATCTCACTTTGTAGATCTTTGGGTGGAACAGTGACTCCATCCTTGTTCAGCTGCTCCCCCTCAGTTGGAGCATCCAACACTTCTTCACAGGCTTTAGATAGGATCACAAGAGAGTCAGGTTCCTCCATGCCCTTGTCTTTCTCAGTCTCAGCAGGCACATTGTGTGCATCTACATTATCTGAATTGTTCACCAAGTTAGGATAGGTAAAAATAATGTTGTTGTTCTTAATTAATTTTATTTTCTTACCTTTGTTGATGGGGACATCCTCATTATCTATATTCATTGGGCTGCTGGCAGATCCAGGGTCAGACCCATGAATATCCTCATTGTCATACCCATCTGATTTTGTGGATGAATTAGATTTCTGCTGGGATGACATTTTCTTCTTTTCCTTTGCCACAGATGGCTGGCTCATAGGGGGCACTCTTGAGAATCTATCCAGAGTCTTAATGTCCATTCTTTTGAGATAATGGAGATTTGACCCCTTTGAATTTGCAAAATTCTCTGAATAAATATTATGTAGGTACAGAGATAGTATCCTTCCCATATTGGGGGCATTTAGACATTCCTTTATCCTTTGAAAAATAACTTCTCCCCATGACGTTTTCTTGTACAGAATTATCCTAGTCATTATTTCAAACATGAACTGTGATATAGTGTCATGTGAACCTAGCTTGCATAGGATGGATTTTCCCACTATGTCAGACAATAGCTTCCCTTGTTGAATGAAGAACTTCCACTTTAGACAACTGGTTTTAGCCTCACTGTACCCTGTCCATTTTAGGGCAGACAGCATATCCTTTTCAGATATCTCCTCTTCATTTTCACTGCAGGTAGTTAACTTCAGTCCCTTCTCCAACCTTTTTGCTGTTATCTTTATCTTCTCACTTCCTATCTTGGACTTCAGAATGGTTTTGGAAGGAGACAACTTGACATTGCTGAACCATTCCAGAACTTCAGTCCTGAGAATGCAGCATGGTTCAGACAGCATATGCTCCAGACCTTGATCTACCTGTAACACCCCAAAGATCGTGGTTCAGCGAGGTAGGCGGAATGGTAGTGTTGCGATCGGGATAGGCTCAAGATTCCAGATCAGGTCAATGCGCACGACCATTGTCCTCTTCGCGCACGACCAGTGATCGTGCGCCAATGATCGTGCGTAACCCGCAAAGAATCGGAGTTCTGTCTCGGCTTATGCGCACGACCATTGTCCTCTTCGCGCACGACCAGTGATCGTGCGCCAGCGATCGTGCGTTAATTCAGAAGAAAATCGAGTTCTGTCTCGGATAGTGCGCACGACCATTTCCCTCTTCGCGCACGACCACTGACCGTGCGCCTGTGATCGTGCGCCCTGTTTATTCTGCTCCGCGATTTTGAGCGGAGAAGAAGATCGGGCCGTCCAAATCTTTTGGAAATTGATCCAACGGCTAGGTTTAGTTGCGGGAGACCATTAGGGCTGATGAGAGGGGGTTAAACCTCATATTCTCTAAGTCATTCTCTCTCCAAACCCTAGAGAAAGAAGGAGGAGCCAAGGAAGAAGAAGGGAGATTCCGCCATTAACGGAGCTCCGTTTCGCGAGCCGTTTCCAGATCTGGAGAGTGCAGCCCGGTGCGGTCGTTTCCCTCCGTCTATAATCTCAGATCCATGGCGAAAAAGAATGCTCCTAGGGTAACGATTTCTTCTCCCGTTGTTTGGACTTGTCTTTTGTCCTCTCCTTCATTTCTCTATGCTTGCATGAGGAATCCCTTTCACCAAATGGGTGAAGTGTAGGATTTCCTCAAGTTCTTCGGAACTCCGGGTCGATTGTGTCCGTCCCCGGCATATTGCATGTAGAAAATCCGGTAGTCGTGCGGATTTAGGCATTGTGTGTGAAGCCTATTCGTGGCCGTGAGCCCGAATCGGTGATGCTTGATTTGCGACGTTGCATTTAGGTTAAGCCTAGAATGCGTGCCGGAGAATGACTCTGTGATATATGCGATAGTATTGCGGGGTTTAAGCGTAGGCATCTTGTGAAGATCCTAACGGAAGCCCCATGCTTTGCGAGTGGTTGAATGCAAACCTTCACCACTAGAATTGTTGAGGCGTGGTCTTGTACCTCCTTTTTGGTTACGTATAAAGCCCTAACGATCCCTCATGCCCTCCGGTCGAAAGACGGAGTCGGGTCTTGAGTCGTTATAAAGTAAACTTTTAAGGCTTGGGTGTTGTACCTTATGTTTTGTGTAGCACTAGCGAGTGCTAAACCCTTACGGGCCGAGGTGATGTCATACCCGCATCGTGTGTTCAATTGATGACAAGAGCACGGGAATTGGCTGAACTGAACCCGTTTCCGGGCGTGGCGGTAGGGGGATTTATCTCTTGTAAACCCGAACGACCTTGGGAGAGGTTGGGAAGGGCGTCTTGCCTAGACCGACTAAAAGCTCTTTTCTATCTAGAGTTTCCGGACTCATGATGGTTTTGGTGCTCGGGAAGAAGTACCTTTGGTGCATGCCTTGTGAGCATGGAGCGTGCGGTTGTGTGTACCCAAGTTTGTGATGAATTGATGTTGTTAGCCTCATGCGATTGTTTAGGCGGTTGTGGGAACCTTCGGGTGAACCCAACCAACATCATGTGCATACCTAGGTTCCTTTCTTTTGATGCTCAACCTAGAAGATTGATTGTGCTTGAAACCTCACCTCGTATAGTTGCACTTTCTTTATATTTAGTACTTGTGCTAGTACGGCTTGCTTGCAGGGTAGAAGCTCCGCCACCCCGAAAAAGGGGTGGGGTCGTTATAATTTGGTCAGCTGTGCTGACCGTTACTTTGTTTGCCACCGCTTGGTGGAATGTTCTTATGCAGGTGCAGGTGAGCCTAGCGGGAAATAGCGGGCGATGGCCCTTTGCAATGTTGGCCCTCGAAGGCCAGCCCTTTTCCTGTTATTCATGTATGGCCGGCCTGCGTGCCGATGTATGCTTATGGAGTTATGTGCATTGGATGATTGTAAGGCCTTAAGGCCGTAACTCTTATTCTGGATACATTCCTATGATAGTGGACAGTTCTATTTGAATGGTTTAATTAATGCTTCCGCTTACGTTTTGTACTCTCGTTTAGTTGTTACTTTTCTGGTTATCACCTTTTAACTCCTAGCTAGTGTGGTTTGTATGGCGTGGGGTCCCGGCCGGACCTGCTGTTATACTCTTCGTACTGGCGGGATGTTACACTTCCAACAGATGAATCACTTGTCTTATTTCTTCTGAGGCATGAGGGAATCCATCTCTGACGATTTCATAGCCCTCCAGGAGATCCTTTGAACCTTTTGGCGCCATGGAAGCAAAAAATCGAGGTGCTGAGATGGGAGAGAAGAGGAATCGTCTCGGCGGCTAAGGGTTTGACTTTGTGGTGTGTTTTAAGTTACAGTGTAACTATTTATAGGGTTTCAGTTTCGTTTTTATTACCCCTAGGTTTTTAGACTTAATTACCTTATTATGTTAAGGAATTTTGGGTTAATTAAGGGTTGATTATAAGATTTTATATTGAACACACCCTGTCTCAGCGGTTCAGCTGAGACGGAGACCTAGGCCACTGGGACAGTGAACTGTCAACCGCTGGGATAGTTTGCTCGTCTCAGTGGTTCAGCTGGGATTTTCCCAGCTGAATCAGCTGAACATACTCCTGCAGTCTAGCTGATCATAGGGTTTAGACCTAATGTAGATACTCCTAGTCATGTCACTAAGTTGTAGTCTATAATAATGTATAGTTTTATAATTCACCATTCATAATCAATAACAGTGACAGCTACTACTCATACATTTAGGACTATTCCATACTAAGCATGCCAAGATCAATTTTGAAAGCATTGAATTTAGATTCATCTAGTGGCTTTGTAAAGATATCAGCTACTTGTTTGTTAGTGGGGACAAATTCAAGACAGATGTCTTTACATTCTACATGTTCTCTAATAAAATGATATCTAATCTCTATGTGCTTAGTCCTGCTATGAGAGATAGGATTTTTAGCAATAGATATTGCACTAGATGAATCACAAAACAAAGGAGATTCCCTTACCTTGAGGTTGTAATCCTCCAACTGATGCTGTGTCCAAAGAAGTTGTGCACAACAGCTACCTGCAGCAATGTATTCAGATTCAGCTGTGGATATTGCCACACTGGTTTGTTTCTTGTTGCTCCATGATATCAATCTTCTCCCAAGGAATTGACAAGTACCACTTGTACTCTTCCTATCTTCTTTGCAACTTGCAAAATCTACATCTGAAAAGCCTGTTAGTTCAAAGTCATTGTTCTTAGGGTACCAAAGGCCAAGATGCAACCTGCCCTTAAGGTATCTCAAAATCCTCTTCACAGAGGTGTAGTGAGATTCCTTAGGACATGCTTGATACCTAGCACAAACACATGTAGAATACATAATGTCTGGCCTACTAGCAGTCAAGTATAATAGAGATCCAATGATGCATCTATACATAGACTCATCAAAGGCCTTCCCCTTTTCATCCTTGTCTAATGATACATTTGACCCCATGGGTGTTCTCATGGTGGAGGCTGATTCCATCCCAAATTTCTTGATGAGCTCCTTAGTGTACTTGGTCTGGGAGATGAAAATTCCATCATCAGACTGTTTCACTTGGAGCCCAAGGAAATATTTGAGCTCACCCATACTTCTCATTTCAAACTCCCCCTGCATTAGATTTGCAAATCTCTTGCAGAGGTTGTCATCAGTAGAGCCAAAGATTATGTCATCAACATAAATTTGGACTAAGAGACACTTGCCCCGTATTTCCCTAAGAAATAATGTGCTATCAATCTTTCCCCTCGTGAACTTGTTCTTGAGGAGAAAGTTGGACAAAGTCTCATACCAAGCTCTTGGAGCTTGCTTGAGACCATATAATGCTTTCCTAAGAAAGTAAACATGAGAAGTTAGGGTTGGATGCACAAAACCTGAAGGTTGTTCAACATATACCTCTTCCTTCAAGTCTCCATTAAGGAAGGCTGATTTGACATCCATCTGGTAGACTTTGAACCCCTTGTGGGCAGAATAGGCAAGGAATAGCCTAATTGCTTCCAACCTTGCAACTGGTGCAAAGGTTTGATCAAAGTCTATACCTTCCTCTTTCCTGTATCCTTTGGCTACTAATCTGGCCTTGTTCTTGATGATTGTACCATTCTCATCAAGCTTGTTCCTGTATACCCATTTGGTGCCAATCACATTATGTACCTGAGGTCTTGGCACCAGCTTCCATACTTTGCATCTCTTGAATTGTAGGAGCTCTTCTTGCATGGCTTCAAGGTGTCTTGATTGGCCTCTTCAAACTTCTTGGGCTCCATTTGAGAAAGGAAGCTCAAGAATAGTACTTCATTATGAGCTCTGCTTCTTATCAATATGCCTTGGGTATGATCTCCAATTATTAGATCCCTTGGATGATCTCTTAGGTGCCTTGCAGCAGCTGGAAGAGGGTCCTCTGGAGGCTGTGGTTGTTCCACTGGTTCAGCTGTGACTTCACCATCTTGTACCTCTTCTTCTTCAGGAATTGCAGCAGCTGTTTGTGTTTTGCTGCTGCTGGGCTTGTCTTGGACAGTCAGCTCATGCATCCCTTCTTCATTTTCTGTCAAAATAGAAGAACTAGACCATTCTTTGTGGAGAAGGCTGGTCTCATCAAACACAACATGCATAGATTCTTCTACAACATGGGTTTTCTTGTTATAAACTCTATAAGCTCTACTATGTGAGCTATACCCAACAAGAACCCCCACATTGCATTTTTCTGCAAACTTTGTTAATTGAGATTTTCCATTATTTAGAATGTAGCATTTGCAACCAAAGATTCTAAAGTAAGAAATTGTAGGTTGTTTGCCTTTCAAAATCTCATAAGGGGTTTTCCCAAGGACCTTATTGATGGAGGCTCTATTGAGAACATAACAGGCTGTATTGACTGCCTCAGCCCAGAAGTATTCTGGGAGTGAGGAGTCACTAAGCAATGTTCTACCAGCTTCTATCAAGGTCATATTCCTCCTCTCAGCCACACCATTTTACTGTGGAGTCCTTGGGGAGGAGAACTCTTGGGTGATACCAAATTCTTGACAAAATTTTGTCATGGCTTCAGATTGAAGTTCTGTGCCATGGTCAGTTCTTATCCTGACCACAGTACATAGTAGATCATTCTAAATAGCCTTGACATAATTTATAAAGACATGTAATGTATATGACTTCTTCTTAAGGAAGAATACCCATGTATACTTTGAATGATCATCTACAATTACCAAGGTATACAACTTCCCACCTAGGCTCTGAATTGGCAAAAGACCAAACAAGTCCATGTGCAATAGGTATAAACACCTTTCAGTATCCTTGGAGCCAATACTTTTAAAGGTGGTCCTAGTTTGCTTACCCATTTGGCAAGCATGACAGGGACCACTTTTAACACATTTTAGTTTAGGACTATTTCTAACAAGGTTTTTAGAAAATAATCTATACATTGTCTTATAGTTAATCTGGGCAAGTCTCTTGTGCCATTGGACACAAAGTGACTCACTTTAATTAGCTACAAGACACACAGAAGAGATAGAATAATTGCAAATGAAGTCTAAGCAATAAACATTTCCACTCCTAGTGCCTGAGAGAATGGTCTCCAAGTCATTAGACTTTTTGATCAAGCACTTGTCATTGTGGAATTCAATGAAATAGCCTAAGTCACATAGTTGGCTTATCCTTACACGGTTGTGTTGCAACCCTTCAACATAAGCTACCCTTGTGATTGAGACTACGCCATTTGAAATCATACCATATCCTTTGGTGACTCCCTTTTCAGATCCACCAAAGATAACTTTGGGTCCATTCTTCACTGGATGGTAATCCTTTAGAAGATCCTTAGTTCCTGTCATGTGCCTTGAGCACCCACTGTCCAAGTACCATATTTGGTTGAGACTGGTACTTAAACTAACCTGCAACACAAAATTTAATGTACCTTAGGATCCCAACTGACTTTTTGCCAATCTCCTTGCTCATTAGAGCTAGCTTGGTAGCATGCTCAATGCACTCAGATTTTGATAGCTTTAGGGAAGTAATTTCTTGGGCTTGCCTCTTGGCTAGCTTTTTGCTCTTTTTCAGAGCTTCAAGGAGTGCACCATACCTATCAATCAATTGATTGACATCCTCCTCAGAATCTGATTCACTTCCAACTTTAGATGGAGGAGATTCAGATTCTGGACCTGTTTCATAATCAGAAGAAGAAGAAATGCAGTGTATCAATACCTGCTCATGTTCTGAATTGTTGTGGTTGTCCTCATTTTCAGTTATAGCCATCATCCCATGGTCTTCTAGAGTGTCCTCATCCTCCTCTACATCACTATCTGAATGTGATAGAGGAACCCTAATTCCTATCCTGGCAGCAGGACAGTCTTCTTCCTCCTGATCAGCAAACAGCCCCAAGTAGGCTTCCTCCTCACCATCTGAATCTAAAGATGAAGATTCAGATTCACTCCAGCTTTTGCCTTTCTTTGCTAGGAAGGATTTTTCTCCCTTCCACTCCTTCTGGTGATGAGGTTTCTTGTCACCTCTTTCCTTTCTCTTGACTGGACAGTCAGCAATGACATGTCCAGGCTTACTACAGCAATAGCAAATTATGTTAGTTGAAACATGTTTACTAGATTTAGAGTCATACCTGTCCCCTATGGGATGTTGCCTCTCAAATCTGTAATGATCATTCTTGGGATGAGAAGAGGAGGAAGGTTTATTATTCCATTGTTTCCTCCTGATCATCTTCTTGAACTGCCTTGTGAAGGCAGCAAACTCCTCATCTGAAGAGGAGCTGTCTGAATTGCAGCTCTCAGATTTCTCAGATTCAGCAGCCTTTCTTGGAGGTGACTGCACTCTAACCTTGTTCTTCTTAGAGCTTTTAGCTTTGAGAGCAACAGATCTCTCCCTTGTGTGAGCCCTGGAGGAAGTGTCCTCCTCCTTTCTTGCAGAGAGCTGCATCTCATATGAGAGCAGTTTCCCAAACAGTGTATGGGTAGGGGTTTCTCCAAGCCTTGCCCCTTCTCTGATTGCACATATTTTAGTGTCCCAATCTCTAGTTAGAGATCTAAGAAACTTGTCATTAAGTTCATTATCTGTCAACACCCTTCTATAGGTTCTTAGTTCATTTACAATCCTAAAGAACCTTTCATTGCACATGGAGATATTCTCTTGGCTCAGCTGTCTGAAGGCTTCATACTCCTGATTGAGGAGTGACTTTCTATCATCCCTTACTTCAGCTGTTCCCTCCATATAAACAACCAATGTGTCCTACATTTCCTTGGCAGTTTGGTAGTGTACCAAGTTCTGAAATGTAGTGTCATTAATGGCATTTACTATTATGTTTTGGGCTCTCTTGTCTATAGTGTACAGTGCTATCTCATCATTGGTCAGCTCAGAAAATACCTTAAGTACTTTTCTAGTAGGGTCAATAGTGGAGACTTTCTCAAAGGTATAAGGACCATTTTTGACAGTCAAAAAGATCCGTGGGTCTGAGTCTTCCATGAATAGCCTTACCCTTTGCATCCATATACCAAAGTTTTCTTTGGAGTATATGGGCAACTTCATTGACCCCAACTCTTTCTTCATTCCACTGTTGGCCATTGGATTTCAGATTTGACAACTCCTGTATAGGATCTGATCTGACTGTTAAGTCCTTCTGATCAACCTAGCTCTGATACCACTTGATAGTTTATATAGGTGTAGTCAATAATACCTAGGGGGGGGGGGGGGGTGAATAGGTTTTACTTATTTTCTTTATATAATCCTAATGTATCTAGCTGCAGAAAACTCAAACACAGAAAGCACACAAGGATTTATAGAGGTTCCTCAAGACAGGGTGTCTTGAGTAGTCCTCTTTCCCCCTTCACCTCTCTAACAGTGAGTTAGACAAGGCCACAAACTCCAATCTCAGCTCCTTGAGCTTACACCACAAGTTCCTCAGAACTTCTCAGATCAAGAGTGATCCCACCTCAGGCACAGCAGCCCTACACTCAGGCTCAACAGCCCTACAACTCAGGCTCAACAGCCCTACACCTCAGGCACAGCAGCCCTACACCCCAGACTCAACAGCCCTATAGCTCAGAGTTATGTAACTCCTACCACTCAGAAATCCCACAGATTTCCTACCTCAGACCTATCAAGAAGTCCTACCACTCAAGCTGTCAACACAGATTTACACACAGGCTCAACAGCCTTTCACTCAGGCAACAATGCCTTACAAAGATATAATAGAGTTTGAGCTAAATACAAAAGACAAAAGGTTTACTCTTTGGTCTTCTGAATTCTTTCTTCAGATCTAAAAAACAGCAGCTTCAGATTTGTATCACCTTGATCTTCTCCTTCAGCAAAGAAGAAGATCAACTTGCCCTTCTTGAGTTAGTACAGGAAGAGCTAACTAATCTCCTTCATAAGATTAACTCCAGCTTCAGAGAACAACTCCAACTTGCTGGAACGAGAGGGCTCGATTGCGGCATGAAGCAAAAGCTCTTTATTGAACAGTTCTTGTTGTTGTGCCCTAGCATTTGCTTTTATACCTCCAGAAGGCTTCAACGGCTATTACAATTCTCCTGACACAGTATGGGGCAGATTGGAGTTGCTTTTCTCTTTCTATTTTCGCTTGCGCCAAAAGTAGATCCCGTCAGCACATTTGAACCTGTCTCAGCGGTTGGGCTGAGACAGCTTCCAGTCTCAGCGGTTGCTTCAGTCTTCTTCTCAGCGGTTCCGTTGGGACAGGCAAGTTTTAGCGGTTTTCCTCTATCTGCAGCTCTGCAAGCCCAGACTCCATCTCAGCGGCTGGACTGAGACAAAGATGTCGTCTCAGCGGTTTTGGGCAGATAGTTACCAATACTATTCCTTGTCTTGGAATAACCGAACCCTGCATGCTTATGAGATACAAATACGGTTTATCAAATACAACTTGTACTTTGTATTTGAGTGTGAGGCCTCTTCATATTAAAGGAACATTGAGGGTCAATTTCCCAACAGCTATCATTGCAGGAAGACCGGGCATATTCAGAGTCAGTGCCCAAAGTTTTTGAAGGAGAAAAAGGAAAAGCAGCACAAAGGGAAGGAAAAGAGGAAGGTGCTAAAAGCTAGAACATGGGATGACTCCTCCTCCTCTGAAGGATCAAGTGGATCTTCATCAAGAGATGAGGAAGCAAACATGTGCCTCTTGGGACAAGGAAACAACAACGACGACACCAGTGTTCATAGCAACACTGAGGTAACTCCTCCCACTTATGATGAATTGTTTAATGAATTTCTCGAAACTTGCAAAGCTTTTGATAAAAATATGAAAGATAATATGTTATTGAATCGTGAAAATGAATCTCTAATTAAAGAAAATCAAAAGCATTCCAAAAAATCAATTGTTTTAGAAAAGAGAATGGTTTCTTGTCAAGAGTGTGATAACACCACTAAAATGGCAAAAGATATTGAAGAGTCGCTTTCTAAGGCCCTCTCTCATGCCAAAACTCTTACAAAAGAAAAGGGGGAATTAGAAAGGAAATTAGAAGCATCTCTTTTGCAAATCAAAAATAATAAAAAAGGTTTTGAAAATAGGTGTGTCATGCTTGTGAAAGAAAATTCTTTACTTAAAGCACAAGTTCATGATCTCACCATGGCCATTATAAAATTTGGAATGGGCCAAAAATCTCTGGATATGATTTTAGGGAACCAGTGCTATGGTTATGGAAAATTTGGGCTCGGATATCGAGGTGAGGGCTACCGCACGGCGCTAGCCACTAATGCCGGCGCTAGCACGTCATACAAAAATCCAATGATTTCTTTTGCAAAATCTTTTTCTTCTATAAATCCAATTTCTTCCAGCAAGAAAAAATTCCAGAAAAGGGTCTCAACCCCCTTTATTATGTGTGCCAACTGTTATAGGCTTTGTCACACGTCTAATTATTGCAGGAAATTAAAACAAACTACTTTTAAAGCAAATATGGGTACCTAAGGCTTCCACTTATTCTATGGGTGGCACCACTTGGGTATCTGGATCTTTACTCTCATCCTCTTTCTAGAGGTGCAAGCAGGCTAAGGAAAATGAAGACGTGTGGTACTTGGATTCTGGATGCTCCAAGCATATGATGGGCAATAAAGCAAAGTTCCTTAGCCAAGAAAAGAAGAAGGGAGGGATCGTGACATTTGGCGATAACAGAAAAGGAATGATCATGGGTATTGGTATAGTTGGTAATGAATCCTTTACTATATCTAATGTTCTTTATGTGAAAGGGCTAAAACGCAATCTTATTTCTATTAGTCAATTATGCGATAAAGGATTAGATGTTTTATTTGAATCTTCCACTAATCTATGCAAATATCTAATCCTACTACAAAAGATATTTTACTAACTTCACCAAGAATACATAATGTTTATATAGTTTCGTTTCATTATCTTTCTTAATCATCTATAAAATGTTTTATCACTAAAAATGATGAATTAGAACTTTGGCATAGACGGCTAGGACATGCCAGCACTAAGCTTATTATAAAACTTGCCAAAAGTGATTTAATTAGAGGATTGCCTAGGTTAAATGGAACTTTACCTTCACTTTGTTCACCTTGTCAAAAAGGTAAAATTACAAAATCCTCTTTCAAAAGTAAAAATATTATTTCTACTTCAAGACCCTTGCAATTAATTCATATGAATCTTTTTGGTCCAGTTAGAACCGCAAGTCTTGGTGGTAGATTATATACATTTGTTTTAATGTATGATTTTTCAAGATATTGTTGGACAATATTTCTCTCATCCAAATCCGATGCTTTTTGCGAATTTTCAAAATTATATACTCGTATTCAAAATGAAAGTGATTTAAAAATTAAATGCATTCACTAGGATCATGGAGGAGAATTTGAAAATGAAAAATTTACTTCTTGTGATATGTTAGGCATAAAACATGAGTTCTCCGCACCACGCACACCACAACAAAATGGTGTTGTAGAAAGAAAGAATAGGACACTTCAAGAACTAGCATGCACTATGTTATGTGAATATAAATTGCCTAAGTCCTTTTGGGTCGAAGCCGTAAATACATCATGTTATATTATAAATAGAATCATGCTTCGCCCATCTCATAATCTCACACCATATGAACTCTATTTTCAAAAGAATCCTAAAGTATCTTACTTCAAAGATTTTGGTTGTAAATGTTTCATTTTAAGTACTAAAGATAGCTTGGGAAAGTTTGATGAAAAATGTGATGAGGGAAGTTTTCTTGGATATTCTTCAAATAGTAAAGCTTATAGAATTTTTAATAAAAGAACTAGAAAAGTTGAAGAATCAATTAATGTGAAATTTGATGAGCTTGTTTCGTGTATAGAAAGACTTTTCACAGGCAAAGAGGACGATCACTTACCACCTTTGGAGCATGGTGACGAGGAACCTTCCAAAGAAGAAGAAGAGGAGGCCAAGGAAGATGAATATGTACCTCCAAGTGCCCTGAAATTCACAAAGGATCATCCACGGGAATTAATAATTGATGAACCATCCATCGGGGTAAGAACTTGCTCTTCTCTTCATGAATCTTATTCAAATGTTTGTTTTGTTTCCGAAATTGAACCAAAAAACATTTCAACCACTTTAAATGATGAATTTTGGTTTTTGGCTATGAATGAAGAGTTAGAACAATTTGAGCGACTAATGTTTGGAAATTAGTAAAAAGACCATCTAATCACCCGGTTGTATGTGTAAAATGAATTTTTAAAATTGAATTAGATGGTGAGTCTAGAATATCTAGAAATAAAGCACGCTTAGTAGCACAAAGATATTCTCAAATCGAGGGGATATATTTTGATGAATCTTTTGCACCCATTGCTAGATTTGAGCCTATAAGAATCTTTCTAGCATTTGCAAGCTTTAAAAGAATAAAACTATTTCAAATGGATATGAAAAGTGCTTTTCTAAATGGGTTTGTAAAAGAAGAAGTTTATGTTTAACAACCCCTGGTTTTATTATTGAAAAATTTCCAAATCATGTTTATAAACTAGAAAAAGCGCTTTATGGTTTAAAACAAGCGCCCCGTGCATGGTATGAAAGACTTACATCATTTTTATTAAAGCACAGTTATATTATGGGAAATGCGGATAATACTCTCTTCATTAAGCACAATAATGATGATATGATTATTTTACAAATATATGTTGATGATATTATTTTTGGATCTACTAATGAAGAGTTGTGTAATGAAGTTATTTTAGTGATGAAAAATGAATTTTAAATGAGTCTAGTAAGTGAACTTTCTTATTTCCATGGTTTTCAAATATCACAGAATTGATGGTATCTGTGTATGTCAAACTAAATATGTCCATGATATGCTTAAACGTTTTGGATTTGAAAACCTTAAACAAGCTTCTACACCAATCAGTGCATCACTAAAATTAGGAAAAGATGAATCGGGAATTTCTATAGATCAAACTTTATATAGAGGTATGATAGGATCACTACTTTATCTAAGTGCAACTAGACCCGATATCATGTTTGTCGTATGCTTATGTGCTTGATTACAAGCCAATCCAAAAGAATCTCATTTAAAAGCGGTAAAACAAATTTTTAGATATCTTATTGGGTCATCTAGATTAGGATTATGGTAGCCGCACAATAATTCATTTACACTTCACGGCTATTCTGATTCAGACTATGCCGGATGCTCACTTGATAGAAAAAGCACTAGTGGTACTTGTCATTTTCTAGGACCTTCATTAGTTGCATTGTCTAGTAGGAAACAAAATTCGGTTGCACTCTCCACCGCGGAGGTCGAATACATTGCATTAGGGAGTTGTTGTGCACAAGCACTATGGATGAGCCAAACTCTAGAGGACTTTGGTTTTCATCTAAAACATATTGAATTAAAATGTGACAACAAAAGTGCCATTGATCTTACAAATAATCTGGTACATCATTCTAGATCCAAACATATAGAAGTACGTCATCATTTCATAAGGGATCACATAAAAAAGGAAAATGTTAGGATAAGTTTCATTGGCACGGACTCTCAACTTGCTGATATATTCACTAAACCTCTTCCCGATGCAAGATTTCAAATATTAAGGTTGGAATTAGGAGTCTTAGACATCTTAGGATAAGTTATTTGAAAAATGCTAAAGTTTTATGCAATTTGTGCAATCAAGCCATCTCCATAAATTACAAAATTTTTGCATAAGACTACTCTAAGGACTCTTAATCAAGATCAAAAATTGAAAATAGAAATTTCTCAATAAATCACTTACTGTTTTCCGCTCTAGCACTAGCGCCTGCGCTAGCGTGAGTGTTCAAATTTTCTATCTTTTAAAATTTTTAAAAATCTATAAAAATATGTTAGTTCATATGTACTACTTATTTTTTGTGTGTCTGACTTTTGTTATTTTTTTATTTATAATATGAAAAATTAACTACAAAACTTCAAAATTCAAAAATACAAAAATAAGTTTTTGTGTTTTTTCTGTTTTTCTTTCATTAAAAATTTTCAAAACAACAAAAAAAATGGTATGATCTTTATTGCTAATATCAAGCATGTATGAATTATCTACAATGTTAAAACTTGTTTCTTCATATTACTATGAACATTTTTTTTGTTTATCATGCTTTGATGTATCTATTTAAAGTGCATCAATTGTATTTAAAAATATGTGTAGAACCAAGCTTAGCATGCCTCTAAGTATGAGTAAATGTACTGTGATTGATAATGATACTTTTACACTCACTTATGTTTAGTAATGTACATGTGTGTTTAAATCTAAAAATGCATGCTTGTGTATTGTAATTGTACAATGAATTAAAATTCGCATAAGTTTATTATCTACACTACATTTGAATTGAACTTAAAAATTAGGAAAAGTGGTTTAAATTTTTTTTTATTATGTTGGGTTTGCAAAACCAGTGTAACAAGTGTATTCGGAGAATGCTGTCTCACAAAAGTGAACAAAAATAGACAAATATAACTCCACCAAGCACTACTTGAACCTCCTGATAAGTCTTCATAAGCATTGTTAGGTTGAGCACCTTGGAAATAATAGAAATGTGTCTTGTGCAAACCTTGGTTACTACACCACTTTGTTAAAAATTATGTGCATTCAAGTGTGTGAAAGTTAATATACTTGTGTTTTATTGTGCACTTAACTCTACATATGTCTTGTATTTTGTGATTTAAATCATTAGTTAACATTGCTCGAAATACACTTATGTGCACTTCATTATCTTTCATAACACTTCTCTTCTCATGACTATTGGATTCTAATGCTTTATCTATACTACTCTTTATATAAGAAATGTACTAGGTAACCTAACATGATCTCTACAATGTTTGGTATCTCTTAAACTTGAAATTAAGTAACATTGTAGTACAATCTCTTTTTGATATGTTCATTTCATGCTTGGTATCTTTATGAAAAACTTTGAGATTTCAAAAAGGTTAAAACATCTTTCAATTTTGAACTTAAACTCATATTTTTACATATGCTTTTCATGCTTACAAAAAGATGTTTCTTATAATCTTCCGCTTGCTTACAACTCTTATCTTTTTATTTGAAATCTCTTATATATACTATACTTAAATTCTTTATCATTTCATATATTACAAAAGCTCGATCATGATTTATCATTTATAAAGAATGCCTCCTTACTACCCTCACCCAACCTTCTTTTGAAAAGGGGGAGATTAATTGAAGAAATCTAGAGGAGAAATATAGAATATTAAGGGGAGACTAATTCTTGTAAATTAGGGGGAGTAATACATAAATTGCATATATGTAGGGGGCATTTAGATAGGTGGAGTATGCACTATCTCATGCTTATCATATACTATAGTTGCACTTTTATCTGGCTTATCATATTCTATAAACACCTTTGTTGATTTCTTACTAAGAGGATTTGTTATTATCAAAAGAGGGAGATTGTTGGACATGTGTGTCACATCCCTTTGTTTGAGAATAACAAATCCCAAATTGTATTTGATCTTGCTTGTCGTGTGTTTATAGTGTGCATGAACTATAGGTGCAATACTCTATAGGTAGAAAGCAGCTGAAATCAATTTTCTGCAAGAAACACTACCGCCATCGCTAGCGATACCGCCTAGCGCTAGTGCTACCGCAGGCGCTAGCTCGAGTTCATACACAATGCCACGCTGCCAATGGTTTCATAACCGCCTCCACACGTACGCTACCGTAGGTGTTAGGAGCTACCGCAAGCGCTATCTCCATGATCTATAAATTGATGGCTTCTCTCTCGTTTTGCCTAGAGCTTCCAAAGAGATTACTTGTGCCAAAATTCCAGAGCTGTTACTCTGCCGAAAGTTCATCTCCCACTCAAAGCCAAAGAAGATTTCTGGATAAGGAAGCCCCCACGCTGCATCCGAAGAATGATGGCTTCAACCTCGCTTATGCTACATCGATCCTTCATCCTCAACTTCAGAAATCTCATAGAGGGAGTTCTTGTTATTTACATTATTTCATTATTGTAATTTTTGTAGTAAAATTGCCTTGTGTTGGCGACTAGGTCCTTGCGTGGCTTAGGGGGTAGTTCGTCGCGTGAGTTGGCGACTAGGTCTAGGAGGTTAGATCTAGGGGGTGCTTGAAGCCATATCCGGGGAAGGATTGGCTAGAGCGACTTGAGGCCATATCCGGGAAGGATAGGCTAAAGCCCACCGGTTTGTGGGGATACAAGTCGGTATAGAAAAGGAAAAGTTATTAACATTTGTACGCCTCTGATTTCTAGCGATATTGAAATCAAATTTATGTAAACACTTATTCATATAATACAATCATGTCTCTATTGGTGTTTACTTGATTTCTCTCATTTGGCGTAAATTTTATTATTGCAAATTACTTTTTGCTAAATTGTTATTTTGCTCTCTTATTAAATTTAAACCAATATAGAAAATTGCTTAATATTACAAAAAGAATTTTGTTCCCTTATTCACCCCCCCCCCTCTAAGGGCGCTTATCGATCCAACACTTTTATCCATTGTTACTAGAGGTATTTCATCTTTAGTAAACTGAGATAATGCCTTAGGAATAGGAGTTTCTTTTGGATCTACTGGAATAGTCATGGGAATCGCTCTTCAACAGCTAAGTAAACTCTAGGGTCAGAGGCTTCCATGAACAACCTAACCCTTTGCTTCCAGATTGGAATTTCTTTTATGCAAATAAGTAATTTCATAGAGCTCATCTCTTTGTGATGCTCACTAGCCATAATGTGTAATGACTACCCAAAATAAATGTGAGATCTTGTTCTAAGCTGTTAAGCTTTTTTTTGAACTTAACCTACTTTGATACCAATTGAAAGAATTGGTTTGTCAATAATAACACCTAGAGGGGGGGGTGATTAGGTGTTTTCAAAAATGATTATTACTTTAAGTCTAGACACTCACACGGTAAAAACAATCACAGAAAACACACAGTGATTTATAGTGGTTCCCTCAAGACAATGTGTCAAGAGGTAGTCCACTATCCCTACAACCTATCTAACAGTGTGCTGGACTAAGAAACTTCTCCAAAACTCAGATCACTATCCAATCAAGGTGAACTTACAACTCAGATCCACAAAGGATCTTACAACTTAGATCCATAAGGATCCTACCTCAGCAATCACAGAGAATGCTTACATTCAGGTACCTTGTACCCTATAGTCTTAGGAAAACAAGACTTCACAAAGATCAGGCTACACAAACCCTACAAACTCAGATCTTCTTCATGATCCTACAGACTCAGGTTCAATTGAACCCTACATAAAATATGAGGCTGAATATTTTGAGCAGATGGAAGATGCTTCAATGTTGTAGATTTCAGTGGAGTCTTCTTCTTATTCTTCTGCAAGTAATAGCACCAACAAACTTTTGAATTTTTGGAGTCTTCTTAAGAATCTTCTTTTGAAAAATATCATATCAATTTGCTTGCACATGATCTTGTTGTTCTTGATAGGGAATCTGATGAAGAATGATCTTTCTCAGAACATCTTTCTCTATTTCTTGGTGTCGTCCGAATTCAAAAATCTCTATATTTATATTCTTATATTCTTTAGAAGAGAGCCCTCAATTATTTAATTCTCTAAATTCAGATGGCCCCATAAGGAATTAAATATGTAATGGCTCAATACAAGTCATAAAGAAATTTCCATCTTGGGACTTGCATATTTGGAGGTATTCATCCTTCTTGTTGTTGTCCAATGGCCACAAGACTAGAGAATATAAAATAAATGATCCTTAATTAAAGGGAATGATAGGAGGCAGTGTATATTCCATAGATATCTATTTCCAATAAAGTCTGCACAATAAATGGAGTTTTTCAGTCGTCTGAATGATTAGCAGTCTTCACGACGATATCGTTGAGATTGTCTAGACGATATGTGATCCTCTCGTCGATATCGTAAATATACAATAGTCTGTAGGATTTAGCTTAGTCTTTAAGATGAATTGTTCCTTCAAGTCGATATCGTCGAGATCATCTACATGATTGATGCGATTATTTCGTCAAGTGCACCGATCGTTCAAGTAATAAAGTTGGGAATAAATCCCCGAGTGTCGGTCTCTTGAGGAATGCAGGTTGGGTGTACGAATCAGGTTGTGTGACTAGTGTTACACGAGCGTAAACAAACACACAAAAGGGGTTTTGGTTGGGTTTTCCTACTCTTAACAATAGTAAAAGAAATGCGGGTCGAAAACACCGCTTCGCCAGGCGAGATGGATGCAACGGCCGCGATGCCGTGCTTCGTGAGGCGGATGGAGCGTGTTCTAGTGTGAGAAGAAATGAGGGTCACAAACACCTCTTCACAAACGCCGTTAGCTCTTGCTAACGCGGATCGAACACCTTAAGTGCGTGAGTGAGTGAGTGGAGGCGAAACGATTCACAAACAAACAATGAAGAAAGAGGGAGAAACATTCATTGCAATCAAACCAAGCATACTACTGTTCAACATCTCAATGATTCAAAGATTACAATGAAAGCAAGAGGAAAGAAATAACCAAAGGATGAAGACTAGCGGCCGTTCACGGCCGGAATGGTAGGTTGTCAAGCCACCTCCGGACTCGGGCGGACTATGCTTCCGGTGTAGAGAAACTGTCACGATCTCTCTACGTAGTCCCGTCGTCTTCTACCTCAGGATTCTTCTTCTTCTCACCGGACTAGAACGGGAAAACAGCGGCTTGAGGGCTTGCGGGTGAAGGAGAATGCTCCCGGACGATGGAGGAATGGTCGGAATGGTTGAAGAAGACTTCCCCTTGCGTAGGAGATGATGTGGAGGTGTCCTGGAAGGGAAATCGCCGGCGTATGGACGGCAAATCGCGCTCCCGCGGCTGAATGAATGCCCTAAAAATGGAACAGGCGTATATATAGGCGCTGGAATGAATACCGCGCACGGTCATTGGCGCACGACCATTGGTCGTGCGCACTGGAATTCTGCGATCGTGCGCGCTGCCTAGGAGGAGCCTGCAATGAAATAAATTTATAAAATACATGTTCGCACGACCAATGGCGCACGACCAACGATCGTGCGCACTAGCGTCAGTGGTCGTGCGATAAGCCAAACAGAACTCATGAAATGGGCGTTAAGTGCGCACGAGCAAAGGCGCACGACCAGTGGTCGTGCGCGAAGGAACCAGTGATCGTGCGCAGTGTTCCTGTACATAATTGTACCGGGAACACCTGCACGACTCCTGTTCCAGCATACGACACCAGTCTGGCCACTGAAAGTGGCACTTAACACAGCATAACAACTTGTAACAAGGATGAATAAGAAAATAACACCGAAACGGGCCAAGACGTGCACCTAGCGGAGAGTGATAATTATGAGCTAAAATGGGGCTAAAGTGCAATGGAATGAATGGAAAGATGGCCCGGATGAGTCCAAATATGTGTATGAGATAAGGACTCATCACACCCCCAGACTTACCTGTTTGCGCGTCCCGAGCAAACAAATCCGGCGGAATGTAAAAATGGTAGCTAACAAAGAAATTTACACGAAGGAGTACAATGCGAAGTAACAAAGGTATGCAAATAAAAATTTAGTAGAAAGAGATTCTAACTATGCTAAATAATTTACGAAAGTACTAGAGCGTAAATAAAGATTCATCAATACTCAGTTGGTGAATTGTGAAGAATTTGAACGATCATGCCCGGTGTGAAAGTAACAAGCCACTAAGAAGGGTGTTGCACAAGATCGGGGTTCAGGAATAACTCCGCTGAAATCCATCAACGTCGGGAACCATACGCTTGCCCGGTCACACTCTCTCCACGGCGCTAGCAAACTCGCGAGATAAATCAATAGGACGTTTAGGATTAAGATGGGGCTTAGGTTGCGGTATGATAATCATGGGTAAAAACGAAGGCTACGCAACCAACATGAGTCAACGGGACGCTGCACCAAGCAAAGCCACAAACAAAGCTCGTGTGACACACCCCCAGACTTATTATGAAAACTAGGTGTGCACACAGCCTACTCCACAAATACCAACAGATTTTTTAATACGCTCGGGAGGATAACTTTTCAATACACTTTTTTTTTCAGATTTTCATTTCAATATCATATTTTTCTTTTTCTTGATTTTATCCTCCGGTTGGTTCAAATTCAGCAGATAGAGATTATTTCTCCTTCACAACACAACGATTCCAAACATCACACCAAATCTAGAACATGAGTGCATTTAACAAATACTTGGTTGCGACAGTGGGATAAGCTTTAGGCCTTGGTGAATGGAGGAGGAGTTGAACAAAGGGAGTGGTGGGCACAAATGTTGGGTAGCAAAGGTGAGCGAATAGGATATGGAAAGCAAAGGCTCAATCTAGCCAAGAGGTGGCCTATATCATATTTATCTCCATGAATCGCCCGCACCCATGCTTCAAGAGTCGCTTGGGGCAAGTTCTTAGCCCACGAGAAAGGTAAACCTTCCTCCCGACTCGAGCAACACACAACTAGCGCTCGTATACACACAACACCGGGGTATCACCAATTTCAATCACATTCACCACTTGAGTAGAATAAATCTAAAACTACGCATAAATACTAATCATAAATTAAATGCACAGAAATAATCTAATTTTACTCAAATTCTATTGCAGCATGCGGATGCGACTAGAACACTGCTCGAGTCAACATTGCGCTCCCAATAGTAATTCCTATGCTAACATCCAAATTCACATTCCTAACCAAGATAGTTTGTTCAGCACAAAACAAATAGATAAGCACGCGCTCAAGTGGGTGCAGTGGTGTGTAGCATGGAATAATGATGAAAAATTAAAAACAAGCGTCTAGCATGCGGTGCAACCCGTGCGCATTGTGAATAACACGTGCTCTCCCCCAGACTTAATCTAATCATTATATCACAAAAACTGAAAAGCTAGGGAGGAGAAGTGTTACCCAATGCTCAGAATTGAGCATACCAGACGATTGAGGATTAAGATCAAGAGCGGTACGCAGCATCCGCACCAAAGAACACAACACACCTGCAAGCACAAAACTAAAACAGCAAAAACAAATACAGAAACTGAACTAAACATGTTAGACAAAAATAAAATCAGGAAATCTGGGTTGTCTCCCAGCAGCGCTTTTATTTAATGTCCTTAAGCTGGACCAAATACCTGTATTAACATTGTTCAACAAGTGCAGTAATTAAAAGAGAAGTTCACTGAAATAGTATCATAATTAAGAAAAACACAAATCAGCTATAGGCACTCTTATGGTGCGCGTCTCCAGTAGCTCGTAGGCGGGAGGTGAAGGCTTTAGGGCCAACACTGGTGTCACCCAGTGTTCCCCTAACCTCCGCCCTCTTGCTACGGAGAGCGGCAGCGCGAGCGTCGTGCAGAAGTTTCTCCTGTTTAAGTTTAGTGACAGTCGGGGACTGCCAACGTTGAAAGTTTTCAGAATTTTCCACCTTGGTGGTGGGTGGCGTCACTTCCGGCGTTGCGGTGACAATCGGATCGGCCCAAGAGACGGAGCGCTTAAAAAGTTTATTACAAGAATTAAAACAGGAAGATAATGGGACGACGTCCCGGGCTAAATTCAAGTCAACATCTTTCGAAGTGCAATCTTCCTCCATTTCGGAATCGAATTCTCGCCGAAAATCTACTTCTTCTTCCTCACTGGACTGATACCTCTCTTTTTCTCCTTCCATTGCTTCTTTATCCTCTTCATTTCCTGCGCAATTCAGAGATTCATCAAGAATAAAGAGAGGGGGAGGAGTGGATGTTTCAGTTACAGCTTTGGGGAACGTGGGCTGCGGCACCTCATTGGGTAAAAAGACACACCCCGCAGTGAAATCAAGGGTGGCACCGCTCTCTTTCAAGAATGGCACACCCAAGATAGGAATAGAGCGATTTTCCTGGGGTCCCAACACCTGAAAATCAGCAACCACGACCATCCCCTCAACTGTCACTTCTACATTTTTCACTTCCCCCTCAGATTGTATAACAGTCCCATTAGCAAGCACAAGGGATTTTCGATCCTCCGTGTTCATCTCAAGTTGCAATTTGGCAACGTCTCGCAACGCAATGACGTTGCGGGAAGAGCCAGAATCGCATAAAGCTTTAGTTTCGACATTATTGATGGAACAAGAAATCACTAACTCACTTGAATCAGCCTCTACCACATCGTTGAGACTCTTCCCTTGATCTATTGGGTTCTTTTCAGTGTTGCTAGGAAGGGTCCCATGCGACCGCTCGGTTAGCACTTGGGCCAGTTGGCCCAGCTGCGTTTCCAAGTTTCGCATGGATGCGGTTTGGTTCGCCATATTTGAGGCAGTCGCTTGCATGAACTTCTCCATTATTTCCTCCAGATTACTCTTTTTTTGGGCTGGGGGGCCTTGGCTATAATCCGGGTGGGATGGCCTCGGTTGGCTCCCGGAGGTGTAAGCATCATTTTGATGCTGCCCCGGTGCCCATCATTGGCCAGGCGCGTTTGGGTTCCACGAGAAGTTCGGGTGACTTCTCGCTCCCGGATGATAAGCATTATTAAAAGGTGCCCCTTAGGCTGTTTTCCTACAAAATTAACAGATTCATTCAAGGTTAAGTGCGCGAAGTCACCTGATACGTTGTTGCCTGAGCATTCAAATGCGTGGTGTCCCCCGCCTCCACATCCTTCACACGTAATGACAGCAGCCGGTGCGGATGTAGGAGGAAGTGAGTCGACCATAAAGAGACCACGGCCGCTTTTTGGAGCATTTCTCCCGGCAGTCCAGAATGTACTGTGGGAGGCGGTGTCGCGCAGAATCTGAAGGGCCTCCTCTGGAGTGTGATTCATCAAAGTACCACCTGCAGCAGCATCGATCATTGCTCTGTAGTTAGGCTCGATCGCAAAGTAAAACGTCTCAACCACACCCCAAGGTTGGAGCTCGTGGTTTGGACAACGGCGGAGAAGATCGTTAAGACGCTCCCACGCCTCAGCAAGAGTCTCTTGATCAAGTTGGCGAAAGGTGGCGATCTCCCGCCGCAAGCTCACGATTTTATCGACTGGATGGAACTTGGCCAAAAACTTGGAAGCAAGAGCATCCCAGGTCGCAGCAGTCCCGGGTGGAATGGAGTGGAGCCACACCTTGGCTTTGTCACGGAGTGAGAAAGGGAACAGTCTAAGCTTGACCGTGTCGTCAGCAATCCCAGCGTAGCGGAAGGTTCCGCAAATATCAGAAAACTCTGCCAGATGCAGATGCGGATCCTCACTGGCCATCCCAGAGAACTGAGTGTTGTTCCGGATAATGTTCAAGATTGCTGGCTTTATCTCGAACTGATTGTTCATTATATTGGGCCCGAACCCAGGATACACACTCCCAACAGTTGGAGTGGTGTAGTATCTCATCATGCGGGGCCGAGGCATTGTCGTCTCCTGCTCATCTCCAGGCTGGTGTTGCCCCACCCCGGGCACTCCTTGATCAGCATCATTTTGATCTATGTGGTCACCCATTGCTGCCTGTGCGGCTGCTGCGCGCCTACGTGCGCGAGCGGTCCGTTCAATCTCAGGATCAAAGGGCACGAGTTCCCCTGCGGCCTGTCTCTGCATGCACTATCAAAAACAAAAAAGAAAACAAAGAAAATCAGAAACAACTGCTCGTGTAACGAAAGTCACAACACAAAAAGTTACACGCCTGCATTCCCCGGCAACGGCGCCAAAAACTTGATGCGATTATTTCGGCAAGTGCACCGATCGTTCAAGTAATAAAGTTGGGAATAAATCCCCGAGTGTCGGTCTCTTGAGGAATGCAGGTTGGGTGTACGAATCAGGTTGTGTGACTAGTGTTACACGAGCGTAAACAAACACACAAAAGGGGTTTTGGTTGGGTTTTCCTACTCTTAACAACAGTAAAAGAAATGCGGGTCGAAAACACCGCTTCGCCAGGCGAGATGGATGCAACGGCCGCGATGTCGTGCTTCGTGAGGCGGATGGAGCGTGTTCTAGTGCGAGAAGAAATGAGGGTCGCAAACACCTCTTCACAAACGTCGTTAGCTCTTGCTAACGCGGATCGAACACCTTAAGTGCGTGAGTGAGTGAGTGGAGGCGAAACGATTCACAAACAAACAATGAAGAAAGAGGAAGAAACATTCATTGCAATCAAACCAAGCATAATACTGTTCAACATCTCAACGATTCAATGATTACAACGAAAGCAAGAGGAAAGAAATAACCAAAGGATGAAGACTAGCGGCCGTTCACGGCCGGAATGGTAGGTTGTCAAGCCACCTCCGGACTCGGGAGGACTATGCTTCCGGTGTAGAGAAACTGTCACGATCTCTCTACGTAGTCCCGTCGTCTTCTACCTCAGGATTCTTCTTCTTCTCACCGGACTAGAACGAGAAAACAGCGGCTTGAGGGCTTGCGGGTGAAGGAGAATGCTCCCGGACGATGGAGGAATGGTCGGAATGGTTGGATAAGACTTCCCCTTGCGTAGGAGATGAAGTGGAGGTGTCCTGGAAGGGAAATCGCCGGCGTACGGACGGCAAATCGCGCTCCCGCGGCTGAATGAATGCCCTAAAAACGGAACAGGCGTATATATAGGCGCTGGAATGAATACCGCGCACGGTCATTGGCGCACGACCACTGGTCGTGCGCACTGGAATTCTGCGATCGTGCGCGCTGCCTGGGAGGAGCCTGCAATGAAATAAATTTATAAAATACATGTTCGCACGACCAATGGCGCACGACCAGCGGTCGTGCGCACTAGCATCAGTGGTCGTGCGATAAGCCAAACAGAACTCATGAAATGGGCGTTAAGTGCGCACGAGCAAAGGCGCACGACCAGTCGTCGTGCGCGAAGGAACCAGTGATCGTGCGCAGTGTTCCTGTACAGAATTGTACCGGGAACACCTGCACGACTCCTGTTCCAGCATACGACACCAGTCTGGCCACTGAAAGTGGCACTTAACACATCATAACAACTTGTAACAAGGATGAATAAGAAAATAACACCGAAACGGGCCAAGACGTGCACCTAGCGGAGAGTGATAATTATGAGCTAAAATGGGGCTAAAGTGCAATGGAATGAATGGAAAGATGGCCCGGATGAGTCCAAATATGTGTATGAGATGAGGACTCGTCAACGATATGCTTTCTGTCGGCTTGACTTAGCTTAATCTTCCAAATCAAATGGCTTCAATATGATATCGTCAAGACTGTCTCGACGTTAAGCTTCCTGTCTGCTTGGCTTAACTCAATCTTCTAAATCGAATATATTCTTCAAGACGATATTGTCGAGGCTGTCTCGACGATAAGCATCCTGTCTACATGACTTTTATCTTGGACTTAAAACAGTATTTACTGAGATTATTTTCTTACTTTTTTTTAGTTTGGATTCTAATAATATAGAATTGATTTACTTGTCACATCATGAACTAAAGAGCAATATCAAAAACAAATTTACTTATCTATGTTTGTGATCCTTCTTCAAATCTAGAAATATTGAAGGCAAATTTCCCAACACTTCTGGCAACAACTGAATCTGGATATCTGCGTCTCGCTGTGAGGGTAGTCTGGGCAATTTTTCCTGGAAGACGTCTGAAAAATCCCAAACCACTGAAATATCAGCCATGGAGGCCTCTATCTCCACCATCTCAAAGCAAATGGGAGATACCTCGTCTCCTTGTTGATGTCCCTTTATGGCCTGAATAGAAGAAAGTAATGCCCAAGAAACTGGTCTAATACCATCAATTCAACCTCCGTATCTCCATGCCTCAGTGTATTCCTCCTTGCCAAGCAATCAATCCTAGCATGGTGCCATTATTGCCATGTCATGCCAAAGAAGAGGTCAAAATCAGGCATCCTCAAGATCGTCGTCGGTGTGTCAAATATCTTTCCTCCAATATCCACGTCCATCAGTCCATGCAGCACTTGGCGGATGACACTATCTCTGACCCATCCGTGAGTTGCACCTTCCTGTGGATGCCCTTGAAATACTGAATTTGGTCCAGATCCTCTACAAAGCTCTTAGAGATGAATGCATGTGATGCCTCCATATAAAATAGTGTATGAGCGGGCTTGCCGCAAAAGAAAATTATGCCTTGGAGGTTTGTTGTATAAGGTTCCTAAAGGTTATCATGAACAAATATTTAATTTGAAATTAAATAATGTAAATTGCTGGGGTTCTTGCTATGAACTCCTTGGGGTTTCTTGGCTTGGCTATATCCAATGCGTAGACCTGGTCACGAGCGAGGCAGTGATCTCGTCTGCCACAACCACGTCCTCGACCACGGCCTCTGACATGCCGAAAATTTGGTGCTGGCAGGGCCACTGGTGGGGGTGGAAGAGCTCTTTGAGGGTAGATGGCCCGAATGTTCCCCAGCTGGTGGTACTAACAAACTACCGGTACTAACAAACTACCGGAGGGCGTGCTCCCTCCTCCTGCTTCTGCGGTTCATGGTAGCGGCTGTGGGGTCAAGATTGCTGTTAGAGGCCTATGCACTAGCCTAAAGTGTGGACGAGGACGTCCTCTGCCACTTCGATGTGCTGGAATCGTTCCCCGCTGGTGGTCCCTTCCTATGCTCCCTTCTCCCATCTCCATAGCTTCTGTTGGTCTCTTTCCTCTCTCTTGCACCATAAGCTGACCCGCCTCCAACTTCATTTCCATCTCTAAGATCTTTACCAAGCTGGAGTCGGCGACAAAAAGTAAGGTCTTCCTAAGAGAGTCCTTGAGGCCCCTATAGAACCTCTTGTCATAGCCCTAGTTATTTAAGGTGTACGTGCCAGCATACCTATCAAGGTTGAAGAACTCTCGCTGTTACTCCAGAACTGACCGGTTCCCCTGCGTCAGATGCTGGAATCGTTCCTCAAATTTATCTCTGCCCATTGGCAGCACGAAGTGCTCCAGATGTGCCTCGCTGAACTGGTCCCACGTAATCTTTGTGTACTAGAATCCGGCGTAGGTGGAGTCCATGAGGGTCTTCCACCATCTCTTGACATTTGTAGCCAGTGCTAAAACTAGTAGGGTGATGACCATGTTTGCTGAATAATGGATCCCGACGAGCATCTCCTGGATGGTATCCAGCCACTCCTCCATCTTGATTGCCGACTCTGTCTCGTGGTAGGTAGGGGGATGGACTGAGAAAGCACTCAACCAGTTCAACCGAGGATTCGACTATGGATCTAGGGCTTGCTAAGCTTGTAAGTCCTCCAAGTCACAAGGGTCTATCCATGCTCCATCTGCTAGAATGGGGTAGCAGCCGGTGGAGGAGGTATCGTAGCATGAGGGTTAAAACACTAAGATTATCAGAAACATATGGCCCAATCTTATAGTTAAGTGGACAAAATAGTGTGATTCCATACATGGGCACACAAATGCTTCCACTGCATTAATTTTCCAATAAACTAAGCTCGCGTGGGGTGTCCCAATATTTTGTTGATTTCTTTACTTAGGATCATGTGTCGGCTGATACCAGTTTGTAAGACTCATTTTTCCGTATTTCTGTTTCCTTTCCTCAGGCTACGCATTGGTCCAAGGGGAGTCTTACCGCCTAGAACTGCCACCTTGCTGTGACACCAACTCATAGGTTAGTCGCCACTACAAGATGCTGATCCTGCTGGCTATATCAATCATCTAGGCCAATGATGCACAAATCTTAGCACACCGCTATAGGCGGTAGCAAGACTGCGGCACGAAACGGCAGTGTACCGATCGTTCAAGTAAAATAAAACATGGATTAAATCCCCGAGTATCAATCTCGGAAGGAACACAGTAAGGTGGAGTTAAATATTGAGGAAGGACTTGAGATCGAAGTCCTTTAGGTCGGATGGATTGCGGGAGGCTTGGTTTGGATTGTGGAAAATAAAGTGAAAGCTACAACTACTCCTATGCAATGGCGCTATGCAATGCTTCGCTTGGCGGGATGGAAACTAGGCAGGCCTTGAGCGCGCTGCTTCACTAGGCGGATGGACGAGTAGGCTAGCGGATGAGGTGAATAAGTGCAGAATCGAACTATGCAGGCCTTGAGCGCACTGCTTCGTAAGGCGAATGGATTACACGGGCCTCTATGCCATGCTTCGCTAGGCGGAAGGAAGAGTAGGCTAGCGGATGGGGTGGAGAGAGCGGCGGAATGAGGGTCGTGCGCGAAGGAATGCCTCTGATCGTGCGCGAAGAACCTGTAGCATAGTCCCGGACTGCAAAATAGCGCACGGTCAGTGGCGCACGACCAATGGTCGTGCGCGAAGAAGGCCAACGATCGTGCTCCGACGCTCGATCTGGGAAGGGAATTAACGCACGACCAGTGGTCGTGCGCCTGGTCGTGCGCGAAGGAAAACGCACGACCAGTGGCTTTTTCGACCGAAAATCCCCCAGAACCCATCCTGAGAGACGCAGAACCCTTGGACCTGCATGGAAATATATTTGACCACAGGAATACATGAAATCACACCACAATGGGAATAAGTGTGCACTAAGCAATGAAATGGGCAACGTGATCAAATAGAATTGAATATAGGCCTAAAGTGAAGTGCAAGTGCATGAAAACTAGCCCAGATGAGTCCAGAAATAACTATATAAACTGGACTCATCACACCCCCAAACTTACCTGTTTGCACGTCCCGAGCAAACACATCCTAAGCAGGCGGGGAAAAATAAATAGCTAACTTAAAATTACACCGAGGAGTACCATGCGAAGTCGCATACCCAAGTGCATAGAGAAATAGTGGATAAGGTTTCTAATTATACACATAGTTTATATATTTCTAATGGAGTAAATAAATATTACTACTACTCATAAAAGTGAATCACGGTGAATCAGTCGGTCACGCATACGGGGAAAGTAAAATACACGCTAAGATGAGCATTGCCCAGGCAGGGGTTTGGGACAAACTCCACCGAAATCCATCGGTGTCGGAGACCATAAGCTCGCCCGGTCACATTCTCTCCACGACACTAGATTAGTTCAGAGCGTGAGTCGGTAGGGCTTAAGGTTTTTCATGAGGCTTGGGTTACGGTGAGGTAAACAATGATAAACAGGATGGCTTAAAGCAACCAACCCAAATGAGCTTAAACAATAACTCTATCCCCGCAGCTACAAAAACACGCGGATGCACCACACCCCCAGGCTTGGACCTCAACGCATGGGTATGTGCACCGCCTACTCCAAAATACATATCTCAAATAGATTTTCAATTAAACTCATTCTCATTTTTCTTTTCTTTTTTTCATTTCATTTCTTCTTCTAATTTTATATTTTTTAAATTCAGCAAATGTTCAAGGGAGTACAACCACATCTCCAAATTTAACATCACCACATCAACATTCCAAAATACAAATGTGAAAATAGCTAAAGCTCAGCTTTGGGTATGTGACTAGGATCGGCTTTTTGGTTTTGGTGGAATAAAATGTGGAGCTGAATCAAAGGGATGGGGTAGGCACAAATGGGCTAACGAGGATAAGATATCAGGATTGGCACAAAGTCTCAACCGGGCCAAAATGATGGCCTACGTCATTCTTGCGCAACAGAATTATCCTATGCTAATGCTTCAAGAATAGCTTGGGGCGAGTTCTTAGTCACCGAGAAAGGTTATCCTTCCTCCCGACACAAGCAATACACGTCTAGCGATAATTTACACACACCCATATGCTACCTTTTGATTCAAACCGGATTCACAATTTGAGTAGAGCAAACATTACTTACACTAATAGAAATATATAAGACTACTAGTATAAAAAGGAATCTAATCTACACAAATCTCTATGCTCACAAAAGCATTAGACTAGGAACACCGGAGTCAACATATTACTCCACTATATAATTTAAAAGCCAGCACAATGATTTGCCCGAACCTTGCTCAAGAAATGAGTTTAACTCGCGGCACGCAAACAGCTAAGCACACGCTCCAGTGGGTGCAAGTGGTGTGTGATGCAATGATCTAAACGAAATAAATTAATAAAATCTTATAGTATGCATATGCAGTGTGCACGTGCTTTGGGTAACAGATACTAGCTCTCCCCCAGACTTAAACTATGCATTAAGATATTCTAAAACAAAGTTGGGGGAAAAGGGTACCCAATGCTCAGCAAATGAGCATACCAGAAGACACGTGTAGAACAAGACCACTGTGAACTCATCATCAGAATCAGAAGGGGCAACCAAATGAGAGGCGGATGGACAAACACGGACATCCGGTTCATCATCCATCTCCAACTAGCGCTGGAATTCTGCACAGTCTTTCAATGAATGCTCAGTGCTATGACAACACAAACATAATTTTCTATTCCTCGTCAGTCCTTGCGGGGCCGGTGAGGAATACAAAAATGATGGAAGTGGCGAAGAAGAGTGACCATAAGACTTGGGTACAGTGTATGAAGTGTCGTAGGAAAACGATGCTTCATGCACTGAGCCACGAGAATTATGCCCACCATCTTCAGTGGGGCACTCATCACTAGAATGCCTAGCATTCCCACACCATTTGCAACGGATATTTAGATAAGCAAACATGGTGCAAAGGAAGATAATTCACCAATAGAAATATTCTAAGCAAGAATTAACTATACACACACAATAAAATAGAAAACCTGCTTTTTGAATAATTGCAAATAAAGATTAGAAATAAAAAATTAAAAGATGGTACTTATATAACAAGAAATACAAAAGATGGTATAAACAAAGGGCGCAAGGGCTTCTATCTCTTGTCTCCCTCTCAAGCAAACTCACACGTCTGTGTTCCCCGGCAACGGCGCCAAAAACTTGATGCACAAATCTTAGCACACCGCTATAGGCGGTAGCAAGACTGCGACACGAAACGGCAGTGTACCGATCGTTCAAGTAATATAATACAAGGAGTAAATCCCCGAGTATCAATCTCGGAAGGAACACAGTAAGGTGGAGTTAACTATTGAGGAAGGACTTGAGATCGAAGTCCTTTAGGTCGGATGGAATGCGGGAGGCTTGGTTTGGATTGTGGAAAATAAAGTGAAAGCTACAACTACTTCTATGCAATGCCGCTATGCAATGCTTCGCTTGGCGGGATGGAAACTAGGCAGGCCTTGAGCGCGCTGCTTCACTAGGCGGATGGGCGAGTAGGCTAGCGTATGAGGTGAATAAGTGCGGAATCGAACTATGCAGGCCTTGAGCGCACTGCTTCGTAAGGAGAATGGATTACACGGGCCGCTATGCCACGCTTCGCTAGGCGGAAGGAAGAGTAGGCTAGCGGATGGGGTGGAGAGAGCGGCGGAATGAGGGTCGCAAGCGCCTCTTCGCAAAGCACACCACTAACAATTGTTAGGGCGGCACAACACAACAAACAATCCTCACCACAAGGCACACCTCAAATGAAAATATAACAAGATTACTCAATCACATAGACATGATTTCATACTAATGTTAACAAATAAAAGTATACTTCATCAAACATATAAGAAATCCAACTAAACTATCAACTACAAGAGGAGATGAGTGTGCGAAATCGACCGACTCCGAAGTCTTGTTGAGGATTCACGGAAGGAATCGCCAGGTTGTCAATCCGCGTCCAAGCTCGGTCCTCAACTGCGTCCGGGGTAGAGAAGGTTGTCACTACCTTCCAATGGACCCGTCTTCTTCGTGTCACGAACCGGAGGAATGATCACAAGCTGCTCCAATCTTGAAGAAGAAGGCTAGGTTGACTCCCTTCTTGAAGCCCAAGGATGAAGGAGGAGGCTAAGAGGATGCTCCGGCGACGATTTGGCGTTGAAAGCTTGCCCGGAGATCCTCCCTAAGGTGGGCGGCGCTGGAGTTGGAACCCCCCGAAATAGGCGGAAAACGGCGGACTCGAGGTGCTCCCGACCTAAAATCGCGCTTTCCTATTTATAGGCGGAGCAGGAAATAAGCACCGCGCACGATCAGGCGCACGACCAATGGTCGTGCGCGAAGGAATGCCTCTGATCGTGCGTGAAGAACCTGTAGCATAGTCCCGGACTGCAAAATAGCGCACGGTCAGTGGCGCACGACCAGTGGTCGTGCGTGAAGAAGGCCAACGATCGTGCGCCGACGCTCAATCTGGGAAGGGAATTAACGCACGACAAGTGGTCGTCCGCCTGGTCGTGCGCGAAGGAAAACGCACGACCAGTGGCTTTTTTGACCGAAAATCCCCCAGAACCCATCCCGAGTGACGCACAACCCTTGGACCTGCATGAAAATATATTTGACCACAGGAATACCTGAAATCACACCACAATGGGCACAAGTGTGCACTAAGCAATGAAATGGGCAACGTGATCAAATAGAATTGAATATAGGCCTAAAGTGAAGTGCAAGTGCATGAAAACTAGCCCAGATGAGTCCGGAAATCACTATATAAACTGGACTCATCAGCCAACCACAATATATAAGCAAGAGTAAGATATTTATGCATTTACCATAAATACACATCACACTGAATAATATATAAAATGCAAAATAGACAGGTCCACAAATGAGATACAATAAGAATGAAAAGAGTTTATGCCAGTACATCAAAATCTCTCAAAATCTCACAGAAGTAATCTAAAGTCTCTCACTCACATCCGTCTGGAGGAGTGTCTTGGTGCGCTGCATCGGCTCCTCATGCTCTATCTCCCTGGCCTGCTGCTACTCCGGCTCCATGTGCTCCTGGTTGTTATGACACATCTGCCTGTTAGTCAAAAAGACTAAGCAGTTTCATCCCCCCATGACTCCTAGGCACTTGGTAGGATGATGAGGAGAAAAGGTATACAAAAGCAGGATGACAAAGTAGGTGACATGACTCTCACTAACATAGTTTATGTAAAGTATATATAACTACACTGGCAGTTCTACTAAGCATGTATCGTAAAGCTATATTAGATATTCTACTGAAGTAAAGAGCAGTAATAAAGAGCAATAATAAATAATGAAAATGCAGCTATCTACCATCATAGAAAAGTAACTTGACCTATAAGAATGCCCATACAAACTTATAAGTTAAGCTTCAGGTTGATTATGTAACTCATCATATAAATGGAGCCCATACTAGTTTTATATGATGAGGATCTTGTTGTATGCGATGATGCATATGCTATGCAATGGTTATGTAACTCACCCGCTCGACTATGTACGTACAGACCTATAGTTCCCGCTTTTCGAGAATCACTCAGGTACCTCCCGTTGAGGCGAATGGAGGCAGTGGATCAGGCACTTCCACTCCTTGGTTGGTATGCACGCCTCCTGGACTAGACTTTTCATACGCCTCTATAGGATACTCTAGCGTCTCAGCGTAGTAATGTATTTATGCACCACCTCTATAATTTTAGCCTCCAGCTCGCAGGACCAACCTATCCACTATGCCAATACCTTATCATGACAATACCGCTCCTTAGCTCTCAGGACTAACCAGTCCAACATAAACCTATACATTCATCCCTACGGGATGATGTTTATCCAATTTCATTATATTCCTACTTATATTAATCTCTACTGGATATTTAGTTATACTTATGATTTTAGGGTAAATCATGGACTTCCTGAGGTCTAGCCTATGAAGGGCTTGCAATGGTACTAGGAGGTAAGATAGGGTGACAACCCAAACCTCCCTTTCTCAAGATATTTTATCTCATTGGTTGCTACCCTTCCTTAATCCCCTCTTTTACTGTTGCTCAGAAACTCCTAAGGTACATTTAAGGTTCATTTAAGGGGTGTGCTGATCTTCAATTGAACTTCAACACTAACCGTTCCTTACTGACCATGTACTCCTCTATTCATCATCACTTATCAACTTGCCCTAAGGTTTCCGATCAGAAGTTTAACGCACTTCTATCATGCTAGTAATTCATTTCAGATTAACATCTAGTCTCATCCTCAAGATTTTCCCCTATGCAAGCGTGTTGAGAACACTGCCCACATTGTTCCAGATTTGGAGAAGTCCCCAAGTCAATGATAAGTACAATTTTTATTTGATATCTATCTGATATGACATGGGAAGGTTAGGACATCATAAATCTTATATATAATGTTTGAAGATCAAGCAAAAAATATCTAAGTTAAATATTATCGTGTGTGTGACACTCACACGATGATATCATTGTGATCACTCCCAGAAGGTAGTAGAAGTAGTTAGTTAACAATCAACATGACAATAAGTTGAAAAAGATGACATCATCATGTCAACATGGTACATACGACGATATCATTGTGAGGACTCAAACATCATATAAGGCATATATCATCGTGTCAACAAGGTATACACGATGATATCATTATGAGAACACAAAAGTCAGCTAAGGCATACATCATTGTGACAACAAGCTTCACATGACGATATCATTGTGAAAACTCAAGAAATGTCAACTAAGGCAGATATCATTGTGAGGACTCAAAGAAAGTTAGCTAAGGCACATATTGTTCTGACAACAAGCTTCACACAATGATATCATTTTGAGGACTCAAGAAAGACATGCTAAGTCATATATTATAGTGACAATAAGCTTTACATGACGATATCGTAGTGGGACTCAAGAATGACTTACTAAGTCATTTATCATAATGACAACAAGGTGTACACGACTATATCATTGCAAGAACTAAAGAAAGACTTGCTAAGTCAATTATCGGCATGTCAACTATCTTCATACGATGATATCGTCTTATCAAGCTCAGAAGGCAGGGATTCAAATTGATGGAGACGACAAAGTAAAATGTCAAATCAATTATTCTGAAAAGTGATCTAACATTAATATTGTAAGGTTTCGACCATTTGATGGCTCAGAGCTATAAAAGCATAAGAGTGTCAGCAAACCCTAACAACTTAAGGGGAATATCTTATGCCCTAGTATTCTTTGAAATGCTTGTCGGCTGCAGAGCAATAGAACAGTAAAAAGCAAGTCTTTTCAAAGAAAGAAGAAGAAGAAGAAGAACAAAAGCTTCAACAAGAAAGCTCTCACTCTTGAGAGAAAGAAGACTTCTTCATAGAAGAAATCTCAGCTCTAATTTTGATCATAAAGCTCATCTATTAAAGATCCAGTGCTGCTGCTAAAGAAAAGGCTTTCTACTCTAGAAATACCTAAAGATGACTTTCTTTCCAGAAAGATAAGAAGACTCAAGGTGCTTAAAGCTATATATTTCAAAGTCTATGTTGTAAAAATTCTTCTAATCTCTTATTGTAAGATCTCCTTGAGATCTTAAGTTGGGTTGTGCTGACAGCCTGAGTGTAGGGCTTGTGAGAAGGCATGTGTGTACGAAGTTGCTGAAAGTCTGAGGTAGGGTATGTGAAGACCTAAGGTAGGATTTCTGAGGAAATTTGAGTTGTAGGACCCATATTTGGGATCTGAGTTATAGGAGTACTTGCACTCTGAGGTATGGTTGATGCTGGCACCTGAGGTTGGATTTCTGGAGGGAATTAAAGGTAGGGGACTTTCTGAGTTCCTGAGTTGTAAGATCTGATTGATCTAAAAGTGCTTTCGGTGGTGTTTGTGTTATTTCAAGCTAAATTAGTCTAAAAGTTCAAAGAGACTAAAATATTAAAAACACTTATTCACCCCCTCTAGGTGATTACACCCCACCCTAGACTTTAATGTGGTATTAGAGGGAGGTTGTTCAAGAAATCTTAACAGCTTGAATAAATCTGCCCTTAGGTGTGTCAAGAAATCACCATAGCCCCAGGAGAAAAGTACACATGGTTAAGCTCCATGAAGAAGGAAAGAAGCTTTATTGCCACGAAATTCAAGTCTTTAAGTGACAGAAGCTGCTGCTCCTCATATTCTGAAGAAGAAGAAGTCTATAGAGAGATTATAGCACCCCTCACTATCTTAGACAGTGAATCTGAAGATGAAAACTACTCTGCTGCTAAAAAGGGATAAGAGCACCCCTCACTCTCTCAGACAACGAATCTAAAGAAGAGGAATACAATGGGCTTGTAGCCCTATCTAATGAGGAAGATTAGGATGATTCTCATCCTACTTAGGTATGTATTCCTCTTACATTTTACATTTTCATTATCTGAGTCAAATGAAAAGGCCAAGTGTGCATCATATGATTGCTCATCAACTGATGAGATTAATGCTGATAGTGAATCAGATGATTGCTTATCATGCAACAATGAGAACCATTTTGATCTATTGGAGCAGTTTGGAACTCTCTTCGCTGCTCTCAAGAAGAGTAAAAAGTTGGTCAAATCTCAGGATGTGGAAATAAGGATCCTCAAGCCGATCTCAAGTAGATGAGATGACCAAGGAAGTGCCAAAATTGTCCAATGAGCTTATTTTACTTCAAAAGAATTCCGAAGCTCAGAGTAGAGTAGATAAGTCTTTGGAGGACAACCTTCTTGTAGAAAGGAAGCTTGTGGCAAGCTTCTCAAAGCCTAAAACTGCTCTCCCTATTATAGATAGCTTCTCCTCTCAATACAGAGGAGGAATTTGCTATAATAAGGAAATTGGATAGAATTCCCATGTAAGAGCTGTCTTCAAAAGGATTGTCTCTCCCCCAGCACCATCATCCAAAGGGAAGGAAAAGGATTTACCTCAAAAGCCTATTCCTAGAGTGAAGCCTGTGACTGAGCAACCAGCTTCCCATTCAGTGCACATCCACATGTTTTTTATTAATAGTTTAAGAAGTGCTTGTTGTAAAGCAGTCTGCTCTTCTGATCACCAACACTCCATTCCAATGGTGACTCAGAACAGGATGTATAGTAAATTTGAATGTTGGTGCTGTGTCAAGGTTGGACACTTTTTTATAGACTGCTGGTTCAACCCAACAGTACCTAGAGCAAGGAATGAGAGGCATGGTAGTAGTTTTGTTGTTAAGCATCCAATAGTCAGGGCTAGCAGGAACATAAGACCAAAATCTGTTTAGGTTCCTAAGGTATACTAATTTCGCATTGTAGGATTGTCCAATGGCCAGCCAATGGCAAATATGGTTGTTGGACAGTAGATAATCCAGTCATAGGTTTGGATTAAGAAGCCTTCTATTAAAGGAAAATATCATTTATAACATGTAAATATGATCTTGCAATCACATCCATTGAATTTAGGTTAAATACCCTATGTTTGCCATCTCAGGTACACGCCTACTCACATTCTAAAGTAACATATATATAAAATTGTCATATGTTTAGAAAAATAGTACAACCTACATTTGCTCTAAGCCATCGCGATGAGTTCTCGAGCTCTCGAGACGCCAAAGCTCTATAGACTCGATGATCCCGAGGAAATAACGTCAGTGAAGAATGACGATGCTTGCAATATTAGAAGTCAGCTAGTACACGGTGGGTTCAACAATGCTGATGAGGAGACAAAATAGGTTATTGGGTTAATTGATGCAGTGGGGCTGAATACATGCTCTCAGAGCCAACTGCCATCATGCATAGAGAGCTTCTGAAGTTTTATGTCGGCCCCAAGATAAGTACTTTCGGGAAAGCTATTAAAACTAAGGTTGGGGATGCCCTATTGAGAGTAACGGCAAAAGGATTCTCCAAGGCACTACATCTGCCAAGGCTTGAAGGGGATGAAATAGAGGATGAAATCTCAGAATAAGATCTTTCAAAAGCAAAAAAGTGGTGCTGTCACATTGAACACTCCCATGGTATTATACAGAAGGGTAAATTCAATAAGAAAGGGAAACTTCTTGTTGACATCATAGCCAAAACACTTTTGTGCAAACCTGGGTCGCACGACAGAATATCTAAGGATATGTTTTCAGATAATGACTAGAGTGATTCTCTGCAAGAAAACTAACTAGGCTCAGTTATTGTTTAGTAAGGTCCAGAGAAGTCTTCAAACACCAAACTTTGGAAGGATACTGTCACTGTACCTTCTAAATAGTCTTCAATTGAATGAAAAGATGGGCTCACCAATTCATCATATGAAAAGAATAGACATTAAAATTATGGGGTGATGCGAGAAGGTTATTCCTAAAGCTGCTAAGAAAGGGAAGAAAGTTATCAAGATAGCTCATCAACAAGCAATGATAGCACACTAAATCCAAACCCTACAAACACTGAGGAGGAGGAACTTCAAAGAATATTTACTGAACCAAATTCAGAACCACAGGAAGAGACCTTGGTTGCTGATGTGTCTGTGCCTGAAGAGTCTACTGCTATGCAGAGAAATAATCTAGTTGTGGGGGGAGACTCATGCTGAGCTCTCAACCCAAGAGACCGTGCAATCTACTGAAAGCATGGCTGTACTTGAAGGGGAGACTCATGCTGAGCTCCCAGCTCTAGATGTTGAGGAAGCAATCTATACTGAGTTTGCTATCCAAGAAAACCTAGGAAGTTCTGGAATGGATGTTGATGAGACTGTCCTTGAGAAGGAAATTACTGAGCAAGAAATTTTGTGCAGAGAATTTATTCTAATTCCAAACAAAGAAGCTGCCAAAGAACCTGAAAAATACTCATCAATTATAGGATACCCCTGATTATAGCTTTGATTGTGAGTTCATGGTAGGTATGCATAAAGATTTGCAAGCAGAGGTTAATGAGAAATAATAATATCTTGTAGGATCATCTACACAACCATCTCATGATCAAGCTCTAAGCTCTATAATTTATCAAATAAAGAATCTACTTATTAAGGAAAGACAACACTATCAGGCATATGTGGACAAGGCTATTAAGGAAAATAAAGATGATATGTCTCCCAAGATTAATGAGATACAGGCAGACATTGATCCCATCAATGCTCAGATCACCATCTGGTTTACCAAGGTAGGAACAGTTGTAGACAGTAATATGAATGCCCTCCAATCTCTGGGTGAAAGTCTGGACTCCTCTCTACAACACAATCAACAGGAAGAAGAGGATTTGGAAAGTGCTGTTAGATGGATCACTACCAAAAATTGATGGGAGTCAGAAGATGATCTTAACTAGGTTTATTAATTCTAATGAATTCACTCATGAAACTCGCAATACCAAATAGGAGCAAAGTACTCAAGATATTCTACAAAGCCTTGTTGACGAAGTCAGAAAGGGAGAGAAGACTGCAATTAATCAAGCTCTCTTGATAGTCAATCAACTTCATCACTCCCTGGGACTCCCACTCATAGTGTATAATTCTATACAACCAGCAGAGCATCAAATCTCTCCAAGACACCTTGCTAAATAAAGTCAGAGGAAGAAGCCCAAGTTGTCAGATAAAGAAATATCTCTCAAAAGAAAAAGGGAAGAAGAGTGGGCCAATGATCAAAATTTTAAAACCTTGAGCCCAAAGGCAAGGGACATTATACATAATACATGGAGAGACTTTGGGGACATTGGCATGGACATATCCAAACATTACCCCCCAGATGATTGGGATAAGCATACAAAATCAAAGCTAGGAGAAGGCTTTACAAAAAGCATCAATATGAAAGGACACTGCAAATAAAGCACCTCCCATCCCTAACAGATACATTCCAAGGCCCTTCTCATATTTTGAAAGACAAGAGCAGAAGCAACAAAGCAAGGACAAGGTGACAGGAAAGAAGAAGACCTACTAAAAATACTACAAGAACTTGCGATAGCTGAAAGCAAATGTAGTTGTAAATCTGTTTAATAACATTTGGTCTATTTATAAATATCTTGCAGAAATTTATGAAATGCTTGTTCATTTATTTATTTATTTATTTCTGCTCTCTCATACATGCTTTACCCTAGCTTAAATGTTGTTGATTAACTTATTGTGCTTGAACTCCGTGAATGTTAGTCAACACATTATAGTTAATATGGTATAAGTAAGAATATTAATTACTAGCATTAACGTATGGTCTAGTGTCAATAAGTTGACAATGGATCTTTATGAGAGTATGCAGACTGCTAAGTATAATGTTGTAGCTAACAAAAAAGATGTGTTCATACTAGCTAAATAGTAGTCATCATTATCATAACACAATACCATCTGCTTAGTTGGGAATAACTTTCACAAGAATGTACATACTGTTTGTGCATAAGAACAAACCAAGACCATATTGTTTTGTCCACAAAATGATATCGTCGTGATGACAGATGGGATCGACGTGTTGACAAAATGATACCTTATTATTTATCTATTAATTCAGAAATCCTAAATGAATCATTCTCAACCGTTGGATCTGAATTTATCAAATCCCCAGTACGCGACTTTTCATTTTCCACCATAGATACTGTAAAATGGTGTCAAATGTCTTGAAATTAAAGCTTAAGCTATAGTTTTCCTAAAAAGCCATCACGTGCTCTCTATCTGGGGGAGGTAGACAAGTAGACAAAGCTTATCTCGCCTTCAACTGCCAAAGAAATGGATCGAAAGAAAGAAGGATACCTGTATGAATGGAGTGAAGTGGTAATAGATGGATTTCAGAAGGCCCAAGAAGAGATTCAAACAGTTATAAGACTACTTGACTTCGTCGACTTGCAATTTATGTTGTTTGAACCAACTATGATTATGAGATGGGAGGTTCTTGAATTCTACTATTATACCAAAGTTGTTTCATCTAGGAAGTCAGCCAAGAGTAAGTTAAATGCGATGAAAGTGAAGGTGACCTCAAAGAGAATGGCCAAGGTTCTCAAGCTGCTCCCATTTGCTAATGGAGAATAGGATGAAGAGGTCACCAAGCAGGACCTAGATGATGCCCTAGAATGGTGTGGGCACTCTAAGAAGACCTATGGGTCATTGGAAAGGAAGCACTTCAATCATCAAGGGAAGCCGTTCGTTGATATAGTTTGGAAAGCCCTCCTCTGCAAGGTAGGGTCCCATGATAGAATATCCAAACAAATGTTTGTTCTGATGGCAAGGATAAATCTGATCAAAAAGACAAACTGGGCTCAGATTGTCTTACAGAACTTCAAGAAATCTTTCATGTACCAAACCTTGGTAGAATACTATCCCTTTATTTACTCTTGTCATATCCTGATCACTTCAACAAGAAACTGGGAGTCAAAATCCATCACATGAGGAGATGGTTTTAACAAGGTATCCTAAAGGGAAGAAGGTTATAAAAGAAGTAGAAAGTGAAGAAGGAAGCTCCTCCTCAGAAAGTGACCCAGTGCACAATCCCAATCCATCCAGTTCTAAGGAGGAGGTAGAATGAAGGGACTTTACAGTCCATTTTTTAAGGCAAAGCACTAAACCTATTGCCACTAAAAGTGATACCCAGTGTGAAGAAATGGAGCCTGCTGAAAGTATAGATGAATCCTTAGAGAATATGTCTAACATACGGAGTGTAGATGATGGTGCAGGTGAGGGGGAGCATGGCACTGAGCTCCCTACTCAAGTAGTAGAGGTGATAAATAAGATCACTGAAGTTGAGGATGCTACACACACTGGGTTAGCAGTCTAAAAGGACCTATCTGAAGATCCTGAGGAGATAAACCAAGAAGAGACTGATGTCAATTCATGCAGGGAGTTGATAATTGTTCAAGCCACCATCATTCCTGGGGATGAAGTGAGACAATATTCTATAAGAAGATCTTCTTCTTCAATGTATGTAGAAGTAGAAGGAATGGAAGATCTTCTCCAGGAGGTATTGAAGATGAAAGCTGAGAATGAACCTGAAATGCTAAGCACCTCTATAGGCCAAATGTAAGAGGATTCGTAAATGCTAATTTAGATAAAGATGCTATGGGATGAGCAAATATCTAAGCTTGAAGCCTATGTGGATACTACTGTTAATGATTTAAGAAGAGACATGTCCAGTGAGACTACGAGTATAAGGATAGAAATTAATTCTCTGAAAGTGCACACCTTTAATTTCTTCATGAGAGCAGCTCTAACAGTAGATCACACTGCTCAATAGCTAAAACTCACTCATAAGGGTCTAGCTAATATTATTGAAAATCAGTGTGTAACATCTGAAAATCTAGAGGAGGCATTCAAAGCAAAAACTAAAGAAACGGTTGAGCATAAAAGATAACCCTAGAAAGATTTGACTTCTGCATCTAAGAGATAGACAATCATCTTCTAGAGATGAAGAACCATCTGGAAGGTGGAATTAATATGCTAAAGGACAAAATTCTAAATCTTCAAGTAAATCTACAAAAGTACCTATCTGAAGATGTCCTATAGGGGGAGAGATCCATAATAAAGGCTAGTGGTGAGCATGCCATCTGGACCTCTAATACAAACAGGAAAGCCATGAACCTTCCTCCTATCTACCATAATGAGCCTGCTGATATATCTGATGCTGCACCTACTACTTCCCCTGCCATAATTGATGTACCTGATAATTCTGAACAAAGGAAAGGGAAAGAGATTGCCGCTGAGGATGAAATCAAGCTGAGAAAGAAAAGATACATGGAAGAAATGGAAATGAAACAAGATTATGAGTAGTGGAGCCATAAATCAAGGGAAATAATCTTAAGTTCATGAGAACATATCAAAACAAATAAAGCTTAAAGGGTTAAATTTGTACAGTACCCATGAACGGATCAAGTATGAAAATCCAGAAGAGATAAGAAAAATCCACAAAAGAGACAAGCTGGCAGGAGGGATTCCAGGAGATGTACAAGAACCATTGGTATATCATCCAAAGCCTTATGGATATTTCACCAAACAATCTAACAAGAACAAGGAGGCTGATGCCAAGAGAGCAAGAAGTGGAAAAATTATAAGGGAAGCTGAAGCATAGTTGGCTTTCATTTCATGGGCAAATATAAAAATGCTTTCAAATTCAAAACATGTCAACATTTATGAATTATAATATGTTGATGATACTTCTTTTGTTGAGCACTGAAATATTCTGAATATTTTCTATTCTCTGCTCTAATTGTCTGTTAATTTTCATTATTGTTGTAACAACCTGTAAGTACAAACTATTGAAAATGTTGAAGTGGAAGTTTGTGAAGTTGGCGGTCTGGGGGGGGAGACCGCGCGGTCTGGTCTGACCACTCGGTCTTGCGGTCTCCTCTGTCAGTATGACCTTTCTGGTCTAGCCGCGGGCTTCTCGGCGTGACCGTCGTTCTTCTGTCCAAGGGTGTCGAGGTGTGGCCGCGCAGTGTGGTCGTGTGACCGCGTGGTGGAGCAGGTTTCTGCCTGGTAAGGGCGGCGCGTGGTTTGTTGCTTGTGACCGCGTGGTGTGGGCAACCCGGTCTAGAGGTTGTCCAGGTTCTTTGTGGTGCGCATGAACTAAAGTCTTCTTAGTCGCGCGGTCTCTAGTTTGTGTTCGCATGGCTAGTCTTTCGGCGATCAGCTGGTATATGCGGTCACAGGTGTTTGATCGACTTGGCGGGCTGTGCCCTAGTCAGTCTAGTGTGTTCGCAGTCTCTGGAGGAGATCGGGTGGCGAGCACAGGTGGTGAGCGACATGACCGGGCGTGTTGTCATGATCGCACGGCTTTTGTTGAAGTCGGCGAGCTCACTAAGCAGGAGGATCTTTTGCTGGTTGCGCGGGTTGACCGGTCTGGTCTCGCGGTCAAGTGGCGGTGACTCTATCTCATAGGGCGGTGACTTGATCAGGTCGACTGCCTATAAATAGGAGTCACTATAGCAGCAAAATCATCACACCAAGTGTAAGCTGAGCTCGCGTTCTGTTCTTGCGGTCTATTTTTTGTGACCAGCCGGTTAGCTGATCGAACTTGTTTTGTGTAGCTTCTGCGGATTGTGCGGGTAGCAGCGATCAGCTCCTCTTCTGAAGGTGTTCGGGCAGTCTCGCGGCTTGCAGTGCGGGTTGCTGGAGTTCGGGAGGATCAGTGGAGTTCGGGAGTTCGCGAGGTTCTCAGTTGGTGTTGTTAAAGGCGCAGGAAGGCAGTTTGGGCGGTCTTGTTTTCTAGCCGGGCGGACTGTCAGGTCGAGCGGTCAGGCGCTCTCAGTTAGTCAGACCGCTGGTTTTCCTTTCAGCTGTTTTTATCTTATGTTTTTTGTGTACTAGCAAAATCATGTCTCGCCATGTATACCTCACCCTGTAATGAAGAACTTTGCTTGATCAATAAAGATTGTGCTTGTTTTATGTGCTTCTGGTTGATTGGCTTGAACTTTTAGTTATACAATTCCTGCTCACTCCTAGATCTACGGAAAATTTCACATGGTATCAGAGCTAGGTTGGAGTGGATAGAGCAGTGAATAACTAAAAGTTGTCATCTCCTTTGTGAAGAAGGAACAAGTGGTAAAGCCATGGAAGCAATAGGTCTTGGAATTGAGATGCTTACATCGACTAACTTTAAGAAGTGGAAGTCTTGTATGCAAAGTTATCTTCTGGGTGAGGACCTCTGGGAGGTGGTTGGAGGAGAGAGCACGAAGGAAGTTATCCTGATTGGGGACAATGGTCACGAGGTGAGGAAATGGAGGTGGATTAATGCCAAAGCGGAGTTCGCCCTGAAGAGGGCAATATTACCTGACATGTTTGATCACATTTTGGGGGTGTGGATCAGCTGCAGAGATCTGGAGAGCCCTGGATGGGTTGTTTAACAAGAAAAATGTGGCAAGACTTCAATTCCTGGAGAATGAGCTGGCCAGATCAGCTCAAGGTGATCTTTCTATCTCTACGTTCTTCTTGAAGATGAAGAACTTGTGCGCCGAGATTTCAGCGCTGGATCCTGATGAGCCAATTTCTGAGGCGAAGCTGAAGAGGCACATCATCCATGGCTTGCGGAAGGAATATGTTGCCTTTGTGAAGTCGGTGCAGGGTTGGGCAAATCAGCCATCTCTGCTGGAGGTGGAAAATCTGCTTACTTCGCAGGAGATTCTGGCAAGGCAGATGGCGGGGGTGTTAGTGTCTGGGGGAGATGGCGAAGTTCTCTTCACGGGACAGAAGAATAAGTGGGATAAGAAGAAGACCGCTGGAGGAGGCAATGGGCCTTCAACTTCTGGACAGCAGGAGAGGGGTTATGCTCCTAAGGCTGAAGGGAAGAAGAAGGGAGAAGGTCCCAAGTGCTTCAGGTGCGGAAAGGTTGGTCACATCAGGAAGGATTGCCAGGTGAATCTTCAGCCAGGGCATGCAGCTGCAGGAAAGGAGGAAGCTGAGGCCAGACAGACTGATGGAGGATGGGGAGGAGCCTTCTCAGCTTCTGTTGGAGCTGCGGCTCCTATCAACTATCAGGAGGACTGGATCGTGGACTCGGGGTGTGGTCATCACCTCACCGGGGACGAGTCGAAGATTTCTTCAGCTCAGCCATACTCAGGTAATGATTCCATTATTACTGCTAATAATACCATGCATGCTGTCGAGAAGGTGGGGTTTATTTCCTTGGGCAGTGATAGAGGGCCGCATACGCTGAAGAGTGTCTATCATGTGCCTGGTATGAGGAAAAACCTATTCTCCGTGACCAACACTATAGACGCTGGGTATCATGTTCTGTTTGGCCCAACAGAAGTGAGGTTTCTTCGGAATGTTGAAGCAGTGAAGGCTGAGGTCGTTCATGTCGGGAGGAGAGCTAAAGACTTGTTCGTTTTATCGACAAGTTCTTATGTTGAAAAGATGCAGACGAATGATAGTGTTGTCATATGGCACGAGAGGTTGGGGTATGTAGGGATGGACAAGCTGAAATCTATGGCAGTGAATGGTCAGGTCAAGGGCCTGCCTAGTCTATCTTCCTACAGAGACGGTCATGTGTGCATGGAATGTCAGTTTGGCAAGTCTCATCGACTACCATTTGACAAGTCGTAGACAAGGAGTAATGTGCCATTGGAGTGCATCCACGGTGAATTGATGGGACCGACTGCTACCCCAAGCCTCAGAGGCAACATATATATGCTGGTGCTGATCGATGATTACACCAGATATGTCTGGGTATATTTCTTGAAGGAGAAGGCAGAGGTGTTTTACAAGTTCGTGGAGTTTAAGAAGCTTGTGGAGGGTCGGCATGGCCTGCGGGTTAATAAGCTGAGGACTGACAATGGAGGGGAGTTCACCTCTGGTGAGTTCTCTACTTTTTGCAGGAAGGCAGGCATCCGGAGGGAGCTTACTTGTGCGCATACTCCACAGCAAAATGGAGTTGCAGAGCGGATGATCCATCATCTGACGAAGACCTGCAAGTGTTGGCTGCATGCCAAGAGTATCCCAAAGTCCTTCTGGGCGGATGGAATGTCTTGTGCTGCCTACGTCATCAACCGGATGCCTCTAAGTCCCATCAATATGAAGACCCCGCATGAATTGATGTTCAATGAAAAGCCAAGCGTGGCACACCTTCTGGTGTTTGGATCCACCTGATATGTGCACGTTCCAGATGCTCTTCGGACGAAGCTATATGCGAAAGCAAGGAAGCTAGTCTTCGTGGGTTATGGTGATCGGAAGAAGGGCCGGAAGTGCATGGACCCCGAGACGTGGAGATTTGTTGTATCTCACGATGTCGTGTCCGATGATGTGACATCTTACAATGGATGTTCTGGTGTTGAGCTACCAAAAAGCAGGGTGGAGTAGCCAGAGAAAGCTGTGGAAAATCTTCAGGTGGAGCTGCCTGTGTCACCAGATGGTCAATCAATATCTAGTTCTGAGGCGGAGGCTTCTGGATCAGGAAGCAGGGAGAGCGATGCTCCGAGTACGTCTAAAAGGGGAGCTAGAGAAGAAGCAGCTGAAGATACTGCGAGTCAGGGGAAGGCGTTACAGAGATCGAAGCGAACCATCATTGCCCCTAATCGCTATACAGGAGGAAACATGGTGAGCTTTGTCTCGTGTTTCATTGCTGGTCCCTTGGATGAGAGGGAGCCATCGAGCTTTGAAAAGGCCAAAGGCGTGGAACAGTGGGATTCATCTATGCAGGAAGAGATGAGTGCTCTTGAAAAGAATGAGACTTGGTCTCTCGTGCCCAAGCCCAAGGGTATCACCCCTGTGACATGCAAGTGGGTCTACAAGCTTAAGAAGAAGGCTGACGGCAGTATCGAGCGATACAAGGCTCGCCTTGTGGCTCGAGGATTCTCGCAGCAATACGGTGAGGACTATGAAGAGACATTTAGTCCGGTGGCAAAAATGACTTTAGTTAGGGTTGTGATTGCCTTGGCGGCATGTTGGGGGTGGGAGATTTGGCAGCTCGACGTAAAGAATGCGTTCTTGTACGGTGAGATTGACAAGGACATCTTCATGGTCCAGCCGCCAGGCTTCGTATCTGAAGATTTTCTGGACTATGTTTGCAAGTTGAAGAAGGCCCTGTATGTGTTGAAGCAAGCAGAGGGGGTGGTATGGAAAGATTGCAGAATATCTCTTATTCTATGGGTTTGGTGCTTCAGACTCAGACTCAAGCTTGTTCGTCAAGAAGAGCAGGGAGCTTCAAGTCATCGTGCTGCTTTACGTCGACGACATGATCGTGACGGGGAATTCAAAAGAGGAAGTAGCAAGGCTTCGGGCTGAGCTATCTATCAGGTTTGAGATGAAGGACTTAGGTGAACTTCACCATTTCCTTGGACTCGAAGTGCAGAGGAAGGAAAGTGTAGTGCTGGTGTCCCAGGCTGGATATGCGGAGCGAATTATGGAGCGGTTCGGCATGAAGGAAGGGAAGTGCATTTTCCACACCTCTGGAGAAGGCCATGAAACTTCGCAAGGATGAGGGGAGGATTCTGGATGATCCGCTGGTGTTCCGGGCTCTGGATGGGAGCTTGATCTATTTGACGATTACCAGGCCGGATCTTGCGTATGCAATTGGCAGGGTGAGCCGTTATATGGCAAAACCACGGATGCCTCATCTTCTAGCGGCCAAGAATATATTGAAGTATGTCAAGGCGACTTTGGATATGGGTCTTCTTTACATAAGGGATGCGGGCTTCGAGGTGCATGGGTACACGGATGCCGATTACAGGGGAGATTCAGATGATCGGAAGTCGACGTCTGGATACATCTTTATGGCAGGCCCCACGGCTATATCATGGTGCAGTAAGAAGCGGGATTTCGTATCGGTCTCAACCACGGAAGAGGAATACAAGGCTTCGGCCTTGGCAGCTCAAGAAGCCATCTGGCTTAGAAGGTTGGTAGGAGACGTCCATAAGGAGGTTCGGGGTCCGACTCTGCTCTGCGGCGACAATGAGAGTGCTCTTAAACAGGTTACTAATCCAGTTTTTCATGCGAGGACCAAGAATATCGAGATCGAGCATCGTTTCATTCGTGAGAAGGTGCTGGAGTGGTCTCTTTGGGTCGAGCATGTTCGGAGTCAGGACAACATTTTTGACATCTTCATAAAGGCGCTGGCGAAGGGGCCGTTCACTCAGCTAAGGAGTTTACTTGGGCTGTTTTCAACTTCCCACTTCAAGGGGGAGTGTTGAAAATGTTGAAGTGGAAGTTTGTGAAGTTGGCGGTCTGGGGGGGAGACCGCGCGGTCTGGTCTGACCGCTCGGTCTTGCGGTATCCTCTGGCGGTCTGACCTTTATGGTCTAGCCGCGGGCTTCTCGGCGTGACCGCCGTTCTTCTGTCCAAGGGTGCGGAGGTGTGGCCGCGCGATCTAGTCGTGTGACCGCGTGGTGGAGCAGGTTTCTGCCTGGTAAGGGCGGCGTGCGGTCTGGTGCTTGTGACCGCGTAGTGCGGGCAGCCCAGTCTGGAGGCTGTCCGGGTTCTTTGTGGTGCATGCGGACTAAAGTCTTCTTAGTCACGCGGTCTCCAGTTTGTGTTCGCATGGCTGGTCTTTCGGCGATCAGCTGGTACATGCGGTCACAGGTCTTTGATCGACTTGGAGGGCTGTGCCCTAGTCGGTCTAGTGTGTTCGCGGTCTCTGGAGGAGATCGGGTGGAGAACACAGGTGGTGAGCGACATGACCGGGCGTGTTGTCATGATCGCGCGGCTTTTGTTGAAGTCGGCGAGCTCACTAAGCAGGAGGATCTTTTGCTGGTTGCGCGGGTTGACCGGTCTGGTCGCGCGGTCATGTGGCGGTGACTCTATCTCATTGGGCGGTGACTGGATCATGTCGCCTTTCTATAAATAGGAGTCACTGTAGCAGCAAAATCATCGCACCAAGTGTAAGTTGAGCTCGCGTCCTGCTCTTGCGGTCTATTTTTTGTGACCGTCCGGTTAGCTGATCGAACTTGTTTTGTGCAGCTTCTGCAAATTGTGCGGGTAGTAGTGGTCACCTCCTCTTATGAAGGTGTTCGGGCAGTCTCACGGCTTGCAGTACGAGTTGCTGGAGTTCGGGAGGATCAGTGGAGTTCGGGAGTTCGCGAGGTTCTCAGTTGGTGTTGTTTAAGGAGCAGGCAGGCAGTTCGGGCGGTCTTGTTTTCTAGCCAGGCGGACTGTCAGGTCGAGCGGTCAGGCGGTCTCAGTTAGTCAGACCGCTGGTTTTCCTTTCAGCTGTTTTTCTCTTATGTTTTTTGTATACTGGCGAAATCATGTCTCGCCATGTATACCTCGCCCTGTAATGAAGAACTTTGCTTGATCATTAAAGATTGTGCTTGTTTCATGTGCTTCTGGTTGATTGGCTTGAACTTTTAGTTATACAATTCCTGCTCACTCCTAGATCTATGGAAAATTTCACACAAACAATATAACAGTTGGTCTAGACAGGACCCCACGCTATATTGAACACACTAGCTAGCCGTTAAAAGATGATAAAATGAAAAGAACTACAATAGAGTATAAACAAGCATAAGTGTAAGCTTTCAATAAAAATTACTTTTAGAATGTACACCATATCAATACTAACACAATTAAGTTATGTCCTTAAGGCCTTACATCCATCAATGTAAATAGCTTAACAACATGCATCGACACGCAGGTCGGCAATTCAGGGAAAGCAGTAAAACAAAGGTTGGACTTTAAGGGCCAACACAACAAATGGCTTCTACCCGATACCTTTTGCTTGGCTCACCAGCACCTGCACCATCCACACATAAGAGGTAAACGAGGGTCAGCTATGAGCTGACAACAAACTGCATAACGATCCCACCCCTCGACCATTCTAGCCAACTCAGGGGCGGGGCACCGCTAACCTGCAAGCAAGTCGTACATGCAACATGTAGTAATATAAAGAAAGTGCATCTACTCTACACAAGGTGAGATTTCAAGCACAATAAATCATCTAGGTTGAGCATCAAAGTAAAGGGAAGCTAGGTAAGCACATGATGTTGGTTGGGTTCACCCGGAGGATCCCCACAACTGCCTAAGCAACCGCATGAGGCTAACACAACATTAATTCATAACAATACAAACATGGGTACTCATAACCATGCATTTAATGCACGCAAGGCATGCCTCCAAGTACTCTTTCACAAGTACCAACACCACCCTATGTAACACAACCTTAGGTAGGAAAAGAGCTTTTGGCCGGTCTAGGTGAACACCTTCCACGACCTCTCCAATGATCATATGACGTACAAAAGGTTGGGACCTCTCACCGCTCTGCATGGAAATGGGTTCAGTTCAACTTTGCATGTACTCTAGTCGTCGTGAACTATCGCACAATGCGGGTACGACTTCATCTCGGCCCATAAGTGTTTAATAAATACTAGTATCACACAAATGATAAGCTACACACCTAATCCTTCCAATAGGACATAGGCTTCACAAACATAATCAATGAAGGAGGTATAAGACCACTCCACTTCAATACTCGTGGTGAAGGTTTGCATTCATCCACAACCCAAGCAGGGGGCTTCCGTTAGGCTCTCTGAAATACACCTAAGACTCAAGTCCCGCAATACAATGACATATTTCACGTAGTCATTCTCCGACGCGCATTCTAGGTATAACCTAAATGCACGTCACAATCAAGCATCACCAATTTGGGCTAACGACTACGAGTAGGCTTCACACAAAATGCCTAAATTGATAAGACTACCAGATTTCTACATGCAATAAATGTCGGGGACGGACACAATCGAACTGGAGTTCCGATGAACTATAAGATGTCCTACACTTCACTAATTAGTGAAAGAGACAACCTTACGCAAGCATAAAAAAGTAATAAAAAGATCAAAACACGTCCTAAGACTAGGAAGGATCATTACCCTTACCTCTCTCTTTGGCACCAAGAATTTGATATTTCAATAGGATGGAAAGAACCGCACCGGCTACTCTCCTTTGATCTGGAAATGACTCGCGATTCCGAAGTTTGGAGATCCGTTAATGGCGAAAAGAATCTTCTTCTTCCTCTGGTTTTGATTTTCCCAAGTGAGGAGAGAGTAAAAGTGATAATGATCCTAAAGATCACACTTTATTATTCTTTAATGGATTAGAACACATGCCAGGCGTCAGATCTACTTTTCACGCAAATTGGGACAGTTGCAACTAGGATCTGGAGGGCCTACTTCTATCACTTTTAAATTAGGGAAAACGTAGTTCCTCTATCTGTTTCGTTGAGATGGTGCAGTGTTCATCGAGATCACTCGATGACACGTTGAGATGCTGCATTGTTCGGTGAGATCACTCGACAAAATGTTGAGATGCTTTAGTGTTCCTCGTGATGTTGCTATGTTCGTCGAGATCACTCTACGACACGCCGAACTTATGTTGTGTTCGTCGAGATCACTCGATGACATGCCGAACTTGTACTGTGTCATCAAGATCACTCGATGACACGCCAAACTTGTGCCGTGTCATCGAGATTACTCGATGACACATCGAGATTATGCTGTGTCATCGAGATCACTGGCCAACATATGGCAGAGCATTTCTCTTCCATCCCATTTTTGGAAAAAGTGGGGTGTTACAATTGTGCTTTATCATTGATTGGGTTATGACTTCTTCAAATAGGCTGAGATAGTTGTGAACATTGCCCATAATGTTCAAGATTTGGAGAAGTCCCTAAGTCAATGATAAGTACAATTTGTATTTGATATCTATCTGATGTGACATGAGTAGGTTAGGACATTATACATCTTACATATAATATTTAAAGATCAAGCAAAAAATCTCTAAGTTAAATATCGCAGTGTATATGACACTCACACGATGATATCGTTGTGATCACTCACATAAGGCATCAAAAGAAGTTAGTTAACAATCGAAATGACAATAAGAAGAACAAGATGACATCATCGTGCCAACAAGGTACACACAATGATCTTATTGTGAGGACTCAAAAGTCAGCTAAGGCATATATCATCATACAAATAAGGTACACATGATGATATCATTGTGAGGACTCAAAACTCAGCTATAGAATATGTCGTCATGACAACAAGCTTGACACGATGATATCATTGTGAGAACTAAAGAAATGTCAACTAAGGTAGATATCAGTGTGAGGCCTCAAAGAAAGTCAGCTAAAGCACATATCGTCGTGACAACAAGCTTCAAACGATGATATAATTGCGAGGAATCAGGAAAGACTTGCTAAGTCATATATCGTCGTGACAACAAGCTTCACACGATGATATCATTGTGAGGACTCAAGAAAGACTTGCTAAGTAATTTATCATCGTGACAACAAGGTGTCCATGATGATATCATTTCAAGAACTAAAGAAAGACTTACTAAGTCATTTATCATCGTGTCAACTATCTTCACACGACTGTATAGTCTTGTCAAGCTCAGAAGGCGGGAATTCAAATTGACAAAGATGACAAAGTCAGATGTCAAGTCATTTACTTTTGAAAAGTGTTATGACATCAATATTCTAAAGTTTTGACCATTTGATGGCTCAAAGATATAAAAAAAATAAGAGAGGGTAAACAAACCCTAACAACATAAGGGGAATATCTTATGCCCTAGTATTCTTTGAGAAGCATGTCGGTTGTAGAGCAATAGAATAAAAAGCAAGTCTTTTTAAAGAAAGAAGAAGAAGAAAAGCCTCAACAAGAAATCTCTCACTCTTGAGAGCAAGAAGACTTCATTATACAAGAAAGCTCAGCACTGATCCCGATCAAAAAACTCATCTATTGAAGATCCAGTGCTGCTGCTAAAGAAAAGGCTTTCTACTCCAGAAAGACATAAAGAAGACTTTCTTTCCAACAAGATCTAAGAAACCTAAAGCAGAAAAGCTATATATTTTAGAGTCAATATGTTGTAAACATTCTTCTAATCTCTTATTATAAGATGTCCTTTAGATCTAAGGTAGGGTTGTGCTGACAGCCTGAGTGTAGGGCATGTGAGAAGGTCTGAGTGTAGGACTTTGTTGAAATTATGAGGTAGGGTCTGTGAAGATCCGAGGTAGGATTTTTGATAAAATTTGAGTTATAGAATCCTTGCTGGGGATCTAAGGTGTAGGAGTTCTTAAACTCTGAGGAAGGGTTGATGCTGGCACCTGAAGTAGGACTCATGGAGGGAATTTTATGTAGGGGGCTTGCTGAGTTCCTGAGTTGTAAGATCTGATTGATCTGAGTTTTTGGAGGTGGCTGAGTCTGACACACTGCTAGATAGGTGAAGGGGGGCAGTGGAGTACCCACACTGGGGAACCACTATAAATCTTTGTGTGCTTTCTGTGGTGTTTGTGTTCTTTCAAGCTAAATTAGTCTATAAGTTCAAAGAGACAAAAATATTTGAAACACATATTCACACCCATCTAGGTGATTAGACCACACCCTAGACTTTCAAAGTGGTTTTGTTAATCATAGCCCATTTCTAGTTCCAAAATCAAAATAACTAGTGTAAACCCCAATCTTATTAACCTATATGATACAAAATAGAATCCAGAAGTGTCACATGATTAAGTTGATGTTCTACTAGAAACTTGAGGGTTTTTTTGTGTTTTGTTAAACGTTGACCAATATACTCAAATAGTGATATTCATGTCATGGTAAGGTAACTATTAAAATTACATGGCCAATACATCTAACATAATTCCAGAGGCTCAACACATCCTTAAAGATAATTTTCCAGAGATTCAAGTATTTTCTAATTTAGTTGGGCCATGATTCATATGTAACAAATATGTGATAATTAATCAATTTACACATGAAGTACATAAATCTGATGTCCAAATAATCCAAATAATTTTCCAGAGGTTTATTACGACATAAAAATGAGCCTAACAGAGAATCATAATTTTCCATAATAATATGGCCATTAAAATTCCATAAGTACTTTTATGAGTAATTTACAACATTGAACATGAACTATAATATTCAATCACCCAAAAATTCCAATTAATTTTTCCAGATGTTGATTATGGCATAAAATGAGCCTAATATAGAATCATAATTTTCCATAAAAATATGACCATTAAAATTCCATAAATACTTTTATGAGGAATTTTCAACATTGAACATGAACTATAATATTTAGTCATCCAAAAATTCAAAATAGTGTTTATCAGGGATTGACAATTTTCTAATAATAATATATTCACAAATATTCATAATTGCTTAAGTCTGACAAATTAATATTTACATATGATCTACATGAAATATGCTTTCCAAAATTCCAAGAAAATTTCTAGAGGTTTATATTGCTCTAAAAAGTTTCTAGCCAAAATATTGGAATTTTCCATATTAATCTAAACATGATTATTTCATATATTCACATGTGAGGTAAATCCAAATAAATATACTATTCAGAGAAAATGATGCTCAAAATAATTCTCAATAAATTTCCAGGGGTGTGTTATGACATAATCACACAAACGCCAGAGATTTGGATTTTTCCAAAATTATTTCGTCATAATTATTTGGAGCTATAGATAAAGATGCGATACATAAAATCCAAGCAAGTTGGTTGAAGTGGAGAGACACGTCTAGGATCTTATATGATCATAAAGTACCATTAAAACTTAAAGGAAAGTTTTATTGTACTGCAATTAGACCAACAATGCACTACGATTCTGAGTGTTGTCCAGTGAATGGTGTACATGAGCAAAAATGGGAGTTGCGGAGATGAGAATACTTAGGTGGATGTGTGGCCACACGAGACTGCATAAAATTAGGAATGAATGTATCATGGATAAGATAGGAGTTGCACCATTTGTAGAGAAGACGTGAGAAGCTCGTTTAAGATAGTTCAGACATGTACATATGGGACCATTAGAGGCACCTATTAGGCGTTGTGAGAGTTTAGTCACTAGACATGTTAAATAAGGGAGGGGTAGACCAAAAAAGACTTGGAATGAAACTATAAGGAAAGACATGATGTACTTAGGTATTAATGAGACTATGATAAAAGATAGGGCACAATGGAGACAGAGGATCCATATAGCCGTCCCCACTATGGTGTGATAAAGGCTTGAGTGTTGTTGTTGTATTTGGTCATAATTATTTCATTAATTCAAAAGTGTGACATATGTGATATTAATGAAATACTTTGGAATATTAAGTCCAAAAATCTTAATTTCTCTAGAGGTAATACATTCTATCATAATACATGCATGATCAAAATTTCATTGACATGCAACAAGCCATTTGGGAAAAATAAACCAAATATAGTTTTGTGCTAAATGCACACCATTTCCAAACATACAAGATTCATGCAAGTGGAATACACCCACATGCAGAAAGCTAAATGGTCCCAACCTTTTACCAGTGGCATATATTGACCTAATTTACAATCTACCAGAAATTTGGGTCACTTTGAGGTTGTCTAGCCATGTGTATCACCTATAGATGCTTAATTAAACTTTTGTGTAACATATAGAAAAATATTCTCCAAAAATTCAAATTTTTGGATGGGTACTCTATCTATGTACCCCTCAGGCATGGACAAAATTTCAACCCCATGCAATGAGTATACATTTAGGAATTTACAAAATAAGGTCTAGGGCACCTTTAGGACACCTCCTGGAAAAACAGAGATTTTGAGTGTTGTATAACACAAATTCAGGTGATTTAAACGTCCCTGGAAAGTAGAGACAAAGGGGTACAAGATTGATATTTTACACTTTTCTTTCATCGGTCTCTAAGATCCTCAAAAATGGGTTTGACAGAAAGTGCTGTCAAAGTTGTGACAGAATGAAATGATTTCATTTTAACGTTTATATGGTATGTTAATAACCATCAAGCCCAAATCCAACGGTCCACAGTCGTCTTCCTCCTCCAGCCAATGGTCCCGATTTATACTTCTTTGATCACAAAGATCGAGTTCCCTCTGGCCACCTGAACGCTATTCCGGCCATCCCTCACCACCACCACCTCCGAAATGGAGGTGGCCGATGATTGACGGTGGAATGGTGGCCGGTGGTGTCCGGAAATAAGATATTCAAGTGGTTCTCTCCTCTCCCCAAAAAATGAGATATGGCAGTGGAAAATGGATTGATTGAGAGAGCTTTTCATCTTAAATGATCTAGATAACTAGCAAAAGAGGAGAGGAGGAGGAATCACACATGGATTGGGGCTTGGGTTTGCGTTCCTTGCTTGGGTGTCATGGCCGATCTACCTCTTGTGCACCTTTCCAATTTCTGGTTTCTCCACCAAGAGCTTTGATCCAAGGCTCAATTTTCACTCGTCTCAGGCTTCTGAAGCTTACGACATGCTCAATTTGGAGGATCGTGGAGGTTTTAAGGAAATACGATGAATGGGGGTTTCAACCAAGCATTTTTCCCTTGAAATTCCCTTCCACATGGCATGAGGGTGGCTAGCATTTTGCAGGAAACTCCATGTTGAGTTCAGGAGCATCCCTTGGGAGGAGAATTGAGTGCCAATTGGCACTCAACCCATTTAATACTCATTTGGCCTTATTCAAAATTGTGGAAAACTCCAAATTTGCCCTTGCATGCCTCCAATTTTATGTATTTGGAGGGTAAAGAAGTTAATTAAGGTTGTGTAATTCTGAGTGGGCTGCAATTGAAGACCTTAAACCATTGGAATTAGGCTAGCCCCTTTTGATTTCATTTTGGCCAATTTGACCAATATTGATTTTTGGGTTCACTTAGTCAAATCTATGATATGCTTGCCTGCATATGATGGTCATAGGTCCTATGACACCATCCAATGCTGATTGAGTCATGATGGAGTCATGATTGGGCTAATTGATCCATTTAGGGTTGATTTGAGCTATGTTGACGCTATGTTGACTTTGGTCAATTTCATGAAATTAGTTGAGCGCCTTTGATTATTATTGTCCTAATGGTATCCCTTTTTAATAGGAGAGTAGTAGTGAGGTCAATTTGGTCAATTGAAGCCCAATTGAGCCATATCATGATTTATTGAGCAAGTTTGACCCAAGTTTGACTTTAGTCAATTTGGCCAATTTGGTTGACCAATCCATGTGATCCATGGTCATATGATTTACCCATAGGGTTAGGAATGTTGTGGTGAGGTCAACTTGACCAATTGATATCCAATTGGGTTATGGTAGGGTTGGTTGACCTAGTTAGGTAAAATGTTCTCTAAGTGAGTTCTCTAGGTCACCTAGGTTTCTATGGTCCAATCCTGCCCTAGGTCACATAACATGACACTTGTCATAGACTAATTCACATTAAGGGTCTAGTAGGAATGGGGATGTTACTATTGGATCTGCAGGCGCCCTCAGAGGGGGGGGGGGGGTGAAAAAGGGTTTTAAGAACTTTTGATCTTAATTGAGTATATTTAAATGTGTTGACCGTATTTTCAAGAATATCTTAGATTAAGTACTGTAGTAAGCTTCTTATTAAAGTGTGTTGTATTTGGCATGACAGATGTGAACTCTGTTACTACCGCCAGCGGTAGTGTTACCGCTCCGCATTAGTGAGAGAGAATGCTTTTTCATTTAAATTTCAAAGATCAGAGATTGCATAATGATATTAGTGAAAAACATATCATATTATTGTTTTTAGAATCGTTACACAAATTTATCCCAATAATGCTTGAGAGTGAGGCGAATGCAAAAAAAACCTTTTTGGTTTTCTTTACCAACCCTTCTCCCAAGGACCGGTTGGTTCTACCCTATCTCTCGCCAGATGAGGCCTCGAGCTGCCCCCTAAATCTAACCCTAGACCTAGTCGCCACACCCACGAGGTGAATTCTCCCTAGTCCTCGCAAGGCCCTAGTGTAAGACCCCAAATGACATGTGCAGCCAAAATACCAAAAATGAGCATGAACTGAAATCAGGGAGCTAGCGCCAGGTGCCAGCGATAGCGCCGACGATAGCGTTTCGAGAACTCCCGAGAAATGGTCCCGAGAAATCCCGAGAAATGGTTCCGAGAACTCTCGAGAAATGGAGCAGGCTGAAACAGATGATCTAACGCCAGGCGCTAGCGCTAGCACCGGCGGTAGCGTCTCTTAGCGGTACCGACTCAGGCTAGCGCCAGGCGCTAGCCACTAGCGCAGGCGGTAGCGGGAAAATCATATATTCTCCAAAATCCGACTCTTTTCCCATTTCTATGCCTTTTCCTGATCTGAGAGCTGAGAGGAGAGCTGAGGGCAGAGGTTTGGGAGCAAGGAGGGAGATCCATTGGAGTTGAGCTTTCGTCGTGCCAGGAGGGAGTTGTGAAGAAGCGTCTGCGTGCGTGTGCCACCGCGGATTCCAGCCATCTCCCTCTCACTTCTATGGCACCGAAATGGCCTACAAGGGTAACGAATCTCCTCCCTAACCCTTGGACATGTACGTCCTTTGATTTACATGTATTTCGGGAGACTTCTACTAATTAGTAGATCGGATCTTCCGGTGGGATGAAGTTAATCCCCCACAAATTGCATATAGAGTCCGGAACAGTAGTACGGGCATAGGCATGCTGTGTGAAACCCATCTGGACAGATCGAGCCGGATTGGTGATGATTAGTGCGTGTAAAGTGCAGGAAATAATTCCGTGTACGTGCTGTGATTCGGTCATGTGACTGCTGTTGTACAAAAAATAGGACCTGGAGGTGTTTCCCAGGCTGTACCTGAAATTTGGTGGCAGAACTGAGTTCTGTCACTAGCGCCGGGCACTAGTGTTAGCGCCGGCGGTAGCTCCAGGTGAGCTACCAGTGTTGATGTCTGGAGGTGTATTCCCAGAGGTAGCAGGGTTGAGTTCTATTACCAGTGCCGGGCAGAACTAGGTTCTGTTGCTAGCGCCGGGCGCTAGCGTTAGCGCCGGCGTTAGCGCCCAGCACACAGACAGTGTGTTTCAGTGCTACCTACATTCTTGGAGGCTGGATGCGTAGCAGAAAAAGTTGTGGAACTTGCAAAACCCAGCTTTTAGAGATGGGTACTAGGTGACGCTTACCCGTATCGTGCATAGTGGAATCACGGTATTTGAGCAACGGGCCTAGCTGATCCGAACCCTCCCATAGTGGTGGTGAAGAGGTCGCCCCTCGGTGCACCGGGCTATGGCTGAGTGCCGGAACTTCGTGTGTACGGACTCACTCATATTGCTTGTCTAAGTTGAAATAAGACTTAGCGTGAGGGCGTAACTCAGGGAGTATGCCAAAGTGTGCCTTGAGAGCACGAAGCGGGTGGCTTGGTTTGCCTCCGTTGGTGTTGTTTGCGGATATATATATATATATATATATGCTGCTGACTCTTACTTGCAGGGAATGAGCACCGCCGCCTCGAGTGTGGGGCGGGGTCGTTATAAATCTTGGTCAGCTAAAGCTGATCGGTTGCTTGTTTTCCCACCAATTGGTGGATTTGTTTATACAGGTCCCGGTGAGACTAGCAGGAGATAGCGGGCTGAAGCCCCTGCTGCTGTGCTGTGCTGGCCCTTGAAGGCCAAAGCTTTTGTTTACTTTTGTTCATGTGTGGCCGGCCTGCGTGCCGATGTCTGGAAGCCACCTTTTTGATGTAAACAAACAATGTAAATAACTCTTGTTTTATTTCATTCCTATTTGTAAAGTGGACTTGTTATGAACTGGTTTTAAATAAAAATAAATATGCTTTCGTTATGCGACTCTGATGCTGAGATAGTTATAGTTGTAACTGTTTAGACACTAATTTTAGTAACGCCCTTTTCTGTTCATTTCATATGGCGCGGGGTCCCGGCTGGACCTACTGTTATATGCTATGTAACAGGGAGTGGAGCGGGGCCTTCTCGACCCCCTCGTTCGACTGCAAGCAGTGCACCAACTCTGGTGCCGACTCCTCCTTCAGCTGAAACAGTAAGGATGATTGCTGAGGCGGTATTTGCAATGTTCACTGCGCAACCAGGAGGGCATGTCCTTGGACAGCCTCCTACCCCTGGAGTGGCTCCAGTGCAGGCTCCAGCAGCTGAACCTCCAGTGCAGGCTCCAGCAGCTGAACCTGAGGTGGAAATGCCAGTGCCGTTGAGGGCACGAAGAGATCCAGATCAACAACTGCAATACTTTTTGGGCTTACGCCCTCCCACGTTCACGGGGGAAGGAACCCCGACACAAGCAGAAGATTGGCTGTCAAAGGTGCGCAAAACCTTGAAGGCCACGGACACGGAGGAAGGACAAAAAGTGACTTTGGCAACCTTCCTACTAGATGGGTAGGCGCAGTTGTGGTGGGATGAGTTGGAGATACATCAGCTAGCGGGAAGGCAGTTGACCGATATCTCTTTTAATGAGTTTTCCAAACTGTTCTTGGAGCGATATCTTCCTCAGGCCCAACAGATAGAAATGGAAAACCAGTTCAACCGTCTAACTCAGGGTGATCGTACTATCGATGATTATCTGCATGAGTTTACACGGTTGGGTCGTTATGCAGGCGTGACATTTGCGGATGAAGCGCGTAAGACAAATCGGTTTTACGAAGGCTTGCGAGAGGAGTTGCGGTTTCTTCTGATGGGGCCAATGACGCAAGGGTTTATGACCCTGGTCAACTCAGCTCGGTCTTTAGAGAAAGACATGAAGCGGTCCCATAGTAGGAAGGAGCTAGCAGTAGTCAAGCCAGAGTTCAAATTATCGAGCTTGGCAAAGTCGGGGCAAGGCAAATGGAAGAAAGGAGCGCGACCGTCTGGGTCAGCTCAATCTTCAGCATCCGGAGTGACTGGGCGAGGCCCAATCATCAATTACAACTGCGGCAAGCTGGGACATATAGCACGTGACTGTCGCAGTGGGAAGAAGCTAATTGCGGCCTATGCGGCAGAGAAAGGGAAGGCGGCAGAGTCAACCGCATCCCACGCTGCTCCAGCCCAGCCTAGAGTTTACAACCTTCGCCAACAGGAGGCCATCAAACAGAACGATGTGGTGACAGGTATGCGATAGTATATAGCTTTTGTTGCTTTTTATACTTCATACCTTATACATTGCTTGGTAACCATTGATGTCCTAGGATTTTTCCTGATCTTTAACTATCCGGCAAGAGCACTATTTGACACGGGTGCTTCACATTCCTTTATATCTTAGGCCTTCATACAGCAACTTGGAGTGCCTTCGGCGTTTAGACAGGAACGATTAGATGTGATGCTACCCAATGGGTGTTCGATGCGCGTGGATCGAGGTTGTGTAGTAAAGGTACGAATAGGGAGTCAAGACTTTTATTTGGAAGCACTGATACTCCCGCTTTCGGAATTCGATGTAATCATTGGTATGGACTGGCTGTCAGCGCAGCAGGCCTACATTGATTGCACGTCTAAGGAGGTCACACTGGGGCGGAATACCGAACGTACAACTACATTTGCTGGTTTGCGTGGATCGAGTAAGACACTGATGTCTGCTATCCAAGTGGTCAAGTCGGTTCGGCAAGCTGCAGAGTTATGTGTTGTGCTAGTGGGGGCTGCAAAGCCTCAACCCAGTTTGAGTGTTGTTCCTGTGATTTCAGAGTATCCAGATGTGTTTCCGAAAGATCTTCCTGGGGCGCCACCTTAGCGAGAGATTGACTTCACTATAGAGATGGTGCCAGGTGCCAAACCTGTTTCACGCTCTCCGTACCGAATTGCGCCAAAGGAGATGGCGGAATTGAAAGTTCAATTACAGGAGTTGCTAGAGCAGGGTTATATACGTCCAAGTACCTCCCCTTGGGGTGCTCCGGTCCTGTTTGTGAAGAAGAAGGATGGAAGCCTGCGTCTATGCATTGACTACCGAGAATTGAACAAGCTGACCGAGAAGAAGAAGTATCAGATTCCTCGAATCGATGACTTATTCGATCAGCTAGTTGGGTCAACGGTATATTCAAAGTTGGATCTCAAGTCCGGCTATTACCAGTTACGAATTTGGGATTGTGATATCCCTAAGACAGCATTCAGTACTCGCTACGGACACTACGAGTTTACAGTGATGCTGTTTGGATTGATGAATGCACGGTCAGTATTTATGGATCTGATGAATAGGACCTTTCGAGCGTGCCTTGATCGGTTTGTCATTGTCTTCATTGACGATATCTTGGTGTACTCTCAGTCTGAAGAAGAACACGCGATTCATTTGCGTGAAGTTTTGGAAATCCTGCGACGTAGTCAACTATATACCAAATTCTCTAAGTGCGAGTTCTGGCTAGCCTCAGTGGCGTTCCTTGGTCATGTTGTTAGTGGCGAGGGTATCGCAGTAGATCCGGCAAAGATTGATGCAATCCAGAAGTGGCCCGTTTTGGTGACAGTAGCGGAAGTCAGGAGTTTCCTTGGACTTGCCGGCTACTATCGACGCTTCGTGGAGAACTTTTCACGGATCGCTCTACCTCTCACCACCTTGACGAGGAAGGATCAGAAGTTCGTTTGGTCACCAGAGTTTGCATGGGCTTTTGAGGAATTAAAGAGGCGTCTGACCACAGCAGCAATTTGTGTTTGCCATCTGGTGCAGAGGGTTATGAAATTTACAGTGATGCGTCAGGGAGCGGCTTAGGCTACGTACTTCTTCAGCATGGTCAAGTAATAGCTTATGGCTCTCGTCAGTTGAAAGTGCATGAGCGGAATTATCCGGTCCACGACTTGGAATTGGCGGTCGTGATTTTCGCTCTGAAGCTGTGGCGGCACTATTTATATGGTGTGAAGGTTGACATCTTTACAGACCATAAGAGCCTTAAGTATTTGCTAAATCAGAAGGAGCTCAACATGCGACAGCGAAGGTGGATGGAGTTCCTGGGGGACTACACTTTTGATATACACTATACTCCCGGGAAGGGAAATGTAGTCGCAGATGCTTTGAGCCGAAGGGCTTACGCACAGGCCAACTGGATTCAGATGTATGATCCACGTCTGATCAGGGACTTGGAAGCCTTGGAGATCTCCTGTGTAGAGAGGAGTTCTAGTGCGAATGCGTGCTTAAACTGGACGGAGGTGCAGTATAACCTCGCAGACAGAATACGACAGGCCCTGGAGCTTGATTCGAGCATGCAACGCTATTTGGCAGAGTCTGGGGATGGGACTGCTGCAGAGTTTGTGATGGACGATGTTCTGATGTGGAAAGACGGTCGGTTGTGTGTCCCAAATGTGGGTAAGTTGCAGGAGGAATTGATGTACGAAGCACATTTTACCAAATACTCAATTCATCCAGGGAGCACAAAAATGTACCAAGACATGAAAAAGCTGTTTTGGTGGCCGGGATTAAAGAAAGACATCGCCTTGTACGTGGAAAAATGCAAAACTTGCGCACTAGTGAAGGCGGAATGTCAGAAACCTGGAGGTTTTCTGAAGTCGTTGCCTATACCGGAATGGAAATTTGATGACATTTCGATGGATTTCGTACACGGTTTGCCGAGATCACAGAGTGGGAATGATGTCGTATGGGTGATCATGGATCGCTTGACAAAGGTAGCCCACTTTATTCCAAACCGGAAGGACAATTCAGTTGAAAAGTTAGCAAAACTTTATGTTGATAGCATCGTACGATTGCACGGTGTGCCCCGTAGCATTGTTAGTGACCGAGATGGGCGCTTCACTTCGAAGGATTGGAGGCTAATCCACCAGTTGTTAGGTACAAAGCTGAAGTTTAGCACTGTCTTCCACCCTCAGACGGATGGACAGACTGAACGTACGAACAGAACTCTGGAGGATATGCTCCGAATGTGCGTCCTGGACTTCGGTAAAAAGTGGGAAGATCATCTATTCATGATCGAATTCGCTTACAATAACAACTATCAGGTGATGAGTACTCTTTGTACTCATCTTTTAGCATAATTTCGATGTAATTTTAATATGAATTTATATCAATTATTTGTTTTATCTTATAATAATCATTCCTTTTTATTTCTGTCACTAATATAAGTTTAATTTATGTTTTGCAGGGTTTTCTGGGCACTTTGAGCAAAAATATCAAGTACACGCCCAAGGTCACGGGCGTGACCAAGGGCGTGTCAGCCTAAGATGTGTTCCAGACCTGCTGCCGCTACTTCGGGCCCATTCCGTGAAGATTCGCCAAGTACACGCCCCAGGTCACGGGCGTGACCAAGGGCGTGACATCCAAGTCACGGTCGGGACCACGCCACCAGCATCCAGATCGAGCCGCCGCGTCATTTAAAGTTACACGCCCAAGGTCACGGGCGTGACCAAGGGCGTGACATCAGGTCACGGGCGTGACTCGCCCCGCGCTTCTTCCCGCCAGAGTTTCCCGCCAATAGCACTATTTCAAGATTACACGCCCCTGGTCACGGGCGTGACCTAGGGCGTGACACGGCCGAAATGCTCGCAATTACTCCAGAAGGCGCCCTCTCCGCTGCTGCTTCGATCACGCCCCTTACACGCCCTTGGTCACGGGCGTGACCAAGGGCGTGTAACCTCAACTTTTCAGCTATATAAAGGGAGCTTCTCCAGATCTTCAAGGACGAATTTTGGGAGTTCAATTCTCCTTTTCTTGTTTTATTTTTCATGTTTTAGTAGTCGTGTAATCCTTCTTCTTCTTGCAAATTGTATTTTCATTTCAATAGTCGTAATTCTCAATTTCATAGCTTGTACTCTCTTTTGTAATTTCATAAAATAGATCTTTTCTTCTCTCATTTCCTCTCTCTTTTATGATACGCTCTTTTATTTATTTTGAATCCCCAATCTCCATGAGTAACTAAAATATTATTAGTACTCGATCGAGATGATCCAAGGAATGATATAAGTCATGAAATAATCTATTGCTGCTATTTCTCTTTTCGAAAATACTTAAGATTTGCCCTTGATATTTAGATAACGAGATTATATTTTCGATATATAATTCTTGTTCTTGTTTTCGTTCTTTAGCTAGCCGAGAGGCTCGTAAGACGAATCGATCACTCAAGGATAAAAAGAGTAGAATGCAATCCTCGAGAGAGGACGACGTTACCCTTCCGGATTGGAGTAAAAGCCAATAGCGGGATTCACTTCGATAAGGCGAGTCTTAGGGGTTTCGATTCTAGAATGAGAGTTCGATTGATCAACCTAAACTCAGTTGAGCGCATCCTCGAGAGAGGTGCGTTCATAATTCGGGAATCTCCACGGTCAAAGCTATTTTATTAAGAGAATGCGCTTTTATTCTTTGTTCTTATTTCTATCTCCAAGGTGATTCAAAGATCGAGTGCTAGCCTTTTTACTCGTCGTTTTAATCTTATTCTTATTTTCCTTTGCAAAATCACTCCCATGTTCTATTTGATAAAATAATAGAGATTTTCTTGAAGTAAGAGTACTCAACCGCCCCGAGTCTAATACGACCTTGTTTTAATAACCTATACTACATTCGATACGGTACACTTGCCGTTATCGTTTGCAAGCATAGTTTTGCGCATCAAGTTTTTGGCGCCGTTGCCGGGGACACGGTTGATATTTCGAAAAAAGAATTATTTATTAATTTTATCGTTCTCTTTCTTCTCCCTCTTCTCTTTATTTACTTATTTATTTTTTTTTATTTTTTTTATAAAAAAAAAAATCTTAAAAAGCGCAATCTAAATTCTCGGAAAGGACGCTTTGGGCTTGAATTCCCATCATAGCCTCTAGTACCTTGCAAGCCCTTCACCGGGTAGATCTTGGGAAGTCCGGGACTAATTTAACCCGCTTTTTGAAAAAAAAATATATATAATAAAAATATTTTTTTAAAATTCCATTTATTTAAGTGAAGGTTGTTCTCCTTTATTTTTATTTTATTATGAAATTAATAGAAGCGGTCGTTAAAATTTCCGTGCTTCGGCACCAATTCGAGCTCTTACAAGCCGCGCGAAGGCGCCAATCTAGTTGTTATTACTGTAGTGCGCCTCATCAAAGTGAGGAATGTTATTTACATTATTCTCAAAATAATTATTATGAAAATAATTACCCTCAAAATTATGCAAATAATTTTGATAATAATTACGATCATAATTTTTCATCTTTTAATAATTTTTCAAACTTTGATGAAAATAATATTTCAAATTTTAATGAAAATAATTTTTCGGCATTTAATAATTATTCTTCTAGCTCCGAAGTAGACTTTTCCTCGTGGCAAGCTCACCCGGATAGTTCGCGGAGCAATGAAGATAGATCTTTAAATCCGAACTTTTGTTTTTCTTCTTATACACCGCTGTCTTCGTTCTCTAATTTGGGGGAAATTTCGCAAATTCATATAGATACTACCCCCCAAAATTTAGAGGAAAATATTATTTTGTCTAGTGCTTTTTCTAATTTTCACGAGAATAATTCTTCGGCTTCTAATAATCTTCCTTCTAGCCCCGATGTAGATGATTCTTGGTGGCAAGGTCACCCAGATAGTTTACGGGGCGATGAAGATAAATCTTTAGATCCGAATTCTTGTTCTTCTTCTTTTGCGCCGCAACCTTCGTGCTCTAATTTTGGGGAATGTCCGCCGATTCAAATAGATACTTTCCCCCAAAATTTAGAGGAAAATTTTATTTCTACTAGTATTTTTTCTCCACCTTTGGATGATTTAGTTATGGAGGAACATGTGGTTTCATGTAATCCCATAACTTCTGTTACCGAAGATGAAGAAAAATTACTTTACCAAGAATTTCTTAAAGTTATGGGCACCCCGGACGAAATAGAAGAAGAACAAGTTTCTTCCCCTACTTCACCCGGATTTTATTCTCTTTGTCATGAATATTCGCGAATTTCTCCTATTCAACCGAAAATTCATGAAGATTTAGTGTCCGAAAATTTTATTCCGCTTGGTAACGCACTAGATTTCTCAAATGAAAATTTTATTTTAGAAAAGGAACAACCGGAGCTTAATCATATATTTTCGCAAGCGCTTCCTCCTTGCGAAACATTTTCTGAATCGCTTAGTTCTGATTCTTTTGATACTAATAAATTTATTGTAGATGATGAGCCGTTGCAACCAAACGTCTTTAGAGATCCATTTGCCGCTCATCTTCCGCTCTCCAAATCACCTAAGGTTTGTTTAGGTAAGTTTGATTCACAATTTCAAGCTCACAGACAACAAAAGAATCAAGACTACAGCGGAGGAGTAGCCGGACGACTGATGCCGGCACATTCGCCTCAACGCAAATTAAGGGAGTTGCCTGTCCACCTCTCTTTTAAATTTCCTTTTTCCTAACACTAACCGTCTAGCTTAAAGACGGGAAAAAGAAAGCGCTCTTGGGAGGCACCCCTTGCTTATCTTTAATTTTAGTTTTAAAATTTTTTTTATTTTCAAGTGTTCTTCATACTTAGCTTTAAACATTGGGGACAATGTTTAATTTTAAGTATGGGGGTGTAGCTTAGCTTTTCTTGTATTTTTATCTTAAAAAAATATATATATAAAAATCTAATTTCTTGGAAAGGGCGCTTTGGGCTTGAATTCCCATCACAGCTCCTAGTACCTTGCGAACCCTTCACCGGGTAGCCCTTGGGAAGTCCAAGAAATAATAATAAAATAATAATAATAAATATGCCTAGCCTTGTTGTTTTTAATGTTCTAGAAATTTAGTTTGAGGTACGATTATAAGTATTCCTACATTTTTAATTTAGCTAAATATTTTATTTGATCAGAATTTGTTAAATCTAAATTTGAAGTAATTTTGTTTTAAGAAACACTTTATGTTTTTAATTCGATTAGAGAGTTAATTTAGCACAACTTCTCCGTTTAATTTTAAATAGCTTCACTTTGTGGTAAATTGGCTAAACATCTTTAGATTTTTTTTGTTATATTCAGTTTTAACCTTAAGATCTTAGGAAATCTCATTCCACTAAAAAGATTGCTCTCAAAATAGTTTAATTTATAAACTAGAAGTATTTCTTCCTCCTCACCCTTTGTTGGCAAATAAAAAAAATGTAGAAAAAGATCATATGTCATGGAAATAAGAGGATAAAATTCATTATTTCCTAAAACATATGCACCCAAAATCATTTAAAAGATTATATGTCATGATGTAAGAGGATAAAATTCATTACATCTAAAACATATACATTTTGGGTTTTTGATTGAAGAGAATTGTTAAAAGATTATATGACATGGAAAATAAGAGGATAAAATTCATTATTTTCCTAAACATATACAATTTCGTATTCAAATGAGGTCAGAGGATAAAATTCATCACCTCTATTCAAGAACTCTTCATTTGCCATTTCGTTCAAACCCATCCCTAGCCAATTTCATTGTTTCTAGTCCTAAACTAAATTATTAAGAGAGCAATATTTTGGTAGGTGTCTTTTCCTTAAGATTCTTTTACGTTAGAGTGTCTATAATTTCAATCTAATTTTGTTTGAAAATTTCTATAATTTCGATTGCTAAATAGTTATCTTGAGAAGTAGTTAGCTAAACAAATTTCTCTTTTTAAATTATCAATATAACTTATGACTTAATTCTTGAATTCCTAAAATTTGCTTTTGACTTATTCTTGGTTTAATAAAATTTTAGTTAATTAGAAATAATTCCGATGTCTTGTAATTCTTCCCTCATTCTTTTGCTCTGGAATAGCAAAAGCTCAAGTATGGGGGTGTTTGATGAGTACTCTTTGTACTCATCTTTTAGCATAATTTCGATGTAATTTTAATATGAATTTATATCAATTATTTGTTTTATCTTATAATAATCATTCCTTTTTATTTCTGTCACTAATATAAGTTTAATTTATGTTTTGCAGGGTTTTCTGGGCACTTTGAGCAAAAATATCAAGTACACGCCCAAGGTCACGGGCGTGACCAAGGGCGTGTCAGCCTAAGATGTGTTCCAGACCTGCTGCCGCTACTTCGGGCCCATTCCGTGAAGATTCGCCAAGTACACGCCCCAGGTCACGGGCGTGACCAAGGGCGTGACATCCAAGTCACGGTCGGGACCACGCCACCAGCATCCAGATCGAGCCGCCGCGTCATTTAAAGTTACACGCCCAAGGTCACGGGCGTGACCAAGGGCGTGACATCAGGTCACGGGCGTGACTCGCCCCGCGCTTCTTCCCGCCAGAGTTTCCCGCCAATAGCACTATTTCAAGATTACACGCCCCTGGTCACGGGCGTGACCTAGGGCGTGACACGGCCGAAATGCTCGCAATTACTCCAGAAGGCGCCCTCTCCGCTGCTGCTTCGATCACGCCCCTTACACGCCCTTGGTCACGGGCGTGACCAAGGGCGTGTAACCTCAACTTTTCAGCTATATAAAGGGAGCTTCTCCAGATCTTCAAGGACGAATTTTGGGAGTTCAATTCTCCTTTTCTTGTTTTATTTTTCATGTTTTAGTAGTCGTGTAATCCTTCTTCTTCTTGCAAATTGTATTTTCATTTCAATAGTCGTAATTCTCAATTTCATAGCTTGTACTCTCTTTTGTAATTTCATAAAATAGATCTTTTCTTCTCTCATTTCCTCTCTCTTTTATGATACGCTCTTTTATTTATTTTGAATCCCCAATCTCCATGAGTAACTAAAATATTATTAGTACTCGATCGAGATGATCCAAGGAATGATATAAGTCATGAAATAATCTATTGCTGCTATTTCTCTTTTCGAAAATACTTAAGATTTGCCCTTGATATTTAGATAACGAGATTATATTTTCGATATATAATTCTTGTTCTTGTTTTCGTTCTTTAGCTAGCCGAGAGGCTCGTAAGACGAATCGATCACTCAAGGATAAAAAGAGTAGAATGCAATCCTCGAGAGAGGACGACGTTACCCTTCCGGATTGGAGTAAAAGCCAATAGCGGGATTCACTTCGATAAGGCGAGTCTTAGGGGTTTCGATTCTAGAACGAGAGTTCGATTGATCAACCTAAACTCAGTTGAGCGCATCCTCGAGAGAGGTGCGTTCATAATTCGGGAATCTCCACGGTCAAAGCTATTTTATTAAGAGAATGCGCTTTTATTCTTTGTTCTTATTTCTATCTCCAAGGTGATTCAAAGATCGAGTGCTAGCCTTTTTACTCGTCGTTTTAATCTTATTCTTATTTTCCTTTGCAAAATCACTCCCATGTTCTATTTGATAAAATAATAGAGATTTTCTTGAAGTAAGAGTACTCAACCGCCCTGAGTCTAATACGACCTTGTTTTAATAACCTATACTACATTCGATACGGTACACTTGCCGTTATCGTTTGCAAGCATAGTTTTGCGCATCAAGTTTTTGGCGCCGTTGCCGGGGACACGGTTGATATTTCGAAAAAAGAATTATTTATTAATTTTATCGTTCTCTTTCTTCTCCCTCTTCTCTTTATTTACAATAACAGCTATCAGGCAAGTCTAAAGATGGCACCCTTTGAGGACCTATATGGTAGAGCTTGCCGCACTCCCTTATCTTGGGCGGAGACAGGTGAAACGAAGCTGTTTAAGCGAAAGGAAGTCGAAGAGGCAAATGCGGCTATTCAAACAATCCGTGAGAGATTGTTAATTGTGCAAGATATGCAGGCAAAATACTACAATGCCAAGCACAGAAACGTCGAGTTCGCCGTGGGCGACTGGGTTTATCTCAAGATCAAACCTTTCAAGGGTGTGTCCCAGATTCGGCGCTTGAAAAAGCTGAGTCCAAGATACCTTGGACCGTTTGAGATACTGGAACGTGTTGGCGAAGCTGCCTATCGACTCGCTCTTTCGACTGAGTTGAGTAGTCTGCACGATGTGTTCCACATATCAGTATTGAGGAAAGCTGTACCAGAGCCTAGCCAAGTGCTTGTGGCTACTCAGGTGCCGGTCGATGATGGGTTGAAGACAAAGGTCATACCTATTAGCATCGAAGACACTGAGATCAAACAGCTATAGAATAAATTGATCAAGATGGTCAAAGTCCGCTGGAACAACTGCGGTCATGAGGAACTTACATGGGAGCGCGAGCAAACTATGCGTGAGGAGTTCCCCGAGCTGTTCCTTTAAGGTACAAATTGTATTTTGTATCGTTTTGATTATTTGCACTATTAGAATTTCGGGACGAAATTCATTTAAGGGGGGAAGAATTGTAAGACCCCAAATGGCATGTGCACCCAAAATACCAAAAATGAGCATGAACTGAAATCAGGGAGCTAGCGCCATGCGCTAGCGATAGCGCCGGCGGTAGCGTTTCGAGAACTCCCGAGAAATGGTCCCGAGAAATCCCGAGAAATGGTTCCGAGAACTCCGGAGAAATGGAGCAGGCTGAAATAGATGAGCTAACGCCAGGCGCTAGCGCTAGCACCGACGGTAGCGTCTCTTAGCGGTACCGACTCAGGCTAGCGCCAGGCGCTAGCCACTAGCGCCGGAGGTAGCGGGAAATTCATATATTCTCCAAAATCCGACTCTTTTCCCATTTCTCTGCCTTTTCCTGATCTGAGAGCTGAGAGGAGAGCTGAGGGCAGAGGTTTGGGAGCAAGGAGGTGTTGGAGCATACGTTTTGCACTCCTCCGGTTTGATAATAACAAAGTCCCGTTTGTATATGATTCTATTTTTTATTAATGGTGTGCAGATAACAGGTATGAGATGTTCACATTTCTGCTGGAGCTAAATATGAATGTGGGAAATTTCACTGTCGGAAAATTCCGACAGCCACTGTCGCCCAGGCGACAGCAGAGAAGTTACAACTACTTCCCTCCACGCCAGATCGACGAAAGGCAGTTTTGAGCTGTCAGAATTCCGACAGCGATGTCGCCCAGGCGACAGCTCGGAGGTTACAACAACTGCCCACGACACCACCCACGATCGGCAGTTTTGCACTGTCGGAAATCCGACATCGATGTCGCCCAGGCGACAGCTCGACGGTTACAGCAACTGCCCGCACGACGCCACTCTAGCGGCAGTTTAATGTTGTCGGAAAATTCCGACATTCACTGTCGCCCAGGCGACATCGATTTTCTATAAATTGCCTCCTTGTGTTCATGCATTAAAAAAGCTTTGAGAATTCCAAGTCCCTTCCTGAGTGCATACGACGCAGAGAGCTCCAGAACCTCTTCAACTCCCATTTGTGCAAAGAAGGATTGAAGATTGAAGACGAGATCGGGCGCGCTTCTACATTATCGATCATCTCGAGGCTTCAACAATCCGTTTAGAGATCTGATCTTCTTGGGAGTTGTTCTTTTCATATTGTATTTTCATTCACATACTTTTCATTTTGTATTGGTAGAGAAATCGTCGTCTTGTGTGCGGCGTCTAAGTCCTTGCGCGGCTTAGGGGAAAATCGCTTCCTTGTGCGGAGCATCCAAGTCCTTGCGTGGCTTGGTGGGAAATCGTGGCCTTGTGTGCTACGTCTAGATCTTGGGAAGATCTAGAGGATAGGCTTGGGCTTGGTCTTGGGAAAGACAAGCGATAGCCTTCCGATCCTTGGGAGAAGGATTGGTAAACCAAAATTGTAGAATTTTTTATTAACATAATTGTGCCTTGATCTTAAGCATTGTTAAGATCATTTTTATTGTACTCAAATTTCATGATTAATATAATTATGTCTTTTTCTTTAATTACATATTTGGTGGCATAATCTTTATCTTAGAAATTTGTGTTTTGGTTTAATACTAAAGTTGCATTGGTTTGAAAGTATTTATAAGTAATTTTTTAGTAAAGTAAAATCTCTTAAAAAAATTACTAAGTAAAAATTAATTTTTAGACACACCCTTATTCACCCCCCCCCCTCTAAGGGCGTCATACGATCCAACAAGTGGTATCAAAGCTAGGTTACTCCAAAATGGTTTTACCACCGGGAGTAATGGCGCACAACGATCATGCGTTCGTTGAGGGGCAAGGCATAAGTAGACCACCTTTATTCACGGGCACAGACTATAATTATTGGAAAACACGTATGCGTTGTTTTCTAATTGCGCTAGATATAGAAGTCTGGAATATGGTAGAATCTAGTTACACTTCTCCAACAGTTGTTGTAGGAGATGTAACTATGGATAAGCCCAAAGACAAGTGGGATGACAATGATAAATTAAGATGTAAGAACAATGCAAAAGCCATGAATGCTTTATTTTGCGCACTAGATCGCACTGAATTTAATAGAGTTTGTGCTTGTAATTCTGCATTTGAAATTTGGAATTTGTTAGAAATCACTCATGAAGGTACTTCGCAGGTAAAAGATTCAAAACTATTTCAACTGGAGTCTGAATTTGAAAGGTTCAAAATGGAGGTAAATGAAGAGATTGATACGATGTACACACGATTCACAAAAATTGTGAACGACTCAAAGGTGCGAGGAAAGGTGTTCTCAAATGGAGATTTAGTAAGGAAAATCTTAAGATCACTTCCCCCGAAGTTCAATCCTAAAGTGACTGCAATTTCCGAGTCACATGATCTTAAGACCTTACAATTGGAGAGCCTCATTGGGAACTTGAAAACTCATGAAGTTGAATTGAAATTTCAACAACAAGAGTATATGGAGCCAAGGAAGAAGGGATTGGCTCTAAGATCAAAGAAGGAAGAAACTAGTGATTCTGAGGAGGATGAAGAAGATGAGGAAAGTTTATTTGTTAAAAAATTTAGAAAATTTATGAAAAATCGGGAGAGAAGGAATTCGTTTAAGAAGTATTTTAAGAAGGAGACCTTTAGGAAGAAAAAAAGAAAGGAAGGCGATGAGGAGGAAGAGAGACCGCCACCGGAGTGCTATCACTGCAAGAAGTTAGGACACATTCGAAGCAAGTGTCCAAAGTACTTGAAAGAACTTAAAGAAAAGAAGCACAAAGGGTCGAAGAAGGTGTTGAAGGCGGAAACCTGGGATGATACTACTTCTGAGGATGCAAGCAGTTCCGACTCAAGTAAAGAAGAGGAGGCCAACATATGCTTAATGGGAAAGAGCGTCATATATGATGACGAATGCAGTGTCCAAAGCGACACTAAGGTAACTCCTCCAACCTATGATGAATTGTTTTCTGAATTTTTAAAGACTTGTAAATTTTTTGAAAAAAGCTTAAAAGACAATGATCTTCTTAAATCTGAAAATGACATTTTACTTAAAGAAAACAAAAAATTGTTAAGGGAAATTAAGACTATTGGAAAAAGAGATATTTCTTGCCAAGAGTGTGATCACTCTTTGGGAAGAATTAAAGAACTTGAAGAATCTCTTTCCAAATCTCATTCTACAACAAGAGTTCTTACTAAAAAGAATGAGATTTTAGAGAGAGATCTGAAATCTTCAATTTCCATAGTCTATGAGGGAAAGAAATCTTTTGAACGGAGATGCGTAAATCTAGTATCCGAGAATACAAAAATGAGACACCAGATTAATGACTTAACACTAGCCATGAAAAAATTTGGAATGGGCCGAAGATCACTGGATATGATCTTAGGATACCAACGCCATGGATCTGGAAGGTTTGGGCTCGGATACACATCTTGAAGCTGTCGCCCGGCGACAACCACTGTCGCCAGCGATAGTGAAAAGTCCATAAAATTCACTTTTAAAAATTCTAAAATTAATGAATTGTTAAATACTGCATCCTCATCCAGTAAAAGTCCAGAAAAGTTATACTCCTCTAAATACATTACATGTACCAAATGCAATAGATTTGGTCACACTACGGACTCTTGCTGGAAAGAAGGAAAAAGTAAAATCAAACAAATCTGGGTGCCTAAGGCTTCTACCTATACTATGGGTGGAACCACTTGGGTAACCAGATCTCTACTCACCTCTTCTTTCTAGGTATGTTGGCAGGCTAAGGACAAAGAAGACGTGTGGTACTTGGACTCAGGTTGTTCAAAGCACATGACGGGCAATAAAGAAAAGTTCCTTAGCCTAGAGATGAAGAAAGGAGGAGTTGTTGCATTCGGAGACAATGGAAAAGGAAAAATCATCGGCATCGGAGTTGTGGGTAACAAAAATTTTTCAATTTCAAATGTTTTATTTGTAGAAGGATTAAAGCATAATTTGATTTCTATTAGTCAATTATGTGATAAGGGTTTAAATGTTTTATTTGAATCTTCTACAAATTTATGCAAAATTATTAATTCCAAAACAAATGAAATTGTTTTTACCGCACCTAGATGTCATAATGTATATATGATTAAATTTCTTGATTTTTCAAATTCTACCTTAAAATGTTTTTTATCAAAAAATGATGAATTAGATTTATGGCATAGGCGACTTGGACATGCTAGTACCAAGTTAATTTCAAAACTTTCAAAAGATAAATTAATTAAAGGTTTACCATTGCTAAATGGAAATTTATCTTCTTCACTATGTGTGCCTTGCCAAAAAGGAAAATTTTCAAAATCATCTTTCAAAAGTAAAAACATTATTTCTACCACTAGGCCACTTCAATTAATACATATGGACTTATTTGGGCCAATTGGAATTTCTAGCTTAGGAGGTAGAAAATACACATTTGTTTTGATTGATGATTATTCTCGTTTTTGTTGGACTTTATTTCTAACCTCCAAATCTGAAGCATTTTCAGAATTTTCAAAATTATGTTTGCGTATTCAAAATGAATTTGAGTTAAAAATTAAACGCATACGATCAGATCATGGAGGAGAATTTGAAAATGAAAAGTTTATTTCTTTTTGTACGGAGTTAGGAATTAAACATGAATTTTCTGCTCAACGCACACCACAGCAAAATGGTGTAGTGGAGAGGAAAAATAGAACTCTTCAAGAGTTAGCCCGTACAATGTTATCTGAATTCAAATTACCAAAATCTTTTTGGGCTGAAGCGGTTAGCACGACATGTTATGTAATAAATAGAGTAATGCTTCGCCCTATTTTAAAATTAACTCCTTATGAATTAATTTTTAATAAACAACCAAATGTTTCTTATTTCAAATTTTTTGGTTGTAAATGTTTTATTTTGAATTCTAAAGATTCCTTAGGAAAATTTGATGAAAAATGTGATGAAGGTATTTTTATTGGCTTTTCTTCAACTAGTAAAGCTTATCGGATTTTTAATAAAAGAACAAAAATAGTTGAAGAATCCATTCATGTTAGGTTTGATGAGTTTGCTTCATGTGTAGAAAAGAAAATAACAGGAAAAGAAGATGATCCCCTTCGTTCGGTGGAGAATGATGATGAAGAACTTGGAGAAAATGAAGAAGAAAAAGGAGAAGAAAGAGAAGGAGAAAGAGAAGAAGAAAGAGAAGAAGAAAGAGAAGAAGAAAGAGAAGAATATGTGCCTCCAAGTGAATTGAGATTTTCAAAGGATCATCCAAAGGAGCTTATCATTGGAGATCCGCAAAAAGGGGTTAGTACACGTTCATCGCTACATGTTTTATTTTCAAACCTTTGTTTTGTCTATGAAATAGAACCAAAAGATGTTTCCACAGCTTTAAATGATGAATTTTGGTTTTTAGCTATGAATGAAGAACTAAATCAATTTAAACGTAAAAGGTTTGGAATCTTGTAGAACGACCCAAAAATCGTCCTGTAGTTGGTGTTAAGTGGATTTTTAAAAATAAAATGGATAATGAATCTAGAATTATTAGAAATAAAGCCAGATTAGTTGCAAAAGGTTATGCACAAATTGAAGGGGTAGATTTTGATGAAACTTTTGCACCCGTAGCAAGATTAGAAGCGGTTAGGATATTTCTTGCATTTGCTTGTTTTAAAAGATTTAAATTATATCAAATGGATGTCAAAACCGCATTTTTAAACGGGTATATAAAAGAAGAGGTTTATGTAGAACAACCCCCTGGCTTTATAAATGAGAAATATCCAAATTATGTTTATAAATTAGATAAAGCGCTTTATGGATTAAAACAAGCGCCTCGTGCTTGGTATGATCGATTAACTCAATATTTGTTATAGCACGATTATAAAATAGGAAGTGCTGATTCTACACTCTTCATTAAGCAAATTGATCATGATTTAGTTATTTTACAAATTTATGTTGATGATATTATTTTTGGAGCCACTAATGAAGAGTTGTGTAATGAAGTAGTTCAAATTATGAAAAATAAATTTGAAATGAGTATGGTTGGAGAACTTTCATATTTTCTAGGTTTTCAAATTACACAAAAACATGATGGAATTTTTATATGTCAAACCAAATATATTCATGATATGTTAAAAAGATTTGGATTTGAAAACCTTAAGCATGCAAACACTCCTATTAGTACTTCACTAAAATTAAGAAAAGATGAAAGTGGTGTTTCAATTGAACAAACCCTTTATAGAAGTATGATAGGGTCTTTATTGTATTTAACCGCATCTAGACCTGATATTATGTTTGCCGTTTGTTTATGTGCTAGATTTCAAGCTAATCCTTAAGAGTCACATTTAAAAGCGGTGAAACGTATCTTTAGATATCTCATAGGAACATCAAAATTAGGTTTATGGTATCCTCATAATGATTCTTTTATTTTACATGGTTTTTCGAATTCGGATTATGCGGGATGTTCTTTAGATAGGAAAAGCACCAGTGGCACTTGTCACTTTATCGGCCCTTCACTTATTTCATGGTCGAGTAGGAAACAGAATTCTGTTGCCATCTCTACTACCGAGGCCTAATATATTGCACTAGGTAGTTGTTGTGCCCAAGCTCTTTGGATGTCACAAACATTAGAAGATTTTGGCATGCAACAAAGTAGTGTAGAATTAAAGTGTGACAATAAAAGTGCTATAGACTTAACTAACAATCCCGTATTATATTCTAGATCTAAGCATATAGATGTCCGACATCATTTTATAAGGGATCATATTAAGATGGGTAATATAAAAATCAACTTTTTAGGCACGGAAAATCAACTAGCGGATATATTCACTAAGCCATTACCGGATTCCCGTTTTTCTATGCTTAGGCTAGAATTGGGAATTCTAGACATTTCACAATGAATATATCACTATTTAAAGCCTATAAAATTAAAAAAAAAACAATTTTATCACAAAACCTAAACAATTTAAAAAGAAAAAGCCTAAATTTTAAAATCAAACCATAGAATTTTAAAAAACTTAACAAAAATTCAAACATCATCAATATTACATCAATATTGTTCCAATAAAACAGTAGAAAAATCATAAGGATCAAGTTCATTAAACAAGAAATAGAAATCTGAAGAAATTCACTGTCGCCCAGGCGACAGTGGATGTCAGAAATTTCCGACATCTCCCAGCAGCAGCAACCTGATGAAACTACTCTGAATCTTCATAACCAGCCCCGCTGCTCTCTGGACAATCTTCTGGAGGTCCTCGTCTCACGGCTTTACCATGGCGAGTCTGCCTCACCGATTGGCGTGGCGGTTCTTCATCCGGAACTTGCCATTCAGCCTCTTCCTCCGGCGTTGGCTTCAACTTCAGACCTTTGACGAGAAACTTCATAAACTTCTGCATTCGACTACGGTCCTTCTTCACTTCCTTCTTGTGATCCTCTAATGAATTACGTAAATCATCAATGGACTCTCGTAGTGATCCTGCCCTAGGCAATGGCGGCTCTCGAATCTCAATTCCCGGATGAGCCTTTTTCTGCGTCTTCTTCACTTTCATCGAACCCGTATAATATATCTCCGGATAACAATCATCCAAATAAGAACTTTGCGCTATCCATCCGTACTTCTTATAGAGTACACGCTGAATTATTGCCCCCATTGGCAGCGTATGAACCTTCACCCATCTTGGATGCTTTAATCTATACGCATACCTAATCTGGGAGAGTATGAAGTCCGCCACACCAAAAAGCTCATCCTCCATAATATAGTATGTAATGAGGGTCAACTGAGCCGTAATACTTCTTGTATCTCCACTCTTCAACATGACTGAATTCCTTAAGATATCTTGAACTAAGAAAGCATCCGGATTGAGTGACGTAACTTCAGTGGTTAGAGTCTTCTTTTGATTCCTATGTAAACTCATGTTTACAAGGGTCCAATCTCTATCTTTTCTATAACTCTCCACTATATCCGGCACATTTTCACTAATCACTAATCCGAATTCCTCTCTTAGATCAACATGTGTTATTTCCACATGTTGACCCTGAATTCTTGATCTTACTCCTCCATCCAAATCAGTGCAATTTGGATCTTCCAAATGATTATAGAACTCGCGAATCAAAAAGGAAGAGAACGGCTCTGGGGTGATTATTGAGAGAATACATGCATTCGCAAGCCGATCATAGATATGATCGTGCTTCGGCGAATCAAATTCCACATACTTCGTAACTCCAACAATAGCTTTCTCCACCCCAGGAAAAACTTGATATGAACTATGTGCATCTTCCGAAGTACTCCTTCGAGCTTTGGAACTGGAACCCATTCTGCAAATAACATAAAAAATTTTGATTAAACATGTGTTATGCATTGGAACACTGTCGCCCAGGCGACAGTGACTGTCGGAAATTTCCGACAGCTCTCCAGTGAACTTCTCTCGAAATTTTTTACATACCCTTCCAGATCTACTCAAATCAAGGTTATTTCAACCACAATTTAAAAAAAAAAAAATTTAAAATCAAAATCTTCTCCATATCCTTACTATTCATCATCTTCAACCTTCTTTCAAAAGGAAAATCTTCCATTTTTAAAATTAAACTATGAACAAAAGCAAACCTCAAACCACACGAATCCCCAAATCAAAACATTTTTAACAAAGATCCAACAAGATCCACTTGCTTTAAACTAGATCTACATTTAAAAAAAAACACAAAACTTCAAAAGCCTACACCAAATCATCAAAAATCAAGATGAAAACAACATTTTCCTTCTTCTCTACTTTCAAAATAAAAAAAATCCCTAACAAATTTGAGTCAAAAACATAAAAATCCAAAATCCATACCTTATATCTAGAGTTGTCGCCGACTTCCGATAGCCTTCTCTCGTTCTACAGTCCAGACAAATGAAGCACAATAGGGTTTGACTCGGTCTAAAGCCCTATTTATAATTTTGGCTGTCGCCCAGGCGACAGTGACTGTCAGAAATTTCCGACAGCTCCATTTTTGCTAAAAATTCAATTTTGGGTCCCTTTAATGATTTACAATAGTTATATGTCATTATTACTGCTTCATCTCATGACTTGATGACAAACCATGTGCTTTCTAATTTAAAAAAAAAAATCACTCTTACATGATTATATGCTTTCATTTCCAAGCTATCATCGTATTGACACTCCTACTTAGTTGTTTAGACCATTGGAAATTGTTTTCGCATGCCTCTAAGTATGAGAAATTGGTTATCTATCATAATAAACTATCACGTTCACTTCTTTTGGTCCATACATATGACTTTTTATTTAATATATACATGGATCATATTTGCTTTAACATAATAAAATAGCACTTCATAAATACAACTTTCAACCTTGATTTGTTAGCACAACAATAATTTACACCATCTTTTGCGATTCAAGTGAATTCGGAGATCCTTGGTCAATTACAAAAAAATATTTATCAAAATCTAAAAAAAAGGTATCACAACATTTGTGATAAAAAAAAAGTTTAAAATAAAGACAAGGATACTCCACCAAGCACTACTTACCCTCCTGATAAGTCTTAATGAGCATTGTGAGGTTAAGCACCTTGGAAAGAATTGTAAAGTGTCTTGTGTAAAAGAAAAATGGTTTTCTATTTCATCTTGTGCTATATCTTCAAGGTCAAAGTTAACTTTATATGCTTATATTATGTTCTACATTTCAATGATTATGTAAATTAAATAACTTCATATGTTTGATCTAAGTATCACATGTACACATCATTATGTTATATAAACATTCATCTCATGAGAATTGGACCGAAAATATTCCATAATTCTATACACTATTGTGTCTTTCTATGATACATTCATATGACCTTACTCATGTTTAAGTTATTTTCTTTCATTACTTCATATGGCTATACCGTCACTTCATGAGTTTATTCATACTATGGCATATTCCTATTATTTCATGGACTTCAATCATTTCCAACAAAGTGCTTCCGCTTACTCTTCATTTCTATATTCTATATCCTTTCCCTTAAGAACTACTCTTTTATCTAATATTAACTTTTGCTAATACCAAAAGGGGGAGAATTAACAAGTATAAAAAGAAAAATCAAAAATCTATTACACCTAAATATTCCACCTACACAATACATCATATATTTAGGGGGAGCATATATTTAGGGGGAGCATATATTTAGGGGGAGCATTCATTTAGGGGGAGCTTTCATCTAAAGGGAGATTATTTATTTTAAGAGAAATATATCATGTTATTTTTGTGCACACACCAAATGTTAAAATCAACAATCTAAATAGACATGATTTCTTTTTTTATACGGATTTGTTATTATCAAAAGGGGGAGATTGTTGGAGCATGCGTTTTGCACTCCTCCGGTTTGATAATAACAAAGTCCCGTTTGTATTTGATTCTATTTTTTATTAATGGTGTGCAGATAACAGGTATGAGATGTTCACATTTCTGCTGGAGCTAAATATGAATGTTGGAAATTTCACTGTCAGAAAATTCCGACAGCCGCTGTCGCCCAGGCGACAGCAGAGAAGTTACAACTACTTCCCTCCATGCCAGATCGACGAAAGGCAGTTTTGAGCTGTCGGAATTCCGACAGCGATGTCACCCAGGCGACAGCTCGGAGGTTACAACAACTGCCCACGACACCACCCACGATCGGCAGTTTTGCACTGTCGGAAATCCGACATCGATGTCGCCCAGGCAACAGCTCGACGGTTACAGCAACTGCCCGCACGACGCCACTCCAGCGGCAGTTTAACGCTGTCGGAAAATTCCGACAGTCACTGTCGCCCAGGCTACAGCGATTTTCTATAAATTGCCTCCTTGTGTTCGTGCATTAAAAAAGCTTTGAGAATTCCAAGTCCCTTCCTGAGTGCATACGAACCAGAGAGCTCCAGAACCTCTTCAACTCCCATTTGTGCAAAGAAGGATTGAAGATTGAAGACGAGATCAGACGCGCTTCTACATCATCGATCATCTCGAGGCTTCAACAATCCGTTCAGAGATCTGATCTTCTAGGGAGTTGTTATTTTCATATTGTATTTTCATTCACATACTTTTCATTTTGTATTGGTAGAGAAATTGTCGTCTTGCGTGCGGCGTCTAAGTCCTTGCGCGGCTTAGGGGAAAATCGCTTCCTTGTGCGGAGCGTCCAAGTCCTTGCGTGGCTTGGTGGGAAATCGTGGCCTTGTGTGCTACGTCTAGATCTTGGGAAGATCTAGAGGATAGGCTTGGGCTTGGTCTTGGGAAAGTCAAGCGATAGCCTTCCGATCCTTGGGAGAAGGATTGGTAAACCAAAATTGTAGAATTTTTTATTAACATAATTGTGCCTTGATCTTAAGCATTGTTAAGATAATTTTTATTCTACTCAAATTTCATGATTAATATAATTATGTATTTTTCTTTAATTACATATTTGGTGGCATAATCTTTATCTTAGAAATTTGTGTTTTGGTTTAATACTAAAGTTGCATTGGTTTGAAAGTATTTATAAGTAATTTTTTAGTAAAGTAAAATCTCTTTTTTAGTAAAGTAAAATCTCTTAAAAAAATTACTAAGTAAAAATTAATTTTTAGACACACCCTTATTCACCCCCCCCCCCCCTCTAAGGGCGTCATACGATCCAATAGGAGGGAGATCCGTTGGAGTTGAGCTTTCGTCGTACCAGGAAGGAGTTGTGAAGAAGCATCTGCATGCGTGTGCCACCGCGGATTCCAGCCATCTCCCTCTCACTTCTATGGCACCGAAACGGCCTACAAGTGTAACGAATCTCCTCCCTAATCCTTGGACATGTACGTCCTTTGACTTACATGTATTTCGGGAGACTTCTACTAATTAGTAGATCGGATCTTCCGGTGGGATGAAGTTAATCCCCCACAAATTGCATATAGAGTCCGGAACGGTAGTACGGGCATAGGCATGCTGTATGAAACCCATCTGGACAGATCGAGCCGGATTGGTGATGATTAGTGCGTGGAAAGTGCCGGAAATAATTCCGTGTACGTGCTGTGATTCGATCATGTGACTGCTGTTGTACAAAAAATAGGACCTGGAGGTGTTTCCCAGGCTGTACCCAAAATTTGGTGGCAGAACTGAGTTCTGTCACTAGCGTCGGGCGCTAGCATTAGCGCCGGCGGTAGCTCCAGGTGAGCTACTAGTGTTGATGTCTGGAGGTGTATTCCCAGAGGTAGCAGGGTTGAGTTCTGTTACCAGTGCCGGGCAGAACTGGGTTCTGTTGCTAGCGCCGGGCGCTAGCGTTAGCGCCGGCGTTAGCGCCCAGCACACAGACAGTGTGTTTCACTGCTACCTACATTCTTGGAGGCTGGATGCGTAGCAGAAAAAGTTGTGGAACTTGCAAAACCCAGCTTTTAGAGATGGGTACTAGGTGACGCTAACCCGTATCGTGCATAGTGGAATCGCCGTATTTGAGCAACGGGCCTAGCTGATCTGAACCCTCCCATAGTGTTGGTGAAGAGGTCGCCCCTCGGTGCACCAGGCTATGGATGAGTGCCGGAACTTCGTATGTACGGACTAGCTCAAATTGCTTGTCTAAGTTGAAATAAGACTTAGCGTGAGGGCGTAACTCAGGGAGTATGCCAAAGTGTGCCTTGAGAGCACGAAGCGGGTGGCTTGGTTTGCCTCCGTTGGTGTTGTTTGCGGATATATATATATATGCTGCTGACTCTTACTTGCATGGAAGGAGCACCGCCTCCCCGAGTGTGCGGCGGGGTCATTATAAATCTTGGTCAGCTAAAGCTGACTGGTTGCTTGTTTTCCCACCAATTGGTGGATTTGTTTATACAGGTCCCGGTGAGACTAGCGGGAGATAGCGGGCTGAAGCACCTGCTGCTATGCTGTGCTGGCCCTTGAAGGCCAAAGCTTTTGTTTACTTTTATTCATGTGTGGCCGGCCTGCGTGCCGATGTCTGGAAGCCACCTTTTTGATGTAAACAAACAATGTAAATAACTCTTGTTTTATTTCATTCCTAGTTGTAAAGTGGACTTGTTATGAACTGGTTTTAAATAAAAATAAATATGCTTCCGTTATGCGACTCTGATGCTGAGATAGTTATAGTTGTAACTGTTTAGACACTAATTTTAGTAACGCGCTCTTATGTTCAATTCATAAGGCGTGGGGTCCCGGCCGGACCTACTGTTATATGCTATGTAACAGGGAGGGTGTTACACCTAGTCGCCAACCACGCATCGAATTCTACCTAAGCGACACACGACCTAGTTGCCAACACAAGAAAATTTCTCTACTGATAGAAAGGTTGAGAGTTACAAGATAAAATAAAACTAAAGACAAAAACTCCCTCTTAGGTTGAACTCGAAGAACTTGTCGAAGGCGGGCTGAAGTAATCTTCGATGTTGATGCGTACGACCTTCGTGTAAGATAAGCGTGATCGATCCTTCTTCGATTTCCTTGCATTTATGAATGTTGATTGGAGCTGTCTTGGCTGCAAAGAGGAGGCTCTCACAAATATAGAAGTGGTGGCTTTGATGTCTTCTGAAATCAGCAAATCAACACGGAGGAGGACCGCTCTTTAAATAGGCTGAGATACTTGCGCCAGGGGTAGTGCTACCACTGGGCGGTAGCCACTTTAGGCAACATTTTGGCACGCGGATCAAGCCATTTTTGGCATCCTTTTGGCTCTAGAATTGGTATCTCCTCCTACCGCACTTCGGTAATGCTAACGCGCCAGATTAGCGATATATCTTTCCCATCTGTTAGATATCCTTCCTTTTCTGCTCCTCAATCAGCATCGCGGTCGCAGGACTTCCATAAGTTACCGTCGAGTATTATCCTTAACGCTCTGTGGTAAGAGTTGCCATATTCAATCTCAACGACCTTCCTTTCTCGACAAATGTTTCCTTTTCGACGTAGTTTCCAAATCTGCATAGCTACCGCCAACAGTTGCATTAACGCGTTACGCTAACACCAGAGCATCGATCTGGTAGGGAATTCTTCGTCTTTCTTTCTCGTAGTTATAGAGGCTTGAAAGTAGAAGTTCCTGCACACTATAGACACATGGAAAATATAATCAAATACAATAGGATTTGTTATTCTCAAACCAAGAGATGTGGAAAGCATGTTTCAACAGTTACATCTTCACTGCAATCGGATTTCTAACAAAATCCCTAATATGCAAGCCAAGCAACATCATCGAATTGGACCACCGATCGTTATTTCAGCTTCACCCACAATACCTAATCCACCAATGGAGTGGATATCTAATGCAAATAATGCCCTGGACGGACTCAATAGCCTCGGTGGTTCCTCTTGAACAAAGGAAACCCAGATTCCTCTCACTTGAGGGATTCGGTGCCAAAAATTGCAAGAAAAGAAGGCATAATAAAAAAAGATGCCATGCACGCATTCTAAGACTTGGAGGAACAGGGTTGTTACCTTGCTCAATCTATTCCTTAATATGGAGATCTTTAATAGCACAGTTGGAAGTGTGTGCCTTCAAGCCCTCTCCATGAAGCCGGTCTACGATCTACGATTGGAGCCCTGAAACTCCAACATTGGAGAATCTAAGTCTTCTTCCTCCTCCGAACTCTCCCGCTCACTTAGCCGCAATAGAACCGAATGATTTTAGAATGAGAGGGGAGAAATCCTCTACCCTATTTAGGGTTCACGGGCGGAATACTCTAATCCATCAGATTAAGTTCTAAGAATATTGTACACACATAAATCACTGATTTAAAGATCTGGTTTCATCAAATATCGCGCGGTGGTAGCAGCTACTAAACAACGTTAACTCCAGAGCTAAAGCATTCTCTATCTCATGTTGTCCAGATGATCTAGCTGATATGACTACCACGAGCGATATCACTACTACTCGGCGCTAGCTTCTCGATGACAAAACTATCTAGACGACAAAACTATCTCGACGACAAAGCCTATGTCACCAAGAAGAGGCAAAAGGGCTAATGCTGGTGGTAACCACTACCGCTCACGTTAGCTTCCTGCTACATTTTTCCTTGGCATTTCCAACATTCTGAACACATGAAAAAATTTGGGTGTTACACTTGATGTAAGGAGATCTTACAAGATTAAATATTTTACTAGGTGTATGTTTTTCAAGGTTTGTAACACTAGTAAAGACCTTATACAAATTTGCTGATAAGCTAGAAATAAAAAAAAATTTACTGGAAATTCTTGGACAAATGATTTTAGTGAATCTAGTTTATTTGGTAGAGTATTATTTTCATTTATTAATTTTTCACTATGCTTCTTTGCAATAAGAAGATCTGTCTCAAAATCCTTGAGTTTTTCTTTAATTGTAATGCAATCAAAACAAGGTATATCATTTTCAAGTGAAGAGCATAAGGGAGAAATAGACACATTAATATTAGATTCTAGATTAAGTTTTGGTTTTCAGCTTTTATTTTCTAAACATAATTTAGAATTAAAATTTTTCAACTTTTTAATCTTATGTTTAGTAATTTCAAGCATATGAAATGTAGAAAGAGAATTTGTAGCAAAAAGGTAGGAATTTTTTTTCTTACAATGCTCTTGGGTGATGAATACATATTTGAACATAAAGTTCCTTACATTCCTCTTCCTTTCTCGAGTTGCCATCTTCCCTTCCACTTGATATATACCCCAAGGATACATCAAAAAGGAACTTTCTTGAATATTTTCGCAAGCTTGTAAATTCTCCAATTGTTGCAATTGTTACATACTTATAGATTGAGTATCATAAGTTTCTTCAAGAAATTTCCAAATCTCATAGGCAGTGGAAAAAGTATAAATAAGTTTGAAAATATTTTGATCAAGTGCACAAAATAAACTATTCATAGCTTTAACATTTAAAACGCACTAATTTCTTTTTATTTGATTTGGGGTTTTTCTTATGGTTATATTCCATACTTCAATATCTAATGAGATTAGAAGTTGTTTCATTAAGATTTTCCACCCTTCATATTTATACCGATAAATAAAGGTGGTGTTAATGATTTTTCCTTAATTGAAAGTTCATCCCCTCTAGTTTATGCGTGATCATGATGCGCCATTATTCCTAGGGGTGAAACCATTTTGGAATAACCTAGCTCTGATACCACTTGTTGGATTTACTGGCGCTCTTAGAAGGTGGGGGGGAGGTGAATAAGGGTTTTATGAAAATTAAAATTTAATAGAAAAACTTATGAAAAAAATGTTATTCAAAACATATTAGAGAATATGAAATGAAATCAACTTAATAAAGCAAAGAATGACATGAATTTTCATAATAAGTTAATTACAAAAGGTTGATTTCTATAATGATAGAGATCAAGACGGTACATAAAAACAACTTTTTGTTGTCTATACTGACCCTTCTCCCAAAGATCAGTTGGCCCTAGCCTATCTCTCCCAAGATATGGCCTCACGCCACCCCTAGATCTAAACCCAAGATCTAGTCACCATCAATCACGATGATTTTATCCCTAATCCGCACACGACCTAGTTGCCACCAACCATGGCGAATTCCACTACCGACACAAAAAAGGTATTCAAAAAGTGAAAGAGAAATGCAAGATAGACAATTATAAATTCAAAAATAAAAACTCCTTATAATGAAGAACTCTGAAGGAGATGACAGAGGCACGTTAGAGATCAGAGTAGTTAATGATTGTTCCTTCATGTAGAATGAACATTGATTGAATCCTCCTTTAAGATCCTCCCTTGATCTTCAAGGATGATGTAGGGTATGCTCTGGACGTCTGGGGTGAGGGATCTCACGAAAATGTATGGAGTTGTAGCTTTGGTCGATCACTGAAATAATAGGCAAAGCGACTCTATTTATAGGACTAGGAACTAGCACCGACGCTAAGTCCAACCGTCGGATGGTAGCCTGGATGGACTGAGATCTGCGGCGCATCCATCCTAGAATGTTTTGCCTCCTTCATATTTTAGGCAACTTCTACCACGCTGTGATAGAGTTATCGTGCTGCATTAGCTCCTTATTTTCACCCACCGTTAGAATGATTTTTTGCTCCTTTTAGCTCTTCAAATTCGCTGCTGATTCTCAGGCATTCCATATGCTACCGCCGAGTGTTAACGTTAGCATGTTGAGGTATGACTTCTAAAGGTGAACTTGCTCCTGCCAATCATTATGTTCAAATGCACTTTTCCATCCTCCCCTCAGTCATCAACTCTTCTGCCAGCAGTAGGTTCTATCGCCCTGTGGTAGATCTTAATTCAGAGCACATTCTTCATTCTACATTGTATATCATGATAACCCTGATAGGAGTATTGTACATGTATTACCTGCACACTATAATCACACGATAAACATGATCAAATACATAATGAGATTTATTATTCTCAAAACAAGAGATGCAACACACATGTTCCAACATATAAGCCTGATGAGATTATTTGCTATTAATGCAGAAAGAGAAGACACATACCTACTGCATCTAGATAAAAGAAGAAAGTCTTGAAAAAAACCAAAAGAGAAATCTGATGAAAGAAGTACATCAAGAAAGGCAAAGGTATAATTGCTAAAAATAGAGTGGATATTCACCTAGAGATAGTTCAGATTCAGAAAGTGAAGTCAAATGTCTAATGTCCTTGGAAGAACAGCTTGTAAGCAAATAATCTCATCAGGCTTATATGTTGGAACATGTGTGTTGCATCTCTTGATTTGAGAATAATAAATCTCATTATGTATTTGATCATGTTTATCGTGTGATTATAGTGTGCAGGTAATACACGTACAATACTCCTATCAGGGTTATCATGATATACAATGTAGAATGAAGAATGTGCTCTGAATTAAGATCTACCACAGGGCGATAGAACCTACTGCTGGCAGAAGAGTTGATGACTGAGGGACGGATGGAAAAGTGCATTTGAACATAATGATTGGCAGGAGCAAGTTCACCTTTAGAAGTCATACCTCAACATGCTAACGTTAACACTCTATTTTTAGCAATTATACCTTTTCCTTTCTTGATGTACTTCTTTCATCAGATTTCTCTTTTGGTTTTTTTCAAGACTTTCTTCTTTTATCTAGATGCAGTAGGTATGTGTCTTCTCTTTCTGCATTAATAGCAAATAATCTCATCAGGCTTATATGTTGGAACATGTGTGTTGCATCTCTTGATTTGAGAATAATAAATCTCATTATGTATTTGATCATGTTTATCGTGTGATTATGTATTTGATCATGTTTATCGTGTGATTATGTATTTGATCATGTTTATCGTGTGATTATGTATTTGATCATGTTTATCGTGTCATTATGTATTTGATCATGTTTATCGTGTGATTATGTATTTGATCATGGAGATGGAGGTGCCCAGGAACGTAAAAGAAGTCTAGCGCTTGACAGGCAAGTTAGCGGGGTTGAGTAGATTTCTCTCCAAGGTTTGGGAGAAGTTCTCGCCCTTCTTTAATACCCTCCGAGATAATAAAAAGTTTGAATGGTCAACGGAATGTCAGGAAGCCTTTAAGAGCTTGAAATCTAGTTGATGTAGGCGCCCTTATTACAAAGACCAAAGGAGGGTGAATATGTTTTCCTTTATGTCGGATGGTAGGGTCTGAGGTGGTGAATTCAGTCCCGGTCCATCAGGAGGGCAATAGATAGCTCCTAATCTATTATGTGAATAGAGTTTTGTGGTAGGCGGAACTGCAATACCCAATTTAGAGAAAGTTGGCCTTCTCCTGATCATCTTCGCCCGCAAGCTCCCACCTTACTTCCAAGATCGCTCAATCAAGGTGGTGATTGATCACCCCCTCCGTAGTATCATGGAGGGAGTAGAACATTCGGGAAGGCTAGACAAGTGGTCAGTGGAGCTCAGCGAGTTTGATGTCATATACGCCCCTCAGTTAACAATGAAGGCTCAAGCCAAAGTTGACTTTCTGACTGACTATACATGGGAGGTAGACATGGCAGAAACATCTCAATGGATAGCTTGGGAGATATTTGTGGATGGAGCATCAGGAAAGAATTGCTTGGGAGGGGGGCATTTTTTGGTCTGACCTTAGAGAATAGTAGGCAGCCCACATTCACTTCCTAGTAACCAACAACCTGGCAAAGTATGAGGTTATGGTCGCAGGGCTTCGCCTCACCCGCAAATTGGAAATTCACGACATCCGTGTATAATTCGATTCTATGGTGGTGTCCTTTCTTGTTCAGGGAGAACTCGGGGCAAGAGAACCAGTACTGTAGTGCTACCTGACAATGGTAAAGATTTTGGTCAGCACTTTCCGGTCATTCTTTATAGAGCATGTACCAAGGGAGGAGAACTCACAAGTGGACCAGTTCTCTTTGTATGGCCCCAGAGTGGGGGCATGGTCACAAAGCTGCTCTGACCCTCCATCGAAGAGGAAGAGATGATGGAAATCGACCACCAGGCCTCGTGGATGGACCCTCTTGTCACATTCTTGACCATATGCGAAATACCCGCGGATGTTGAGGATAAGAGGAAGTTTCAATACAAGTCAGCCTATTACCTATTGATGAGCTACTTTCCATAGTGTTTTAAGCTCTATTTTAGCCTGATTTTCATGAGGTTTCGCTCTACTTCTTTTTGGTTCTAGTATAAAATCCTTCTTATTCTTAGTTTGCCTCATTTGAGCGAGTTTTTGCTAAATAGAGCATGTTTGTAATCATTTCATGCATTCCCTTGCTTTCTTTATGTCTATATACATTTTGATTGCATGGAATGTGATTATTATTGTGAATTTTGGTGGGTATGGCTGTTTCTCATGTAGGTACATCCTTGTGTAGAATTTTCGGGGAGTTTTGGCCCCATTTCGCATCTTTGGCCATTGATCATGCACGATCAGTGGACCCTTCGCGCACGACCAGTGGTCGTGAGCGCTATTTAGCAGGAATTTTTCAGTGAAATGCATGAGTACTGGCCATCCTTCACGCACGAGTATAGTATTTCTTCGCGCATGATCAATGGTCTTGCCTTAAAAATCTTCTCGTCAAATTTTCATTCCACCAGTTCTAGTCGATACAGGTTTCTTTGCCCATGAGTAGAGTACTTTCCTTCTCGAACGATCCGTGGTCTTGCGCCTACTCGTGCACTCATATTTTTTTGATGTTTTTGCTACAGGTTCCTTCGCACATGAGTAGATGACTTTTCTTCATGCACGACTAGTGGTCGTGCACCTACTCATGCGCGATCATTATTTTTACTACCTATACATATAAGGTTTGATGGAAATGTTAGGGCCCCCAATTTTCCCATCGAAACCAGTCCACAGTTATCGCCCTAGGCGCCCTTTTTCTTCCCCCAAGTGTTAGGGATCATTCCCTAAGCTTCCTCCATCATCCAAGAGCTCCAAGGTGAATATTAAGTATCCATTTCCTCTCTGCAAGCTAGGATCTTGAAGTGGAGACGTGGATGGTGCATACATTCTAGAAGATGAGTGAGAGGGTGTGACAACTTCAAGGACCCCGAATGACAGCCAATGATCGGAGCTATAAATGAGTGTTCCTACGAAGTCTCCTTCGCATCTACGGAGTCTTGAGGATTGTTTGTATCTCTTCTCCTTTTTCTGCATATTTGGTAGAAGATTGCACTTATCTTTTGATAATGGCTGTGAACATGTTTCTTTTGAAGTATTACTATTGATGATATTGTAATTTCCCTATTCATAAGAGGAGCTTAGGAGGCCTAACCTCTTGTTTACCTTTTTTCCCATTTGGTGGTTTGTTGTTGACAGTTGAGAGTGTTGTTGACATAAGTAATTGTTAGGTGAAATGAGTGAAATGGAGGAGTGCGACACGCGGAAGAGCGAAGTGGAGGATTACGACCCGTGGAGATGCAAAGCAGTGAAGGCGACTCGAATAGTTGTAGTTTTACTTTTTCTCACTTTAGTGTTAGTCCATAGAAAAACCCCTCGTCAAACCCTTCCGACTAAAAAGACTTCAATCTTAAGTCTCTCTTCGAGCAAAAAATCCACCCCGCCGTGTTCCGCGTGAGATCGATACTCGAGAATTTATTCCCATTTAATTATTACTTGACGACTGTTGTAATGCCCCTGAATTTCCAGGATTTATTTTAATCCTTCTTTGACGTCATTTTTAACGTAAGGGCATTACGTTAGTGCGAAGTTAGCAGTGCGCCATCGTTTGCGCATTTTCGCATTCGTTCGGTCAATTCGACCAAATTTTGGAGTGTGTTGGATTTGAAATTTTTTAAAATAGGAAATTAAATTATTTAATTTTAGAAAGGCACGTCGAAGTTTCATTGCGATCCGAGAGTTATTAGAGACCCGGTGATTTTCTAAGGATTTGTTTAATTATCGTCGCCGAAACTTCAAGAAATTATATCTTGAGTTTGGCTCATCGGATTTTGATTTTGACTTCTCCGTTGGATTCGTAGCGTTGGTGTTCATATTTGGTTCGAATTTCGTTGGTTTCGGCAACCGTTGGTTCGAAGATTTTTTTCTTATTACTATTTTTATTATTATTTAAGTTGCTGTCCTCCACTTCCTCCATCTCTGTATAATATATATATATATACATATATATATGTATATTATTATTATTCTTCTTCTTTTCTAATTCTTGTCATTATTATTACTATTATTATTATGGATTCCTTCTGTCATCCACTATTGGTTTATATATATAATATATATAAATATCTTTCTTCATCTTCTTCTTCCTCCCTGGTTATCGAGCCAGAGGTTTCAAGAGGGTTGAAAGAGGGTTTTTCTTCCTTCCGTTGGACGTCGAGTGAGCTCGAGAGCTCGGTTTCATCACCAGAGCATAGATTTGGAAAGCTCTCACCGTGCTCTTCGCGTGCATGGTAAGTTTTGTCCATTTCGTAGATTTTTGGCGCTAGGGTTAGCGACCCTAATTTCATATTTTGTCCAAATCTTCATAGATTCTTCGTGCTTAGGCCGTGTTTGAGCCGATCTTTGGCGTGAAGGGCATAAGAGTCCGTTTTTTCGGTGATTTGAGTAAAGGCAAGTGATGGTTTGCTTTTTTTTCCACCTTGGTTATTTTCTTTTCCATAATTACTTCGAGTTCTCATTATTTTTGGCAATTAGTGTTTTTGATTCAATTTGCCCCTAATTGAATTGATGTTAGTATATAAATGTTGGGTGGTGTATAAGTTTCTTACTTTGTGATGGTAGTCTAGGGCTGGACTTGTTAGATTAATATTTGGGTCTGTTTAGAAATGAAAAAAAGAAGAGATTTTTGGTGCTGAGTCAAAATCGACGGGTCATCCCGTCGATCGGCGGGACCTCCCGTCGATCGGCAAAACCATCCCGTCGATCCTTGGTCTCAGCTGTGTTAGAGTTGTATTTTTTTCCTATTTTTCTCTAAAGGAAAAATTGATGGGACACCCCGTCCCGTCGATCGGCAGGATCATCCCGCCGATTTTTTGCCTTAGTTAGGGGAGAAAGTCCTCTTTCTATTCCTAAGTCTGAATCGACGGCTCTTCCCGTCGATCGACGGGACTGTCTGCCGATCGACGGGATAGTCAGTCGATTTTCTCCTTTTCCTTTGTTTGAGCTTTTTTCCTGGTTTTGTTTCCCTTCCACTTTAATGCTTGACTCTTCCCCTTTTATGCAAGGGAAGTTTTGTCTGTTGTCTTTCTTGTTAATCTGATGTATCCTTTCAGAAAAGTTACTTTTATGTGTATTCTCAGAAATCAAGTTTCTTCTTGTGTATTTTGATTCCTGTTTATACCATAGACTTGTTCCAGCATTCTCTCTAGGTATTTCCAGAATTTATTGGAATTTCTACCATGCATTTTATTAGTCTTTCTGTCCAGAACTCTCATGTTTTCTGTGTAATCTGCCTTTGACTTTTGAATATTTAAACCCTTCCAGACTCAGTTTTCTATGTAATTTTTTTGTGTTAACTTTCTCAGTGAAGGGTAATGCTTCTTCCTCACTGTCTTTAGTAATTTGGTTGAATGTAAAAAAAATTTCTTAGGGGTTGTGGGCTGCAAATAGCAGTCCTTCTCCTTGATGACCCCTTTTTCCTGAAATCTTGTTATTCCAGGTTCTCTTGTTAGCTGTTGTTTTTCCTTGTGGATCTTATTTGGTTTTCTTGATTCCAGCTAAACTCTTAATTTGTGTGGCTAATGATTTTCTCATTCTGTGCTTGACTTCTTATGTTAAGAGGTTGTAATCCTCCTTATTTAAAATTTCTCCCTTTGATGTTTTTCCCCCTGACTGTTAAGATGCATGCTTGGTATGCAAACTTTATGTCAAATAAATCTTGAGCTTACTTGTGTATTTCTCCTTTTCTTTCTTCTGTGCAAATAACCTTCCATACCCTCTTAAACTTTAATTATGCTATGTACTTGATGTTCATGCAAGTTTTTCCATTCCCTTGGTTTAGAAAAGATCACACTTCTTAAGAGTGTTTATTTTTTTCTTCTGAAGCTTATTCTTGTGTTTTGGAGTGGAGTTTGAGCTTTGGTAGTTTATTTTGGTGGTTAGAAGAAGTTTTGTGAATCTAAGTAAAAATCGGGCTCCAGGCCCGTCGATCGACCTCCAGTCCATTCGATCAATGGGAGGGGGCAGGAAAATCAAATTTGTTGATCTTTTAAGTAAGAATCGATGGGACCTCCCGTCTATCGGGCTCCCATCCCATTGATCTGGCTCCTCTCCCGTCGATCGGGTCCTCTTCCAGCCGACTTTCTTTGAATCTTCCAGTCGACTTCTTTTGTTAACTCTTTCCCCGTCGACTTTGTCGCATATTCCGAATTGTTTCATCATATTTTATGTTTGTTTGTCAGGTGTTCCCGAGTATCTTAAGCTATGTTATCGAGCATTTTAAGTCCAATTGTTGCGACTTAAGATGAAGCTATGCTTTATTCGTCGAGATGTCCCGTAATTGTTAAGTGTTTATTTATGGTGTCTTTTTGTGGCTTTCGTCGTGTTGTTTCGAGATGATCATTAGGAGTCAAGTTTAGACTCCTCGAGTTCTTTATAATAAACTGTTGAGTATTGTTCTGGTGTTTGGCCTTCATGTTAAGCTTTCATGGTCGTGTTCCGGCACCAAGCCTTACATGGTGTCGGCTTGCTGAAATCTCCAACTTGTTTTTAATTTGAATGTTGATCTAATGATTAATTGTTGAATCATGTGCTTATTGATTCTCTTATCTTGAGTTGTGGTTAAAACCATCTGAAATCATGTTTTCCTACCTTGCACTCTTTTGTTTGGCCTATTGGATTTGAAAAGCGATGTTTGCTCTATTGAATATTGAGAGCCAGGTATGCTCTGTTGGGGTCTGTTGGTTGTGTGAGCTAAGAGTCACCATCGCAGTGCCTCTATTGGGCTATTGGTTTATGTGGACTGGAGTCACCTCCACAACACCACTAGTTTGGTTTATTTTGGGCTAAGGTTGGCAGTGGATAAAGGAACACCATCTCAGTGCCCGTTTGTGGATCATACCCCGAGGCCTTGTGTATTGCCCGTCGTTAAATGATGCCCTTTTCTCGAGCTGATCAGTCTCAAGTTCTTATAAACATATATACTTATATATATGTGTATTATTTTATGTTTGACCATCACCTCTGAGCCATAGTGACGAACAAGTTGTTGGTTTTGTTCAATTTGGCCATTACTTTGGTGCAGACATTTCTCTTATGGAGTGCACTCGTTTGAGCTAGCTCGGGTTGTTGTAAGCCAATAAATTCTTATCTTTTTAGTTCTCTTTTCTGCAATCTATTATTTTGATTGCCGCTAACCCTTGTATAGAATTTTGATTTTATTCTTGCTGCAACTTGCACTTTCTTGCTTAGGCATTCCTTTCGTTTGAATGTCTCAGGCTCGAAGCTGTAGCTGTTTGGGTGGTAGGGTTGGTGTCTTCGGAGCTTGAAAGTGCAATTGATATTAGTTGAAGGAGAGTTTAGATCTTAGATTTACTCTAGATGGGGGGGGGGTGAATAGAGTATTAAAAACTTTTCCCTTAATTTTATAGCGGAATTAAATTAGTAATATATATATGTGTATAACAGAGTGATTTAAATAAATAAAAACAAATCAGCACAGCACAACAACACAGAAAATCACAAGCACAGAGACACAAGGATTTTTATAGTAGTTCCCCAATAAACCTGGGTACGTTTACTCTTCTACCACACTTGGTAGGATCCACTAGGTTTTTGATCAGGTGCCCTATCACCAAGGGGTTTTTGATCAGGTGTCCACACACCAAGGAGCTTTTGATCAGGTGCTCTAACCAGACTACAGGTTTTTGATCAGGTGCCTTGCCACCAAGGGGTTAACTTTTGAAGGGAGTTATAACCCTGTACAAAAGGAGATAAGAAGGGTTATGAAGTTCTACTCTGTCAATATGCTGAGAGAAGAATCTAGTGGATGTTGATATTGTAAAACTCCTCTATCTGATATGAAATTGTTTGACAGTTGATTGGCTGGAGCTTTCTCTTAAAACAAATAATCTTCCTGTAGATGATTAATCTGGAAGAATAAGTTCTTCAGATTTTTGTTGCTCTTTTGGAGATCTGAACTTGCAGCAGAGACTGAGAGATGGTGTTGATGTTCTCAGTGAATGAATGCTGCTTGAGGAAGAAGATGAAGAAGATCTATATTTGTTCTTCTTGTTCTTCCTGTATTTTTCTTCCTGTATTCCTATTTTTCTTTTCTTTTTCTGTACAGCTATGAGTAATATGTTCTGTAATGTTGCTGTCGTGAAAACTACTATATTGTTGTATATGCTTCCTTATTCCTTTTTGATAAAATATCTATGATTTGAAATTCAAATCATCTAAGAAAGGAATATAATAATCTGTACTAAATATTCTGGGAACTGTAAATTTGATGCGCCGTATATCCTTTTCCTTTTCCGTGAAATGTTCCTTTTCCGAGAAATGTCAACGACTATAATCTCGAAATAATAAAAGGAAATATATTATCCTTACTTATCTGGAAGAATAGAGCCGTTGCTGAAGAGATCTGAATTCAGAGAATGAATAATATAATCCTTCTGACATTCTGAACTGAAATAACAAATTACGTCGATCTCAAGCATTTTCCTCGATCTCAACATTTTCGTCAAACTCAAGATTTTCGTCGATCTCAATGTTGAGTTCGTCGACCTCAATTGAATCTGGCTGGAAGAGTTGAATTAGTAGAGCTGAGAAGATCTTTCGTCGATATGAGCATCTGATAAAGATTCGTCGAACGCAGACTGGAGTTCGTCCAACGGGCAAATTCGTCGACCCCTGAGCTGAGCAAAATCGTCGACCGCTGAGCCTGAATAATTTCGTCGACCGCTGAACTGATCCGCTGAGACGCTGAGATAGAAGCAAGCCGTTCGTCGAACGCAGAGAGCATGCTGTTCGTCGAATGCAGTGTGGAGTTTGTCGAACGCAGAACCTGAATGTTTTCTTGAGTTCTAACAACCTAAAGTCTTGACCCTTTGACTATACATTGGGTTCAACTTGATCTTAGTCAACAGATAGTGATCCTAGCCCAAATTAGTAATAGGGTTGTTCCAACAATCTCCCCCTATTTGGGTTAGGACACTATTTGACAAAAATTAAAACAAACAAAACAACAGCAGAACAACAGAGCATATATATATCTTGATATATTTTAAATATTTCATCAGATATAAAATAAATAATACTCTGAGTTCTGAAACATTATATTGAAAATAAAACTAATAAAAACACACAATCAGAACCTTTGATTTTTCTCTGAAATCTGACATTTCTGAATTCTGAATTCTGATATTGTCTGAAATGAGTTTTTGCATTCTGACTTTCTGATTAGCTAAGCTTGTATCTGCTATATTTTAACTTTCTGAATTTGTTGATCTGAACAGCTTTATAATACCAATTTGATATGCTACTTTTCAGCTTTCTGAATTTGAATCTGATATAACTGAATCTGAATCTTCTTCCACTAAATTTGCAAACTGCTGTGAGCTTTTTCAAGAACTGAAATACGTTTCTTCATATAGCATTTCCTCTTGATAAAACAACTCCCCCTATCATAAAGGAGTTTCTTCAAAACATCTCTTCAGCTTTCTCCCCCTGAGCAAAATACTGCATCAAATGGAGCTTCTTCATAGAACCTGCCTAGTTTCAGGAAAGCATGAAGCTAGACCCCTTGAAGAAGGGACATTTGATGGGAGGTAGGGAAGGATGCAATCTGATTTCTAGAAATTTGATCTGATAATGTTGTTGCATTCTTTGACTTAAGGGTGTGCACCCATTCCTTTATTATCAGCTACCGAGGGTTTGATTCTGACACCAATTGAAAGGTAAGCTTTGATTTTGATACCAATTGAAAGTCCTGGTTTTCTGATATTGAACTTGCAATTTCATTTGCATTCTCTGTCTTGAGAGTATAAACCCTTTCTTTTATTTCTGCAACTAATAGTTTGATCCCAATTGAAAGTCCTCTAATATCAGTTGAGGTCTCTGATAGTTTTATACCAATTGAATACCAATTGAAAGTGACCTTGATACCTACAAAATGTCTCTGGTAGAGGTGGTGTTCCTCTCCTTATTTAATAGGTTAGTTCCAATAATGCATGGACTCTTTTATTTTAAGAGAGGATTTTTTATAAACCCTTTATGCTTTATTAGAAGGAAAAATATCCTAGTTGATTTTGTTTCAATAGGATTCCATAAATATGATGAATTGCTACAGCTTTTAATGGATTCTAAGTAATTCTTATCTTCTCAAAGATACAATGCCTGATACCTTCCTTCTTACAAAATTCTCTTAAGAAGAGATTCAAAACTCAGTGCCATGGTCATTTCTGATCAATGCAACTATAGTAGAATACTCAAATCTTGATGAACCTGAGAAAGTTTGTAGGAACATGAAGTTATCTGACTTTGTTTTCATGAAAGAAAATTCAATTGAATCCTATAACTTTCTATTTGATTACAATTGGAGTTAGAAGATTTATAATAGGTTTAAGTATTGCTTTATGGTTAATTATATTGGCCTTATCTGTTAAGTGTTTTACCAATTGAAAATTTCTTTTACCAATTGACAATTTGATTTCTGATACCAATTAAAATCTTTAAAATCTGATTTCTGATACCAATTAAAAGTTTTGTTTTATGATCATTAAAATATATGTTTGATTCTAATTTAAAGTTTTCTTGGTAATCATTAAGATATATGTTTGATAAACTATTCTGATTTGTCGATCTCTGATTAATGAATAGTTATATTTATTCTCTGTGTTCAGAGTTTGTTGAACTCTGATTTGTTGAGCTGTGTTCACATGAAAATTATGTGTAATTTTTGTGCTTGGCTTTCGTCGATCTACGTTCGACGAAGTCACTTAATTTCGTCGATCTCTGTTCTACAAATTTTGTTGAACACACAAAATTTTATCAATTTTTATTAAGTTTTCTGTTACTTCTTTTTCCTTAGTATAGACAAATTTTATAGATGTAGTTAAAGTATTTTTCTTTAGAATATGAGATATATTAGATGAAAATCTTAAGCTATGATTGCTGCCATTTAATCTGGCATTGTTAATGCTTATGATATTCATTAATTTGATATTTCTTTCATTAAGAGTTTGTTCAAACATTTCAGTTTTAATTGACTTATTTTTTAAAGGAATAATTTGATCTTCTGATGTTTTTAAAGTATTTTCAGAATTTAAATTATTTATTTCCATTAATTTTGTTCTGAGAGATGTGATTTCTTTCTCAGATTCAATTAAATCTAAGCAGAGAATTTTAAAATCATCTTTGAAATCAATGGAATTAAAATTAAGGTTAGATACTACCTGATCTGCATCATTTTCAGATTCTGATTCTTCAGAATTGTTTCCTGAGGCATTGATAGCCATCATGCATAAGGTTCTTTCATCTGCACCATCTTCATCATCACGGGAGTTGGATGAAGATGCATGATTTGAATCATTGTATGAGCCATATATAGCCATCAAGCACTGATCTTTGTCATTTGTATTATTTTCATCTTCAGATGAACTGGATGATGACTCTGACTCTTCTGCAGAACTCTCATTTTCATCAGATTCACATTCTGCATCGGAGTTGTGGTTTGACCCATATATGGCCATCATGCAGAATGCTATAGCTTTTTGTTCTTCTTCTTCTTCACTTTGACTAGATGATGGTTCTGTATCATAAATACAGAAAGTGGAAGAAGGTTCATCTACCATTCTTGTTAGGGAGTTCCAGATGCCTCTTGCTGAAGTGCAATCAACAACTCTTTGATAAATGTCATTTGACATTGCTTGTGCCAATATGTTCATGGCCTTGGCATCAGCACTTTTCAGCATCTTTTGAGCATCTGTTGATGTTGATGAAGTTGAAGGTCCTGTCAAAATGACATTGAAAATATCTTCATCAATAACATTCATATATAATCTAATCCTTGCTTTCCATAGTGCAAACTTACTTAGATTGCACATAGGAGGTCTTGTGCCAAATTATTATTTGTTTTGTGCCATGAGTTTTTAAGAAAATAAAACACTAAAATAAATTAAGATCTAATTGATCTTTATGATTCAGGTGTTAGCCTGTATATAAAATCAACTACCCTCTGATACCAATTGAAAGTGCAATTGATATCAGTTGAAAGTGATTGATATAATTAACTTTGCTTTGAAACCAATTGAAGGAGAGTTTAGATCTTAGATTTACTCTAGAGGGGGGGGGGGGTGAATAGAGTATTAAAAACTATTCCCTTAATTTTATAGCGGAATTAAATTAGTGATTTATATATGTGTATAGCAGAGTGATTTATATAATAAATAAAAACAAATCAACACAGCACAGCAACACAGAAAATCACAAGAACAGAGACACAAGGATTTATATAGTAGTTCCCCAATAAACCTGGGTACGCCTACTCTTCTACCACACTTGGTAGGATCCACTAGGTTTTTGATCAGGTGCCATATCATCAAGGGGTTTTCATCAGGTGTCCACACACCAAGGAGATTTTGATCAGGTGCTCTAACCAGACCACAGGTTTTTGATCAGGTGCCCTGCCACCAAGGGGTTTTACTTTTGTAGGGAGTTATAACCCTGTTCAAGAGGTTATAAGAAGGGTTATGAAGTTCTTCTCTGTCAATATGCTGAGAGAAGACTCTAGTGGATGTTGATATTGTAAAGATTCTCTATCTGATATGAAATTGTTTGACAGTTGATTGGCTGGAGCTTTCTCTTGAAACAAATAATCTTCCTGTAGCTGATTAATCTGGAAGAATAAGTTCTTCAGATTTTTGTTGCTCTTTTGGAGATCTGAACTTGTAGCAGAGACTGAGAGATGGTGTTGATGTTCTCAGTGAATGAATGCTGCATGAGGAAGAAGATGAAGATGATCTGTATTTGTTCTTCTTGTTCTTCCTATATTTTTCTTCCTGTATTCCTCTTTTTCTGTACAGCTATGAGTAATATGTTCTGTAATGTTGCTGTCGTGAAAACTACTATATTGTTGTATATGCTTCCTTATTCCTTTTTGATAAAATATCTATGATTTGAAATTCAAATCATCTAAGAAAGGAATATAATAATCTGTAATAAATATTCTGGGAACTGTAAATCTGATGCGTCGTATATCCTTTTCCTTTTCCGTGAAATGTTCCTTTTCTGAGAAATTTCAACGACAATAATCTCAAAATAATAAAAGGAAATATATTATCCTAACTTATCTGGAAGAATAGAGCCGTTGCTGAAGAGATCTGAGTTCAGAGAATGAATAATATAATTCTTCTGACATTCTGAACTGAAATAACAAATTTCGTCGATCTCAAGCATTTTTGTCGATCTCAACATTTTCGTCGAACTCAAGTTTTTTGTCGATCTCAATTTTGAGTTCGTCGACCTCAATTGAATCTGGCTGGAAGAGTTGAATTATTAGAGCTGAGAAGATCTTTCGTCGATCTGAGCATCTGATAAAGATTCGTCGAACGCTGACTGGAGTTCGTCGAACGTCCAAATTCATCGACCGCTGAGCTGAGCAAAATCGTCAACCGCTGAGCCTGAATAATTTCATCGACCGCTGAACTGATCCGTGGAGACGCTGAGATAGAAGCAAGCCGTTCGTCGAACGCAGAGAGTATGCCGTTCGTCGAACGCAGTGTGGAGTTCGTCGAACGCAGAACCTGAATGTTTTCTTGAGTTCTAACAGCCTAAACTCTTGACACATTGACTATACATTGGGTTCAACTTGATCCTAGTCAACAGATAGTGATCCTAGCCCAAATCAGTAATAGGGTTGTTGATAAGTAGTAAAATATACGTATTTTTAGTATAGTTATTAGTATAGTTATTATTAATATTGTAAATTTTGTATGTAAATTAATAAATAAATTGCTTGTTTTATTATTTTTGTTACTAACTTAGCTTTATTTTTGTTTTTAAAGATTTTGGCAATTTTTTGGCAAGTCACGCCCCTGAGTCACGCCCGTGACCACATGTCACGGGCGTGACCCAAGGGCGTGTAATTTAAAATGCCAACTTCTCTGCATTCGACGAACTCTTGCTGTTCTGCGTTCGATGAATGATGAACTCTTGCAGTTCTGCATTCGATAAACGACGAACTCTTGCTATTCTGTGTTCGATGAACGATGAACTCTTGCAGTTTTGCGTTCGATGAACGATGAACTCTTGCTTTTCAGCATTCGACGAACTCTTACTATTCTGCGTTCAACGAATCCTCTGCGTTCGACGAACGCTCTCTGCCCTGCGTCCAACAAAAATCGAGCTACGCTCGACGAACTCTCTCCGTCTCAGCGTTCGACGAATGGCGCTCTGCGTTCGACGAACTATCCGCATCCAGCATTCGACGAATGGCGCTCTGCGTTTGACGAACTATCTCTGCCCCTGCGATCGACGAAAATTGACCTGCGTTCGACGAACTCTCTCTGTCCAGGTGTTCGAAGAATCCTGCGCACACGCCAGCCGTCACGCCCCAGTTAAAGTAGATATGTGCCGCCCACTGTCACGGTCACTCCCGTGTGCAGCCATGTTTGACGGCCAAACCTTCTAGAAGATGGCAGATGCAACCCCTAAAGCACACGCAAATGTCACGCCCCAGTGTCACGCCCGTGACCAGAAGACACGCCCGTGACCCTAGGGCGTGTAAAAATAATATTTTGCCTATAAATAGAGGGGCTCGACTGAAGTAAATTTCATCCAAATTTTGAGTGTTTGTAATGTTTTTCTGAGTTCTTCTGAGTGGATGTGAGTTTTTCTTTATGCAATTAAGTTTATGTTCGTTTGTAATTTTCGCCTTTTTAGTCTAGTTGTAATGCTTATTTTAGAAATAAAATGTTATTTTCTCATTTGGATCATCTTCCTTTTTTATTTATGTTAGTGTGTGTGTGTGTATGAGTATAACTTTATTGCTTTCATAACTTAGTTTATTGCTTTTATAAAAATAGTTTATCGCTTTCTTTAAACGCTTTATTTATCGCTTTCGTTTAAAGGCTTTCTTTCGATTTAGTCTTTTTAAAAGTAGAGTGCGCGCGTATATGAGATAGTGTTTTTCTTTTTTATAACTTAGCTTTATTTCAGTCCTTATATAACTGTTTATACCAACCCCGTCTTGAATAAGAGGTTAATTTCCTGTTGCACTTATTTAATACTGTTGGGACAGATATTATTTTTGCACCTTTATAGGTATTTCATTTCTATACCACCCCCGTCCTGGATAAGAGGCTAAGAACTTTTTAGCGCAAGTTTAAGACGGTTGGGACGGATACTATTACTCCTTTTATATAAGTCTTTTTATTTTTATTTTTATCCGCTTATATCTACTTTAATAATTAAACATGTATTTTCCAACTATTAATGTCATCTCCATCCCGATGAGTGGCTAATTTCTTTTAGCGCACGAGGTTGAAGAGCATTGGGACACAAAAATAGTTTTTCTAAAAATAAAACAACTCTTTCTAAAATAATTAACGCTTAAGGTTTACCCGAGAATAACGTTGAGTGGAGCCACGTAATCGATGTGTGGTTTTCATTTCCATCTTCGTACACTAGTTAGCCGAGAGGCTCATGCGTACAGACTGATCGCTCACGGGTAAAGAGAAGTGCGTTCTACCCTCGAGAGAGGATGAGGTAAGTCTCCTGAATTGGAAGTAAAAACCCAATAGCGGGGTTCACAACATAAAGCGAGTATTAAGGAGATTCGATGGACGAATATTCATAATCTCAGGTGGGCGTACCCTCGAGAGAGGAGCGTTCATAATTATGGAACCTCCACGGCCAAGCCGTTTTAATGTTTTGAAAAGTCATCAGTTTTACTTCTAAAAGATATTATTTTCGTCTCAAGGTAATTCGACATCGGGCATTATTATTATCATCATTTAGAACTCTAGTTATACGCTTATTATCGTTTTCTTTTAAAATCCCACACTAAAAACTTATTCCGATAAAATAATAGTTCGTTCCTCAAAGTAGTATAATCAACATGATCCGCGGAAATATACGACCTCGATATTTTCTAAAACAAAATATCATGCATTACTCACGATAAGGTATACTTGCCTTTATTACATGATTAGTTTGGATTAAAATTTAAACAAAAACTGTTCAAACTAATTTAGTGCAAAACTCTCGTTTTCTATTTTAAAAATCAATAGAATTCGACGTTGTAGTCGTGGTGTAAGAGTCAATATTTCGAAAAAAGAAAAAGACCGTTACTTCTATCTTTCGATAGGATAACGATTAGTTTCTCAAAGTAGGAGTACTTGCGAAACTCTTCGAAAACACCCGCCTAATTCTAAACTCGCCATATAAAGGTTGCGCAAACCAAATCAAAAATTATTTAAAAGGAACAATCTGAATCCAATCATCAAGTTTTTGGCATCGTTGTCGGAGAAAGCAGTGTTGTTATTTGAAAAAAGGAATTACTATTACTTTTATCATATATATTAAATATATAATATAAAAATATATATATAAAAAAACATAGAAAAGAAAAAAACAAAAACAAAATATATCATTTTTATTATTAGTATATGACCCGAGGAAACTCCTCGGACGATTCGAATATCCCTTTTGACCCCAAAATCGAGCGCACTCTTCACGAGCACCTCCGACTTCGTGATCAAAACTTACTCAAATTTCCCGAAGAGTTTGTCGGAGATACTTACACTGAACCTATGGCCGATCAAATTCCAGATGTGGCCCCACCACGGACCACGGCATATTATGCCAGGCCAAATCTGGAAGATACCGGATCGAGCATAACGCGCCCAACGATGGCTAATAATAATTTTGAAATAAAATCTAGCATCATTCAAATGGTACAACAGTCAGTCCAATTTGACGGTTTGCCAGATGAGGATCTGAACTTACATCATTCGAATTTTTTGGAAATCTGCGATACTTTCAAAATTAATGGCGTTACTGACGACGTCATTCGTTTACACTTATTTCCATTTTCACTGCGGACGAAAGCCAAGGGATGGTTAAGTTCTCTCCCTAGAGGATCCATAACCACGTGGGCACAATTGACGGAAATTTTTTTAACAAAATATTTTCCCCCGTCTGAAACCGCTAAACTACGCACAGATACCGCCTCTTTCGTTCAATACGATTCTGAGTCTCTCTATGAGACTTGGGAGCATTTTAAAGAGTTCTTGCGTAGGTGTCCTCATCATGCGCTGCCGTCCTGGCAGCAGGTCCAGGCGTTTTATAATTGTTTAAATTTCTCAACACGACAGATGATCGATGCGGCCGCCGGGGGAACGTTAAACAACAAAACCCCGGAGGCCGCCAAAGCTCTGTTCGAGGAAATGGCCATGAACGCCTATCAATGGAATGCGCCTAGATCACGTCCTACTAAACTAACTGGGATATATGAAGTGGATTCCACTTCTCACTTAGCCTCTCAAGTCGAAAGGTTATGTAAGCAAGTGGCGGAGATGACTGCTTCCTCCTCCACCCCCCGCTTGGCTTAATAATAATAATAATAATACTTTTGTCAAAGAAACTTTAGATTACCTAGGCAACCCAGTTAGGCCCCCCTTCAACCCTAATAACAATCTGTATAGTAATAATTATAATCCGGGTTGGAAGAACCACCCAAATTTTTCCTGGAGCAATCCTAATAATTCTCAGAGGCCCCCAAATGTGAACCCGCAAGGATTTCCAAATAGATTTTAGCCTCCACCTCCAATATCTTCTCCACTAGAAGACATTTTTGCTAAATACGTTGTGTCCACCGAGTCAAATATCCGGAATATTACCGGATCGATTAAAAACTTGGAAACTCAGGTGGGACAGCTAGCAAAGATGGTCTCCGAACGACCATATGGAGGTCTACCAGTGAACACGGAGCCGAACCCCCGAGAAACTGCCAACGCCATAAATCTTCGCAGTGGCAAGGAGGTAACCTCCCCAAAACGGGTCGAGCCTACGGTACATGTTTCGACACCGGCCCCTACACCCTCTCCTTCGATAGATAAATCACCGAGTCTTCCGATTGTGCCGAACATTTCTTGCTCGCCTCTTCCTTATCCTTCACAAATAAACAACGAGCGGAAGGACGAGCAATATCGAAAATTCTTACAAATTTTTAAACAAATTTTAATAAACGTTCCCTTCTGCGAGGCACTCTCCCAAATGACGAAATACGTGAAATATCTTAAAGGGTTGCTTTCTAACAAAAAGAAACTCGACGATGTTTCACGCGTTTCGCTTAATGCGGATTGCTCGGCTATTTTCCTTAACAAATTGCCGCCAAAATTAAATGACCCGGGACGGTTCTCCATCCCGTGCCTCTTCGACAATATGTTATTGAGGTATGCTCTAGCAGACTTGGGCGCCATCATCAATTTGATGCCTTTTTCTCTTTTTAAAACACTCGACTTGGGCATCCCAAGCCTGACAAAGATGAGTATCCAGCTTATGGATAACTCGATAAAGTACCTTATAGGGGTAGTGGAGGATGTTCTGGTCCAGGTAGACAAGTTTATCTTCCCGATAGATTTCGTCATCCTGGACATCGAGGAAGACGCTGAGGTGCCTATCATCCTCAGTCGCCCCTTCCTCGCCACCTCCCGTGCACTAATTGTTGTCAGTAATGGTCTCCTGCTCCTTCGGGTGGGAGACGACAAAGTTACTCTGCACGTTAATTCCTCACTACAGCATTCCCTATCAATCGATGATCCCGGTACTTTAGTTTGGTCAAGCTACGTGACGGTAAACAAAGCGCTTGTGGGAGGCACCCCATATTTATCTAACCTTTTATTATTCTTTGTTCTTTTTTCTTTTGCAGCGTTTCTTACGACCCCGCCAGCTTTAATTTAAGGAAGCCTTTTTGCTCCCTCTTTCCTTTTGTATATATTGCAGTGTTATTTTCTCTTCTTCATACTTACATTACAACATTGGGGACAATGTTGGGTTTTAAGTATGAGGGTGTTTAACTGTCTTTATTTAAAAAAAGAAAAAAAAAATAACTTAAAATATTTAAAAATATAACAAAACTATATAAAAATAATAATAATAATAATAATAATATATTTCATGTTTTATTCTGCATTCTACTTACTTTTGTAAATATAAGCTTAAACAAAACTACAAAAAAAAATTTAAAAACAAATCGCAAAAATTTTCAAAAAAAAAATAACTTGTTTTTCTTTTTTTTACTTTGTCATAAAAAAAAGACTTAAAAAAAACCAAAAAATCCAAAAAACAAGTATATATATATATAACTATATAGTAGTTGAAAAAAAACACAAAAAAATAATAAAATCTAACTTTACTTTTATTCTTAAAGCATTTAGTTTTGAGATGATATGTTTGTGGATTTTCATAATCGCTAATTTTACTATTTGTTTTTTATCTAAGATCGATAGATTTAAACGTTCGAGGTTAAGTTTTAAAGAATTTCTTGTGTTTTTAATTTAAATAGAGGCTTTGATTTCAAGCACTACTTCTACTAGCTAAAATAGAGACATGTGTATTATGTTGGCAAAACAACTTTAGACTGCAATTATCCCTACTTTATGTCTTTAGGAATCTAGGAATATTCAAATTACTAAGGTTGCTCTCAAAATTTATTTTTATTATTCTAGAATTTCTCTTGAAAACCCCTTGTATACACCAATTTAGCATGGCAAATAAAAAATTAAAAGAAGAAAAAGATCTTATGTTAATGGGAATAAAAAATTTCCGTAAACATAGGCACCAAATATTGTTAAAAAGATCTTATATCAATGGGAATTAAAAATTCCGTAAACACAGGCATTGGGTTAATAAAAAAAGGTCAATTTTCCCTCGTAAACCAACGATGGGAGTCAAAGGAAAATATAAAAGACAGGTGAGAGGATAAAATTCATCACCCCTAATTCAAGTACTCTTCTTTTTGCCAAGGCTTTTTACCCCTTTTCCCTTAGCCAAATTATTGTTTCTAGTTCAAAAAATCATTTGAGAGCATAATTAGTAACCTATATTTTTCCTTCATGTTTCTTTAAACAAAGGTTATTATAATTTCGATCTAATCTCGTTTACTAATGATTGCAATTTTGTTTGCTATTTGGTTAATTAAGAAGTCTTTTGGCTAGGACATTTCTTTCTACTTAAATCATTTGCATAATTTAGGACTTAACTCTTATTACTCCGAATTTTTATTTTTCAGTCTCTTATGATTAAAATAAAATGATAGCTAAAAATTAAAACTTATGTTAATCCCATATAGATCTCTCTTACTTTTGCTCTGAAATAGCAAAAGCTTAAGTATGGGGGTATTTGATAAGTAGTAAAATATACGTATTTTTAGTATAGTTATTAGTATATTTATAATTAATATTGTAAATTTTGTATGTAAATTAATAAATAAATTGCTTGTTTTATTATTTTTGTTACTAACTTAGCTTTATTTTTGTTTTTACAGATTTTGGAAATTTTTTGGCAAGTCACGCCCCTGAGTCACGCCCGTGACCACATGTCACGCCCGTGACCCAAGGGCGTGTAATTTAAAATGAAAACTTCTTTGCATTCAACGAACTCTTGCTGTTCTGCGTTCGACGAACGACGAACTCTTGCAGTTCCGCGTTCGACGAATGACGAACTCTTGCTGTTCTGCGTTCGATAAATGATGAACTCTTGTAATTCTGCGTTCGATGAACGATGAACTCTTGCTTTTCAGCATTCGACAAACTCTTGATGTTCTGCGTTCAACGAATCCTCTGCGTTCGATGAACGCTCTCTGCCCTGCGTCCAACGAAAATCGAGCTGCGCTCGATGATCTCTCTCCATCTCAGCGTTCGACGAATGGCACTCTGCGTTCGACGAACTATCCGCATCCAGCATTTGACGAACGGCACTCTGCGTTTAACGAACTATCTCTGCCCCTGCGATCGACGAAAATTGACTTGCGTTCGACGAACGACGCTCTGCGTTCGATGAACTCTCTCTGTCCAGGCATTCGAAGAATCCAGCGCACACGCCAGTCGTCACGCCCCAGTTAAACCAGATATGTGTCGCCCACTGTCACACCCATGACACTTCAAGTCACACCCGTGTGCAGCCATGTTTGACGGCCAAACCTTCCAGAAGACGGCTGATGCGACCCCTAAAGCATGCGCAAATGTCACACCCCAGGATCATGCCCGTGACCAGAAGACACGCCCGTGAACTAGGGCGTGTAAAAATAATATTTTTCCTATAAATAAAGGGGCTCAACTAAAGTAAATTTCATCCAAATTTTGAGTGTTTGTAATGTTTTTCTGAGTTCTTTTGAGTAGATGTGAGTTTTTTCTTTATGCAATTAAGTTTATGTTCATTTGTAATTTTTGCCTTTTTAGTCTAGTTGTAATGCTTATTTTAGAAATAAAATGTTTTTTTCTTATTTGGATCATCTTCCTTTTTATTTATGTTTGTGTGTGTGTGTGTGAGTATAACTTTATTGCTTTCATAACTTAGTTTATTGCTTTCATAAAAATAGTTTATCGCTTTCTTTAACCGCTTTATTTATCGCTTTCGTTTAAACGCTTTCTTTCGATTTAGTCTTTTTTACAAGTAGAGTGCGTGCGTATATGAGATAGTGTTTTTCTTTTTTGTAACTTAGCTTTATTTCAGTCCTTACCCCCATCTTGAATAAGAGGCTAATTTCCTTTAGCACTTATTTAAGACGGTTGGGACGGATATTATTTCTGCACCTTTTTAAGTATTTCATTTTTATACCACCCCCGTCCTGGATAAGAGGCTAAGAACTTTTTAGCGCTTGTTTAAGACGGTTGGGACGAATACTATTACTGCTTTTATATAAGCCTTTTTATTTTTATTTTTATCCGCTTATATCCGCTATAATAATTAAACATGTATTTTCCAACTATTAATGCCGTCTCCATCCCGATGAGTGGCTAATTTCCTTTAGCGCACGATGTCGAAGAGCATTGGGACACAAAAATAGTTTTTCTAAAAATAAAACATCTCTTTATAAAATAATTAACGCTTAAGGTTTACCCGAGAATAACGTTGATTGGAGCCACATAATCGATATGTGGTTTTTATTTCCCTCTCCGTACACTAGTTAGCCGAGAGGCTCGTGCGTACGGACTGATTGCTCATGGGTAAAGTTAAGTGCGCTCTACCCTCGAGAGAGGATGAGGTAAGTCTCCCGAATTGGAAATAAAAACCCAATAGCGGGGTTCACAACATAAAGCGAGTATTAAGATGATTTGATGGTCGAATATTCATAATCTCAGGTGGGCGTACCCTCGAGAGAGGAGCGTTCATAATTATGGAACCTCCACGGCCAAGCCATTTTAATGTTTTGAAAAGTCATCAGTTTTACTTCTAAAAAATACTATTTTCGTCTCAAGGTAATTCGACATCGGGCGCTATTATTATCATCGTTTAGAACTCTAGTTATACGCTTATTATCGTTTTTCTTTTAAAAACCCACACTAAAAACTTATTCCGATAAAATAATAGTTCGCTCCTCAAAGTAGTATAATTAACACGATCCGCGGAAATATACGACCTCGATATTTTCTAAAACAAAATATCTTGTATTACTCACGATAAGGTATACTTGCCTTTATTACATGATTAGTTCGGATTAAAATTTAAACAAAAATTGTTCAAACTAATTTAGTGCAAAACTCTCCTTTTCTATTTTAAAAATCAATAGAATTCGCCGTTGTAGTCGGGGTGTAAGCGTCAATATTTCGAAAGAAGAAAAAGACTGTTGCTTCTATCTTTCGATAGGATAACGGTTAGTTTCTCAAAGTAGGAGTACTTGCGAAACCCTTCGAAAACACCCGCCTAATTCTAAACTCGCCATATAAAGGTTGCGCAAACCAAATCACAAATTAATTAAAAAGAACAATCCGAATCCAATCATCAGTTGTTCCAACAGAGCTGCAGTTAGTTGTAGTTGTTCATTCTCCCCTCACTATTATGAGGTAGTTGTTCCTTTGCTTTAGTTGTAGCTTTGGTTTTCCAGTGTGAGATTACTTGCTAGCTTTTCTGCTGTTACTTTCTGGTTAATTAAATACTTGCTCTCTGGGAGGTTTTATGTTAGGATGCATGGGTTATTTTGTGTATAGAAAATGGCATTTTTGCATAGCATGATTTTAAGTAAATGTCACTTATTTTGAAGATCGTAGAGAATCATTTCTTCACTTATACTAAATTTAGAGATGTGCATATCATTGCTGAAATGTTTTATCTTCATGTTCATGTAGGATATTATGAACCTATTTCTCCACTTTGTATGTATAGTTTTCTATTCGTGGATTAGTTGATCCACTAAAATGAGGGGCACGGTTCTATGCTAAAAATGTAAATTTTCTATTTATCTCAATCATACTCATGTCTTTTTTTTTTTAATTATTCGTAAGGAGTGTTTGCATGAGCATCTGTGGTTGTCCCCTACAGGACGTGGCATCATAACACGTATTTTCCCCTTGCTCTGATATTATTTATTAAATTCATGGTGAAAATGCGGGTTGTGACAGTTACAGCTCAGTTGGTGACAAGAACTGTTGAAGGTTAAACATATCAAGGGTGGTGGGGGATCGAAACCCGCCATCAACAACCTACTGTGCTGAAAAATAGGCAAAGTGATGGGTTGTGGTTTGACCGGACTGCAGTCCTTGTCAGCTGTGCCAACTAAAATGAAAAGTGGGCCGTAACAATCACATTTTTGTCACGACCCACTTTTCATTTGAGTCGGCACCGCTGACAAGGACTGCAGTCTGGTCAAACCCCAACCCATCACTATGCCTATTTTTCAGCACAGTAAGTTATTGATGGTGGGTCTAGATCCCCCAACACCCTTGACAAGTTTAACCTTCAACATTTCTTTTCACCAATTGAGCTGAGTTCTTGTCACTAACTGAGCTGCAACTCAATTGGTGACAAGAACTGTTGAAGGTTAAAGTTGTCAAGGGTGGCGGGGGATCGAGACCCGCCATCAACCACCTACTGTGCTGGAAAATTGGCACAATGATGGGCTGGGGTTTGACCGGACTACAATCCTTGTCAGCGGTGCTGACTCAAATGAACTGCTGAAGGTTATACTTGTCAAGGGTGGTGGGGGATCGATACCTGGCATCAACAACCTACTGTGCTGAAAAACAGGCACAATGATGGGTTGTGGTTTGACCGAACTGCAGTCCTTGTCAGCGGTGCCAAAACAAATGAAAAGCGGGCCATGACAACTGTGGTGCGCTTTCCCTTCAGATAAAACAACATTAAGTTGTCCATAGATATCACCTATTAAATGGAGTGGTGCTCTACCAAAAGACTCTATCCGGTTCTTTGGCAAGGTGCCTCTCAGAGGTAGAAGTTTCCCAGGTCCTAGAAGAGATCCACTCATGCGAATGTGAGAGTCACTCGAGAAGTCAAACCTTGGAGAAGTGGGTACTGAGGGTGAGGTACTTCTAGCTTACCATCAAAAGGGATGTGACATAATTTGCAAGGAAGTACGAAAATGCCAGCTCTATGCCCCGTTCTAACTACAGTCAACCCAATGTCTTTGGTCTATCACAACCCTGCAGACATTCGTCATTTGAGGAATGGATCTCGTGGGACTGTTCCCGCAAATAAGTGGGTAGTGAAAATTACTCCTAGTGAGGAATGGCAATTTGTCCAAGCGGGTAGAGCTGAAAGCACAGACAAAGATAATCTCCTTGGTAGTGAGAAACTTCATATGGGGAGAAATCATTTGCAGGAATGGCCTGCCTCTCGCCATCGTCATGGACAACGATCCCCAGTTTTCCAGCATGAAGCTTACCAACTTCTGCAGTCAACTGGGCATTTATATCTGCATCGCTTCAGTTCATCAGCCTAGGAGAAATGTGTTGGAACAACCCGATTACTGATATGGGCTAGGATCACTATCTGTGATTAGGACTCTAGTTGAACCCATTGTATCGTCTAAGGGTCAAGGTCTAAGTTTGTCTAAGTTAGATAGAACTTAGAAAAATTCCAAGTTTTTGTGGTCGACGAACATCATTCTGTGTTCGACGAACTCCTTCCTGAGCTTGACGAACGTTGTGTTTCAGTTTGACGAACTTGCTCTTCTGCTCGACGAATTCAGTCTTCAAGCCAGTCCAATAGATTTTATCTCAGCTCGACGAACTCCAGATTGAGATCGACGAACTCAGCCTTGTGTTCGACGAATGAATTCAGTTCGACGAACTCAGCTTTTAGTTCGACGAACTCAGCTTTCTGCTCGACGAATTTTCACTTCAGCTTGACAATTTCTGAAGAATCAGTTATCAATTTTTCTCTGAACCTAGCTCGACTAATCAGCAACGGATGTATTCAATTATTTGGACTTATTCATTATAAGATAAATCAAGATTTGATCTTTCCTTTTATTATATTCCTTTATATTCTATTCTTTCAAGAATGTAGCCGTTGACATATTGGAAACAGATACTTTCATGGAAAAGGAATTAAAGTTGTATTGTTGAATCAGATTGCAGTTCCAAGAAAAATCCTTTCAGATTATTTTATTCCTTAACCAGAAGATTTGAATTTCAAATAAGTCAAATATCTCTAAGGAAAAGCATGAAGCAGAAGAGAGCAGTACCAGAGAAGTAATACAGTCGAGAGAAATACAGAAAGTCAAAAAGAATTACAAAGATCTTCTTCATCAACAGCAGCATTTTCATTCTCTGAGAACAACAAAACAATCTTCTCTCAGTTTCAGCTGCTGGTTCTTAATCTTCAAAGAGCAACAATAATCAGAGAAACATTGTCTCTCAGATTCATCTGCTATCAAGGAAGATTTTCTACATTCAAGAGAATGCTCCATCCATTATCTGTCAAGAATTTCTATCAGATAGGGGGAGCTTTACAACAACAATCCACTAGTCTTCTCTCAAATCTGGTTGATAGAGAAGAACTACATAAACACTTTTTTGGTTTATCCTTTTTACCCCATCTTGTACAGGGTTCTAACTCCCTTCAAAAGTTAATCTTTAGTGGCAGAGCACCTGATCAAAAACCTATGTTTGGGTTTGAGCACCTGATCAAAAGCTCAGTGGTGTTTGGGCACCTGATCAAAAATCCCAGTGGTGATAGGGCACCTGATCAAAAACCTAGTGGATTCCTACCAAGGGTGGTAGAAGAGTAGATGTACCCAGTTTGATTGGGGAACTACTATAGATCCTTGTGTCTTCTGTGATTGTGTTTTTCTTTTTGTACTGTGTTGTGATTTTTGTTTAGCTCTTATACTCACTCTGCTACACATATATATATCACTATTTTAATTCTGCTATAAAATAAGTTAAAAACTTTTTTATACTCTATTCACCCCCCTCTAGAGTAATTCTAAGATCTAATTCCTCACTTTCAATTGGTATAAGGGATAGGTTGATTGATTACACAGGCTAACACTTGAATCGAATGATCAAATAGATCTTAACATATTCTAGAGTTTTCTTTTGCTATAAACTTATGGCACTGAACAAAGAATACTGAAGCACAAGACCTCCGATGTGCAATCTTAACATGTTTGCATTATGGAAGGCAAGGATCAAATTATACATGAATTCTATTGATGAGGATATTTTTAATTCCATTTTGGTAGGGCCTCCTATTTCATCAGCATCAACAAGTACTTAGACAGCAACCAACACTAATGTTGTTCCACCTCCTGAGTGGACAGTTGCTTAGAAGAAACAAAGGAATGTTGATGCCAAAGCAATGAACATCTTGGCACAGCCAATGTCTGATGACATATTCTAGAAGGTTGTGGACTGCACCTCAGCCAGGGATATCTGGAACTCCCTCAACAACATGGTTGAAGGATCTGTAGATGAGAGAAAGGATAGAAGATCTCATCTCATCTCCCAATATGAGAACTTCAAGAAGGGAGATACTGAAATAATTGCAGACATGTACAACAGACTCAGTCTCATCATCAATGAGCTGAAGTCATTGGATAAAGTGATCTCAATCACTGAAGTGAATGATAAGATCCTAATATGCTTCCCCAGCACATGGGACTCAAGGATCTGACCAATCAAGGAAGCCAGAAGCCTAAATGATATCTCTACTGAGACCTTATTAGGAAAATTAAAATCCTATGAGCAGCTTATCAAGTTAAGAGAGGATGAATAGTCTACCTCCTCTCCAGCCACCAAAAAGGAGAGAAGCATTGCTTTCCAAGAAACAGAAGAGGAAGACAAAGCTCCAGGGAAATGGAGTTTATGAGCCTCCTAGCCAAAAGATTTTACAAAATGGCTAGAAAGGACTCAGAAAGAAGGATTTAAGATCCAAAGAAGAACCAAGGTATGACAAAACTAACTCTAAATAAATTATCTGTTTTGGGTGCAGGAAGCCTGGACACATCCTACCTGAGTGTCCAGAAAATCAAAAGAAGGACAAAAGAAAAGATATGGAAGAAAAGAGGCACTCCAGCAAGCCATCCTCCCACAAACAAAAACATAAGGGTAGGGGCTTTGTAGCTTAGACATGGAGTGATACTGAGTCAGAGTCATCATCCAGCTCTTCTGAAGATGAAGATGATACAAATGAAAAGGATCAATGCTTGATGGATGTCTATGACTCATGCAATGATTCAGAACAAGCATCATCATCCAGCTCTAGTGATGATGAAGATGATGAAGATGAAAGAAGTTTCTGCATGATGGCTATCAATGCCTCAGGAAATAATTCTGATGAATCAGAATCTGGCAATGATAGTGATCAGGTAATCTCTACCTTTGATTTTAATTCAAATGATTTCAAAAATGAATTAAAAACTCTTTGTTTAGATTTAATTAAATCTGAGAAGGAAATAATTTCCCTCAGAAGTAAGTTGGTTGAAATGAATCAACTGACTGAAGATAATGCCAATCTTAAGAAAGAACTGGCTGCCTCCAGAGAACATATTGTTCTATTTGAGAACAAATTATCTGAGGCTAAAAAGTTTGAATAATCCCTCAATGGGAGAAGCATCAAACTGACGGACATCATAAGCATTGTAAATGCCAGACTCAATGGCAAACTGAGCTTGGGTTCATCATCAAGTCAGCCATATCTTCTTAAGAAAGACACCCTATCAGCTCCAGTGAATTTCATTTCTGCCAAGAGCAAAGAGGAAGTAGAAGTAGGTAAGAACATTTCAAGCAAGGATGCTAAGAATAAAGGAATTCAAAAACATTCGTCGAATGGAACTCTACGAAATCACATGAATTCGTCGAATGGAGATCGACGAACGTTGAAGATAAATTTTTAGTACAGCTACTCTTCAAACGGCGCTCGACAAAATTGCTTCAATTCGTCGAAAAGCGATCGACGAAGTCAGCCAAGTTCGTCGAACAGAAAATGTACTGCATTTCAAAAGAATTCTCATTCTCAACATAATAAAAATCCCTTTACTGAGTGGATTATTCCTCCAAGGAGATATCATCCACAAGGCTATAAGGATCAGCCTGAGATTTCTTATATTTCAGATTTTTGTGGTAAGACTAAAGAACCCAAGATAGTCTGGGTCAAGAACAACTAGTTTATTTTCTATTGTGTAGGTACAAGGCTATCCAAAAATAAAGGAACAATGGTATTTGGATAGTGGGTGCTCTACGCACATGACAGGAAACAAGACCAACCTAAGCAATTACTAGGCAAAGCATGGACCCAAAGTGATGTTTGGAGACTCCAACTGTGGACAAACCAAAGGATATGGAAAAATCAAAGTTGGAGCAGTTACCTTCAAAGAGGTAGCATATGTCAAGGGTCTCAAGCATAACCTCATCAACATAAGCAGTTATGTGATGAAGGTTATCTGGTAACTTTTAATCATTCCTTATGTCTTATTACCAATAATAAAAACATCAATGTGTTATCTGGTATTAGACAAGGAAATATTTATTTAGTCAATTTTGATTCTGCCAATTCAGACATTTGTTTATTTAATTCATTAAGTAAAACAAATGAATTATGGCATAAAACGCTAGGACATATTAACCTTAGAACTATCTCTAAGCTCTCCAAGGACAAGCTAGTAAGAGGACTGCCTTCTGGTTCATACAAGATGGAAGGACTCTGCAGGGCTTGTCAACTAGGAAAGCAGACCAAGAGTAGTTTCAAATATTTATCCAAGAGTGATTCACCTAGGATTATGTACTTACTGCATTTGGATCTCTTTGCACCCACTGCGATACAAAGTCCAGGAGGGAAACATTACACTTTAGTTAGTGTAGATGACTTCTCTAGATTCACTTGGGTGTTCTTTCTTAGGAACAAGTCTGACACCTTCAGTGTTCTGACAGACTTTCTCAGGTCCATCAAGATTGAGTACTCTACTCTAGTTGCATTGATCAGAAGTGATCATGGCACTGAGTTTGAATCTCTTCTGATGAGAGAATTCTGTGGAAAAGAAGGGATCAGGCAATGTTTCTCTGCTTCTAGAACTCCTCAACAAAATGAGGTAGCTGAAAGGAAAAATAGAACACTACTTGAATCAGCAACTACATTGCTTGTTGATGCTCACTTGCCACTCTCTTTTTGGGCAGAGGAAGTGAACACAACAAGTTATGTGTTGAACAGGAGTCTGATACATAAACTTTGGGGCAAAACACCCTATGAATTACTTAAGAACAAAAAGCCTAAGGTTAACTATTTTAAGGTTTTTGGTTGTAAATGCTATTGTTGAAACCGATTTCTCGGTCTCTCGTAGAGCTCGGGGCCCTCACCGAGATGAGGGGCGGCTAGTCCTTACTAATCCCTCGAGGAGGGTAGGCGGAAGATTAGGAAACTGACTAAGACCTTGGTCATAGCGAGGAGGTCCCTCCACTAACCCGGAAGATCGTTGAGCGCTTCCCCTCCCAAGCCAAAGCTGAGACTTGGGCACCTTGGAGAGCTCTGGGAACGCTAACCAAAGAATGCCTAAGGAGAGGGAAGCTGAGGTGAGATCTTCTCCAAAGGTTCCCTTGAGGTCCTATTTATAGATTTTCTGATCTGGCATGCAAATAGCAGGATTCCGCCTCTTGATTTTACTATCCGCACCCCAAATGGGTCTGCTAACAGCCAAACTCCGCTGTTTGGAGAGGCTAAAGGCAGACCACCAAGGGTGACAGGGTAATTTGGCCGATCCCGGTGACTCTGGAAGGGATCTGACTCGCTCGCTCGTCTCGCGACCCATTGGTGAGTTTTTGACCCGCTCGCCTCCTTGCGAGCACTCGGCGGGTTCTTGACTCGCTCGCTTCCTAGAGAGCACTTGGCCAGTTCTTGACTCGCTCGCTTCCTAGCGAGCACTTGGCCAGTTCTTGACTCGCTCGCTTCCTAGCGAGCACTTGGCGAGTTCTTGACTCGCTCGCTTCCTAGCGAGCACTTGGCGAGTTCTTGACTCGCCGGCCCCTCTGGCTCGCTCGCCTTTGGTTGCCCGTCCTCTATGCGAATATCGGGGTTGTACACAATCCCCGCTCTTCGCGAGGCTTTTTAGGCTCGCGAAGAATCATCCAACCCTTGATATTCGTCAGCCCCTTGGTGACGTGGCGAGAATCTTTCAGTGGGTCCCATGCCCACCACTATAAATACCACTCTCTTTGGCCGTCATTCGAACTTTTCATTTTTCTCTGGTTTTTCTTACTCGCCGCGGGCCCCAACGCGATGTCGAAAAAGGACGAGATTCTGGCCCGCCTAAAGGCTTCGCAGGCGGCCCAGAAGGGGAAGACCGCTGGCATCGCCTCCTGGAATTCTCCGTGACGCTCTCCGCCTCCCCCTTCCCTAAGGACGGCAAAGGCCATCCGGCGCCCGACTGGTGGGGGTGGGCCTTCCTCTTCACCGCACTCTCCGGATGATGAGCGCGCCTCTCAGGTATTATCGCCCAGTTGCTTATTTGGTGATCTTCCTTTTCGTCCTTATTTATCATATTCGCAGAATGATCCTCCGGAAGAGAGCGAATCGGGAAGGCCAAACACGGAGATCCATCTCTCCTCTACGGGTGGGGGTGACGTTCTTCTTGCGGATACGAGGGTCGTTGATAGACAGGACTCGCCTTCGCAATGAGGTGAGCGAACTACCTCGTTTTCCCTTACGTTCCTTGACTCGCTAAGTCGTACTTACTTTTCATGCAGTGTCTTCCCTCGCGGCACCAGAGGATCAAGTTCCTCCTCCAGTGAACTCGCCTCTCGTCCCGAATCAAAATATCTCCACTCCTGGATTCGGCGTCCTGGGTCAAAGGAGCCCAGGAGGGACTGTTGGGTATTGTATCCACAATAGCCCTGATTTGAAGAAGTCCCCTTCAAACTAGGATGAATTGTAATTGTATTTGATTATGCACTTTAGCTGTGTTGTGACAGGTCATTCCACTCTAGGTACAAACCAATGTCAGGTTTCAATGAGTCGTCAAACACAGGCTTGTGCAATGTAATCCCTCATTGTATAGACCAAAGTGTTGGCTCATGTGAGATCTCTCTATTGGGATGTACCTCATTTCCTAAGTGCAAGAGAAGGAGGACTGGAGCTGATGGTGGACTTTTCATAGAAAGGGATTTTTCCCAAGTAAAATTCGGTTATATCATTCAGAAACATATAGTCGAATTCGACTATATAGTTGGGATGGATATAATCGAATTCGGTGAATCATAGTTCGAAATTTCCTTGAAGAATTAGAATAACCGAATTCGGTTATTGCAATTCGGTTATATCATTTAACCGAATTCGATTCGGTTATTGCCATTCGGTTAAACCATTTAACCGAATCGGTCTGCAGTAATTCTTCCGGTTCGTTTTTGAATGCGCGTTTCCTAGGGCTTCTCCTATGTACAGTACACGTGGAGTTAGATCCATAATTCGCGCTTATGACCGTTGGAAGAAGACTCTATAAATACCTAAGGATTATTTCCAGATAACCCTAATCGAGAATTGAAAAAGAAATCGCAAATTACTTCTGACGGCCGACTGTTCTCACGCAAGTGTTTCGTCTCCGACAAAGCCAGCGATTCTTGTTTCGTCTTCTAAAGATTCAATCGACAAGATCAAGATCCGATTAGCTCTCATCTTCTGTTGATCAAGTCGATTCAAGTTCTCAGATCTAGCTTCAAATCGTTTTCAAGATTTCTTCATTCTTCATTCACAAAGGACTGAAGTTCACTGCTAAGAAGAAGAAATCTTTTTCTCAAGATCTGAAGAAGAACTTCATCTGAAGTTTAAGAAGATTGTTTCCAATCTACGTTGTGTTGTAATAAACAATTTTATAAACTTTGTAGGAAGCTTGCTTCCGAGTGTTGTGTAGATCCTTGGTTAAAGGATTGAGTTGTAGGAGTTGTTGTTACTCCGAGTTGTAGGAGTGGTGCACTCCGAGTTGTAGGAGTTCTTACTCCGAGGTGTAAGATTATTTTAATCTGAGTTTGGTGAAGTAGCCGAATCTAGCCTCGAAGAGCTAGATAGGTGAGGCGGGAAAGAGGAGTACCCACATCGGGGAACCTCTATAAAATCCTTGTGTCTGTGCTGTGCTTTATTGTGTGCTTTTCTGTGCTATATTTTTAATTCCGCGTAAAGACATAAAATCCACCTATTCACCCCCCTCTAGGTGATTTAGGCCGCAACTAGATACTTTCAATTGGTATCAGAGGTAGGTTGTTCGCTATAAGGTTAACACCTTGAACAAGACCTCCTTATCTAGTTGCCTGAGCAAGTATGTCTGGCATGGATAAGACCAAGGATTCCGTCAAGCTTCCAGTTTGCACCAAAGAGAACTTTCCTATATGGAAGGTCAGAGCAGAGATGTTCATGGAAGCCATAGATCCAAGATTGTCTCTAGTTATTCAAGAAGGACCAATTGTCCCCATGACAGTTTCCATTTGCAGCACTTCCAAATCTGTGCCCAAGAAACTTTCTGAAATGACTGAAGACGAGATTATCTTGGTTAACCTGGATTGGGAAGCTAAGAGCATCCTATCTAATGCAGTGGACAGTTCTACACTCAAGCAACTATCTCATTACACAACGGCCAAGGATTTTTGGGACTCTCTAATAGATCTTATGGAAGGATCAAAGGAGGAACAAGACACCGTATATAAGAAAAAGATCAGGACTTTAAATGACAGTGATTCAAGTTGTTCAGATCTAGAAGAGGAAACACTTCTTGGACTTACTGCTTTATCTGAGTCAGAAGAGGAAGTTCAGGTTGAAACCTATCCCAGACAGGTATCCATAAGGGCACCTTTGTCTGTTACAGACTCCAAAGCTGAGACAAGGTCATCGGAAAATGATGAAACACCTAATCTGACAAATCAGTTTGATGCTCTCCTAATAGCTCTTGAAAAGAGCAAGGAATTGATTAAATTTCAAGCTGAGGAAATAAGAATCCTAACACCCTTCGAAGCAAAATTGAATGAGAAGATCAAGGAAGAGATCAGGTTATTCAATGAGCTCAGTCTACTTAGAATGAAGTCAGAGGCTCAAGAAAGAACCATCAGATCTTTAGAGAAGAAGCTTTATATGAAAAGAAAGTCAGTGGCTCAATTCTCTAAACCTGAATCAATTAACTCAAGGAATAGAGGAAAGAACACGACTAAAGCTAGGCCTCACACCACCTTTCAAAAGGTGCGGACTCCCTCTAACAGGTATGATCAGGACAACCTCCGTGATCACTGGAAGACTGGAAGTTGCTATGGCAAGGAGAATACTCCTAACTATAGTAAAAGAAAGGGAATGGTGGTGAGTGCTCGAAAAGCTCCCCACGAAGAAATTCAAATGGCCCAACCTGGACCATTTGTGTTCAATGCACCAGCTCCCACATTCAAGGGTAAGGAAGCATCATCCTCCCAATATTTTCCAACAAGGAAGCAAACTGGGTGCAACACCATAACCAACCCTCACTTGAATATATCTGATGCCATCAACACCATGAGAGCTTCAAAGCTTTCATCTGTTGCTGTCAAACAGATAAAATCAAGTGGAAATGGGTATGCTAAAGTACCCAATCAGCTACTTGATGTGGAAAATAGGAAGAATGCTGCTGCCTTTTCAACTGAAAACAAGCATTATGATGCTACTTGCAAATCAAAAATTGCTCGGAAGAGAAGGTACAACATCCATGAATGTTGGTGCTGTGGTAAAGTGGGACACTTTGCCGTCGACTGTTGGCACAACCCCCATGTGCCTAATGCAAAGAAGAGTTTTTCTGATGGAGCTGCAGTAGGTAGAAATATTTATCATTGTGCTAACCGAAGCCAAGGACCCAAATCTGTTTGGGTTCCTAAGGGCAATTGATTATTGATTGCAGGTATGTCCAAAGGCCAATTCAAATCCAATATGGTACTTGGACAGTGGATGTTCTCGGCACATGACTGGAACAAGAAGTTTGTTACAAGAGTATACACCCGTGAAAGATGGTCCAAAAGTTATTTTTGGCGGATCTGATCGGGGAATCACAAAAGGCTACGGTATGATCACTAATGGTACAGTCTCTTTCACAGACGTGGCTTATGTTAAAGGATTACAACATAATCTCATTAGCATAAGTCAACTTTGTGACAAAGGCTATATGGTAGAATTCTACAAGGAAAAGTGCTTAATAAAGTCGTCTGATACGTCAGAAACTATTTTAACAGGCACTCGGAGTAGAAATATCTTTTGTTTAATTTTTCTTTGTTTAGACTCTTCTACACCAGTGTGTCTTTTAGCAAAAGATAGTGCATCTCTCTGTGACCAGTGGCACAAGAGACTAGCACATATTAATTTCAAAACAATAAGTATGTTATTCTCTCACAACTTAGTTCGTGATGCTCCAGATGTTAAGTGCATTAAAGAGAGACCTTGTCATGCCTGCCAAATGGGTAAGCAGACTCGGGCTACCTTTAAGAGCATTATTGGCAAAGATTCCACCAGATGCTTATATCTGCTCCATATGGACTTGTTTGGTCCCATGCCAATCCGAAGTTTAGGAGGCAAGTCTTATACGTTGGTCATTGTCGATGATTACTCACGTTTTGCTTGGGTATTCTTTCTAAAACACAAGTCAGACACCTATGATTCTTTCACCTCATTCGTCAGGCAAATTCAGAATGAATTAGAATGCTCTGTGGTCAAAATCAGAAGTGACCATGGTACAGAATTCAAGTCTGGGGCTATGACCGAATTTTGTGAAAGCCTAGGTATCTTTCATGAGTTTTCCTCTCCTCGTACTCCACAACAAAATGGAGTAGCTGAGAGAAAGAATAGAACACTCATAGAGGCTTGCAGAACAATGTTGAGTGACTCTTCTCTCCCAGAATACTTCTGGGCTGAAGGAATCAACACTGCCTGCCACGTGCAAAACAGAGCACTAATCAACAAGAACCATCATAAGACCCCTTATGAACTCCTGAAGGGCAAGAAGCCAACCTTGTCTTATTTTAGAATCTTTGGCAGTAAATGCTTCGTGCTTAATAACGGGAAATATTACAAAACTAAGTTTAGTGAAAAATGTTTTGAAGGTATTTTCGTAGGATATAGTAGCCATAGTAAGGCATATAGGATTTTCAACAAGAAAACCCTGGTTGTAGAAGAAACTTTTAATGTTATATTTGATGAAACTAGTATGCTTCAAAGCAGTTCTTCTAGTGTTTTTGTTGAAGATGCAGATGCAAGGTTCAAGGACATAAACTTGGAAGAAGCTGTAAAGGAAGATGCTCCAAAGTCTGTTGAAGTCAACATTCCATCCGCACATGAGGAAGATGAACCTCAAGAAGATGAAGATGTACCGGAAGTGCAGGAACTCCGTGGAAATCCAAATGCTGGAATGATCCGACACTTAAGGGACCATCCTGCAGAGCAAATTATTGGAGATACCCATGTTGGTGTAAGAACAAGAAGAGGTACAGCTAATGAAGTTTTACACTTAAGTTTTCTTTCACAGGTTGAGCCAAAGAAATTCGATGAAGCAAAGAACGATGCTTCATGGATCATAGCAATGCAAGAAGAACTCAATCAATTTAAGAGATGCAAAGTGTGGACGCTTGTACCCAGACCCAAAGGACAGAATGTCATTGGAACAAAATGGGTATTCAGAAACAAGTTGGACGAGGATGGTGTGATCATCAAAAACAAGGCCCGACTTGTTGCTCAGGGGTATAGACAAGAAGAAGGGATCGACTTCGATCAAACTTTTGCTCCCGTAGCAAGGCTTGAAGCGATCAGGTTGTTTCTAGCGTATGCTGCTCACAAAGGATTTAAAGTCTATCAAATGGACGTGAAGTCAGCCTTCCTTAATGGTGATATAAAGGAAGAAGTATACGTAGAACAACCCCCAGGTTTCGTAGACTCCTCATTCCCTGATTATGTTTATTTTCTTCGAAAAGCTTTATATGGTCTCAAGCAAGCTCCCCGTGCTTGGTATGAGACGTTGTCTAGCTTCCTCCTTGAAAACAAATTCACAAGAGGCAAGATAGACAAGACATTATTTCTTAGGGAAGTAAAAGGCAAGATTTTGCTAGTGCAAATCTATGTCGATGACATTATTTTCGGATCTACCGATGACAACCTCTGCAAAAAGTTTTCCAACTTAATGCAAGGGAAATTTGAAATGAGTAGTATGGGAGAGCTGAAGTATTTCTTAGGACTTCAGGTAAAGCAATCTGAAGATGGAATTTTCATCTCTCAGACAAAGTTTACCAAAGAGTTAATTAAGAAATTCGGAATGGAGAACGCAACCTCTATGAGGACTCCAATGGGTTCAGCTATGTCTCTAGACAAGGATGAGAAAGGGAAACCTTTTGATGAAACCAAGTTTAGAAGCATAATTGGATCCTTGCTCTACCTTACTGCAAGTAGACCGGATATAATGTTTTCAACATGTGTTTGTGCTAGATTTCAGGTGAACACTAAGGAATCTCACTACTCAGCTGCAAAGCGGATTTTGAGATATCTTAAAGGCACACCAAATCTTGGCTTATGGTACCCAAGAAGTAATGATTTCGAACTCACTGGTTTTTCAGATGCTGATTTTGCAGGAAGCAAAGATGACAGGAAAAGTACTTCAGGAACGTGCCAATTCTTAGGAAAACGGCTCATCTCCTGGAGTAGTAAGAAGCAAAATTGTGTTGCTATCTCAACTGCTGAATCGGAGTATATCTCTGCAGGCAGTTGTTGCGCACAATTGCTCTGGATAAGGAACCAACTTGAGGATTACAACCTAAAGCTCAAAGAAATTCCTATGTACTGTGATTCATCAAGCGCCATAGCAATTGCCAACAATCCCGTGTCTCACAGCAGGACAAAGCACATAGAGATTCGTTATCACTTCATCCGAGAGCATGTGGAGCACAAGGACATTGATCTTAGCTATGTCCCGACGGATCGGCAAATTGCAGATATTTTCACTAAGCCGCTCGACGAATCAAAGTTCAATTATTTCAAAATGGAGCTTGGTATGCTAAACAAAGACTCTTAGAGACTCTCAGAATCTCAGAAGACAAAAAGATGTTTTGTCGAACCTTCATTTAACCGAATTCGGCGACTCTATTTAACCGAATCCGGCGATTCTACTTAACCGAATCCGGCGATATAGATTAACCGAATTCGACTAATTTCCTTTAGCCGGATGACGAATTTTCTGGAATTCAATTCGTTCCTAAATGGAATTCGAAGGGTCACGGTTCAAATCTCAGGTACGCGCTCTCTCTAAATCTTCATAACACTATATAAATGTTTCTTAAGAGAGAAATACGAAACCCTTGACTTCGAATCGCGCGGCTCTTCAACTTCCGATTCGTGCGTCAGTTCGTGCTCCTCTTCTCCGACCGACGATTGATAGTTTCCATCGATTCATCGTCTTCTTCAACCGACACTCAACTGGTTCGCTCGAATCCTCGCTTCCTCGCCTCCTTCAACTTCTGGTTCGTCCGATTCCTCATCTTCTTCAACAGATTCTTGCTCGACATTCCCTTGCAATGCCTAAGAAATCGTCAGAGAAGCTGCTCTTCGGGAGTGAGCTAGTCAGAACTGGTTTCGACACCTCAGTTGATGAATTCAGAAACATTGTTCTCGTTCTTGAGGTGGCCGGTCTGGGCTATGTTCTAGAACATCCCTGCAAGGTGCTTGAATCAGAAGTTCTAAAATTCTTCAAGCATGCAGAACTGAGAAAGAGAGGGTCTGTGATAAAAAGCAGGATTGGTGATGTCCAAATCAATATTACTTCTTCAAGTCTGACCAAGCTTCTCAAGCTACCAGAAGTTTCAGAAACAGATACTCTATCTCCAAAGGATTTCAAACAAGCTCTCCGGTTTTGTGGTTTGCCCAAAGGAACAAAATCCATTTATCGAAAGCAGATGAATGAGGAAGGAAAATTGCTATCTGATATTATGGGAAAGGTTCTCCTCTGTAAAGTCGGCTCTCACGACTATCTCTCCAATGATATGTTCAAGTTGCTGGGTTCAGTTATTTGCAGAAAAAGGGTTGACTGGGGAAGAGTGTTATTTGACAGAATCTCCGTTAGTTTAAATACCCCAAATTTTGGGAGAATTCTTTCTCTATATCTCTACCGTCTGGATAAAACAAGATTCAGCATGAAGAATGGAACTCCCCTCCATCATTTCAAAAGAATTGACTCCTCTATGATTGAGAGGTGGTCCAGGAAAGTTGGTGAGTCAAGAGTGATATCTCCCAGGGCTCCAAAAGTTAAGAAAATTCCCCGCACTGAATATGACAGTGAAACAGAAAGTGATCCATCCAGTCAGAAGGACAGTGAACAGGAAGCTGAGGAACACCATGAGAACCAAGATAGTGAGAAAGAAAATGAGAAGCAGGGTGAAGACCTGAATGAGAGAGAAGGTGAACCCTCCAAGGGGGAGTGTTCCAAGCTGCCTGAATCTAATAAAGAAGAAAATGCTGATAGCCACATCGACAGTAATGGAGATGATGAAGGGGGAGATGATCCTGATACTGATGCTGTGAAGACAGGTCAGTCAGAGAAAAGTCAAGCTGTTCCTCCTGAGGCTGCTATCCCCGCTCAAATTGAGGGGGAGAATGTTCTTTCTGATCTCTCTGCTCCTGAAGAAGATAAGCAAGAGCAGGCAGACCTTCCTACAACCCCTGAACATGTTACTATCCTCATAGAAGATAACAGTGCTGCAGGGCCCTCTGCCTCAACTTCAAAAGTTAAGGGAAAATCTGTGCAAGCTCCCAAGGTGCACAAAATCCAAATAACAGTCGAAGACAGGAGAAATGAAGAACCCTCTCCTCCTCCAGCTCAAAATGAAGAAACTCTTGATACTCAACAGTTTTATCACTATATGAAGGATGTGGATTCAGCAGATTTCCTCGTAGCAGAAGATGATTTTGGAATCTCTTCTCGCTTGCAAAATCAATCAACCTCCCTCTGCCGTCGACTCAATGCTACTTAGTATGGAAGAAATGCTTGTCAAACAGAAAAAGTACTTTGAATTTGCCATTCATCAAATCTTTGACAAGACCAGAGCTATAGACAAAGGTATGGGCAATCACTTGCAATCTCTAGCTCATAGCATGGACAAGGTAACAGAAAAACAGGATGAGTACTTCTCTCTGGGTGCATCCTCCCTTAAGTATGTTGGGGATGGATTACATGCCGTTTGTGAGAATACTACAAAGCTCTCTGAAAATCAAGAGTACATGTTTCAGCATGATCAACAGGGAAGATCTTCAGTTCAGAACTCTCTACAGGCTATCAAGACAGAGATCATCCAAACCCTAACTGAAGAAGTCAGAAAGGGGGAGGAAAGACTGCATGAACGAATTCAAACTCAAATCTGGGACTTAAATAGAGAGTTAGAAGGAAGGATTCAAGAATCTCAGTTAAATGTTCAATCTCAGATTGCTGAAGTTTCAAGAAGTATTGATAGCAAATTTCAAGACCTATATGGTTATCTGCACCAAAATCAGGTTTGGTTGCATAATGAGCTATCAAGAGGCTTTGCCTATGGTTTCCAAGGGACAGGTCAATCTTCTGCGCAGCCAGCATTTCCTTCTGAAGTATTCCATCCGGACATTCAGGTTGCTGCTCCGTCTGAACCTCTTATTCCTCCTGAAGTTTATCATTGGTCAGACGATGAAGAAGATTTCTCCAGGAAGAGAGCTAGAGTTGATCAAGGAGGATCAAGCTCAGGTGGTTTTTTGCATGATGCTAGAAGGGCTGCAGGTCCCAGACTTCTAGAACCAAGAGCACCTCATCCCAGGAAGATTGTTGGAGAACTGTGGAGTCCGGAATCCAGGAATATTATTTTGGACACTTATAATCTTGTTATGAACTCAAATGAGTCTGTCGACAATCACTACGATAGAGATGAGATCCACAAATGGGAGATGGCTAGGCTCAAGAGAAGAATTCACTACAGGAACCATCAAGATGATGAAAAGCCTCCTTCTCCTCCTCCAAGATACTATCCAAAACCAAGGGCATATTTTACCAGACAATTGAAGAAAATTCAAAAGGAAAAGACAAAAGAGAAATGATGGATGCTTGATCACTAGACTCTATTTCTCTTTTAAGAACATTTATATATTGTTGTCTAATTAATTTTTGGTGGACTTAAGTTTTTGTTTATGATGACTATATATAGCTTCATAGCTCAGTTCTTTACTTGCTTATATTTATTCTTTTCTACTAGCAATTCACCTCAGTAGATAGGGTTCTGACTTCTTCAAATAGGGGGAGATTGTTGGGTATTGTATCCACAATAGCCCTGATTTGAAGAAGTCCCCTTCAAACTAGGATGAATTGTAATTGTATTTGATTATGCACTTTAGCTGTGTTGTGACAAGTCATTCCACTCTAGGTACAAACCAATGTCAGGTTTCAATGAGTCGTCAAACACAGGCTTGTGCAATGTAATCCCTCATTGTATAGACCAAAGTGTTGGCTCATGTGAGATCTCTCTATTGGGATGTACCTCATTTCCTAAGTGCAAGAGAAGGAGGACTGGAGCTGATGGTGGACTTTTCATAGAAAGGGATTTTTCCCAAGTAAAATTCGGTTATATCATTCAGAAACATATAGTCGAATTCGACTATATAGTTGGGATGGATATAATCGAATTCGGTGAATCATAGTTCGAAATTTCCTTGAAGAATTAGAATAACCGAATTCGGTTATTGCAATTCGGTTATATCATTTAACCGAATTCGATTCGGTTATTGCCATTCGGTTAAACCATTTAACCGAATCGGTCTGCAGTAATTCTTCCGGTTCGTTTTTGAATGCGCGTTTCCTAGGGCTTCTCCTATGTACAGTACACGTGGAGTTAGATCCATAATTCGCGCTTATGACCGTTGGAAGAAGACTCTATAAATACCTAAGGATTATTTCCAGATAACCCTAATCGAGAATTGAAAAAGAAATCGCAAATTACTTCTGACGGCCGACTGTTCTCACGCAAGTGTTACGTCTCCGACAAAGCCAGCGATTCTTGTTTCGTCTTCTAAAGATTCAATCGACAAGATCAAGATCCGATTAGCTCTCATCTTCTGTTGATCAAGTCGATTCAAGTTCTCAGATCTAGCTTCAAATCGTTTTCAAGATTTCTTCATTCTTCATTCACAAAGGACTGAAGTTCACTGCTAAGAAGAAGAAATCTTTTTCTCAAGATCTGAAGAAGAACTTCATCTGAAGTTTAAGAAGATTGTTTCCAATCTACGTTGTGTTGTAATAAACAATTTTATAAACTTTGTAGGAAGCTTGCTTCCGAGTGTTGTGTAGATCCTTGGTTAAAGGATTGAGTTGTAGGAGTTGTTGTTACTCCGAGTTGTAGGAGTGGTGCACTCCGAGTTGTAGGAGTTCTTACTCCGAGGTGTAAGATTATTTTAATCTGAGTTTGGTGAAGTAGCCGAATCTAGCCTCGAAGAGCTAGATAGGCGAGGCGGGAAAGAGGAGTACCCACATCGGGGAACCTCTATAAAATCCTTGTGTCTGTGCTGTGCTTTATTGTGTGCTTTTCTGTGCTATATTTTTAATTCCGCGTAAAGACATAAAATCCACCTATTCACCCCCCTCTAGGTGATTTAGGCCGCAACTAGATACTTTCAGGGACGTTGATTGCCGAGCCTGGACTTGGCTCCAGACCCGCGCTCGCCCCTGGTCTGGGTAAGGCCCTCACCCCTGCCTTTATTGAGGCATTCCGGGGTCAGCCGGGCACCTCCCGCCAGCGGCCCAGTACTCCAATTCCTCCACTAGGTTAGACTGTTGTCACTGAGTGTTGCTCTTCACTTCGTCGCTGATTCCTACTTCGCAGGTAACCCGTCAACCCCTCTCTCCGAGTCAGAGTCTGGAGCGCTGGAGATGTCTCCACCCCCTTCGCCGAGCCAGGTTGCTGACTTTTTGGGGGATCTCAGCGATCCGGAGCGAATGAAGAGGCGGGTCACGGAGATATTTCAGAAGCATACCACCCTGCGAAGGGATCTACACGAGCAGAATCAGCTTGACCGGCTCGCCAATGAAGAAAGGTTTGCCGCGATGGAGGACGTGAACGCGCGCGTTCTCGCTGAGATACGACCGACCGATCAGGGGTCGCCTCCCCCGGGGTGTATATTGCTCGCATCGATGACTACATGCGGCTGACGAGCCAGGCGAACCGGTCACTCCGCGAGTATCACTACCCGCGAGTCCCCCCTCGCTCCAGTGTCCGGGGCCGCGGTCGCTGGAAGTGGTTGCGATATTGAGGATCTTCGTATTGCTTTTTTATTGTTTTTCTTCCCCCCTCCTCTTCATTAGGAGGGGTCGCGAACAATCTTTATGAGTCTGTAATAACAGTACTTTGACTCGCTTGCGAGCCTCTTATTTTTTTGCTTTTTATCTCGTTCTTTTTCTCCGCTTGGTTTGCTCTCATGTGAATTACATCTCTATTACTCGCACTCGCGCACCTCCCTTGCTTTTTCCCTTTATGATTCATTGTTTTTAGTGTTAGCTCGCCAATGGGGAAAAGCTTTTAACAGGTTGTCGACTCGCAGGGAGCGAATTGGAGCCCTGGAGGCGGGAGAGTACCGCGCGGATCCGCTATCCGCAGATAACGACGCTTCGGCTTCTTCCCGCCTTCCTTATTCCTATAAATAGCCGACCGTTTTTCTTTTCAACTACCGCATTTACTGTTTCCTCCTCGCGCTCTTTCTCCTTCTGTTTCTCTCGCAGATTTTAGCTCGTCTTTGCGACCTTTGTGACTCGGCGGATCACACACTATGGTTGGCGAGGGGGAAACAGAGGGGCGAGCCAAGTGCGCCAAGGCCTTCCTCGACGGCATTTTCTACTGCGCCAACCTCACGAAGGAGGAATATCGGGCCGCCGCTGACCAGTTCATCCACTCTGATTTCGTGGCTCGCTGCCCTACCGATAGGGATTCGCTCAGCGACCCGCACCCGGACGAGCTCGCAATTCCTGTCGCCCTTTTCGAAAATGGGTTTCGACTCCCTCTCTGGTCGGAAGTGCGCCAGGTATTATTTATTTCTCATCCCTGGCTTTCCTGAATTGCTTTGCGAACGGTGCTTAAAGTTTGTCGACTTTTCCAGGTGCTAAAGTACTTCGGCGTCTTGCCGAGCCAGCTAACGCCGAAAGTGATCGCCGTGGTGGTCACGTTCGCCAGTTACCTCAGGGCGGAGAGGATCGAGTTCAGCCTGCTCGTCTTCCGCAAGATCTTCTCATTTCATGCGAACAGGGACGGAACGGCTCACTTTGCGAGCCAGCATGTTACCGTCTGCGAGACGGTGAACAAAACTCATTACTGGACGCAGAAGTTCATCCTGGTGAAGGGTCCCTTCGATAACATCTCTTACACCCCTATCCAGCGAGACGAGGCTGCCTACCGCCCTCCGATCTCGCTAGGTGGTTGCGACGCGGCACTGTACCAGTTCCTCAAAGGAAAAAACTTCGAAGTCGCCTTCCTCCGAGAGCGAGTGGACCTCCTGCCACCCGTCCCTCCGGGAGAAGGTTTGACTCGAACTCGTCAACTTTCTTAATCCTCTTTCTTTTGATCGTCTAACGCTCCTCGTTATCTTTGTAGGAGAACGCGATCTTCCCCTCAATCCGCCTCATGCGCCTCCCTCTTCTCTTTCTACCAGCTCGCTCGCGCGCGTGGCCGCCGAGGCCTGCCGCGACGTCCCGAGCTCTTCATCGAGAAAGAACTGTCCTCCCCCCCAACGCCGGCCTACTTCGCAGGGGGAGGAGAAGAAGGCCAGGAAGACTCCCTCTGCTGCCAAGGCGGAGGAGGTCGTGGACCTGTCTGACCCTGACCTCCCCTCTCCTTCTAGGGATCAGGAGCTCACCAAAGAGGGGGGGGGGGGGGGGGGGGCGAGCCAGGGAAGACTGTTGCCCGGCCCAAGCCGTCGAGCCATACTAATTTCGGGCTCGGCATGAAGCTGGTGGACGCGGTCGGTGAGCCGGTGCTCGCGTGGGACCCTGACCAGAATAAGATCGCCTGCTCCTCTCTGCTCCCCTCTTGGGTAGAGGATGGTAAGGCGAGGGGCGAGGCGTTCGCGCTCGCCTTTGGTCTCTATGGTCGCGAGGACGCCTCCCTTTTTCGATCCTTCATGCCGGGGGGGGGGGGGGGGGGGGGGGGGTCGTGTACGAGGCGATGCAAGCCCAGTTCCGGGCGATGGAGCTAACTCACATGGTGGGTCGTCGGTACCTCACGGCGGATAGGGAAATCAAGGAGCTCAAAGTCGAGCTTCAGAAGTCCGCGGATGAAGTCACGGAGCTTAAGGGGAAAGAGGCCTTGTCAGAGGGCCTCCTCGCCAGCCTTCAAGGCGGGCTGGTAAGTATTGCTCGGTGGAAGTCTCTTCCAGTTTGGCTTCGTTCTCCTCTCGCTAACCCGCCTTTTGCAGGATGCCGAGTCCGTCAGTCAGCTCCACACGCGGATTGCTGACTTGGAGTTGGAGAACACTTGTCTCAAGGCCCAGGTCCACGACCTGGCCTCGGCGGTGCTACCTCACCCTCCTCCGCGAGCTGGGACTCGCGGTCAGTCGCGGGAAGAGAAGGAAGCCGACCGCAAGAGGTCGATGGAGATCGCGGAGCTTGTCCTCGACATTCTCAAGGGAGCGGGCATGATCATCCACGATGCCATGGAGTTCACCGCGGAGCAAGTCATTCCCGACTTGTTCGCGCCCATCTCCGAGGCGGAGGGTCGAGAGAGCGATTGAAGAGCTGCCCGGCGAGCCGCCTTGATTTTTCTTCTTGTTAATGATGTAAAAGTTTTCCTTTCTTTTTGTTTCCGGCGAGACCGCCGCCGAATTGTAATCTTTTGTGAGGAATGAAAGGGAACGTTTCATCAATCTTTTTCTGTGTTATGTTTTATTCATGGTTCGCACGCAATCTTTTCCGTTGTGCCTGTGAGGCCCCTATCTTTTTCTGTTCGTGTATGTGGATCTTCATTTAGCGCTCGCGCTCGCCCCTATTTTGTTGGCGGCCTTTCCTCGTTGTGTTATATCTGGGTCGCTCTCGCCTACCTCATTCGCACTTGCCACTGGCGGGTCCCCGCCTATATCCGCGGTTCGTCGCGAGGACAGACTCCTCCCGGGTCATTTTCCTTATTCGCTTCGATACCTTTTGCGAGTGACCTTGCGAGCCATCGACTCTATTACCCTACCGCGAATGATCCTCGTGCGCGAGCGGACCTCTGGTCTCGCCCTGCACGGGTCTTGGGGTCGCTCGCGAGCCAGAATCCCCTGGCATGAGTATCTTGTCTTACCTGCCCAACCCACGTACGACTTTGCCGGCTTCTCCAGAGATCAACCTGAACCCCCCGTCTAGTGAGAGCCCTGGAGCGGAATCGATCTGGGGCATTCTAGCACCAATACTTGTCACCTTGCCAGCCTCTCCAGAGATCAACCTGAACCCCATGTCTAGTGAGAGCCCGGGAGCAGAATCGATCTGGGGCATTCCAGCACCAACACTTGTTGCCTTGTCAGCCTCTCCAGAGATCAAACTGAACCCCCCGTCTATTGAGAGCCCGGGAGCGGAATCGATCCGGGGCATTCCAGCACCAACACTTGTTACCTTGCCAGCCTCTCCAGAGGTCAACCTGAACCCCCCGTCTAGTGAGAGCCCGGGAGCGGAATCGATCTGGGGTATTCCCGCACCAACACTTGTCACCTTGCCAGCCTCTCCAGAGATCAACCTGAACCCCCCGTCTAGTCAGAGCCCGGGAGCGGAATCGATCTGGGGCATTCCAGCACCAACACTTGTTACCTTGCCAGCCTATCCAGAGATCAACCTGAACCCCCCGTCTAGTGAGAGCCCGGGAGCGGAATCGATCTGGGGCATTCCAGCACCATCATACCCAACCTTTGTCACGTCGGCACGGCAGTAGTTATAAGCGTCATAAGAAAGGAGTAAGACGTTAATTAAACAACATAATAAAGCACTCAAGGGTAAAACCTTTTCAAATCATCCCCACTTCAGGCTCGGTCGAGGGGTACCCCTTCCACATCCTGGAGATGATACCCTCCCGACTTGAGCACCCTGCTTACAATATATGGACCATCCCAGTTGGGGTTAAGCTTACCCACCGTGGCCCCTCTGTCGGACGCATCGACCTTCTTCAGGACTAGATCTCCTTTCTGAAAGTGTTTTATCCGGATATGCTTGTCAAAATATCGAGCCATCCGTCGTTTGACCTCTTCCTTCCTGATGGTGGCCAAGTCCCGGAGTTCTTCCACCAGGTCCAAGGACAGCCTCTGCTCTGCATTGTTACCTTCTAGCCACTCTTCATCCCCCTCGCTCGCAGCGATCACCCGGGGGGTCTTTACCTCAAACTCTATGGGGAGAACGGCCTCCGACCCGTGAGAGAGCTTGAATGGAGTCTCCCCGGTGGCGGTATTCGGAGTAGTCCTCATGGCCCAGAGGACGGAGGGTAGCTGTTCCACCCAGTTTCCCCGAAGGTTCTCCACTTTCTTTTTTAATAGGTTAACGATTATTTTGTTCGCCGCCTCCACCTGCCCATTGCTCCTCGGGTGGTGGACAGATGCGAACCTGAGGTCAATGCCGAGCTGAGCGCAAAAGCCAACAAACTCTTCACTAGCAAATTGCGGCCCATTGTCCATCACTATAGCTAGAGGGAGTCCATGCCTGCAAATTATTTCCCCCCACACAAAATTCCTTACAACCTGAGAGGTCACCTTAGCAAGTGCTTTCACCTCTACCCACTTGGAGAAGTAGTCGATCATGACCAGCAGGAACTTCCTCTGGCCGCTGGCTTGGGGAAAGGGGCCGACCAGGTCCAGCCCCCATATGGTGAAAGGCCAGGGAGCCATGATGGTCCGGAGTCTTTGAGCTGGGAGGAGCTGGAGCGGAGCGTAGAGCTGGCATTTCGGACACTTTCTTGCGAACTCTGCCGCATCCTTGCTGAGAGTGGGCCAGAAGTAGCCTTGCCTCAACACCCTCCCTTCCAGGGTTCGACTCCCGGAGTGACTGCCGCACTCCCCGGAGTGGATTTCTTCCAGCACTCTCGGGACGTCCTCCTCGGAGACACAACGGGCCAGGAGTCCGGAGAGGGTCTTTCTATATAGCCCCCCTGCATGCAAGGAGTAATAGGCGGACTTATACCTGAAGCGCCTCTTGTCCACGTCCTCTCCAGGGAACTGCCCGGAGGATAGGAAGGTGATGAACGGATCCATCCACGAGGCTCGTCGATCCACTTCCATCAATTCTCCTTCCTCGATGGAGGGCCGGAAGAGTTCCGAAGTTATCCCTCCCGCTCGAGGACCGAACTTGGCTAAGAGGTCCGCCTGGGTGCTCTCCTCCCTCGACACGTGCTTGATGGAGAAGGTGCGGAACTGCCCGATGACCCCCTTAACCTTTTCCAGGTATAGTAGGAGGGTCGGGTCCTTTGCTTCAAATTCTCCTTTGATCTGGCATGCTACCACCATGGAGTCCATGGAGACCTCCACGTCCTGCACACCAAGTTCCCGGGCCAGCCGAAGGCCCGCTATCACTGCTTCGTACTCAGCCTGGTTGTTGGTGATTGGGAAATGGATGTTTAAGGCTTGCTCAATCTGAGTCCCCTGAGGACTTACCAAGACTATTCCCCCTCCATAGGAGTATTTTCCCGACGCTCCGTCCACCAACATCTTCCATGCTTCTGGGGGAGGTGGCTCGTGCTCCCCCACTTCGGCCGCATAGTCGGCCATGAAGTCTGCCACCGCTTGAGCCCTGATGGACGTCCTGGGCACGAACGTGATATTGAATTCGCTTAACTCCACGGACCACTTTGCCAACCTTCCTGAGTGCTCCACCCCTTCCATGATTTTGCGGAGCGGGTGGTCCGTCACTACTTTGATTAAATGGGCTTGAAAGTAAGGCCGGAGCCTCCGGGCTGACACCACCATTGCGAAGGCCAACTTTTCCAAGATCGGGTACCGGAGCTCTGCCTTCTTCAGCACTCGGCTGACGTAGTAGATAGGGAACTGTTTCTTTCCCTCCTCCCGGATTAGCACGTAACTTACCGCTTCGGATCCTACCCCTAGGTACAGAGATAGGTCTTCCCCTGGCCTCGGTCCCTAGAGCAGAGGGGTCTGGGTGAGTTGTTCCTTCAGAGCCTGGAAGGCTTTCTCGCACTCCGGGGTCCATTCAAACTTCTTGTTGCCCCGTAGCACCTTGAAGAAAGGCGCACACTTTTCTCCCGCCTTGGAGAGGAACCTGCTGAGCCCAGCCAACTTCCCTGTAAGGCTCTGAACCTCCTTCGGATTTCTCAGCGACCCCAACTCCATCACCGCTTTAACTTTGTCCGGGTTGGGTTCCACTCCCGCGGGGGTGAGCAAGTGGCCCAGGAACTTCCCTCGGCTCGCTCCGAAGACACACTTCAAGGGATTGAGTTTCATCTTGTACCGCCGCAGGGTCCCGAATGTCTCTTCGAGGTCTCGGAGGTGAGACCCGAGGTCCCGACTCTTCACCATGAGGTCATCTACATAACCTCTAAGTTTCTTCCCTTCTGCTCGCGGAAGACTCTGTCCATCATCCTTTGGTATGTGGCACCTGCATTCTTGAGCCCGAACGGCATCATTTTATAACAGTAGCATCCATCCCCCTTGATGAAGGAGACATCCTTGATGTCTGGGGGATGCATGCGGATTTGATGGTATCCTGAAAAAGCATCTAAGAAAGACATTACAGGAAAACCGACGGCTGAGTCAACCAGTGCGTCGATTCTAGGCAGGGGGTAGCAATCCTCAGGGCATGATTTATTAAGCAAGGAAAAGTCGATACACATCCTCCACTTACCTCCCCCTTTTTTCACCATAACGACGTTGGAGACCCAGCCTGGATACTGGATCTCCGATACAAAGCCTGCCTGCAGGAGCTTGCCCACCTCCTCGCGGATGGGCCCTTCCAGCTTGTCGGCGACGGCCCTCCTCTTCTGGCGGATAGGGGGGGTGCCGGGGTCGAGGTTGAGGCGATGGCAAGCCACATCCGCGTCAATCCTGGGCATTTCCACGGCGCTCCAAGCGAAGACGTCTATGTTCTTCTGCACGCACGCCAGGATCTCCGCTTGATCTTCCGGGATAAGTCCTCCGCTGACCCGGACCTTCTCTACCACCCCTAGCCGGGTGGTGACCTCGAGCTCCATGACCTCGTCCACAGCCTCCAACCGGGACTGCTCTCCCCAAGCCCTCTCCTCTTCGGCACACGTGGGAGCCTGGGTTTCCTCCTCGACTTCCTTCTCTACCACCATACTTCCGGCTTCGGCCGCCTCCTCCATCATCCTATCCCACTCCTCAGCTTCTCCCATCCAGGAGATGGTGTTGACAGCCGTTATGTAGCACTGTCTTACCACCTTGGGATCTCCCCTGATCCGCACCTGAACCCCTCCGTCGTTGAACTTGAGGCATTGATGAAAGGTGGAAGGGACACAGCGGAACGCGCTAATGAGTGGCCGTCCGAAGATGGCGCTGTAACTGCTTGGGGCGTCCACTATGACAAAATGACAGTTCCGGGACTGCCCACCCAGGGTCACATGAAGCCCTACTCCCCCTTCTACTTCCTTCCTCTCCCCCGAGAATCTGAACAGAGGGCCATCTGAGGCCAACACCCTTCTGGGCTCCACCTCCATCTTGTCAAACGCCTTCTTGAAGATGACGTTGACCGAACTTCCGTTGTCCACTAGGATCCGGGAGACGGTGAAGTTCTCGATCGCCGTCTGGATGACCAGCGCGTCGCAGAACGGGTCCTCGTAGCCCGGCATGTCTTTCTGGGTGAAAACAATTTTTTCGGCCGGGGGCGGAGCGGTGGATGTCGAAGCCACGCTTCGGCAGAAGATGGTATGGAGGCTAGCCTTGCGGGTTGCCTCCACCCCTACCCCCCCATGGATCACCTCGATCCCTCCTCTACTTCCCATATCGGTTCTATCCTCACACCTTTCCTCATCCTCCTCTCGAGGTTCAACCTCCACGATCCTTACTGGCTGCTGCTGTGGCGGCGCGGGCACTTTGCCCCTCTTCACTTCTAGGAACTCCGGACAGGTGTCCGTCGAGTGACCTTCCACATCATGGAAAATACAATATGGCAACGCCACTTCCCTCGCCTCGGCCTCTGCCACCCTATTCCTTCTCCTCCTAGCGGCTGCCGTTTCCGCCTCTCCTCCCCTTCCTCTTCCTCTTCCTCTTCCAATCGCCATGGCCTGTTGGGGAGGGGGAGGCATTTGCATCGGACCTTGCCTCCACCCTAACTGGGGGGGCCTCCATTGACCTCCGACATGGTTACCCCTTCCTGGGCCGTAACCCCTTCCCTGCCCTTGCATTCCTCCACCTTGCGGCCTCCATTCCCCCTCCGGGGCCTGGGGCTCTTCCCTTCTCTTGACCTCCAGCTGCCTCACCTCCGGCTCACTGAGCTTTGCTAGCCTCTTGGTGAGCTCCGGATTGGCTTCCTCACTTGCGACTTCCTCTGACACCCTCTCCATCAGCTCTTCAAAGGAGACGGGGGCTTTTCTCTTCAACGCCATCTTGAAGAAACTCTCTTTCAACCCGACCGTAAAGGCGAGTTGGAGTGCAAACCCAGGCATCTCTCGAGTGAGCTGTACTTCCTCCTGGAACCGATCGGCATACTGAGCCAGCGACTCCCTGGGTCCCTGCTTCACTGCGAAGAGGGAATCAGCGTCCTTCTTCCTCTTTTTTGAGGTCGAGAACCTCAGCAAAAAACTTCGGCGCAAATCCTCGAACGAGTAGATTGACCCTGCAGGGAGATGATGGAACCAGTCCCTGGCCTTCTCCTTGAGGGTGACGGCAAAGAGCCGACACTTGAAGGCATCTGACATCGGCCTGATGGAGACCGAGTCTTCGAAACTCTGCAGGTGCTGGACAGGGTCGTCTCCACCGTAGTAGTACACCCGGTCCCATTCTCCAAATCCTCCCGGGATGGGTGGGTAAAGCACCAACTCGCAAAAGGGGCTTCCCACTCCTGTCACTCTTCCTGGCTCCACTCGTCCCCCAAGCTCGCTCGCCAAACTCGAGATCGCCGGGACTGTGCTCGCGAGGGCGGTGCTCGCCTGAACCACCCCGACAGTCGCCGCTTCCTCTTGGCGCGCACTCGCCAGCGTCGCGCTCGCTGGGACGGAGCTCGCCAGCACTGAGCTTGCAGGCACGGAGCTCGCCGGACTGGCGAACATCACTCGCCCTTCCTGACTCTGACCTAAACCAACGGCAACTTCCTTTCCTGCCCTTCCCCCTGGTGCCTTCTCGCCGACTGCTGTTGGGGGAGGGGTCGCCTGAGGTGCTGGGGTCGCAAACTCACTTCACAGAGCTGTGACCGTGAACCCCAAGGTGTCGAGCACCTCCTTTCTAAAATCCGCGAGCATCCTAGCCATCGCCTCCTGAGGAGTCTCGCCGAACTCCTCGCCATGCTCCTCGTCTCCCGCCATAACCCTTCTCTGGAACTTTCTTGAACCAGCCACGCTCCACGCTCACCGCACCAAAAATGTTGAAACTGATTTCTCGGTCTCTAGTAGAGCTCGGGGCCCTCACCGAGATGAGGGGCGGCTAGTCCTTACTAATCCCTCTAGGAGGGTAGGCGGAAGATTAGGAAACTGACTAAGACCTTGGTCACAGCGAGGAGGTCCCTCCACTAACCCAAAAGATCATTGAGCGCTTCCCCTCCCAAGCCAAAGCTGAGACTTGGGCACCTTGGAGAGCTCTAGGAACGCTAACCAAAGAATGCCTAAGGAGAGGGAAGCTGAGGTGAGATCTTCTCCAAAGGTGCCCTTGAGGTCCTATTTATAGATTTTCTGATCTGGCCTGCAAATAGCAGGATTCCGCCTCTTAATTTTACTATCCGCACCCCAAATGGGTCTGCTAACAGCCAAACTCCGTTGTTTGGAGAGGTTAAAGGCAGACCACCAAGGGTTACAGGGTAATTTGGCCGATCCCGATGACTCTGGAAGGGATCTGATGCGCTCGCTCGTCTCGCGACCCATTGGTGAGTTTTTGACCCGCTCGCCTCCTTGCGAGCACTCGGCGGGTTCTTGACTCGCTCGCTTCCTAGCGAGCACTTGGCCAGTTCTGACTCGCTCGCTTCCTAGCGAGCACTTGGCGATTTCTTGACTCGCTCGCTTCCTAGCGAGCACTTGGCGAGTTCTTGACTCGCCGGCCCCTCTGGCTCGCTCGCCTTTGGTTGCCCGTCCTCTAGGTGAATATCGGGGTTGTACAGCTATGTGCATAATAATGATAAGAAATATCTAAGGAAGTTTGAAGCAAAGGCTGCTGAAGGTATATTCCTTGGATACTCTCATTCTAGTAAAGCATTTAGAGTTTATAACAAATCAACTCTTAAGATAGAAGAGTCCATGCATGTTTCTTTTGATGAAACTAACATGTTAAATGAGGAGAGGAATACCACCTCTACCAAAGATATTCTGCAGGCACCAGCCCTATGTGAAGAACTCAATGGATTGAATCTACATAATTAATACTCTATACTCCCATCAACTCAAACTATTGAAGACAGTGAAGAAGAAGATCATCCAGAAGATCTTGCTGACAATTCTAATCCAGTGATAGCTGAACAAATCCCTCAAGAGGAAACTCTTGCTGAACCCATTCCAACTGTTGATCACATCATAGTTAGAGATCATCCAATATCTCAAGTTATTGGAGACATCTCAGCAGGTGTTCAAACAAGGCATCAACTCAATCAAAATCAGATGCATACCTGTTTCATATCACAAGTTGAACCTCAATCCATAAAATATGCAGAACAAGATCCAAACTGGATTCTTGAAATGCAAGAGGAACTCAATCAATTTGAAAGGAACAAGGTTTCATATTTGGTTCCAAGACCAAAGGGCCATCCAGTCATTGGCACTAAATGGGTCTTCAGGAACAAGCTAGATGATGAAGGCTTCATAATTAGAAATAAAGCAAGATTGGTAGCCCAAGGATACTCTCAGGAAGAAGGAATTGATTATGATCAAACCTTTGTTCCTGTTGCTAGACTTGAAGCTATCAGGATATTTCTTGCCTTTGCTGCTTTCAAAAAGTTCAAAATATATCAGATGGATGTGAAGAGTGCTTTTCTTAATGGAGATATCAAAGAAGAAGTTTATGTAGAACAACCACCAGGTTTTATTTCTCCAACTCACTCTTCCTATGTCTTTAATCTTAATAAAGCTCTCTATGGTCTCAAGCAAGCTCCCAGAGCATGGTATGAGACCCTAGCTAATTTTCTTTTAGAGAACAAGTTCTGTAGAGGCAATGTTGATAAAACTTTATTTTTCAGGATACATAAAAATCAAACCTTACTAGTTCAAATTTATGTAGATGATATTATATTTGGCTCTACTGATTCGAATTTATGCAAAAGGTTTTCTGACCTAATGCAATCCAAATTTGAAATGAGTAGTATGGGTGAGTTATCTTACTTCCTTAGCCATCAAGTGAAGCAAACTCCCAATGGCATATTCATATCACAATCCAAGTATGTCTAAGGAATTAGTGAACAGATTTGGTATGTCTGATGCTTCTACCATGAAAACACCCATGCCCTCCAATGCTATTGTAGACAATGATGAATCAGGGAAACCTGTTGATCAAAAAGTGTATAGAGCAATTGTTGTCTATTTACTTTACTTAACAGCTAGTAGACCAGACATAATGTTTGCTACATGCATTTGTGCTAGGTTCCAAGTTAACCGCAAAGAATCTCACCTAATTTTATTAAAAAGAATTTTGAGATATATAAAGGGTTGTCCAAATCTAGGACTCTGGTATCCAACTTCATCAGAATTTGAATTAACTGGATTCTCAAATTCTGATTATGCTGGATGCAGAGTAGACAGGAAAAGCACATCAGGAACTTGCCAGTTCCTTGGTGATAAGCTTGTGTCTTGGTTTTGTAAGAAACAGACATCTGTGTCTACATCAACAGCTGAAGCAGAATATATTGCTGCTGGCAATTGCTGCTCACATATTTTGTGGATATAAAATCAACTTCTAGACTATGGTATCAACTTAAATAAATCAATTATATTGTGTGACAATACTAGTGCAATATCTATAGCAACAAATCCAGTACTCTATAGTAGGACTAAACATATAAAAATTAGGCACCACTTTATCAGAGATAAAAATAAAATTTGCCTATAATTTATTCCTACTAACTTACAAAGGGCTGATATTTTCACCAAACCTTTGGATGAAAAGAAGCACATCTTCTTTATAAATCATCTAGGAATGATAGATGGAGATTCAATAAATTAAAAAATTATATTTTCTACTTATCCCATCATTTCGTCGAACAGAGATCGACGAAATTTAGTCATTCGTCGAACGGAGATCGATGAAACCTATTAGATCAATAGATCGACGAAGACAGTGCGTTCGTCGAACAGAGATCGATGAAAATTTATTTTTCGTCGAACGCAGTTTGACGAAGCCTAATGCTCTTCGACTTTTCTTTTTATTAGGGTTAGCCGAACCCCGTTCTATGAAAGTTTGAGCCTTCTCTGATCTTTCTTTATAATCAAATTTCAATTCCTTTTATTCTTTGCGCCTACAGAACTTGCACTTGCCTCCAGTTCCCTTGCACTTGATCTTTTTCTCTTGCAGGTACAATGGCAATCTCTCAAGCAGTGATCTCGTCGATGAAGTTTGATGCAGGTTTTGACATTCATATGGAGTCATTTGCTCATTTTGACCAAGTTTTCCAAGATATTCTTCAACTTTTTGAAGAACAGCAGTTAAGGAAGTTCATGACCACCAGGATAAAGCTACTAGTTGTAGAAATCAAAGAATGGGTACATTCTATTCAGTCAGTGAATGCAACAACAATCTCAAGAAGTATTTCAGGAAACCAGGTTCCTCTTTATCCAGAAATTTTTTCAGATGTTTTTGGATTGATGAATGGTAATGATGATTTGGATAATATTTCTGATGAATTTAATAATGAATTAGATAAAATGGGTCACTCCACTGGAAACCCTAATCATCTTCTGAAAAAGAACTTGTCCATTGAATACAAGTTCTTGGAAGATATTGCTGGAAAGGTTTTATTAGGAAAAACCTCTGCTCATGACTATATCACTAGGCACCAATTTCTTTTGATGGTGGCCTTAGTTGAAAAGAAACAGGTCAATTGGGGATTGATTCTGTTTGAATCAATAAAGAAGAAGCTAAGAAAAATAAATGTTTGCTATGGCACAGTGTTAGACATTGTTCTTCGGGCAAAATGCCCAGAACTGTTGGTGTCACTAACAGTGTTTATCAATGCAAGCAGGAGGCTGAACTCAGCTCTCTTTGGTAAGTGGGAAAGAGTGATTCCCAAGAGGACCTCAAGGGGATAATCTTCCAGGAATAATTCTGAAAGCACAAGGACTGATACAGTCACTCCCTTACCCCTACCAGAAGCTCCTCTCCCTGAATCTTCTACTCATCTCCCCTCTTAACCTCTTCAGAACATCACTACTGAAGAAGTTCTTCCCTCCAATTCTCTCATAGACATTCCTTCCCCATTGCTTTCTTATCCTCCTCTCCAGACAAATCTGTCTAGAGATTTTCCATCATCATCTATTCCAGATGTTGATTCCCTTCCCCCACTTGATTCTCTTCCATCATTTGACCTCTTATCTCCTAAACATACTCCACCTCATTCTCCCATCCCTGAAGATATTCATCCACCCATTTCAGATGCTACTAACATTTTCCTTCCATCCTCAGTGTGCACAAATCAGGCTTAGACTTCTATTCCCTCACCTTCTATTCCAGCACTCTCTTCTTCTCAACATACATCAGATTTTGTGTATGTTGATTTCTCTTCAATTGCTGACCAAATATTCTCTCATATCTCTCCTAGGCCAACTACTTTCCTAGAAGAAAAGTTAGCTCCTATTCTCAAAGCCATATCTGACCTCTCTTCTAAGCTTACATCCTTCCCTACCTCCTCATCCTATGTCCCATTTTCTAGGGGCCTAGATTCAGGTCTCCCTGAAACTAGGCAGGGGGAGATGCTTTATGAAGAAGCTCTAATGGATTCAGTATCAGATATAGTTATTGATACAGATATGATAGATTCAGATAAAGTTTTAGAGTTATTTATTCCAGTTATAGGATCACTGAATAATATCTTTATTATTCCCTCAGTAGATATTATTTCTTTATTATCAAGATTCAGTTCAGTTTTCAGCAGTCTGCCAAAGTCTCAAGATTATTCAAAAGCTATAGTTCCATATACAGCTCCAGTAGATACAACTTTGTTAAAGAAAATCATCAAAAGTTTTCTAGTTCAAGTTCCAATTCCAGTTCAAGTTACAGAAGAAGTTGGCTTGGTGAACTCACCTCCAACATTTGTTTATGATGATTCTCCTCTTCAAGAGGATATTGAGCAAGATGTTCAGAATGCTCTTCAAGATCTTGATGATCTGTATGATAACCCTGCTTAGTTTTCTGATAATGATGACAGTGATGATTTTGATGATTCAGATACAAAATCCTCACAGAAAAGAAAGTCTAGAAGCAAAGCAAAGGCTGTTCCTAAACCTCGCTCTTCAACAAATGATACTCCCTATTACAATTTGAATAACATTACTCTCACACAGGATTCTCCATCTTGGATGAGATTCTCTAGGAATGAGAATAAAAGGAGAAAGAAATTGAAGAAATCAGGATTCTACTCTAACAAACCAGTCAAGTTTAATCCTCCTCCTCCTCCAGCAGCAGGCTCGGCAAGCATGTCTTCTTCTTCTCAGAAATCTATCCCTCAGCATTCAAGAAGATCAAGAGAAAGTATATAAGCTAAAGTGGCTCTTATAGTTCAAGATCAGCCAGAGCTCCTCCTTCAGGATCTGCCAGACCTATATCCTCAGTTTACAAATATCATGTATTTGATGGTTCTTTTCACAGAAGAAGATATCCTCAAGATTATCAACCTTCATATCAGTCTAGTGAAATTAATGAAAGGCCTCCTTCTCCAATTAATCCAAAATCAGAAAAGAATGCTTATATGGCAAGATACAAAGAGACTATTGCTACAACTCAGATCAATAAAGCAAAAGCAGAAGGTAAAGATTATTCTCAGTTCTCAACCATGTCTGAATTCAGAAGACAGGAATTTGAAGATGCAGCTCAAAACACCTCTTCAATGCTGAAGATTATCTAAGGTTGCACCCAGCTGCAGTGGTTCCTCATGCCTCATCTCAAACCATGCTGGGAGATAATGACCTCTATATGAGTAAAAGAGAATATGAGAACCCAAACAGACAAATCATATTCAAGCCATCTTCATAGACAGAGTAAAGCTCATGATTATTTGGTTTTGCTTATTTTTTTCTGCTTTCAGTGTAAAGTTTTCTAAACTCGGAATACTATATTTTCTATCTGCTGAAATGAATTTAAATTCTGTCAGATATATATGCTCTGTGCTTGTTGTGTGTTTTATTATTTGATTTTGTCAATTAGTATCCGAACCCAAATAGGGGGAGATTGTTGGAACAACTCTATTACTAATTTGGGCTAGGATCACTCTCTGTGATTAGGACTCTAGTTGACCCCATTGTATAGTCTAAGGGTCAAGGTCTAAGTTTGTCTAAGTTAGATAGAACTTAGGAAAATTCCAAGTTTCTGTGGTCGACGAACATCATTCTACGTTCGACAAACTCCTTCCTGAGCTTGATGAACGTCATGTTTCAGTTCTACTAACTTGCTCTTCTGCTAGACAAATACAGTCTTCAAGCCAGTCCAACAGATTTTATCTCAGTTTGACGAACTCTAGATTGAGATCGACGAACTCAGCCTTGTGTTCGATGAATGAATTCAGTTCGACAAACTCAGCTTTCAGTTCGACGAACTCAGCTTTCTGCTCAACGAATTTTCTCTTCAGCTTGACAATTTTTGAAGAATCAGTTATATATTTTTCTCTGAACCCAGCTCGACTAATCAACAATGGATCTATTCAATTATTTGGAATTATTCATTAACAGATAAATCAAGATTTGATATTTCCTTTTATTATATTCCTTTCTATTCTCTTCTTTCGAGAATGTAGCCGTTGACATATTGGAAAAGGATACTTTCATGGAAAAGGAAAAGGATTTAAAGTTTTATTGCTGAATCAGATTGCAGTTCCAAGAAAAATCCTTTCAGATTATTTTATTCCTTAACCAGAAGATTTGAATTTCAAATAAGCCATATATTTCTAAGGAAAAGGATGAAGAAGAAGAGAGCAGTACCAATGAAGTAATACAGTCGAGAGAAATACAGAAAGTCAAAAAGAATTACAGAGATCTTCTTCATCAACAGCAGCATTTTCATTCTCTGAGAACAACAAAACAATCTTCTCTCAGTTTAAGCTGTTGGTTCTTAATCTTCAAAGAGCAACAATAATCTGAGAAACACTGTCTCTTAGATTCATCTACTATCAAGGAAGATTTTCCACATTCAAGAGAAAGCTCCATCCATTATCAGTCAAGAATTTCTATCAGACAGAGGGAGCTTTACAACAACAATCCACTAGTCTTCTCTTAGATCTTGTTGACAGAGAAGAACATCATAAACACCTTTTTTTGTTTATCATTTTTACACCATCTTGTACAGGGTTCTAACTCCCTTGAAAAGTTAATCTTTGGTGGCAGGGAACCTGATCAAAAACCTGTGTTTTGTTTGAGCACCTGATCAAAATCTCAGTGGTGTTTGGGCACCTGATCAAAAATCCCAGTGGTGATAGGGCACCTGATCAAAAACCTAGTGGATTCCTTCCAAGGGTGGTAGAAGAGTAGATGTACCCAGTTTAATTAGGGAACTACTATAGATCCTTGTGTCTTCTGTGATTGTGTTTTTCTTTATGTACTGTGCTGTGATTTTTGTTTAGCTCTTATACTCACTCTGCTACACATATATCACTATTTTAATTCTGCTATAAAATAAGTTAAAAACTTTTGAATACTCTATTCACCCCCCCCCCCCTCTAGAGTAAATCTAAGATCTAATACCTCACTTTCAAAATGGTCAGGTGAAGGCAGCCAACAAGGCCTTCGTCAACCTACTGATGAAAAAAGTGGAGAACTTAAAAGGAACCTGATAGAGTAGCTCCCCTCAGTCCTTTGGGCATTGAGGACCACCCCCACCATGACCACATAAGAGATACCATTCTAGCTATCTCACAATTCTGAGGCCCTCCTCCTGGTGGAATTTGAGATCAGGAGTCCCAGAGTAATGGTGGCAGAGGAAGAAGATGAAGAGTGGAGGTAGCAGAATGAGGAGGCACGATTACTTTCACTAAACATTGTGGAGGAGCTCTGTGACCAGCATCGATCCGCTAGAGGAGGCCAAGCTAAGGATGACCAAATATTTTGACAAGCACATCCAAATAAAGTAGTTCGAAAAGGAGGACCTGGTCCTGAAGAAGGCAAACGCCGCAGGAAGTTCTGTAGGGGTCGGAAAACTCCATCCTAATTGGGAAGGCCCCTTCGTAATCTTTGAAGCGTTGAAGACTAGCTAGTACCGCCTGAAATATGCCGAAGGAGAGTGCTTTGGGAATACTTAGAGCGTAGACAACCTAAAATGTTTTTATCCCTAGTTCTATTGTTTCAATGTTGTCCCCTTTTAGTAATAACTGATTTACCCATAGCAAAAATGTTTCATCACCTGAATGATGAACGTAGGAAATTGGGGGGCAACAAATTGAATTCCCTCAAGCAGAGAGATATCATGGTCCAGACCTTATGCACCAGACTCATCCCCTACATGCTGGCCACTTACCCCCTCGAGTGGACTCTGTCACAACCCACATTTTCCCAATATATAAATAAATTATCAGAGTGGGGAAAAATATGTGATGTGATGCCACATCGTGTAGGAGACAACTACAGACGCTCAGGAAACTCTAATTCTATGTTTGCTTTCATAAAAGGCATTCATTTGTATAAAGGTTATGTTAAAAGACATAATTTACAATTTTAAGATTTAGACTGTGTCCCTCAGTCCAATGGATCATCTAGTCCATGAGTAGAAAGTAAAGATAACGCTGCAGAAAAGAATGTATGAAGTTTGATTTGATTTACCCTATATGAGCATGAAGACCAAATCATCTAGCTAATGATATGCAAAACTCTAAATTTATTATAAGTAGGAAAATAATTTTTTACGATCATCAAAGTAGGGTGACATTTGATTTAAATCATGTCATGAATAAGAATATGCAAGTTGCATACTTAAAATATCTAACATGCATCCTAGCATAAAACCTTCCTAGAGAGCAATGTATCAATAGCAAAAAGGCAGCAGTAGCTGGCACATCAAGTAAATTATCTACATAAAGAAACAATAATGGGCGTCAAAAATCTGACACAAACCCATAGAAATGTCGATGTACATTAAAAATATAGAACAAAAGTCAACGCAGACTAATCCTCACCAAGGAGGAGAAAGGAAAAACACTAAAGATCTGGAAGGACATCACGATAAACCTAGACAGCTACCGGTTCGAACCTGAGGCATTCAACAAAAAAAGGAATGCCTCAACAACAAGGCGGCTCAAAATTAATATGATCACCAAGATCAAAAGATAAGGAGTTACCAACAATAGAAATGAAACTATATATCAACAACATAAAAGACCATATTAACCATAATGGCCAAAAATGTTAGCACGCTTGGCTAAATAATCAGTAAAAAATCTTGCAGCAAGTGCGACATTGATTTATTAGAAATGATCAACGAAATAGGCATTGTGTGGGCCAAGTGAATCCATGAGCAAAACAGTGAATCAGTAACACAAGACAAAAACAGACACTGAGTTGGAGGACACAATCTTCCACTCACCAACAGTCCAAAACACCATCGGGAACCATGATTACACCAAAATAGGCACTGTCAAGGAGGCCTCAATAATCTCTCTCACCAACAGTCCAAAACCAGTTCATCACCCCATCACTGAACACCACACGCAACATAACTTCATTACAAGAGGAGAATACCACGATTTTAATGAACAAACAGCTACTCGACAAATTTTAAAGGTCACTCGATGAATTTTCCAAAGTTCTCAATGATATAGTCTAAGGTCTCGACGATATAGTGTAAGGTCTCAACAATATAGTCTAAGGTCTCGACAATACAGTCTAAGGTCTCGACGATATAGTCTAAGGTCTCGACGATGTAGTCTAAGGTCTCGACAATATAGTCTAAGGTCTCGACGATATAGTTTAACGTCTCGATGATATAGTCTAAGGTATCAACGATATAGTCTAAGAGGTTAAGTCTCGATGGATTCATCGAAAGCATTCGATGAATTCGTTGAATTCACTCGACGAATTTCTGCACTCGAAGAATATGTCAGAACTGCTCGACGAATTCTGCTATATTGACCGAAATTTTCAGAGTAAAATTTATCTAAAAAAGAAAATTGAAGGGAAAACATGGCAAGGCGAATAGTCCACCACTTGACTCAAACCATTCGATCGTCGTCCTCCACGCACACACGCCAAGGATCGGTCGATAGAAGACCACAAGGAAGAAAAATTTTTATAACTTTTGTACGAAAAGAAAGGTTAGGGCTACACACTCCAACTCCAAAAATCCACAAAAATCAAAATACTCACCGCACACATGTAGAGCTCGATGAGAGCTTTCCAAATCTACACTCTGACGAAGATTTCGTGCTCAAACGCTCCCATAGTAGCCGACGAAGGCTCCGAGACGATGACCGAACTCACCTATTTTGCGAAAACAGAAGTGATCGGAGAAGTAGATGGGAAAACCTAATTTCTATAATTTTTATAGGAGAGAGAGAGGATTATTTAAGAATTATTTAATATAGAGATTTTCAATAATTTACCGGGCTCTCAAGTTAACTCAGATCGCGACGAAACTCCCCAGTTATGCTTAGATTTAGTTACTTTAATTCTCTAACGTTTAAGATTTAAATTTTGGCAAGATTTAAAATGTGACAAATTATAATGCACCAGGAAACTCAGCACAAACGTAACGCCCGTATGACGATATTACGTCATTAGAGACTTAAAATAATTATCTATAATTCTAGGACGTTACAACCACTCCCCTTAAAAGAACGTTTTGACCCGAAACGTTGAAAAAAACAACATAAATCCAATGAACATAAAGGAATGACTAGAATTGGGTAGATAGGTACGCACCAAAGACTAAGAGAAGAAATGAGGGTGAGATTCCTTCATAACAGATTCTAACTCCCAAGTCGCACTACTGACATCTTGGTTTTGCCAAAGAACCTTAACCGTAGGAATCATCTTCCTCCGCAAAACCCGGCTTTGCGTATTCAGAATACTGACGAGTTCCTTAACATGCGAAAGATTGGGCTGCAACTGGGCATAGAGTCAAGGACATGACGATCGCTAAACACACATTTTCGCAACGGGCTCACATGAAACACATCATGAACACCAGGGAAAGAAGCATGCAACTCCAGCCTATAAGCTGACACTTCGATGCACTCAACAATTTGGAAAGGTCCCACATACCTGGGATCTAACTTATGGTTCCTCCCAAATCTCTTAACACCTGACATCGGAGAAACTTTCAGGAAAACTTTGTCCCCAACAGCGAACTCTAGATCAACCCTTCGCCGATTAGCATATTTCTCGTAATGCTCCTGAACTATGCGAAGCTTTTCACAAATGTGTGTAACAACAACACTCATCTCTTCCAAGGCTTCTAGACCTAACATCGGGCTCTAACCAACTTCTGCCCAAAATAGTGGAGTTTGACAACGCCTCCTAAACAAAGCCTCAATGGGGGCCATCTGCAAACTCTCTTGATAGATGTAATTATAAGCAAATTCCATGAGTCCAAGGCGCTTATCCCAAGCTCCACCATAGTCCAAAATATAACATTTGATCATGTCCTCCAACATTTGATTGACTCTCTCCGCCTGACCATTCATCTACAGATGATAGGCGATAAAATATCTGAGGTCAGTGACCAAAGCACCCTGCAAGCTCTGCCAGAAATAAGACATATACCTGGAATCCTGATCTGACACAATGCTCAAGAGCACACCATGCAACTTGATGACCTCATCCAAATAAAGCTCTGCTATTTTATCCATCGAATAACCAATCTTGAAAGGTACAAACTGAGCGCACTTCGTTAATCTATCCACAATAACCCATACAGAATCATGCCCTCGGGGAGATCTCGGCAAACCGGTAATGAAGTCCATAGAAATACTCTCCCACTTCCAATTTGGAATATCCAAGGGGTTCAACTTACCTCCAGGACTTTTGTGATTTGCTTTATAACGCTGACAGGTAAAACATTCTGATACAAACTTGGCAATGTCATTCTTCATTCTTGACCACCAAATGATCTCCTTCAAATATCGATACATCTTTGTAGAACCAGGGTGGTAGGAAAAACTAGATCCATGTGCTTCCTTACAAATCATTGTCCGAATATCCCCAATATCAGGAATGTAATATCTACCTTGGAACTTCAAGGTACCCGTCTTATCAATTGAGAAATCTGATAATTCTCCTTTTTCGGTTCTACCTCGGAGGTGTTGTAAATCCGGATCTTCTTTTTGATGCAACCTCGTGAGGGTAATCCATGAAGGATTCCTACCCAAGGCATCGACCACCATATTAGCCTTACCAGAATGATACAGACTATCAACCTCATAGTCTGCAACATACTCCATCCACCTATGCTGGCACAAAGTTAGCTCCTTTTGAGTGAAGACATACTTCAAGCTTTTATGATCCGAATAAATTTTGCAGGATACTCCATACAATAGATGACTCCATAGATTCAAAGCATAAATTACCGCTGCAAACTCCAAGTCATGTGTAGGATAATTCTTTTCATAAATCTTCAATTATTTGGATCCATACGCAATCACTTTCCCTTCTTGCAACAAGACACAACCGAGTCCAACCAAAGATGAATCCACAAATACTGCATACTCAACTACTTCGATAGGTAAGGTCAAAACTGGAGCGGAGCACAATCTTTTCTTCAATTCTTGAAAAGCTCCTTCACATTCATCTCTCCAAATGAAGGTTGCGCTCATCTGCATAAGATTGGTTAAAGGCGCAGACAAAACTGAAAATCCTTGCACAAACCTTCTATAATACCCTGCCAACCCTAAGAAGCTCCTTATTTCCTTAGGCGTCGTAGGCCTCTTCCAATCCAAGACAACAGAAATCTTTGCTGGGTCCACATCTATTCCATCCTTGCTCACCACATGGCCCATAAAAGATACTCGAGGAATCCAAAACTCACACTTGCTCAATTTTGCATAAAACTTGTGCTCCCTCAAAGCTGACAACACTAAACTCAGATGCAATGTGTGCTCCTCAGCACTTCTAGAGTATACTAGAACATCGTCGATAAAAATGCCTACGAAATTGTCAAGGAAGTCTTTGAATACTATGTTCATCATATCCATAAAGGCAAAGGGTGCATTCGTTAATCCAAAGGACATCACCAAGAATTCAAAATGTCCATAGTGAGAACGCAAAGCAGTTCGCGGTACATCCGTCTCACGGATCCTTAACTGATGGTAGCCCGAACGAAGGTCAATCTTCGAGAGCACGGAACTACCCTGCAACTGGTCAAATAAATCATCAATTCTAGGCAATGGATACATGTTCTTGATGGTTACCTTATTTAACTCTTTATAATCGATGCACTGCCTCAATGAACCATCCTTTTTCTTACTGGAGCACCCCATGACGAAGAACTAGGCCTAATAATTCCACACTACAATAATCATCTAACTGGGTATGCAGTTTTTCCAATTCTCAAAGAGCCATACAATATGGTGCGCTCACAATCAAATGAGTACCAGGCTCAAGGTCTATAACAAACTCCACATCTCTCTCGGGAGGGAGACCAGGAAGGCTAACAGGAAAAACACCGGGAAAATCCCGCACCATGGAGATATCCTCTACACGCGGCGAAGCACTAACAGCTTCTAAGATAGAAACAAGATAGGCAGAACCAACAGACTCTAAAAGATTTCGGGCACATACCGAAAATATGATCGAAGAGTCCTGACGCGAAGATCCATACACGCTTCTAGGTTCACCATTGTCTCCCAAGAAATCCAAGTGCTTGACCTTGCACTGGATGATCGCATCATATTTGGACAACCAATCCATGCTCAAGATCACATCGAAGTCTTCAAAGTCTAACACCTTCAGATCAACATAGGCTATCAATCCTCCTAGAAGAATAAGTCAATCTAGGATACCATCATTCGACACCACTGAATCACCGGATGGAAACTTAACACAGAGTGGATCGCCGACTCGATCGATAGCCAAATGATGGCGGTCTACGAACTTCCTAGCTATGAAGGAATGAGTCGCGCCCAAATCGAAGAGAATGCGCGCCCAATGGTTCTTTACTTTAAACTCGCATATAGAACCATATACATAACTAATATACTCAGAATTTAAGTCTAAAATTACAAGCTAACTTACAGGGTCAGAATCTAACCTGAAATAACATGGGTAGAGCACTAGCTTCTTCTTGAGTCACTGCATTTAACCTGACCTTTCCTCGCTCCAACTGCTGCGGCTTCGGCAGTGACAAGGCCTGAAGTGGAACTGGTTGCAACGCCGACTGGGACTGCATGCACTTAAACTTTATTTGTCCTTTCTGCCCACACTGAAAGCAGGTCTTACCATTTGTCCAATAGCGGGCAACATGATGCCCCTTCCGTTCAGAAAAAGCACAGGGAAGATCATTCTTTGGTGCACTTTGAATTGCTATCACTTAGGTCTGCTTTTGAGCACCCAATATCTTGAAACACTTCTCAAAGGGGTGGCCCGCGTGACCATAGAAACTGCACACTTCCTTGCTTCCTTTCTTCGAAACAGGGACAGATGCCCAAGGAGCTCCACTACCTTTAGCTTTTCTCTTTTCATTCATCTTCATGCCACTATTCTTGGCATTATCAATGGCTTCAACGTTTAGAGCTGCTTCCACCGCTTCAGTATAGCTCTCTGATCAATACGCACTAGCCAACTACTAGATGTCACTAAGGAGACCACCCAGAAATCTTTTACTTCTCCCCTCTTCTGTAACTAACAAATCCGGAGCAAAACGGCTCAGCTTGCTAAATTCAATATCATACTCACTAACTGTGAGTTGTCTTCACTTCAAATGAAGGAAGTTATTTATTAACTTATCTTTCTCTATGGATGGCAAGAACTTCTTTAGCAGCATTCCTTTAAATATGTCCCACGAGCATCCCTCGGTGAGACTTTCCTTCTCTCTTATCCACCAGCCTTTAGCAAGGCCGTTCAATTGGAAAGCGGCAACCATGATCTTTTGGTCTGCCGAAATTCCGGTATAAGAAAACATTTCCTCAATGGAAACTATCCAGTCATCCAAAGCCATGAAGTCAACCCTCCCATCATAGGTCGGGGACCCTAAATGCTGGAAGTGCGAAATAAAGTTCTTCTCTGGAAGCAACAGAACTGGAGGCGCCAGAGGAGCAAGACGAACGGGGACAACTGGAACCACAGTAGGTTGCTGCCCTAAAGTGGAATTTAACAATACTTGAACTTGCGCTTGCATCACGATCATTTGTCTAGATATGGTCTCATTGCTCTGACGCAACTCCTCAATCATCGCCTCACTATACGCACCTGAAGACTCACCCTTAGACAAGGGAGCCAACCTTAATGACTGACATCTTGGGACCATCATCTACAAATACAAACAAGCGGTCTGTCATGAGATAGCTAAACGCTAACATTCACCTATCCACAACACAATAGGAAAAAGTGAAGATACTTGCTCTTGCTACTACCTTGCTTTGGGATTCTTTATGAATGATTTCATGCATAACTTAACTCTTGTGCATATAATGCAAATGCATGCACGCTTAAAAATCTTCATTTTAAATCAAGTGTACGAGCGTCATCATGTATATCTTTAAGTTGGCACATGTACTAATGTTATGTTATGATGTGCATGTTATGCAATGCATTCTAATGAAAGACTTACTGCATGTTATGAGCGACGTACACATGAAATATTAGGTATCCCATACTACATAATATTGCTTGTAATGAAATTGGTGTCTAGTTACATCCATGGAATAATGTAAGGCCTCCCATACAACTTAACAGTCACATGTTGTCACACCTATGAGGATCCATATACAAATACATATTTATGCATCCCATACTACATAATATGCCCCGTATACTTCTTATCATGCTATGAGTGTAGTGTTCATGCTTCAGTCAAGACATACAGATGACCATTCGGTGTGTGTATGCAATGAAACAGATTCTTAATACAGATGGCTGTTTGACTAACCGTTCAACAACCGATCTGAACCTGGCTCTGATACCAACTATCACAACCCACATTTTCCTAATATATAAATACATTATCATAGTGGGGAAAAATACATGTTGTGATGCCATGTCATGTAGGAGATAAGTACAGATGCTCAGGAAACTCCAATTCTAGCTAATGATATGCAAAACTCTACATATATTATAAGTAGGAAAAGAATTTTTTACGATCATCAAAGTTGGGTGAAGTTTGATTTAAATCATGTCATGAATAAGAATATAAAAGTTGTATACTTAAAATATCTAACATGCATCCTAGCATAAAACCTTACAAGAGAGCAATGCATCAATAGCAAAAAGGCATTAATAGCTGGCACATCAAGTAAACAATCTACATAAAGAAACAACAATGGACGTCAAAAAACTGACACAAACCCATAGAAATGTCTATGTACATAAAAAATATAGACCAAAAGTCAAAGAAAGTCACCGCTGACTAATCCTCGCCAAGGAGGAGAAAGGAAAAACACTATAAAGATCTAGAAGGACAGCACGATCAACCTACACAGCTACCGGTCTGAACCTGAGGCATTCAACAAAAAAAAGGAATGCCTCAGCAACAAGGCGGCTCAAAATTAATCAGATCACCAAGATCAAAAGATAAGGAGTTACCAACTCCAGAAATTAAATTGTATATCAACATCATAAAAGACCATATTAACCATAATGGCCAAAAAGGTTAGCAAGCTTGGCTAAATAATCAGTAAAAAATCTTACAGCAAGTGCGACAATGATTTATAAGAAATGGTCAAAGAAATAGGCATTGTGTGGGCCAAGTGAGTCCATGAGCAAAATAGTTAATTAGTAACACGGGAAAAAAATAGGTACTGAGGTGGAAGCCACAATCTTCCACTCACCAATAGTCCAAAACACCACCGGGTATCATGATTACACCGAAACAGGCACTGTGGAGGAGGCCTCAATAATCTCTCTCACAAACAGTCCAAAACCAGCTCATCACCCCATCACTTAACACCCCACGCAATATAACTTCATTACAAGAGTCAATACCATGATTTTAATGAACAAACAGCTACTCGACGAAGTTTAAAGGTCACTCGACAAATTTTCCAAAGACCTTGATGATTTAGTCTAAGGTCTCAACGATATAGTCTAAGGTCTCGACGATATAGTCTAATGTCTCGACGATATAGTCTAAGGTCTCGACTATATAGTCTAAGGTCTCGATGATAAAGTCTAAGGTCTCGACGATATAGTCTAAGGTCTCGATGATATAGTCTAAGGTCTCTATTATATAGTCTAAGCGGTTAAGTCTCGATGGATTAGTCGAAAGCATTCGACAAATTAGTCGAATTCACTCGACGAATTTCTGCACTCGACGAATTTGTCAGAACTACTTTGTACAACCCTAAATTCGCCGAGCGAACCCCCGGGACCCAAGAGGTCTTTAAGATTTGTTTTTCCTACAATGGCTGAGGACAAGAATTGGGGGAGGTAAATCAATCATCCCTTGTTAACCATGGCCAGCTCAGACACGGCCACTAGCGCCAGCGGTAGCACTACCGCCGGGCGCTAGCCCTCCTCAGCCGTCTCGACGGCACCGCTGAGACTGCTCGGTCGTCTCGCAAGTATGCTGAGATGAGTCGCTAGCGCCGGCGGTAGCAATACCGCCGGGCGCTAGCCAATCTCGCCCCCGCCCCCGGCAGAGGGGCGAGACCAGCAGGGCGGCCTCCCCTGCCTAGGTCTTGCCCCGCCCCAAGGCAAGGGGGCGAGCTCCTCTCCCCCCGTCCCCTCCAGGGGGGGGGGGGGAGCTCCTCTCACCCCCATGCCCCCAGCAGCAGGGGGGCGAGCTCCTCTCGCCCCGCCCTAAGGCAAGGTGGCGAGCTCCTCTCGCCCCCATCCCCTCCAGGGGGGGGGGGGGGGGGGGGGGGGGGCGAGCTCCTCTCGCCCTCATCCCCTCCGGGGGGCGGGGGGGGGGGGGGGGGGGGGGGGGGGGGGGGGGGGGGGGCGAGCTCCTCTCGTCCCGCCCCAAGGCAAGGGGGTGAGCTCCTCTTGCCCCCGTCCCCTCCAAGGGGGCGAGCTCCTCTCACCCCGTCCCCTCCAGGGGGCGAGCTCCTCTCGCCCCCACGCCCCCACAGTAGGGGGGCGAGACCCAATGGGGGCGAGCTCCTCTCGCCCCGCCCCAAGGCAAGTGGGCGGGCTCCTCTCGCCCCCATCCACCCCAGGGGGCGCGAGCTCCTCTCGCCCCGCCCCAAGGCAAGGGGGCGAGTTCCTCTCGCCATCATCCCCTCCAAGGGGGCGAGCTCCTCTCGCCCCACCCCAAGGCAAGGGGGCGAGCTCCTCTCGCCCTCGTCCCCTCTAGGGGGGCGAGCACCTCTCGCCCCCACGCCCCCAGAAGCAGGGGGGCGAGACCCCATGGCGGGCAAGCTCCTCTCGCCCCGCCCCCAGGCAAGGGGGCGGGCTCCCCTCACCCCTATCCCCTCCAGGGGGGGGGGGGGGCGAGCTCCTTTCGCCCTGCCCCAAGGCAAGGGGGCGAGCTCCTCTCTCCCCGATCCCCTCCAGGGGGGCGAGCTCCTCTCTCCCCCACGCCCCCAGCAGTAGGGGGGTGAGACCCCAGGGGCGGCGAGCTCCTCTCGCCCCCATCCCCTCTAGGGGGGGGGGCGAGCTCCTCTCGCCCCGCCCTAAGGCAAGGGGTGATCTCCTCTCGCCCCCGTCCACTCCAGTGGGGGCGAGCTCCTCTCGCCCCGCCCCAAGGCAAGGGGGCGAGCTCCTCTCGCCCCCGTCCCCTCCAGGGGGGCGAGCTCCTCTCGCCCCCACGCCCCCAGCCACAGGGGGGCGAGACCAGCGTAGGGCCGATGCCTGGGTCTCGCCCCACCCCAATTAGGGGGCTCGCCGAGCCCCGCGAGGTACCCTCTCTCGCCCAGTTCTGGGGGGGAGGGTTTGGTCTGCGTTTAGCACTGCGGAACAGCGGGATTTGGCTATCCGCAGGCCAAATCCGGGGGCATTTTGGTAACTTCGCAGGCAGTTTTTTGTTATTCGCATCCTGAATCCAGAAATCCTATAAAGAGGACCAAGGGGGCACCATTTGGAGGGTGGATCATTCTAGGCTAGATCTCTCTCTCTCCCTCCCCAAGTCTCTCTAGGGGGTGAGGAGAGCCTCCAGTGGTGCCCAAGCTTAGTAGTGGCTTGGGAGGGGAAGTTCCTAAGGGGCTTCCGGGTATGTGGCGGGACCTCCCCACTAAGCCCTTGGTCCAGTCCATAGTTCCTCAACCTTCAACCTAGAACTCTCCCTTGGGGGGAGTAAGGGTTGGTCGCCCCTCAGCCTGCTGAGGGCCCCGAACTCCACACAGACCGAGAAATTGGTTTCAATATTATGGTGCGGTGAGCGTGGAGTGTGACCAACTCAAGAAAGTCTCAAGAGGAGCTCCATGGCTGGAGGTGGAGGATCCGAACCAGGTCACTCGCAGCCCCCGGTGGCTGGGGTGACGTTGGAGATGTTCGAAGATTTCAAGCAAGAGGTCTTACAGACCTTCCAGGTTGCTTTCGCCATGATAGTCAGAGGCAGAAGAGGAGATGGTCCGGAGATCCCGCCCCAGCAGATGGACGAGGGAACTTTCGGCCAACAGTCCAGGAAAGAGGCACCGGTGAAGGGGAGTGGGGAGGTTCCATACACCCACTCGCCCACCTTCAAGGGGGCGAGCTCAGGAGGGAGGCGCCCTCCCAGCTCGCCCCGCCCCTTCAAAGGGGCGAGCTCAGGAGGGAGGCGCCCTCCCAGCTCGCCCCGCCCCTTCAAGGGCGAGCTCAGGAGGGAGGCGCCCTCCAAGCTCGCCGCGCCTCTTCAAGGGGGCGAGCTCAGGAGGGAGGCGCCCTCCCAGCTCACCCCGCCCCTTCAAGGGGGCGAGCTCAGGAGGGAGGGGCCCTCCCAGCTCGCCCCGCCCCTTCAAGGGGGCGAGCTCAGGAGGGAGGCGCCCTCCCAGCTCGCCCCGCCCCTTCTAGCTCAGCCCCAAAGGGAGGCGAGCGGGGAGGCATTCAGCCCTCACTCACCCCACTTCAAAAGGAGTCGGATGAATGATGGTGGGCTAGACCACCCCGGGCGGCGGCTACCCCATAGCCCGGCGAGTGTAGAGGACAATAATTCGACTCCGCGAGAGCAAGGAAGAAAGGGTTTTCAAAGGAGAAGAGCCAACCGATCGAGGTGGAGGCAGGGATCGAACAAACCCTCTCTGACACCTCAGCAAGCCATGACAATTGGTTGGGGAAGAAGAAGAGGAGCCAGAAAAGCGGAAAGAAGAGGAAGAAAAAGGATATGTTTGAGTTACCTAAGCATGTCCCCCACGATGAGGAGGGGCACGCGACCTCCGTCTGCCCTGAGTTCTTGAAATGAGGGATGTGAGGGGTCCAAGGCAGCAACAACAGCTACCAGGAGAAGTCAAGGAAGACCGGACCTGGGAGTGGGAGACTCAGTTCGGTTTCCACGCTTAGATTTCTTTTCATTTCCTAAGTTCATGTAATGCGATGTTTTGTTTCCGTGCCTAGTTTTCTCACATATACTAGAATGATTAATGTGATGAAAGTTTTTTTCAAAGTGCTTTTCCCTCGGATGGTTCCGCTGACCGGGCTCTCTCTAGACGGCAGGGCAGGTTGATCTCCCAGGGAGGGTAAGTGTTTTCTCGATGCTGGCCCGCTGACCAGGCTCCCACCTAGCTGGTGGGGCCGGGAACTACTCGAGGGAAGGAAAGAAAAATATCCACCTGTAGTTGAGCTTGGCTCCTAGATTGTGTCAACTTCAGCCCCGATGATGGCCCGCTGACCAGGCTACCACCTAGCTGGCAGGGCCGGGAACCGCTCGGGGGCAGGAAAGAAAAATATCCACCTCTAGTGGAGTGATGAGTAATTTATTTACTCATCTTTTAGTATAGTTTTATTATAATTTTATTATGAAATTATGTTATTTTTATAAATTATTTCGTATAAATCTTTCCTATGTTAATTTCATAAGCTAAATTATGTTTATTTTATATTTTCAGGTTTTCTGGACATTTGGAGCAGAAAATGTATTTACACGCCCCAGGTCATGGGCGTGACCATGGGCGTGTAACCTGCGTAGTGTTCCAGACCTGTTTCTACCACTCCGGGGATGCTCTGTGAAAATTATTATTAAATATAATATAATTAAAAAATTTATCTAAAATTTTATTTTATTTTATTTATCTTTTTCGCATCTTTTCCTCTTTTAATTTTGGTTTATGACCCGAGGAGACTCTTCAGTCAATCTAGAATTTTGTTTTGATCCGGAAATCGAGCGCACCGCTAATGGATAACCCCGACCATAATGAGGCCCCGCTACGGACTATGTCCTATTATGCGAGGCCAAATTGGGAGGGAACACAATCAAGTATTATTCGCCCGGCGGTGGCGAATAATAAATTTGAAATCAAAACGAGTATCATTCAAATGGTACAGCAAACCGTCATCTTTGACGGGTTACCAGATGAAGATCCAAATTTACATTTATTGAATTTTTTGGAAATTTGCGATACGTTTAAAATTAATGGCGTCACCGATGACGACATTCGTTTGCGTTTATTTCCATTTTCTTTGCGGACTAAGGCCAAGCAATGGTTGGAATCTCTTCCTAGAGGTTCCATCACTACATGGGCCGAAATGACGGAGAAATTTTTAACTAAATATTTTCCTCCGGCGAAGTCCGCTAAATTACGTACGGACATTCTCTCATTTACGCAAATAGACTCGGAGTCTCTCTATGACACATGGGAGAGCTTCAAGGAATTATTGCGGAGATGTCCTCACCACGCCCTTCCTTTATGGCATTCTACAATGGTTTGAATCTCCAAACGAGGCAAATAATTGATGCAGCAGCTGGGGGAACTCTAAATAACAAAACCCCAGATGCCGCTCAAGAGCTTTTTGAGGAGATGGCCATGAATGCTTATCAGTGGAATGCGCCACGGTCGCATCCTAACAAACCGACCGGACTCTTTGAAGTTGAGGCCACCCCGAATTTAGCATATCAAGTAGAATGACCTACTAAGCAAATGACAGAGATGTCTGCTTCCTCCGCCATTAATGGGGCTAATAATTATAATAATAATAATTATTATTATAATAATAATTATTATAATCAAGAACAAGTTGATTATATGGGGAACTCCTATCGTCCTCCTTATAACCCAAATAATAATCTTCCTAATAGTTATAATCCGGGTTTAAGGAACCACCCGAATTTTTCATGGAGCAACCCCAATAATGCTCAACGCCCCCACAAGTGAATCCTCCCGGATTCGCTCCACCACAACCACCAAAGGCCCCTTCACTTGAAGAGGTCTTCACCAAATACGTCGCCTCTACTGATGCCAATATCCAAAACCTTTCCGGATCTATTAAAAGCCTAGAAAATTGGATTGGACAACTCGCCAAGATGTTCTCCGAACGCCAGTAGGGAGCTCTACCGGGCAATACTGAGCCCAATCCACGAGAGAGCGCCAACGCTATAACCCTCCGCAGCGGAAAGGAAGTAAAAAGTTCAAATTTGGCCGAGCCTAAGGTAAACGTTTCAACTCCAACTCCGCATTTAAACTCTTCTGATTTAGCTCTGCGCATTATTCAAATGCCTTCTATTCCGTATCCTTCTAAATAACAAAATGAGCACAACGAGGAGCAGTATAAAAAATTTATAAATATTTTAAAACAAATACAAATCAATATACCATTTTGCGAGGAACTCTCTCAAATGCCTAAATACGCGAAATATCTCAGAGATTTATTATCAAATAAAAAGAAACTTGAAGATATTTCGCGTGTTTCTCTTAATGCAGAATGTTCGGCGATAGTTTTTAATAAATTACCGGAAAAATTAAATGATCCGGGACGGTTTTCCATCCCGTGTTTGTTCGGAAATTTATTAATTAAAAACGCCTTGGCCGATCTAGGGGCGAGCATAAATCTTATGCCGTTCTCCTTATTTAAGAAGCTTGGTTTGGGCACCCCAAGCCCAACCAATATAAGCATCCAACTAGCGGATCGGTCCGTAAAGTATCCAACCGGGATCATTGAGGATGTGCTAGTGAAGGTTGACAAGTTTATCTTTCCAGTAGACTTTGTCATCCTCGATATCGAATAGGACGCCGAAGTACCACTCATACTCGGCCGACCCTTCCTAGCCACCGCTCGGGCTATAATTGACGTAAGTAACGGAAACCTTCTCCTACGAGTTGGTGAAGAAGTTATTTTTAATATAAATCAATCGATGAGAAATGCGTTTCCAAACGACGACTCTTGTTACCCTAGAAACAAAATTTGAAGAGGAAATAACGTCGTTTTCTGAAATAATTTCGCCTTTATTTGAAAATCTAGAAATTGCAAATTAATTTTGTTTAGAAGAAATAACTCGGCCAACCAAATTTAAAGAAGTAAACTTAAATATTTTTAAAATAAAAACATCTTACGAGGAGCCACCGAGTTTAGAACTAAAACAATTATCGGAACATTTAAAATACTTATTTTTAGAAAAAAATTCAAAACTGCCCGTAATAATATCTTCCGCACTTAACGATTCGGAAATTTCTGAATTAGTTAAAATTTTAAATAATCACCGCCATGCAATTGCATGGCAAATTTTGGATATAAAGGGGATTAGCCACTCGTTTTGCACGCATAAAATAAATTTAGAAAATAATTCTCGCGGCGCTATTCAGCCTCAACGACGCCTTAACCCAAACATGAAGGACGTCGTTAAGGCTGAAATTATAAAATTATTAGACGCGGGAATTATTTATCCGATTTCTGATAGCACTTGGGTTAGCCCAGTGCAAGTCGTGCCTAAAAAGGCAGGAATAACGGTAATCACCAACGAAAATAATGAGTTGATTCTGACCCGTACTATTACGGGTTGGCATGTATGCATCGATTACAGAAAATTAAATGATGCTACTCGCAAAGATCACTTTCCGTTACCGTTTATTGACCAAATTTTAGAACGCTTATCCGGTCATTCGCACTATTGTTTTCCCGATGGTCTTTCGGGATATTTTCAAATCCCAATTGCTCCCGAAGATCAAGAGAAAACCACCTTCACTTGTCCGTTCGGCACCTTCGCATATCGAAGAATGCCGTTTGGACTTTGCAATGCGTCGGCTACATTTCAAAGATCTATGTTGGCAATTTTTAATGAACTTATAGAAGACGTCATGGAAGTGTTCATGGATGATTTTTCTGTTTTTGGCAATTCTTTCACTAATTGTCTAAATAATCTTGATCGTGTTCTTCAACGCTGCGAAGACACGAATTTGGCACTCAACTGGGAGAACTGCCACTTTATGGTCCGAGAGGGGTTAGTCCTCGGACATAAAGTTTCTAGTAAGGGGATCGAGGTCGATAGGGCCAAGATCGAGGTCATAGAAAAACTCCCCCTCCTACAAATGTAAAATCTATCAGGAGTTTTCTAGGTCATGCGGGTTTCTATAGGCGGTTTATAAAAGACTTCTCAAAAATTACGAAACTGCTAACTCATCTTTTAGAAAAAGAATCCGCGTTTAATTTTGATGATGAATGTTTAAAAGCATTTAATAAAATTAAAAATGAGCTTATCAATTCTCCTATTTTAATCGCGCCAAATTGGTCTCTTCCGTTTGAAATCATGTGCGACGCGAGTGATTTTGATGTAGGTGCAGTTTTGGGCCAACGGGCGAATAAATATTTTCACCCGATTTATTACGCAAGCAAAACTCTAACATCCGCGCAAGCAAATTATACAACAACGGAAAAGGAATTTTTGGCAATAATTTTTGCGTTTGATAAGTTTCGATCATATTTAACGCTTTCAAAAGTTATTGTTTTTACAGATTATTCCGCTCTCTGGTTTTTGATACAAAAAGGAGATGCAAAGCCTCGACTGCTAAGGTTGATCCTCCTACTACAAGAATTCAATTTGGAGATCCAGGACAAAAGGGGAGCGGAGAATGTTGCAGCCGACCACCTCTCACGGTTGGAGAATCCGGCTGCAGGAGCGCTAGTGGAAGCCGAAATTGACGACAAATTCCCTGAAGAGCGCCTCCTTGCCATCGAAAAGGTAACGACTTCTTCCACCCCTTGGTACGCGGATTTGGTCAACTATTTAGTGGCCCAGGTCCTACCAAAAGATTTTTCAAGTCAACAAAAGAAGAAATTCTTTTCGGATTTGAAAATTTATTTTTGGGAGGACCCCTTTTTATTTCGTGTCTGCGCGGACCAAGTGGTAAGAAGGTGTATTTCGGGCGAGGAAGGCGCCCAAATTCTACAGCACTGCCACGAAGGGCCAACCGGTGGCTATTATCAAGCGAATCGGACCGCAAGAAAGGCGCTAGAGTCGGGCTTCTATTGGCCCACCTTATTTAAAGATGCTCACAATTTCGTGAGTAATTGTGATCGCTGCCAACGGTCAGGTAACATTTCTAACCGGGACGAAATGCGCCAAAATATTTTTTTAGAATGCGAAATTTTTGATCTTTGGGGAATAGATTTCGTAGGTCCTTTACCCTCCTCTTTTAATAATAAATATATCCTTGTTGCGGTCGATTACGTGTCAAGGTGGGCGGAAGCACAAGCTTTTCCCACTAACGATGCGAGAGTCCTCGTAAATTTTTAAAAAAAATTATTTTCACGATTTGGCACACCCCGAGCACTAATTAGTGATCGGGGCACACATTTTTGTAACAACCAACTTGCTAAAATTTTAGCAAAGTATGGAGTTACCCACAAGCTATCTACCGCCTACCACCCACAAGCAAATGACCAAGTGGAGGTGGTGAACCGTGAACTTAAAAGAATTTTAGAAAAAACTGTGTCCGTTAATAGGAAGGATTGGTCGATAAAATTAGACGACACACTATGGGCATATCGGACAGCATACAAAACCGCCATCGGATGTACACCGTACCGATTAGTCTATGGAAATGCTTGCCATCTACCGGTGGAATTAGAACATCGCGCCTTTTGAGCGCTAAAATTTTTAAATTTGGATTTAAACTTAGCCTCCGAGCATAAAAAACTGCAATTAAATGAATTAGACGAGTAGCGCGCAAACCTCTATGAAAATAATAAGGCTTATAACGAGCGCACAAAATTTTATCATGATAAAAAAATCAAAAATCCAAAAAGTTTTTCACCGGGAGACTTAGTCCTTTTATTTAATTCTAGACTTAGGCTTTTTCTGGGTAAATTAAAATCACGATGGTCCGGTCCCTTCATAGTTAAAGAAGTTTGGCCATACGGAATGGTGCTAATAGAGCACCCGGAAAAAGGCTCTTTCAAAGTCAACGGACAACGCTTAAAATTATATCACCTCGGCGACCCAGCGTACGGAAACATCGAAACCATTCACTTCCAAAATCTTTAAAATTACCACTTAGTCAAGCTACGCGACGGTAAATAAAGCGCTCTTGGGAGGCAACCCAATGTTAACCTCTCTATTTTTGTCTTTCTTTTCTTGTTTATTTTTCTAATTTAACTCTGCAGGTGTTTGACCGGCAACCCCGACTACAACCAGGGAAGCCATCTTTACACTTTAGTAATTTATCTTGATTTTTCTTTATTGTCATTTTTTTAGTTTTATCTCATACTTAGTTTTAAACATTAGGGACAATGTTTAATTTTAAGTATGGGGGTGTAGCATAGCTTTCTTTGTAGTTGTACTTGAAGACCAAAAAAAAATTATTAAAAAAAATTAAAATTAAATTTCTTGGAAAGGACTCTTTGGGCTTGAATTCCCATCATATCCTCTAGTACCTTGCAATCCCTTCACCGGGTAGATCTTGGGAAGTCCAAGAACTAAAAAAAATCTATTAGGAAATGTTCTTTTTATTCATCAAAACTCCCACTTGCTAAATTGTAAGTTCTAAGTAGACTATTTTTCATATAGACTAAAAATAATTTTGTGCTAGAATAGTTTTTGAAACTTTTGAGTAAAATTGTTGACTCATGTAGTGCTCCTAGTCATATGCATGTCTTTGAGTAGTGTTGGTGTAAAATTAAATTCTTGGCATAGATCTAAAATTAAGTTTTATTAATTTGCGTAGTAATAATTTATTTTACTTTTAAATTCGAATCCGGTCTTATCCAAAAGTAGTTTAGGTGAGTGTGTAGAAGATTGTTAGAAAGCTATTACTCGAATTGAACAAAAGGGTGTCCTTTCTCGATGTCTAGAACTTGCCACAAGCTATTTTCGAAACATGTGCACTTTAGACAAATTAACTTTACGGAAATGATTTAGGCCTTTCTTTTGATAGTTTGAGCCTTTGCACCCAACCTTGATTTACCACCATTGTTAACACAAATTTGAGCCTTACACCTTTATTTGATCCACCCTCATCATTTCGGCACCAAAGCTAAAAAGCCCAAAACCCAAATGAACACTTTGAAATTTTGAGCTAAAATGAAAAAGAAAAAAGAAATATTTGGGTACGATTCTATGAAAGAAAAAAATTATGGGTATCAATTCAAAAGAAATGTTTAAATCTCAAAAAGCAATAATCTCATAATGATATGCGGCCTAGGTATGCACATGCATACTTGGAATGATCCCAATTATGAAGATTCGTGATTTAAATAAAAAAGTATGAGAGTGTTTCCACTTAGAAAAAATATGAGTATGGGGGTAAAGCTTCATTATTTTGTAGTAGTCATCATTTTCTTTTAGCTCAAAAATTTTGTTTAAGTGGAATGCGCCTTCATGTTTATCATTGTTTACCTCACCCTTAAACCCAAGCCTTAAAATATACCATATTTAAGTCCTAAAGATCCATAGAGTCGATTTAGTTCGAAGTATAGTGGAGAAAATGCAAACGGGCAAGCCTATGGCTGTCGACATTGATGGATTTCTTTGGAGGCCACCCCGAGCGTCTACGTCTAGTAATTTAAATCTCAGCAATCACGCTATTTTCTCCCTTCACATAACTTTTTAATTGACCGTCGACTCATTTTTAAAGTAATGATAAATAATTATAACGCATTTTTGAAGTATTTCATAAATTAGTATTTATGCCAAGAACATCTTTTTACTAAAATATCTACGCATGCCAGCATAATACTTCGCATTTTACTCTCTAGTCTTCATAATTCTGTCTTGCATTAATTTTTCTTACTCTTATGAAAAATGGTTTGCTCGGGACGAGCAACGAGCAAGTATGGGGGTGTTTGATGAGTAATTTATTTACTCATCTTTTAGTATAGTTTTATTATAATTTTATTATGAAATTATGTTATTTTTATAAATTATTTCGTATAAATCTTTCCTATGTTAATTTCATAAGCTAACTTATGTTTATTTTATATTTTCAGGTTTTCTGGACATTTGGAGCAGAAAATGTATTAACACGCCCCAGGTCACGGGCGTGACCATGGGCGTGTAACCTGCGTAGTGTTCTAGATCTGTTTCTGCCACTCCGGGGACGCTCCGTGAAAAGTTCGCCAAGTACACGCCCCAGGTCACGGGCGTGACCAAGGGCGTGACCTAATGTCACGGGCGCGACCCACCACAAGCATTCAGATCCAACTGCCACGTCAATTAAAATTACACGCCCCCCGGTCATGGGTGTGACATCAAGTCACGGGCATGACATTTGAGGCGTGACATCCAGTACATGGGCGTGACTCTTCCCGCGCCAATTTCCCGCCGAAGCTTCCCGCCAGCAGCGAGTTTTAAAGATTACACGCCCCAAGTCACGGGTGTGACTTAGGGCGTGACAGGTCTGTAACGCCTGTATTGAAGCAAGACGGCGCCTTCTCCGCTGACAGCAAATCACGCCCCTTACACGCTCTTGGTCACGGGCGTGACCAAGGGTGTGTAACACCAAAATTTTGCCTATTTAAAGGGAGCTTTTCCAGATGTTTGGGGACGAAGTTTTGGAGTTCTAGTTTATTTTCTTGCACAATTTTTGTCATTCTTAAGCTTGTAATCTTCTTTCTTAGCTTGCACTTTCATTTCAGGTTTGTAGCTTATAATTCCTAGTTGTAATTTCTTTTGCAAATCAATAAAATTAGTTCTCTTTTCTCGTATTCTATTCTCTTTTCCATTATGTATTCTTTTATTGCTTTCAATTCCTCCATCTCCATGAGTAGCTAAATTTCATTAGTACTCGGCCGAGATGATCCAAGGAAAAAATATAATTCATAATTTAGTTTAGAACTTCTTTTTCTCTTATTTAGATCGCTTAAGATTTATCCTTGAATTTATATTGATTGAGATTATATTATCGATATATAATCTCATTATTGTTTTCGTAGTCTAATAACCGAGAGGTTTTGAGTTCGAAACGATCATTTCAAGGTTAAAGAGATTTGAATGCACTCCTCGAGAGAGGACGACATAAATCTCCCGGATTGGAGTTATCAATAGAGGGGTTCACTTTGATAAGGCGAGTTTTAGGGGTTTCGATTCTAGAACGAGAGTTCGATTGATCAACCTAAACTCAGTTAAGCGTATCCTTGAGAGAGGTACGTTTATAAATCGGGAACCTCCACGGTCAAGCATTTCTTTTAAAGAGGATTAGAAGTTTTATTTCTTTATTTATTTATTTTTCCAAGGTGATTCAAGGTTGAGTGCTAATCCTTTTAATCATAGTTTTAGCAAATTATTTCTCTTTCTTGCAACCAACCAACCCATGTTTCTTTCGATAAAATAATAGAGATTTTCCGAAGTAAGAATAATCAGCCGCCCCGAGTCTAATACGACCTTGTTTTAATAACCTATACTACATTCGATACGGTACACTTGCCGTTGTCATTTGCAAGCATAGTTTTGCGCACCATGGAGCTCAGTTCCTACAGTGTGTCGACTTTGGCCCCGAGAAGAGACCGCTGACCGGGCTTGTTGATGCCGGCAGGGGTGGAGACTCACTCGGCGAGGCAGGTGATTCATGTTGGTTAAGACCCCGAGCAGAGACCGCTGACCGGGCTTGTCGATGCCGGCAGGGCTGGAGACTCACTCGGCGAGGCAGGTGATTCATGTTGGTTAAGGCCCCAAGCAGAGACCGCTGACCGGGCTTGTTGATGCCAGCAGGGCTGGAGACTCACTCGGCGAGGTAGGTGATTCATATTGGTTAAGGCCCCTAGCAGAGACCGCTGATCGGGCTTGTTGATGCTGGCAGGGCTGGAGACTCCCTCGGCGAGGCAGGTGATTCATGTTGGTTAAGGCCCCGAGCAAAGATAGCTGACCGTGCTTGTTGATGCCAGTAGGGCTGGAGACTCATTCGGCGAGGCAGGTGATTCATGTTGGTTAAGGCCCCGAGCAGAGACCACTGACCGGGCTTGTTGATGCCGGCAGGGCTGGAGACTCACTTGGCGAGGCAGGTGATTCATGTTGGTTAAGGCCCCGAGTAGAGACCGCTGACCGGGCTTGTTGATGCCGACAGGGCCGGAGAATCACTCGGCGAGGCAGGTGATTCATGTTGGTTAAGGCCCCGAGCAGAGACCGCTGACCGGGCTAGTTGATGCCGGCAGAGCTGGAGACTCACTCGGCGAGGCAAGTGATTCATGTTGGTTAAGGCCCCGAGCAGAGACCGCTGATCGGGCTTGTTGATGCCAGCAGGGCTGGAGACTCACTCGGCGAGGCAGGTGATTCATGTTGGTTAAGGCCCCGAGCAGAGACCGTTGACCGGGCTTGTTGATGCCGGTAGGGCTGGAGACTCACTCGGCGAGGCAGGTGATTCATGTTGGTTAAGGCCCCGAGCAGAGACCGCTGACCAGGCTTGTTGATGCCGGTAGGGCTGGAGACTCACTCTGCGAGGCAGGTGATTCATGTTGGTTAAGGCCCCGAGCAGAGACCGCTGACCGGGCTTGTTGATGCCCGCAGGGCTAAAGACTCACTCGGCGAGGCAGGTGATTCATGTTGGTTAAGGCCCCGAGCAGAGACCGCTGACCGGGATTGTTGATGCCGGCAGGGCTGGAGACTCACTCAGCGAGGCAGGTGATTCATGTTGGTTAATACCCCGAGAAGAGACCGCTGACCGGGCTTGTTGATGCCGGCAGGGCTGGAGACTCACTGGGCGAGGCAGGTGATTCATGTTGGTTAAGGCCCCAAGCAAAGACCGATGACCGGGCTTGTTGATGCCAACAGGGCTGGAGACTCACTCGGCGAGGTAGGAGATTCATGTTGGTTAAGGCCCCGAGCAGAGACCGCTGACCGGGCTTGTTGATGCCGACAGGGCTGGAGACTCACTCGGCGAGGCAGGTAATTCATGTTGGTTAAGGCCCCGAGCAGAGACCGCTGACCGGGCTTGTTGATGCCCGCAGGGCTAAAGACTCACTCGGCGAGGCAGGTGATTCATGTTGGTTAAGGCCCCGAGCAGAGACCGCTGACCGGGATTGTTGATGCCGGCAGGGCTGGAGACTCACTCAGCGAGGCAGTTGATTCATGTTGGTTAAGACCCCGAGAAGAGACCACTGACTGGGCTTGTTGATGTCGGCAGGGCTGGAGACTCACTCGGCAAGGCAGGTGATTCATGTTGGTTAAGGCCCCCAGCAGAGACCGCTGACCGGGCTTGTTGATGCCGACAGGGCTGGAGACTCACTCGGCGAGGCAGGTGATTCATGTTGGTTAAGGCCCCGAGCAGAGACCGCTGACCGCGCTTGTTGATGCCCGCAGGGCTAAAAACTCACTCGGCGAGGCAGGTGATTCATGTTGGTTAAGACCCCGAGCAGAGACCGCTAACCCGATTGTTGATGCCGGCAGGGCTGGAGACTCACTCGGCGAGGCAGGTGATTCATGTTGGTTAAGTCCCCGAGAAGAGACCGCTGACCAGGCTTGTTGATGCCGGCAGGGCTGGAGACTCACTCGGCGAGGCAGGTGATTCATGTTGGTTAAGTCCCCGGGCAGAGACTGCTGACCGGGCTTGTTGATGCCGGCAGGGCTGGAGACTCACTTGGCGAGGCAGGTGATTCATGTTGGTTAAGGCCCCGAGAAGAGACCGCTGACCGGGCTTGTTGATGCCAGCAGGGCTGGAGACTCACTCGGCGAGGCAGGTGATTCATGTTGGTTAAGGCCCCGAGCAGAGACCGCTGACCGGGCTTGTTGATGCCGGCAGGGCTGGAGACTCACTCGGCGAGGCAGGTGATTCAGGTTGGATAAGGTCCCGGGGTGGCTCCGCTAGTCGGGCTCCCACTAGCCGGCAGGGATGGAGGACCTCTCGAGGAGGCTTTATGTTATCTCTCAAAGTAGCTCCGTTAGCCGGATTCCCAGTGACGCTCATCGAATATGCAGGGTTGGACGTTTCTTTCTAAGCGCGTGCCTCGCTCGAAAAGAGCGGGGATTGTGTACAAACCTGAATTCGCCGAGCAAACCCCTGGGACCCAAGAGGTCTTTAAGATTTGTTTTTCCTACAATGGCTGAGGACAAGAATAGGGGGGAGGTAAATCAATCATCCCTTGTTAACCATGGCTGGCTCAGACACGGCCGCTAACACCGTCGGTAGCACTACCGCCGGGCGCTAGCCCTCCTCAGCCGTCTCGACGGCACCGCTGAGATCGCTCGGTCGTCTCGCAAGTATGCTTAGACGAGTCGCTAGCGCCGGGGTAGCAATACCGCCGGGCGCTAGCCAATCTCGCCCCCGCCCCCGGCAGAGGGGTGAGACCAGCAGGGGGGGCGAGCTCCTCTCGCCCCCACGCCCCCAGCAGCAGGGGGGCGAGCTCCTCTCACCCCGCCCCAAGGCAAGGGGGCGTGCTCCTCTCGCCCCCATCCCCTCCAGGGGGGGGGGGGGGGGGGGGGCGAGCTCCTCCCGCCCCGCCGCAAGGCAAGGGGGCGAGCTCCTCTCGCCCCCGTCCCCTCACGGGGGGGGGGGGGGGGGGGGGGGGGGGGGGGGGGGGGGGGGGGGGGGGTTGTGGGGGGGGGGGGGGGGGGGGGGGGGGCGAGCTCCTCTCTCCCCGCCCCAAGGCAAGGGGGCGAGCTACTCTCACTCCCGTCCCCTCCAGGGGGGCGAGCTCCTCTCGCCCATACGCCCCCAGCAGCAGGAGGGCGAGACCCCAGGGGGGGAGAGCTCCTCTCGCCCCGCCCCAAGGCAAGGGGGCGGGCTCCTCACGCCCCCATCCACCCCAGGGGGGCGAACTCCTCTCGCCCCCCCCCCCCCCCCCCCCCCAAGGCAAGGGGGCGAGATCCTCTCGCCCTCATCCCCTCCAGGGGGGGTGGGGGCGAGCTCCTCTCGCCCCGCCCCAAGGCAAGAGGGCGAGCTCTTCTTTCCCCCGTCCCCTCTAGGGAGGCGAGCTCCTCTCTCCCCCACGCCCCCAGCAGCGGGGGGGGGGGGGGGGGGGGGGGGGGGGCGAGCTCCTCTCGCACCCATCCCCTCCAGGGGTGCGAGGTCCTCTCGCCCTGCCCAAATGCAAGGGAGCGAGCCCCTCTCTCCCCCGTCCCCTCCAGGGGGGAGATCCTCTCGCCCCCACGCCCCCAGCAGCAGGGGGGTGAGACCCCAGGGGGGGCGAGCTCCTCTCGTCCCCATCCCCTCCAAGGGGGGGGGGGCGAGCTCCTCTTGCCCCGCCCCAAGGCAAGGGGGAGAGCTCCTCTCGCCCCCGTCCCCTCCAGGGGGGGCGAGCTTCTCTCTCCCCCCCCCCTCCCCAAGGCAAGGGGGCGAGCTCTTATTGCCCCCGTCCCCTCCAGGGGGGCAAGCTCCTCTCGCTCCCGCGCCCCCAGCCGCAGGGAGGCGAGACCAGCGTGGGGCCGATCCCCGGGTCTCGCCCCACCCCAATTAGGGGGCTCGCCGAGCCACGCGAGGTACCCTCTCTCACCCAGTTCCGGAGGGAGGGTTTGGTCTTCGTTTAGCGCTGCGGAACAGCGGGATTTGGCTATCCGCAGGCCAAATCCGGGGGCATTTTGGTAACTTTGCAGGCAGTTTTTGGTTATTCGCAGCCCGAATCCAGAAATCCTATAAATAGGACCAAGGGGGCACCATTTGGAGGGGTGATCATTCTAGGCTATCTGTCTCTCTCTCTCCCCCTCTGCAAGTCTCTCTAGGGGGTGATGAGAGCCTCCAGTGGTGCCCAAGCTTAGTAGTGGCTTGGGAGGGGAAGTTCCTAAGGGGCTTCTGGGTATGTGGCGGGACCTCCCCACTAAGCCCTTGGTCCAGACCATAGTTCCTCAACCTCAACCTAGAGCTCTCCCTTGGGGGGAGTAAGGGTTGGTCGCCCCTCAGCCTGCTGAGGGACCCGAACTCCACAGAGACCGAGAAATCGGTTTCAACATACTTGACGAATTCTGCTATATGGACCAAAATTTTCATTGTAAAATTCATCTATAAAGAATAAGGAAGGGGGAAGTAAATTAAAGGGAAAACATGTCAAGGGGGAATAGTTCACCACTTACCTCAAACCTTCCGATCACCAGCCTCCACACACACCATGCCAAGGATCGGCCGATAGAAGACCATAAGGAAGAATTTCTGAAACATTTTGGATGAAAAGAAAGGTTAGGGCTGCACACTCCAACTCCAAAAATCCACAAAAATCAAAATACTCACCGCACACATGAAGAGATTGGCGAGAGCTTTCCAAATCTATGCTCTGACGAAGATTTCATTCTCAAACGTTCCCACAATAGCCGACGAAGGCTCCCGGACGACGACAGAACTCGGCTCATCCGCAAAAACATAACTGATCGGAGAAGAAGATGTAAAAACCTAATTTCTTCCCTTTTTATAGGAGAGAGAGAGGATTATTTAAGAATTATTTAATATAAAGATTTTCAATAATTTATCAGGCTCTCACATTAACTCGGATCGCGACGAAACTCCTCGGTTATACTTATATTTAATAACTTTAATTCTCTAAAGTCTAAGATTTAAATTCCGGCAAGATTTAATATGCGACAAATTATAACACACCGGGAAACTCAGCACAAACGTAACGCCTGTATGACGATATTATGTCATTAGAGATGTAAAATAATTATCTGAAATTCTGGGGCATTACAGACTGCTCGAGCAGATTGATGATGTAGACCAGATATATGTACTAGGCTCATCCACTCCATGCTGGCTACATGCCCTCTCGAGTGAGTTAGACATCTTCAAGAAGGGTAATTCCTTAGACTAGGCCCCTTCTTGAGTGGATGAGCTCAGCTCCCCTCCCACACCTGCTACTTGCCCAAACTATTAGAATTCTCTCAAGCAAAAAGATGTTGTGGACCAGAGCTCTACGCCGGGCTCCTCCCCTATATGCTGGCCACTTGCCCCCTCGAGTGGAATCCTCGTGCAGAGTGATGTCATTGACCAGACCTCTACACCGGGCTCCTCCCCTATATGCCAACTCTTGCACACTCAAGTGAGTTAGACATCTATGTGTATGGTGTTGCCGTAGAACAGGCCCTTGCCTGAGTGGAGGAGCTTAACTCCCCTCCCGCATTCGACTGCTTTCCCCCTCAAATTGAATTCCCTCGAGATGAAAGATGCCATGGTCCAGACCTCTACACTAGTCTCCTCCCCTGCATACTAGCCACTTGCCCCCTCAAGTGGACTCCTAGAGTAGAGTGATGTCATAGAATAGACCTCTACACTGGACTCCTCCTCTGCATGCTGGTTACTTTACCCCTCGAGTGCATTAGATGCCTTCGAGAAGGGTGTTATTGTAGACCAGGCCCCTGCCTGAGTGGAATAGCTCTGCTTGCCTCTTGCTTGTCGGCAACTTGCCCCCATCAAATTGAATTCCCATGAGCAGAGAGATGTTGTGGACCAAACCTCTGCATCGGACTCCTTCCCTACATGATGATCACTTCCCACTCGAATATACTCCTCAACCAGAGTGATATCATAAACCATACCTCCACACTAGGCTCCTCCCCTTCATGGTGGCTACTTGTCCCCTTGAGTGAGTTAGACATATTCGATAAGGGTGTTGTTGTAGACCAAGACCCTTCTTGAGTGGAAGAGCCCAGCTCCCCTCCTACATGCCCCCTACTTGCCCCCTCAATTTGAATTCCCTCAAACAGAGAGATGTTGTGGACCAGACCTCTGCATCGGGCTCCTCCCCTGCATGCTAGCCACTTTCCCCCTCGTGTGGACTCCTCTAGAAGAGTTATGTCATAGACCATACCTCTGCATTGGGCTCTTCCCTTGTATGCTGGCTACTTCCCCCTCGAGTGAGTTAGACATCTTCAAGAAGAGTGTTGTCGTATACCAGGCCCTTGCCTAAGTGGAAGATCTCAGCTCCCCTCCTGCATGCCGACTACTTTCCTCCTCAAATTGATGTCCCTTGAGGAGAGAGATGTCGTGCACCAGACCTCTGTATTGGCTCCTCGCCTACATGATGGCCACTTTCACACTCGAGTGGACTCCTCAATCGTAGTGATGTCGTAGACCTGACCTCTGCATCGTTCTCCTCCCCTACATGCTGGCTACTCGCCCCTTAGGACTGGTTGTCTACCTCAATTCCATAGTAGAAATAAGCCAACTCTAGGAGAGTTCAACATATGATTAAGCCAAGGCGAGGTGAGTACGACCCATATCTTCCCCCGACCAACATGAGTCTCCCACCCCTTACTTAGGACAAGTTGCGAGGTGATTATCTCATCTCCCGTAAAAAATACCTAAAATGGCTCCACGAACGTCAGGTCTAGGACAATTCTCAAAGCACACATGTCAGAATGTGGGCTCCCTACAAAGATGAGTACAAAAGACACACGACCATTGTCCTCGCACGGGCATGAATCACCAGACGACCGTATAACCTAGGCGAGTAGTTAGCCTACACCATCTATACTGGCGAGAATTATAGAGATGAGCGCGTACGATCTACGTGTGAGTATGACTATAATACAAAAAGAAAATAGAACATAAAACCATCCAGAAATTGAAAAGAAAAATAAATGCAATAACGTCAATAGAATACAACATAAATAGGCGAGTACGCTGAGTTACTTCGACTAATTTTTTTTTTACTATTATAACATTTATTTTTGACAAAAAAGCGAGTAGTCTACTCCATGTAGTCCTCATCTTCTGACTGATCGGAGGAGTCACCGCTGCGAGTCCTCACTGGAGGAGAGCTCATCCGTCCACCGAATAGCTCTCAGAGGATGGACTCGGCGATAAGCTGGGATCCATCCGCGGTCAGTACATAGCACTGTCAGAGTCTCTTCAGAGTGAGTGTGGCGGTGGCAATGGCCAACTTCTTAAGTGTCTCTTTCATCTGGGCATGCATGAACTGATGGAGGGGGTAGAGATAGACGACTCCCAGCCATTTAGGTTTCGTACCACCACCAGCTCAGATTCCGCCTCGGCAAGCTAGGTCGCATAGTATTTAGACTCGCGTTGGACGCACCAGTTCCTCCTCTATAGTGAAAAATATTGGGAACACTGCCCATAATATTCTAGATTTGGAGAAGTCCCTAAGTCAATGATTAGTACATTATGTATTTGATATATATATAATATGACATGAGTGTTGAAACCAATTTCTCAGTCTCTTGTGAAGCTCGGGCCCTCAACAAGTTGAGGGGAGGCTAACCCTTACTAGTCCCTCAGAAGGAGCAGGCCGAGGACTCAAAAACAGACTAAGACCTTAGTCACAGCTAGGAGGTCCCACCACAAACCCGGAAGATCATTGAGCGCTTCCCCTCCTGAGCCAAAGCTGAGACTTGGGCACCCTGGAGAGCTAGAGAGTTAAACCAAAGTAGCCAAGGGAGAAAGAAGCTTAGAGAACTGAGATTGGAATCCTTCCCAAGGTGCCCTTTAAGGTCTATTTATAGTTTTTTGCTCGTGGTCTGTCAATAGCGGAATTCTGCCTTTTGGTTTTACTAAACGCACCCCAATTTGGCTTGCTAACATCCAAACCCCGCTGTTTGGACGGGCTAACAGTAGGCTACCAGGGGTAGAGGGGTAATTTTGCCTCCTCAGCCTATGGGCAAATGACTTACGAGAAGGGTACTCGCGAGGGATCTGGCGAGTCGCCTTGTGAGTATGACTCATGAACCCCCTCTTAAGTGAGCGCCCTGCGAAGACTTCACCCGGGCCTCTTCTGGCGACGTATACCGAGGTCAGGTCTCGCATGCCTCCCTGTGAGATCCCCTCGGCCTTGTGAGTTCGCTGAACTTGCTGGAAAGTTAAGTTCGTCGGGCTGAGAAGAAAATTCATCGAGCGAAGGAGCATGTTCGTCGGACCGAGAAGCGAGTTCGTCGAACTGGGAACGGATTTCGTCGAATGCTGATTGAAGTTCGTCGAATGCAGATTGGATTTCGTCGGACGCGAAGGTCTGGATCGCCAGCCTTCCCTAGAGCGGTCGGCGAGTGCCTGGCTCGCCCGCCTTCTTGCGAGCGAACTCTGAGACTCTGGCTTGCCTTCTTTGCCACTTTCGCTTGGAGATTCTGGTTTGTGAGTTTGTCACTCTGGCTTGCCTTCTTGCGAGCTGACTTTGAGACTCGGGCTTGCAGGGACATGACTCGCGTGCCTTCCTGTGAGCTTCCCACGGCCTTGCGGAGATCTATCGGATTGGCTGGGAGAATGAGTTCGTCGAGCTAAGAAGTAATTCCGTCGGATTGAACATCCCGTTACTCTCACGTCGAACGCCGAGCTGAGATCGTCGAACACATACTGGAGTTCATTGAACTCAGAACAATAGATTGCGTCGAACGCAGATCAAAGTCCGTCGGACGGGGATGGGAGCTCGTCGATCATGAAGATTTGGCTCGCCCGCCTTCCTTCGAGCGGTCGGCGAGTGCCCGGCTCGCCCGCCTTCTTGCGAGTGAACTCTGAGACTCTGGCTCGCCTTCTTTGCCACTTTCGCTGACTGCTGACTTCTCAAATCTATGTCCAACCCCTGGCGAATATCTGAGTTGTACACAATCCCCACTCTTCTTGAGGCCACCTGGGCTCGCGAAGAATCATCCAACCTCGGATATTCGCCGGCCTTTCGATGATGTGATGCGAATCTATTGGTGGGGCCCAATACCACTGCAATAAATACCACCCCTCCCGACTGGTGTGCAAACTTTTTCTCCCTCTTTCCCTTTTCTTACCCGCCGCGAGCCCCAACACGATGTCCAGAAAGGAGGAGATGTTAGCTTGCCTGAAGGCCTCGCTGGCAGCGCAAAAGGGAAAGGCCACTGCACTCGCTTCCTGGGCCTCTCCGCTGCGTGCGCCATCTCCGTCACCATCAAAATGGCGAAGATCGTCTGACGGTCGCCTGGCGAGGATGGTTCCCATTTTTCATCTCCATCCCCTTCTAATGAGCTCGCCTCGCAGGTACTACTGTCAAGTTCGCCAATTCAATGCCTTTCCCCTCTGACCTTGCTTCTTCACTCACAGAACGCTTCCCCGGGGGAGAATACCCTAGGGAAATCAATTATGGAGACCACATTCCTACCCCTGGAAGGGCCGGTATTCTTCTCGCAGATGTGGGGGTCGCCGACCTGCGGGACCCGCCTTCTCCATGGGGTGAGTAGTTTTCCTCACCTTCCTAAGTAACATATTTTCTTACTCGCTAAGTTTTTCCTTTTTATGCAGTGTCTGATGTCGCAAATTTGGAGGACCGGATTCCTCCTCCCTCGGACTCGCCGGCCCCGCCGAATCAGACTATCGTCACTCAAGGATTCGGCACTCTGGGACTAAGGAGCCCCAGAGGTACATTACTTCCCGAGCCAGGGCTTGATGTAAAAACTGCGTTCCCTCCCGGACGGGGGAAAACCGTCACCCCTGCCTTCGTCGAAGCATTCCAGGGCCGGCTGGGCACCACTCGCCAGCGACCCAGTACCCCAATTTCTCCATTAGGTTAGACCACCCCTATAGGGTGTCATTTTGTACCTCCTTGCTGATTTATGCCTCGCAGGTGATCCCCTGACCTCGCTTACCAAGTCGGAGCCTGGTGCGTTGGAGATTTCGCCACCCCCCTCGCCGAGTCAGGTCGTGGATTTTCTGGGGGACCCCGGTAATCCAGAGCAAATGAATAGGCGGGTCACCGATATATTCCAGATGCATACTTCCCTGCTGCAGGATCTACATGAACAAAATCGGCAGGATCGACTCGCGTTTGAGGAAAGATTTGCTGCGATGGAGGACGCAAACGCGCGCGTCCTCGCCGAGGTGCGGCCAGCTAATCATGGCGAGGCGATTTCCCCCAGGGTGTACATTGCTCGGATTGAGGATTACGCGCTGCTGATGACTGACGCGGCCCCGGTCGGTTAGCGAGTACCACTACCCGCGAATTCCCCCTCGCTCAGGTGTGTGAGGTCGCGGTTGCTGGAAGTGGTTACGATATTAAGGAGCCTCTCTTCTCAGTACGCTTGCTATTTATTTATTTTTCTTTTCCCTCCCTTTGGTAGGGAGGGGTCGCAAAAATTCAATGGTCTGTAATAATGATACTTTGACTCGCCAAGTGTGCTGGAGCCTTTCGCGAGGGCCCCTTCTTCCGCGCCAACCTCACTGAAGAGGAATACTTAGCCATAGTGGACAGATACCTGCACTCTGGGTTCTTCGACACCCTCAAAGGAGCGGGTCTGATCGTCCCTAACGCAATGGAGTTCACCGCTGAGGACGCCGTCCCCGATCTTTTCGCGGCGGTCTCTGAGGTGGAATATCGCGGGAGAGATTAACGAATTCTCCGGCGGGCTTCTCTGATGCTTTTATTTTTTGTCAAATGTAAAAACTTTTGTTTTTGACCAACGAGTTCGCCGTTAACTGTTAACATATTTGAGCAATGAAGGAAATATTCTGTCTATCTTTTAAGTGTAACTTCTTTTTTATCTTTTACTCGCGCCCGCACATTTTTTATGCTCGCGTGATTCCAAAGTTGTGTACTTCTGCTTTCCTTGCGCTCGCATCTTAATGTTTTCATTTGGCACTCACGTTCACATCTCCTCGCTTAATAATTCCCCCATATCGGTGTTGTATCTGGGTCGTTCTCGCGCTTTTCTCTTCCGCGGCGATGATAAGGAGATCACACTTTAGGACACCAACCTTGCTTAGACTATACCTCGCAAGGGAACATTGCGAGTGGGGTCAATATTTCCTCTCCCTCCTCGCTCTCGCTTCTCGCGAGCTTCCCTTGTTGCTCATGGGATGCCGCAACGATGAGCCCTCTCTGATTTGTCGTTTTAACTCACACCATTAAAATTTACTAGTAAATTTGCGAACTCGGGCCGGGCTTAGCGCGCTTCGCGAATAACAGGCTCAATCACTCTGTCGCGACCTGTTCTATTATGTGAACGGACTCCTGATCTCGCCTCGCCTGGGCCTTGAGGTTGTTTGCGAGCCAGGTCCCCTACTAGGAGCAACATACCTTCCAGCCTCTCCCGATATCATCCTGACCCACCGTTTATGAGAGCCCGGCAGCGGAATCGATCTGGGGCATTCCAGCTCCAAAGGACTTGTAACCTTGCCAGCCTCTCAAGTGATCAACCTGACCCACCGTCTATGAGAGCCCGGCAGTGGAATCGATCTGGGGCATTTCCACACCAAAGGACTTGTAACCTTGCCAGCCTCTCCAGAGATCAACCTGATCCACCGTTTATGAAAGCCCGACAGCGAAATCGATCTGGGGCATTCCCGCACCAAAGGACTTGTAACCTTGCCAGGCTCTCCAGAGATCAACCTGACCCACCGTCTATGAGAACCCGACAGCGGAATCGATCCGGGGCATTCCAGCACCAAAGGACTTGTAACCTTGCCAGGCTCTCCAGAGATCAACCTGACCCACCGTCTATGAGAGCCCGGCAGCGGAATCGATCTGGGCCATTCCTGCACCAAAGGACTTGTAACCTTGCCAGCCTCTCCAGAGATCAACCTGACCCACCGTCTATGAGAGCCCGGCAGCGGAATCTATCTGGGTCATTCCAGCACCAAAGGACTTGTAACCTTGCCAGCCTCTCCAGAGATCAACCTGACCCACCGTCTATGAGAGCCCGACAGCGGAATCGATCTGGGGCATTCCAGCACCAAAGGACTTGTAACCTTGCCAGCCTCTCCAGAGATCAACCTGGCCCACTGTCTATGAAATCCCGGCAGCGAAATCGATCTGGGGCATTCCAGCACCAAGGACTTGTAACCTTGCCAATCTCTCCAGAGATCAACCTGACCCGCCGTCTATGAGATCTCGACAGCGGAATCGATCTGGGGCATTCCAGCACCGAAGGACTTGTAACCTTGCCAGCCTCTCCAGAGATCAACCTGACCCACCATCTATGAGATCCCGACAGCGGAATCGATCTGGGTCATTCCAGCACCAAACGACTTGTAACCTTGCCAGCCTCTCCAGAGATCAACCTGACCAACCATCTATGAGAGCCCGGATGCGGAATCGATCTGGGGCATTCCAGCACCAAAGGACTTGTATCCTTGCCAGCTTCTCCAGAGATCAACCTGACCCACCGTCTATGAGAGCCCGACAGCGGAATCAATCTTGGGCATTCCAGCACCAAAGGACTTGTAACCTTGCCAGCCTCTCCAGAGATCAACCTGACCCACCGTCTATGAGAGCCCGACAGCGGAATCGATCTGGGGCATTCCATCACCAAAGGACTTGTAACATTGTCAGCCTCTCCGAAGATCAACCTGACCCACCATCTCTGAGAGCTCGGCAACGGAATCAATCTGGGGCATTCAAGCACCAAAGGACTTGTAACCTTGCCAGCCTCTCCAGAGATCAACCTGAACTACCGTTTATGAAAGCCCGATAGCAGAATCGATCTGGGGAATTCCCGTACCAAAGGACTTGTAACCTTGCCAGCCTATCCATAGATCAACCTGACCCACCGTCTATGAGAGCCCGGCAGCGGAATCGATCTAGGGCATTCCAGCACCAAAGGACTTGTAACCTTGCCAGCCTCTCCAGAGATCAACCTGACCCACCATCTATGAGAGCCCGACTGCGGAATCGATCTAGGGCATTCTAGCACCAAAGTACTTGTAACCTTACCAGCCTCTCCAGAGATCAACCTGACCTCCATCTATGAGAGCCCGGCAGCGGAATCGATCTGGGGCATTCCAGCACCAAAGGACTTGTAACCTTGCTAGCCTCTCCAGAGATCAACCTAACCCACCTTCTATGAGAGCCCGGCAGCGGAATCAATCTGGGTCATTCCAGCACCAAAGGACTTGTAACCTGCTCGAGAACTATTTCAAAGTACATGTATTGAGGAGGAAACATACAAAAGTCAATTGCAAAAATTTGCTAAGGATAAAACCTCTTCAAATCATCACCACTCCTGGCTCGGCTGAGAGATACCCCTTCCACATCCTGGAGGTGGTATCCCCCCGACTTGAGCACTTTGCTTACAATGTAAGGCCCTTCCCAATTGGGCTCTAATTTACCTTCAACGGCTCCTCTCCCTGTCACATCTACCTTATTCAGGACCAAGTCTCCTTTCTCGAATTGCTTTATTCTGATATGTTGATCAAAGTACAGGGCCATCCGCCTCTTGACTTCTTCCTGTCGGAGTGTAGCGAGGTCCCAGATCTCTTCCACCAGGTCCAAAGACAACCTTTGCTCTGCATCGTTTTCTACTAGCCATTCTTCATCTCCTTCGCCCGCGGTGATCACCCTGGGGGTTTTTACTTTGAATTCTATCGGGAGGATGGCCTCGGACCCATGAGATAGTTTGAAGGGGGTCTCCCCTGTGCCCGTGTTTGGAGTAGTCCTCAAGGCCCATAGGACCGAGGGTAGCTGCTCCACCCAATTGCCTCTGAGATTCTCCACCTTCTTCTTCAGCAGGTTGATAATTATCTTGTTCGCCGCTTCCACCTGACCGTTGCTCCTTTGGTGGTGGACCGACGCGAACTTGAGGTCTATGCCGAGTTGGGTGCAAAAACTAACTAACTCTTCGCTGGCGAATTAGGGTCCGTTGTCCGTCACAATGGCCAACGGCAGCCCGTGCCTGCAAATTATCTCGCCCCATACAAAATTTCTCACCACCTGAGATGTTACCTTGGCCAGGGCTTTCACTTCTACCCACTTGGAGAAATAGTCAATCATTACCATAGGAACCTCCTTTGGCCACTAGCTTGCGGGAAGGGACCTACCAGGTCCAAGCCCCATATAGCGAAGGGCCACGGATCTGTGATGGTCCGGAGCCTTTGGTTTGGGAGGAGTTGGAGTGGAGCATAGAGCTGGCACTTTGAACACTGCCTCACTAATCCTGCTACATCCTTGCTGAGGGTAGGCCAGAAGTAGCCTTGCCTCAGCACTCTCCCCTCCAGAGTCCGGCTCCCAGAGTGACTGCCACACTCCCCCGAGTGGATTTTGTTGGATAGGTAGGCGCCCTTAGAGGGGGGTGAATAAGGGTTTTTAAAAATACTTATATTATATTTTGTAATACTTGAAAAAGCTTTGATTATTAAACTAGAGAAGATCAAGAAAAATCAAGTGAAGTAAAAGTAAAGACATGATTTTATTAACTTGAGAAGCATGATTACAAAACTTGATCTCTTATCGAAGCTAGAAATCAAAGCGAATAGAAAGACTCTTTTTGTTTTCTATACCGACTCGTATCCCCACGAACCGGTTGGCTTTAGCCGATCCTTCCCCGGATATTGCCTCAAGCCGCTCTAGCCAACCCTTCCCCGGATATGGCCTCGAGCACCCTTATGGGCAAAACTATGCTTGCAAACGACAAAGGCAAGTGTACCGTGTCGAGTATAGTATAGGTTATTAAAACAAGGTCATATTAGACTCGGGGCGGTTGAGTACTCTTACTTCAAGAAAGTCTCTATTATTTAATCAATTAAAACTTGAGGTTGGTTTTGCAAAAAGAAAATAAAAATAAGATTAAAACGACGAGTAAAAAGGCTAGCACTCGATCTTGAATCACCTTGGAAAATAAACATAATAAGAACAACTTCTAATTCTCTTAATAAATTACTTGACCGTGGAGGTTCACGATTTATGAACATACCTCTCTCGAGGATACGCTCAACTGAGTTTAGGTTGATCAATCGAACTTTCGTTCTAGAATCGAAATCCCTATGACTCGCTTTATCGTAGTGAACCCCTATATTGGATTTTACTCCAATCCGGGAGAATTATGTCATCCTCGCTTGAGGAGTGCATTCAACTCTCTTTATCCTTGAAGTGATCGATTCGAATTCAAAACCTCTCGGCTATTAAAATACGAAAACACGAATGAGAATTATATATCGAAAATATAATCTCAATGAATTATAATTCAAGGATAAATCTTAAGCGATCTAAGGAAGAGAAAAAGAAGCTAGAATTTAAATCATGAATTATATTTCCCTTGGATCATCTCGGTCGAGTAATAATAGAATTTAGCTACTCATAGAGATGGAGGAAACAACAAAAATAAAAGAAGTGCATGATAAAATAAGAGAGGGAAAATGAGAAACAGAACTATTTTATTTTATTGAAATGCAAAAGAGATTACAAACTATGAAAAGGAAATTACAACTATTAAAACAAGAAAATTACAAATGCTAAAAAGAAAAAGACGTACAAGAGCTACTTAAATACATGAAAATAAAACAAGAAAAGGAGATTTGAACTTCCAAAATTCTTCCTTAAACATCTGCTGCAGCTGGCTTTATATAGCTGAAAAGTTAGGTTACACGCCCTTGGTCACGCCCATGACCAAGGGCGTGTAAGGGGCGTGATCGAAGCAGCAGCGGAGAGGGCACCTTCTGGAGTAAATGCGTGTGTTTCAGCCGTGTCACGCCCTAGGTCACGCCCGTGACCAGGGGCGTGTAATCTTAAAATCAGGCTTCTGGCGGGAATCTTCGGCGGGAAGGCACGCGGGGCGAGTCACGCCCGTGACTTGGATGTCACGCCCTTGGTCACGCCCGTGACCTGGGGTGTGTAACTTTAAATGATGTGGCAGGCGTGATGGCAGCTGGTGGCGGGGTCCCAGCCGTGACTTGGATGTCACGCCCTTGGTCACGCCCGTGACCTGGGGCGTTGATGCGATATTTCGGCAAGTGCACCGGTCGCGCAAGTAATAAAGTTTAGGGAATAGGATCCCCGAGTGTCGGTCTCTTGAGGTATGCAGGTTGGGTGAACGAATCACGCTGTGTGACTATTGTTACACGAGCGTAAACAAACACACAAAAAGGGGGGTTTTGGTTAGGTTTTCCTACTCTTAACAACAATGAAGGAAATGCGAGTCGAAAGCACCGCTTCGCAAGGCGAGATGGATGCAACGGCCGCGATGCCGTGCTTCGTGAGGCGGATGGAGCGTGCTCTAGTGCAGGAAGGCGAGGGTCGCAAACACCTCTTCACAAACGCCGTTAGCTCTTGCTAACGCGGATCGAACACCTTGAGTGCGTGAATGAGTGAGTGGATGAGCGGAGGCGAAGCGATTCACAAGCAAGTAATGATGAAAAGAGAAGAAACATTCATTTCATTTAAACCAAACATCATGATATTCAAGTTTAAAAGGTTCAAAGATTACAACGAAGGAGAGAGGAAAGAGATAACCAATGGATGAAGACTAGCGGCCGTTCACGGCCGGAATGGTAGTTTGTCAAGCTACCTCCGGACTTGGGCGGACTGTGCTTCCGGTGTAAAGAAACTGTCACGATCTCTCTACGTGGTTCCGTCGTCTTCTACCTCAGGATTCCTCTTCTTCTCACCGGACTGGAGTGGAAAACAGCTGCTTGAGGGCTTGCGGATGGTGGAGAATGCTCCCGGACAATGGAGAAATGCTTGGAATGGTTGGAGAGGACTTCCCCTTGCGTAGGAGATGAAGTGGAGGTGTCCAGGAATGGAAATCGCCGGCGTACGGACTGCCACTCGCGCTCCCGGCGGCTCGATCCCGCCCTAAAAGTGGAACAGGCATATATATAGGCGCTGGAATGAATACTGCGCACGGTCATTGGCGCCCGACCAGTGGTCGTGCGCACTGGAGTTCTGCGATCGTGCGAGCTGCCTGGGCGTAGCCTGAAATGAAAGAAATTTATAAAATCCATGTTCACACGACCAGTGGCGCACAACCAGTGGTCGTGCGCACTATCGTAAGTGGTCGTGCGATAAGCAAAACAGAACTCATAAAATGGGCGTTAAGTGCGCACGATCAGTGGCGCACGACCAGTGGTCGTGCGCGATAGAGCCAGTGATCGTGCGCAGTGTTCCTGTACAGAATTGTACCGGGAACACCTGCACGACTCCTGTTCCAGCATACAACACCAGTCTAGACACTGAAGGTGGCACTTAACACTGCATGAAAACTAGTAACGAAGATGAACAAGAAATAACACCAAAACGGGCCTAGAAGTGCACTTAGCATGGAGTATTAAATAGGAATGAAAACATGTCTAAAGTGAAGTGCAAAGACTAGAAAATCGGCCCAGATGAGTCCAAAAATGTGTATATAATTGGGACTCATCACACCCCCAGACTTACCTGTTTGCGCGTCCCGAGCAAACGAATTCGGCGGAGTGTGAAAAAGGTAGTTAACAAAGAAAATTACACAAAGGAGTACAATGCGAAGTAGCAAAAACATGCAAATAGAAATTTAGTAAAAAGAGATTCTAACTATGCTAACTAATTTACGAAAGTATTAGAGCGTAAGTAGAGATTTAGTTATACTCAGGCCGTGAATTATGAAGAATTCGAACGATCATGCCCGGTGTGAAAGTAACAAGACACTAAGGCGGGTGTTGCACAAGGTCGGGTTTTAGGGATAACTCCGCTGAAATCCATCAACGTCGTGAACCATACGCTCGCCCGGTCACACTCTCTCCACGGCGTTAGCAAACTCACAAGTCAAATCAATAGGGCTTTTAGGATTATATTGGGGCTTAGGTTGCGGTATGATATTCAAATTTAAACACGATGGCTACGCAACCCAAGTGAGCTAACGGAACGCTGCACCACACAAAACCAAAAACAATGCTCGTGTGACACACCCCCAGACTTATCATGAAAACTAGGTGTGCACACGGCCTACTTCACAATTACCAACAGATTTTCTATTTAGCTCGGAAGGATTTCTTTACGACAAATTTCTTTTTCAGATTTTTTTCTTTTAACAACATACTTTTCTTCTTTTACTTATCCTCCGGTTGGTTCAAATTCAGCAAAATAAAACATGTTTTTCTTCACAACGCACAAGTTCCAAACATCACAACAAATTGAGAATTATGAGCGCAGTTAAACAGCAATTTGGTTGCGGGCATAGGATAAGCTTCGGGATTTGGTGGATGAAGAGGAGCTGAACAAAAGAGTGGTAGGCACAATTTTGGCTTGCAAGGGAGAGCGAAAAGGACATGGAACGACAAGGCTCAAACTAGCCAAAAGGTGGCCTACATCACGTTTAACTCGACGAGTCGCTCTCGCCCATGCTTCGAGAGTCGCTTGGGGCAAGTTCTTAGCCCACGAGAAAGGTAAACCTTCCTCCCGACTCGAGCAACACACGACTAGTGCTCATACACACACAACACCGGGTTATCACCAATTTTGTTCACATTCACCATTTGAGTATAACAAATCTAAAACTACGCAAAAAAAATACTAATCATAAATTAAACGCATAGAAATAATCTAGTTTTACTCAAATGCTACTGCAACATGCGGGTGCGACTAGAACACTGCTCGAGTCAACATCGCACTCCAAATAGTAATTCCTAAGCTAACACCCCAATTCACATTCCTAACCAAAATAGTTTATTTGGAAACAACACAAATAGGAAAGCGCGCACTCATGTGGGTGAAGTGGTGCAAGAAGCATGAAAACAATGATGATGATAAAGATAAATAATAAACAAACTTCTAGTATGCAGTGCAACACGTGCAAAGTGGATGACAACATACTCTCCCCCAGACTTAGTCTAAACATTACATCACAGAAATTGGAAGCTAAGGGGGGAATAAGTATTACCCAATGCTCAGAATTGAGCATACCAGACGATTGTCGATTAAGATAAAGAGCAGTCCGCAGCATCCGCACCAAAGAACACAACACACCTGCAAGCACAAAACTAAAAATAGCAAAAACAAATATAAAAACTGAACTAAACATGTTAGATAAAAATAAAATTAGGAAATCTGGGTTGTCTCCCAGCAACGCTTTTGTTTTATGTCCTTAAGCTGGACCAAATACCTGTATTATGATTGTTTAAAGAGCACAGAAATTAAAGGAGAAGTTCACAGAAGCAGTTTCACAAATTCAGACAACACAAATCAGCTATAGGCGCTCTTATGGTGCGCGTCTCCCGTAGCTCGTAGGCGGGAGGTGAAGGCTTTAGGGCCAACACTGGTGTCACCCAGTGTTCTCCTAACCTCCTCCCTCTTGCCACGGAGAGCGGCAGCGCGAGCGTCGTGCAGAAGTTTCTCCTGTTTAAGTTTAGTGACAGTCGGGGACTGCCAACGTTGAAAGTTTTCAGATTTTTCCACCTTGGTGGTGGGTGGCGTCACTTCCGGCGTCGCGGTGACTACCGGATCAGCCCAAGAGATGGAGTGCTTAAATTGTTTATTACAAGAATCAAAACAAGAAGATAATGGGACAGTGCCCCGAACTAAATTCAAGTCAATATTTTTCAAAATGCAATCTTCCTCCGTCTCGGAATCAAATTCTCTCCAAAGATCTACTTCTTCCTCACTGGACTAGTGCTCCTCCTTTTCTCCTTCAATTGGTTCTTTATCTTCTTCATTTCCTGCACAACTCAGAGATTCATCAAACATAAAGAGAGGGGGAGGAGTGGATGTTTCAGTTATAGCTTTGGGGCAAGTGGGCTGCGGCACCTTATTGGGTTGGAAGACACACCCCGTAGCGAAATCAAGGGTGGCACCGCTCTCTTTCAAGAACAGCACGCCCAAGATAGGGATAGAGTGATTTTTTTGGGGTCCTAACACCTGAAAATCAACAACCACAATCGTCCCCTCAACTATCACTTCTACATTTTTCACTTCCCCCTCAGATTGTATAACGGTCCCATTAGCAAGCATAAGGGATTTCCGATCCTCCGTGTTCATCTCAAGTTGTAATTTAGCAACGTCTTGCAACGCAATGACGTTGCGGGAGGAGTCGAAATCGCACAAATCTTTCGTTTCAATATTATTGATGGAACAAGAAATCACTAACTCACTTGGATCAGCCTCTACCACATCGCCGAGATTCTTCCCTTGATCTATTGGGTTCTTTTCAGTGTTGCTAGGAAGGGTCCCATGTGACCGCTCGGTTAGCACTTGGGCCAATTGGCCCAACTGCGTTTCCAAGTTCCGCATGGATGCGGTTTGGTTCACCATATTTGAGGTAGCCGCTTGCATAAATTTTTCCATCATCTCCTCCAGATTACTCTTTTTTTGGGCTGGGGGCCTTGGTTATAATCCGGGTGTGGTGGCCTCGGTTGGCTCCCGGAGGCGTAAGCATCGTTTTGATGCTGCCCCGGTGCCCATCGTTGGCCATGCGTGTTTGGGTTCCATGAGAAGTTCGGGTGACTTCTCACTCCCGGATGATAAGCATTATTAAATGGCACCCCCTTAGACTGATTTCCTACAAAATTAACAGATTCATTCAAGGATAAGTGCGCGAAGTCACCTGATACGTTGTTCCCTGAACATTCGTACGCGTGGTGTCCGCCAACTCCACATCCTTCGCACGTAATGACAGCAGCAGGCGTGAGTGTAGGAGGAACTGAGTCGACCACAAAGAGACCGCGGGCGTTCCTTGGTGCATTTCTCCCGGCAGTCCAGAATGTACTGTGGGAGGCGGTGTCGCGCAGAATCCGAAGGGCCTCCACTGGAGTGTGGTTCATTAGAGTACCACCCGCAGCAGCATCGATCATTGCCCTGTAGTTGGGCTCGATCGCAAAGTAAAATGTCTCTACCACATTCCACGGTTGGAGCTCGTGGTTCGGGCAGCGGCGGAGAAGATCATTAAGGCGCTCCCACGCCTCGGCAAGGGTCTCTTGGTCAGCTTGGCGAAAGGTGGCGATCTCCCGCCGCAGGCTTACAATTTTATCAACGGGGTGGAATTTGGCCAGGAACTTGGATGCAAGAGCATCCCAAGTCGCGGCGGTCCCAGGAGGAATAGAATGGAGCCACACCTTGGCCTTGTCGCGAAGTGAGAATGGGAACAGTCGCAGCTTGACTGTATCGTCAGTTATTCCAGTGTAGCAGAAAGTTCCGCAGATATCAGAAAACTCTGCCAGGTGCAGGTGGGGGTCTTCACTAGTCATCCCGGAGAACTGAGCATTGTTCCGGATGATGTTCAAGATCGCAGGTTTGATCTCGAACTGGTTGTTCATAATGTTGGGACCAAATCCCGGATACACACTCCCAGCTGTCGGAGTGGTATAATCTCTCATCGTTCTGGGTCGAGGCCTCACTACCTCTTGCTCATCTCCAGGTTGGTGCTGCCCCACATCAGGCACTCTTGGGTCAGCATTGTTTGGGTCTATGTTGTCACCCATTGCCGCCTGTACGGCTGCTGCGCGCCTTAGTGCGCGAGCGGTCCGTTCGATCTCTGGATCAAAGGGTACAAGTTCCCCCGCGGCTTGTCTCTGCATGCACAGTCACAACAAAAAGAAAACAAAACAAAGGAAATAAAAAACAACTGCTCTTGTAACAAAAGCTCACAACTCAAGACGTTACACGCCTGAACATTCCCCGGCAACGGCGCCAAAAACTTGATGCGATATTTCGGCAAGTGCATCGGTCGCGCAAGTAATAAAGTTTAGGGAATAGGATCCCCGAGTGTCGGTCTTTTGAGGAATGCAGGTTGGGTGAACGAATCGCGCTGTGTGACTATTGTTACACGAGTGTAAACAAACACACAAAAAGGGGGGTTTTGGTTGGGTTTTCCTACTCTTAACAACAATGAAGGAAATGCGGGTCGAAAGCACCGCTTCGCAAGGCGAGATGGATGCAACGGCCGCGATGCCGTGCTTCGTGAGGCGGATGGAGCGTGCTCTAGTGCAGGAAGGCGAGGGTCGCAAACACCTCTTCACAAACGCCGTTAGCTCTTGCTAACGCAGATCGAACACCTTGAGTGCGTGAATGAGTGAGTGGATTAGCGGAGGCGAAGCGATTCACAAGCAAGTAATGATGATATGAGAAGAAACATTCATTTCATTTAAACCAAACATCATGATATTCAAGTTTAAAAGATTCAAAGACTACAACGAAGGAGAGAGGAAAGAGATAACCAATGGATGAAGACTAGCGGCCGTTCACGGCCGGAATGGTAGTTTGTCAAGCTACCTCCGGACTCGGGCGGACTGTGCTTCCGGTGTAGAGAAACTGTCACGATCTCTCTACGTGGTTCCGTTGTCTTCTACCTCAGGATTCCTCTTCTTCTCACCGGACTGGAGTGGAAAACAGCTGCTTGAGGGCTTGCGGATGGTGGAGAATGCTCCCGGACAATGGAGAAATGCTTGGAATGGTTGTAGAGGACTTCCCCTTGCGTAGGAGATGAAGTGGAGGTGTCCAGGAATGGAAATCGCCGGCGTACGGACTGCCACTCGCGCTCCCGGCAGCTCGATCCCGCCCTAAAAGCGGAATAGGCATATATATAGGCGCTGGAATGAATACTGCGCACGGTCATTGGCGCCCGACCAGTGGTCGTGCGCACTGGATTTCTGCGATCGTGCGCGCTGCCTGGGCTGAGCCTGAAATGAAAGAAATATATAAAATACATGTTCTCACGACCAGTGGCGCACGACCAGTGGTCGTGCGCACTATCGTAAGTGGTCGTGCGATAAGCAAAACAGAACTCATAAAATGGGCATTAAGTGCGCACGATCAGTGGCGCACGACCAGTGGTCGTGCGCGATAGAGCCAGTGATCGTGCGTAGTGTTCCTGTACAGAATTGTACCGGGAACACATGCACGACTCTTGTTCCAGCATACAACACCAGTCTAGCCACTGAAGGTGGCACTTAACACTGCATGAAAACTAGTAACGAAGATGAACAAGAAATAACACCAAAACGGGCCTAGAAGTGCAGTTATCATGGAGTATTAAATAGGAATGAAAACATGTCTAAAGTGAAGTGCAAAGACTAGAAAAGCGGCCCAGATGAGTCCAAAAATGTGTATATAATTGGGACTCATCAGGCGTGTACTTGAACATTCGTCGAACTCTCGCCTGTTCGTCGATCTCCTGAATTTTCATCGAATGCAGCAGCCAGGGTCACGCCCTTGGTCACGCCCGGGACCTGGGGCGTGTACTTGGTGAATTCTTCACTGAACGAGCCCGAAGTGGTGGCAGCAGGTCTGGAACACATCTTAGGTTGTCACGCCCTTGGTCACGCCCGTGACCTTGGGCGTGTACTTTGAAATTTTTCTCAAAAGTGCCCAGGAAACCTGAAAACATAAAACAAGCTTACATTAGTTAAAGAAATAAAAAGGAATGAATTAGATTAAATAATTCATGCTATTTATTCAAATTCATTATAAAATATCAATAGAAATATAATAAAAGATGAGTACAAAAAGTACTCATCAAACACCCCCATACTTGAGCTTTTGCTATTCTAGAGCAAAAGAGTGAGGAAAGAATTACAAGACATCGATATTATTTTTAATTGACTAAAAATTTATTAAACCAAGAATAAGTCAAAATCAAATTTTAGGAATTCAAGAATTAAGTCATAAATTATGTTGATAATTTAAAAAGAGAAATTTGTTTAGCTAACTGCTTCTCAAGATAACTATTTAGCAATTGAAATTATAGAAATTTTCAAACAAAATTAGATTGACATTATAAACACTCTAACATAAAAGAATCTTAAGGAAAAGACACCTACCAAAATATTGCTCTCTTAATAATTTAGTTTAGGACTAGAAACAATGAAATTGGCTAGGGTTGGGTTTAAACGGAATGGCAAAATGAAGACAAAGGATATGAAGAGGTTTTTGATTGGGGTGATGAATTTTATCCTCTCAACCCCTTTTTTTCTTCAATATATGTAATACCAGAGAATGATAGACTATTATCCTATCATTTCCACGACATATACACATTTTTTCTCTCTTCATTTTTATTTTTGGGTTGCATATGTTTACCAGAGAATAAAGATCTAACATCTCCTTATTCCCATGACATATGATCTAACAATAGGGGAAAAGAAAAAATACATATGTTTACCAAGGGTAAAGAAATACTTCTAGTTTATAAATTAAACTATTTTGAGAGCAAATTTTTGGTGGAATGAAATTTCCTAAGATCTTAAAGTTAAAAGAGAATATAATAGGAATCTAGAGGTGTTTAGCCAATTTACCACAAAGTGAAGCTATTTAAAACTAAACGGAGAAGTAGTGCTAAATTAATTCTCTAATCGAATTAAAAACATAAAGTGTTTCTTAAAACTAAATTACTTCAAATTTAGATTTAACAAATTCTGATAAAATAAAATATTAGCTAAATTAAAAATGTAGGAATACTTATAATCGGACCTCAAACTAAATTTATAGAACATTAAAAACAACAAGGCTAGGCGTATTTATTATTATTATTTTTATAGATATTATTTCTTGGACTTCCAGAGGGCTACCCGGTGAAGGGTTCGCAAGGTACTAGGAGCTGTGATGGGAGTTCAAGCCCAAAGCGCCCTTTCCAAGAAATTAGATTTTTATAAATTTTTTTTTAATTTTTTTTTCTTCATTAAATAAAAATACAGAGAATGCGAAGCTACACCCCCATACTTAAAATTAAACATTGTCCCCAATATTTAAAACTAAGTATGAAGAATATTTGAAAGAAAAACTTTAAAAGAAAAATACATAAATTAAAGATAAGCAAGGGGTGCCTCCCAAGAGCGCTTTCTTTTTCCCGTCTTTAAGCTAGACGGTTAGTGTTAGCTAAACGGATATATAAATTTAAAATGTACTGGCAACTCCCTTAATTCATACTGAGGTGAGTATGCCGTCATCCGTTTCCCGGCGACTCCTCCGTTTATCTTGTGATTCTCCTCTTGTTCTTGAATTTGAGTATATAATGATGGCGCGACCCCGCCACCACTTTCTGATGACGACCTGGTTGCCGAAGCGCAACACTACAAGGACTTGAGGCATCGTGAAGATGCTAACGGAAACAGGAGCTACAACCTCCGCCCGCGGCGTACCAAACCCGCTTGAAGACTTCTATTTATTTTATATCGTTTATTTCATATTTGCGGATATAAAATTATTTCATGTCTTGGAAATAATTTTATATTCATTTTGCTCTTGCTTATTTTTCATTTCCTAATTTTGAACAATGGTGTGCGTTTAGCCATTTTGATGGTGGATTAGTTAGCCATCATGATTTGATGTATTTTGTAAGCTCCTATTTAAAGGAGGCTTGATGAGAGTAAAGTAGACATTTTGAAGATTTCAAACCCTAATCTCTCCATAGAGAATTTCGGCCATGCTTGGAGCTCCCTCCTAGCCGCCGCCCCCCCCCCCCCCCTCTTGGTGTGACTCCAAGGCCGCCCCCTCCATCCTCTTCGGTGCGACTCCGGCGAGACTTCCGCGGTGCGACTCCAAGGAAGAAAGGGTGCTACTCCATTCGGTGCGACGCCGGTGGAACCGTGGAGAGAGAGATTCTCACACATCTATCTTGAGTGCATGCATGTTCTTGGTTTGCTAACCCCTCTCCTTTCTAGTGATTCTTCTATGTTTATTTTGTGGAGGTTTTGTCGAATCGTTTTATCCGTGATCTTAATTTTCTCGCTTGCAAAAATCTGAAATATAAGTGTTGTTATTGAATCTCTTGTTGTCCGGATCGGGAAGATCCGTTGCGGGAAAGAAACTCGGCCTAGCCTTGGTTTGCTCTCCAAGATTGGCGCTCTTGCGTTAACAAGAGAGTTAATCTCAACTAAAGCTTTACCGCCGCTCGAATGTTCACCGCCGCTCCGAAATATTGCCGCTGCATTTTGAAACGAATCGAATGATGGAATAGATGCTTGTGTAGGTGCGGTGAGTTGTGTGCTTGTTGGAGAGGTAGGTCTTGTCTAAGGACGTGGTATCGAGTCCGGTTGTGAATCTTCTTGTTTTATTTTGTTATTCGGATTTGGGAGCCCACCCGACCTCTTTATTTTCCGCTCTTGGTCGGAGTACTCTTGGAATGAGATCCTTGAGAGCAAGCACGACCTCTTTCCGTTCGCTTTTGGTCGGAGCCCTCTCCTTCTAATTTTATGTTGAATGTTGTTTCTGTTTCCGTTAGCATAGCAAGCACGTGTTAACGGTAGCCCTACATCATATAAATCCAAATCACCTATACATACCTGAGGTGATTTGGAAAAATAAAGATGAGCGGCATATGGATCATTGATTATTTGGGGTGGCAACGACTCATCCTTAACCTGAAAATTATTAGAATAAAGAGAATCACAAATAAACGAGTCAGAAATTTTTCGCGAGGAGGTGCTTGCGAAAATATATGATTTAGCTCCGGTTATTCCTTTTCCAAAATAAATTTTTCTTTTGAAAAATCTAGTGCGTTACCAAGCAGAATAAAATTTCCGGACACAAAATTTTCATCAATTTTTGGTTTGATAGAAGAAATTCGCGAATATTCATGACAAAGGAAATAAAATCCGGGTGGAGTAGGGAAGAAACTTGTTCTTCTTCTATTTCATCCGGAGTGCCCGTAACCTTAAGGAATTCTTGGTAAAGTAATTTTTCTTCATCTTCGGTAAAAGAAGTTATGGGATTACAAGAAACCACATGTTCCTCCATAACTAAATTGTCCAAAGATGGAAAAAAATACTAGAAGAAATAAAATTTTCCTCTAAATTTTTTTTTGGGGGGGGGGGGGGGGGGGGGGAGTATCTATTTGAATCGGCGGACATTCCCCAAAATTAGAGCATGAAGGTTGCGGCGCAAAAGAATATGAACAAGAATTCGGATCGAAAGATTTATCTTCATCGCTCCGAAAGCTATCCGGGTGACCTTGCCACCAAGAATAATCTACTTCGGGGCTAGAAGAAAAATTATTAGAAGACGAAAAGTTATTCTCGTGAAAATTAGAAAAAGCACCAGACGAAATAATATTTTCCTCTAAATTTTGGGGGGAAGTATCTATCTGGATCTGCGGAATTTCCCCAAAATTAGAGAACAAAAATTGCGGTGTACAAGAAGAAAAACAAAAATTCGGATCTAAAGATCTACCTTCATTGCTCTGAGAACTATCCGGGTGAGCTTGCCACGAGGAATAATCTACTTTGGAGCTAGAAGAACAATTATTAAACTCCGAAAAATTATTCTCATTAAAATTAGAAAAATTATTTTCATCAAAGTTTGAAAAATTAAGTTCATTAAAAGATGAAAAATTATGATCGTAATTATTATCAAAATTATTTGCAAAATATTGAGGAAAATTATTTTCATAATAATTATTTTGATAATAAGAATGTAAATAACATTCCTCACTTTGATGAGGCGCACCACAATAATGACAACTAAATTGGCATTCTCGTGCGGCTTGTAAGAGATAAAGTTGTTTCGAAGCTCGGCAACCTTAACGGCCAATTCAGATTTTTTCATAATAAAAATAAAAAAAAGGGAACAACCTTTACTCAAATGAATAGAATTTTATAAATATTTTTGTTATATATATTTTTTTGAAAATGCGGGTTAAATTAGTCCCGGACTTCCCAAGATCTACCCGGTGAAGGGTTTGCAAGGTACTAGAGGCTGTGTTGGGAATTCAAGCCCAAAGCATCCTTTCCGAGAATTTAGATTGCGCTTTTTAAGATTTTTTTATATAAAAAAGAGAAGGGGGAGAAGAAAGAGAACGATAAAATTAATAAATATTTCTATTTTTGAAATATCAACTGTGTCCCCGGCAACGGCGCCAAAAACTTGATGGGCAAAACTATGCTTGCAAACGACAAAGGCAAGTGTACCGTGTTTAGTGTAGTATAGGTTATTAAAACAAGGTCGTATTAGACTCGGGATGGTTGAGTACTCTTACTTCAATAAAGTCTCTATTATTTTATCAATTAAAACTTGAGGTTGGTTTTGTAAAACGAAAATAAAAATAAGATTAAAACGACGAGTAAAAAGGCTAGCACTCGATCTTGAATCACCTTGGAAAATAAACATAATAAGAACAACTTCTAATTCTCTTAATAAATTACTTGACCGTGGAAGTTCCCGATTTATGAACATACCTCTCTCGAGGATACGCTCAACTGAGTTTAGGTTGATCAATCAAACTTTCGTTCTAGAATCGAAATCCCTATGACTCGCTTTATCGTAGTGAACCCCTCTATTGGATTTTACTCCAATCCGGGAGAATTATGTCATCCTCGCTTGAGGAGTGCATTCAACTCTCTTTATCCTTGAAGTGATCGATTCGAATTCAAACCTCTCGGCTATTAAAATATGAAAACATGAATGAGAATTATATATCGAAAATATAATCTCAATCGATTAAAATTCAAGGATAAATCTTAAGCGATCTAAGGAAGAGAAAAAGAAGCTAGAATTTAAATCATGAATTATATTTCCCTTGGATCATCTCGGTCAAGTACTAATAGAATTTAGCTACTCATAGAGATGGAGGAAACAACAAAAATAAAAGAAGTGCATGATAAAATAAGAGTGGGAAAATGAGAAAGAGAACTATTTTATTTATAATGCAAAAGGGATTACAAACTATGAAAAGGAAATTACAACTATTAAAATAAGAAAATTACAAATGCTAATAAGAAAAAGACGTCGAAGAGCTACTAAAATACATGAAAATAAAACAAGAAAAGGAGATTTGAACTCCCAAAATTCGTCCTTAAACATCTGCTGGAGCTGGCTTTATATAACTGAAAAGTTGAGGTTACACGCCCTTGGTCACGCCCGTGACCAAGGGCGTGTAAAGGGCGTGATCGAAGCAGCAGCGGAGAGGGCGCCTTCTGGAGTAAATGCGAGCGTTTCAGCCGTGTCACGCCCTAGGTCGCGCCCATGACCTGGGGCGTGTAATCTTAAAATCTGGCTTCTAGCGGGAATCTTCGGCGGGAAGGCGCACGGGGCGAGTCACGCCCGTGACTTGGATGTCACGCCCTTGGTCACGCCCGTGACCTGGGGCGTGTAACTTTAAATGACGTGGCAGTCGTGCTGGCAGCTGGTGGTGGGGTCCCGGCCGTGACTTGGATATCACGCCCTTGGTCACGCCCGTGACCTGGGGCGTGTAATTACATTCGTCGAACTCTCGCCTGATCATCGATCTCCTGAATTTTTGTCGAACGCAGCAGCAAGGGTCACGCCCTTGGTCACGCCCGTGACCTGGGGCGTGTACTTGGCAAATTCTTCACGGAACGAGCCTGAAGTGGCGGCAGCAGGTCTGGAACACATCTTAGGTTGTCACGCCCTTGGTCACGCCAGTGACCTTGGGCGTGTACTTTGAAATTTTTCTCAAAAGTGCCCAGGAAACCTGAAAAACATAAAACAAGCTTACATTAGTTAAAGAAATAAAAAGGAATGAATTAGATTAAATAATTCATGCTATTTATTCAAATTCATTATAAAATATCAATAAAACTATAATAAAAGATGAGTACAAAAAGTACTCATCACACCCCGTAGACCTACACCCGAGACCTAGTCTCCAACACGAGGCAAATTTCAGGCCTAAGTCCTACCCAGACCTAGTCGCCAACACGAGGCGAATTTACTACACGATTACAAGAAAAGGTGTGAAATAAAAAGACAATAATATAAAACTCCCTCTATGTGGATCTCTTGGAGAAGTAGACGAAGACACAAAGTATGATCGTAGTCAATGCGGTCTTTCGTCACGGTGATGACGCGTGTTGAAATCTTCTCCACGGATCTCCTTTAGCCTTTATGGATTTGTGGGAGTATCTCTCTGAACCTTCCTCTCTATGTTGTGGCACGAAGCTCTGGAATTTTGGATCTCTCTAGGATGAAGAAGACGAAGCCAAGATGTCCTTTTTATAAACTTAGCGCTAGTGCTGCCGCCGGCGCTATCCCATATTAGGACATATTCTGCGCGGCAGAATCTTCAATCGGAGGAAACAATTCTCTCTTGCCTACTGTGCTCCTCGCTATCGCCTGCGTTATCGGATATCGCCTGGCGCTATCTCCTTCTATAAGTACTCCCGACATTTGTGCTTAAGCCAACATTTCGTCGAACGAAATTTCGTCGAACGAAATTTCGTCGAACGAAGCAAAGAGTTTGTCGAGCGAATTTTCGTCGAATGCCGTTACGAGCATTTTGTCGAGCACCGCTAACAGTTCGTCGAACGACAGCTAGCGCCTGCGCTAGTACTATCGCCAGCGCTAGTAGGTGTTTTGGATTTGTTGGCTCAACTTTGGGGGCAACCTTCTTATGTAATCCTTGAGTCAGGTGGACTTTGTTATCCTGCACACTTAAACACACAAGATCACATACACATAGGATTTGTTATTCTCAAACCTAGGAGATGCGGAAGACCATGTTCCAACAAACTTCCCCTTTTGATAATAACAAATCCATTAATGATAAATCAGAGCATTAATATATAAGCATGAATAAACATACTTGTGTGTGTGAGAGAGTGATGACTTAGGATAATTTACGATTTTAGCATTTAGAATTGCTCCCCCTAAATACATGCTCCCCCTAAGTGAATGCTCCCCTAATGTGTAAGCTATCATCTTAACTAAGCATTATATTTTGATAGCAGATTATATTTATCATGTTAGTTCTCCCCCTTTTGTTATTAGCAAAAGCGGGTAAGGAGACACCACTTAAAAATTGATAATAAGATAAAAGCATGATCGAGCTTGTAGAGAAGGAAATGACAAGGAGTTTTAGAATACTTTTCATTTAAATAGATCAGAGTTTGAGTATTACAATATTTTCATAAATTAGAATTTGTAGCATAAACAAAATGTAATGATTTCCAAGTAACTAAACTACCCAGACAATATGTCTACACCCTAGCCCCGTACTAAGTGACGGATGGGCGTGAGGAGCTGCATACATGCCGTAGGTTGGGGTGTTAGTCCCATATGCAAACACTAGACACAACTCAACCTAGCACTCTTTCCCCCCAGTGCCTCGCAAGGCCCCACTTGAACCCTCCCCGGTTAAGGACAAGACATGACTAGAGATAAAGGTTATCTAATGTCTACAACCCTACGCCCCCGCTATGGTGAGAAATGAAGTCATGGATAATAATTATTTGAAACATTTAGGCATTTTAAATCAAAGTATAATTTCATAGCCAATGGATTTTTATATTTGAATTTATGAAAACACTCACATAGCTATTTTGAAATCCATTAATGAATCAGAGTTAACAATATTTTCATAGAAATGAATCAGAGTTTTTAATAAAAAAATATTCATGTTTAGAGTAACCAATATAAAGTTTACCAAGCAAGTCTACCACTTATTGAAAGAAAGGAATTTTAAGATTCAAGTGATGATGCACACAAAAATAAAAGACTTTAAGTAAGCATGAAAGCGCATGGTAAAACAATTATAAGGTTATGATGCGGAAGACTTATAGAAATACAAGTAACATCTTATTGTAATTAATGATGATCCATAAAAAGATATGAGTTAAATTTCAAAAAGAAGATGTTTTTGTAAATCATTTTTCAATTAAAATCTTTAAGTTTGACAATAAAGTAACCAAGCATGAAATAATATTATCAAAAAGAGATTACTACAATATTATTTTAATTCACAATTTCAAAAACATACCAAACATTGTAGAGAGCATGCTAGGTTATCTAGTGCATTTCATAAATAAAGAGTAATATAGAATTTGCATTAGGATCCAATACTCATGAGAAGAAGTGTTATGGAAGATAATGATGTGCTCATAAGTGTATTTTGAATAGAGTAAACAAATGTTTTAATCAAAAATACAAGAGATATGTAAAGTGAAGAGCACAATAAAACACAAATAATTTTACATCCACACACTTCAATGCACAAACAAAAATGTACAACTACCAAGGTGCTTTGCACACACAATGCTCATTAAGACTTATCAGGGTGCAAAGTAGTGTTTGGGGGATCACATATTTTATTTTTAATGTTGAGATTAGAGATCCGGTGTACTTTAAGAGTAAGTTGTTTTTATTTTGAAAGAAATATTTGATTTGCACAAGATACTTTACTATTCTTTCCAAGGTGCTCAACCTCACAACACTTATTAAGACTTATCAGGAGTTTCAAGTAGTGCTTGGTGGAGTTATCTTTGTCACTTGATTTTATGATTTTTGTTTTGTACAATGTTCTCCGAATACACTTGTTTTGCAAACCAATATAATTTATGAAAAACATAACCACTTTTCTTAACTTTTAAAAGTGCAAGTAAAGGAGTGTAGGTAAGATACTTGTTCAATTTTAATTCATTGTACCAATACATAACATACACAAGCATTCTTAGATTAAACATATATGTAGACAATGCCAAAATAAGTGAGTGAATTAAGATCATTATCAAACATAAAACATTTACTCATACTTAGAGGCATGCTAAGCAAAGTTCTACACAACTTTTAAACGATACTTGATGCACATATTAATAGATATATCAAAGCATGATGAAGACAATGTTCAAAGTAGTTTAAAAATATGAATCACAACATTGTAGAAAGTCTTAAATGATAGAAGAAATCATGCTTGATTTTCTCAATAAAGTCCATACAGTATTTTTGATATTCTTAATGTTTTATATTTTTGTATTATATTTTTGCATAAAGGAATAGAAAGCAAACAAATAACCAAATTTTTTTTTTGTAATTTCGCTTTTGTAATTTTGTATTTGGTTTTTCAACAATGAAATATAATCAGAAGTGCAAAAATAAATAGGACATATAGATTAATATATTTTTAATAATTTTTCAAATTTTTAAAAATACTGAAAAATAAATAGGTGCGCTAGCGCCGGCGTTAGCGCTAGCGCGGGAAACAGTACACAATTTTTGATGATTTTGGAATTTGCAATTATTGATCTTGATTAAGTGTCCAAATAGTAGTTTCATGCAGAAATTTCAGATTTTTAGGAGATGTTTAGATAGTGCAAATTGCATGAAACATTAGCGATATTTTATATGACTTGACAAGATAATCATTGCATGAGATATATTTGCTTATGTTTTCATTTTGAGTTTTCTAAAGGCTTGTGCTTTTAACTTGAAACAGATAGGAAATGAAAACCCAAGATATCATGTTTGAACAAATCAAATATGCATGGTTTCGGTGAATAAAGAGTAATGTTCATGAAAAAAATGAAACGATTGTGTTTATGAATGTGACTTAAAACGTTTATTCCTTTATCCCCCCTTTTTTTGTATAGGCTAAGGAGCCTTGCATTTTTGCCCGTCAAGTACTTGGAGCAACCCGAGTCCAAGTACCAGACATACTTCTTGTCCTTAGAATTCCTGCAAATCTAGAAAGAAGATGAGGGAAAAGATCCGGATACCCAAGTGGTACCACCCATAGAATAAGTGGATGCCTTAGGTACCCAGATTTGCTTTAGAGATCCCTATTTTATTTTCCTGCAAGAGCAAGACGTGTGTCCAAACCTATGACAGTTTGCACACGAGATAAAGGGGGTTGAGACCCTTTTCTGAAAATCTACACTGCTCTAACTTGATGAGGTTTGATTTTTAGAAAAAACAGAAGATTTTTTAACGGTTGAGCTACTGCTGGCATTATTGGCTAGCACCAGACGGTAGGGCTCACTTTTATATCCGACCCCAAATTTTCCAGAACCATAACATTGGTTTCCCAAAATCATATCCAAGGATTTTTGACCAATCCCGAATTTTTTTATGGCTATATTTAGGTCATAATTTTGTTTTTTAAGAAATGTATTTTCTTGTACAATCATAACACATTTATTTTCAAAGCCCTTTTTGTTATTTTCAATTTGTAAAAGAGAGGTTTTTAGTTTTCTTTTTATGTCCCCCTTTTCTTTCGGAATAGTTTTGTCTTGTGAGAGGGCCTTAGAAAGAGAAACTTCAAGTTCTTTTGTCTTAAATAAAGAGTGCTCACACTCTTGACATGAGACCTTTCTCTTTTCAAGAGAAATCAAATTTTTTGTGAGCTTATGATTTTCTTTAATAATAGATTCATTTTCATGATTTAATATAATATTATCTTTTATACATTGATCATAGGATTTGCAAGTTAGAACAAATTCATCATAGAGTTCTTCGAAGGTAGGAGGAGTTACCTCAGTGTCGCTAAGAACACTGGTGTCGCCATCGTTGCTTTTTGTCATTAAGCATACGTTAGCTCCCTCATCGTCGCTTGAACTTATTGCGCTTGACTCCTCAGAAGACGTATACTTTTTCATCTTGTTCTTCTTTTTGTGCCGCTTTTCCTTCTCCTTCTCTAGAATTTTTGGACATTCACTTCGAACGTGTCCGATCTTCCTGCAGTTGAAGCACTCTGGAGGAGATTTCTCCATATCAACATGGCTTGCCTTGTTCTTCCATGACCCTTGCTTGTTGGACCCTTTGGTGTGGTATTTGTGAAAAGTTTTTCTTCTTTCGGGATCCCGCATGAATCTTTTGAAGTTCTTCACCAAGTGACCTTCTTCATTTTTGTCTTCTTCATCATCGGCCTCGGTTTTTAATGCTTTTGTTTTCGGCTCCATATTGTATTCTTCATGTTGAATCTGGAGTTCTACCTCATGGGTTTTGAGATTCCCAATAAGGTTCTCGATCTGGAGCATTCTTAGGTTATGTGACTCCGAGATGGCCGTCACATTTGGATTGAACCTTGGAGGTAGAGAGCGAAGAGTTTTTCTCACCAAGTCCCCGTCTGAGTAGATCTTTCCAAGTGCCTTTAAAGCGTTGACGATCTTGGTGAAGCGAGTGTACATCGAGTTGATGTCCTCTTCGGTATCCATCCTGAATTTTTCATATTCAGATTCCAGTTGGAATAGCTTTGCATCTTTCACCTGCGATGTACCTTCATGAGTAACTTCCAATTGATTCCAAATATCATAAGCAGTTATGCATGCAGAAATTCTATTAAACTCAGTCCTATTTAAGGCGCAATATAAAGCATTCATTGCTTTAGCATTATTTTTACACCTTAGTTTATCGTTATCATCCCATTTATCTTTAGGTTTTAGTAATGTCTCCTCTCCCACTACAATTGTAGGAGGAGAGTACCAAACTTCTACCATGTTCCATACTTCTACATCCATGGTCATAAGAAAACACATCATTCGATTTTTCCAGTAGTTAAAATCTGACCCAGTAAAGAGAGGTGGTCGACTAATCCCTTGACCCTCAGGAAAAGCGAGATCATGAGACGCCATTATTCCCAGTTGTTAAGCCGATTTGGTATAACCTGGCTCTGATACTACTTGTTGGATCGGTAGGCGCCCTTATAGGGGGGGGGGGTGAATAAGGGTTTTTAAAAAAACTTATATTATATTTTGTAATACTTGAAAAAGCTTTGATTATTAAACTAGAGAAGATCAAGACAAATCAAGTGAAGTAAAAGTAAAGACATGATTTTATTAACTTGAGAAGCATGATTACAAAACTTGATCTCTTATCGAAGCAAGAAATCAAAGCGAATAGAAAGACTCTTTTTTGTTTTCTATACCGACTCGTATCCCCACGAACCGATTGGCTTTAGCCGATCCTTCCCCGGATACAACCTCAAGCCGCTCTAGCCAACCCTTCCTCGGATATGGCCTCGAGCACCCCCTAGACCTACACCCGAGACCTAGTCGCTAACACGAGGCGAATTTCAGCCCTAAGTCCTACCGAGACCTAGTCGCCAACACGAAGAGAATTTACTACACGATTACAAGAAAAGATGTGAAATAAAAAGACAATAATATAAAACTCCCTCTATGTGGATCTCTTGGAGAAGTAGACGAAGACGCAGAGTATGGTCGTAGTCAATGAGGTCTTTCGTCACGGTGATGACGCGTGTTGAAATCTTCTCCACGGATCTCCTTTAGCCTTTATGGATTTGTGGGAGTATCTCTCTGAACCTTCCTTTCTATGTTGTGGCACGAAGCCTGGAATTTTGGATCTCTCGAGGATGAAGACGACGGAGCCAAGATGTCCTTTTTATAGACTTAGCGCTAGCTCCTGCGCTAGTGCTTCCGCCGGCGCTATCCCATATTAGGACATATTCTGTGCGGCAGAATCTTCAATCGGAGGAAATAATTCTCTCTTGCCTACTGTGCTCCTTGATATCGCCTGCACTATCGGATATCGCCTGGTGCTATCTCCTTCTATAAGTACTCCCAGCATTTGTGCTTAAGCCAACATTTCGTCGAACGAAATTTCATCGAATGCAGCAAAGATTTTGTCGAGCGAATTTTCGTCGAACGCCGTTACGAGCATTTCATCGAGCGCCGCTAACAGTTCGTCGAACGACAGCTAGCGCCTGCGCTAGTACTACCGCCAGCGCTAGTAGGTGTTTTGGATTTGTTGGCTCAACTTTGGGGGCAACCTTCTTATGTAATCCTTGAGTCATGTGGACTTTGTTATCCTGCACACTTAAATACACAAGATCAAATACACATAGGATTTGTTATACTCAAACCTAGGAGATGCGGAAGACCATGTTCCAACAGATTTCCTCGAGGACTCTCGGGACCTCTTCCTCAGACACATAGCGAGCCAGGAGCCCCGAGAGTGTTTTCCTATATAGTCCTCCTGCATGTAAGGAGTAATAGGCTAACTCGTACCTGAAGCGCCGTTTATCCACGTCCCCTTCCGGGAACTTTCCCGATGCTAGGAAAGTGACGAAGGGATCCATCCATGATGTTCGCTGATCCACCTCCATCAGCTCCCCTTCTACGATGGAAGGTCAGAAGATTTTCGATACTGTTCCTCCAGCTCGAGGGCCAAACTTGGCTAGTAGGTCCGCCGGGGTGCTCTCCTCCCTCGGCACATGTGTGATGGAAAAAGTGCGGAATTGGCTGATGACCCCCTTGACCTTCTCCAGGTAGCGTTGGAGGGTTGGCTCCCTTGCTTCAAATTCTCCCCTGATTTGGCATTCAACTACCATGGAGTCCTTTTAGACCTCCACGTCCTACACTCCTAGCTCCCTGGCCAGCCGCAGGCCCGCTATCACGGCCTCATACTCGGCCTGGTTGTTGGTAATCAGGAAGTGGAAGCTCAAGGCCTGCTCAATCTTTGTCCCTTGGGGGCTTATTAGAATGATTCCTCCTCCATAGGAGGGCTTTCCTGACGCACCATCTACCAGCATCTTCCATGCAATCGGGGGAGGTGATTCATGCTCCCCCACTTCAGTTGCATAGTCCACCATGAAGTCCGCCACCGCTTGTGCCTTGATTGACATCCTAGGTACGAACGCGATGTCGAACTCACTTAGCTCCACGGACCATTTAGCTAACCTCCATGAATGCTCCACCCCTTCCATGACTTTGCGAAGTGGGTGGTCGGTCACCACTTTGATCGAATGTGCTTGGAAGTATGGCCTGAGCTTCCGGGCCGATACCACCAAAGCAAAAGCCAACTTCTCCAAAATTGGGTATCGGAGCTCCGCCTTCCTCAGCACTCGGCTGACGTAGTAGATGGGGAACTGCCTCCTCCCTTCTTCCCGGACCAACACCAAACTTACTGCCTCTGATCCTACCCCTAAGTATAGGGATAGGTCCTCCCCTTGCCTTGGTCCCTGGAGTAGGGGAGTCTGGGTGAGTTTCCCTTTCAAAGCTTGGAAAGCTTCCACACATTCCGAGGTCCATTTAAACTTCTTGTTTCCCCATAACACCTTGAAGAAAGGTGCACACTTCTCACCCACCTTGGAGAGGAACCTGCTGAGCCCGACCAATTTTCGCGTGAGGCGCTGGACCTCCTTCACGTTTCTTGGCGACCCCAACTCCAAGATTGCTTTAACCTTATCTGGGTTAGGCTCCACCCCTGCAGGTGTGAGCAAGTGGCCCAGGAATTTTCCCCTGCTAGCCCCGAAGACACACTTCAGGGGGTTGAGTTTCATCTTGTACTTTCGCAAGGTCCCAAAGGTCTCTTCCAGGTCTTGGAGGTGAGACTTGAGGTCCCGGCTCTTTATCATGAGGTCCTCAACATAGACCTCCAGGTTCCTTCCCTTCTCCTCTCGGAAGACCCTGTCCATCATCCGTTGGTATGTAGCCCCTGCAATCTTGAGCCTAAAAGGCATCATTTTATAACAATATCATCCATCCCCTGTGATGAAGGAGACATCTTTGATATCGGGGGGATGCATCTAAGAAAGATATTACAGGGAAACCGACGGCTGAATCTACCAGCGCGTTGATTCTAGGCAAGGGGTAACAATCCTTGGGGCATGATTTATTAAGCGAGGAAAAGTCGATACACATCCTCCACTTACCTCCTCCTTTTTTACCATCACCACGTTGGAGACCCAGCCTGGATACTGGATCTCCGATAAAAAACCCGCCTGTAGAAGCTTACCCACCTCCTCTCGGATGGGTCCCTCCAACTTGTCTGTTGTGGCCCTTTTCTTTTGACGGATGGGGCGGGTGCCTGGGTCGAGGTTGAGGCGGTGGCAAGCCACATCTGCATCGATCCCGGGCATCTCCGCGGAACTCCAAGCGAAGACATCCACGTTTTCCTTGACGTAAGCCAGGATCTGCTTCTGCTGCTTAAGGTCGAGCTCCCCGCTGATGCGGACCTTATCCACCACCCCAGCTCAGGTGGCGACCTCGAGCTCTACGACCTCCTCCACGGCCTCCAGCCAGGACTGCTCTCCCCAACCTTCTTCAATCTCCATCGGCTCCGCCGACCCCTCCTCCCCTTTCTCCTCCTCTGCCTCTCCGAGACCCGCCGGCTCTCCCACCTCCTGATCCCAATTTTCTGCCTCGGTCATCCAGGAGATGGTGTTGACAGCCGTCACGTAGCACTGCCTTGCTACCTTCAGATCCCCTCTTACCCGAATCTGAACTCCCCTTGAGATGAACTTGATGCATTGGTGGAAAGTGGAGGGGACGCAGTGGAAGGCATTGATTAGTGGCCATCCAAAGATGGCACTATAGCTGTTGGGGGCATCCACTATGACGAAGCGGCAATTCCGAGATTGCCCGCCCAGGACTACGTGGATCCCCACTCCCCCCTCTACGTCCTTCCTCTCTCCAGAGAACCCGAACAATGGTCCATCCAAGGTCAACACCCTTTTGTCTTCCACCTTCATCTCATCGAACGCCTTCTTGAAGATGACATTGACGGAGCTTCCGTTGTCCACGAGAATCCCGGATACTGTGAAGTTCTCGATGGCGGTCTGGATGACCAACGCATCGCAGAAAGGGTCCTCATGACCTGGCATGTCCCTTTGAGAGAAAGTGATTTTTTCTGCTGGGGGTGGAGTCGTGGATGTCGAGGCCACGCTCTGACGGTAGATGGTATGGAGGCTCGCCTTGCGGGTTGCCTCTACCCCTACTCCCCCGTGGATCACTCTGATCGCTCCTCAGGTCCCCACATCGGCCCGGTCCTCACACCTCTCCTCCTTGTCCTCCCGAGGCAAGACCTCCTCGATCCTCCCCTGCTACTGCTGCCGTGGCGCCAGCATTCTAACCCTCTTTGTCTCTAAGAATTCTGGCCAGGTGGCCGTTGTGTGACCTTCCTCATCTTGGAAGTCACATTATGGCAATGCCACCTCTCCCCTCTCGGCCTACGCCGCCCTACTTCCTCTTCTCCTTCCCGCTCCTGCTTCCATTTCTTGTCTCCTCCCTCTTCCTCCTCTTCCTCGCCTGATCGCCATGGCCTGCTGAGGAGGGGGAGGCACCGACCTTGGACATTGCCTCCATCCCAATTGTTGGGGTCTTACTTGCCACCAATAGAAGTTACCCCCTCTCGGGGCGAAGCCTCTTCCTTGACCTTGCATCCCCCCGCCATGTTGCCTCCATCCACCTTCCGGGGCTCGGGGCTCGGGGCTCGGGGCTCTTCCCTCCTCCGCACTTCCTGCTGCTTGACCTCCGGCTCACTGAGCTTTGCAAGCCTCTTTGTGAGCTCCGGATTGGCCTCCTCACTCTTGACCTCCTCCGCCACCCTCTCCATCAGCTCCTCGTCGGAGACGGGGGCCTTCCTCTTCAGATCCATCTTGAAGAAACTCTCCTTCAGCCCCAACGTGAAGGCGAGCTGAAGGGCAAACCCGGTCATCTCCTGGGTGAGCAATACTTCTTCCTGAAACCGGGCTGCAAAATGAGCCAGCGAATCCTTGGGCTCCTGATTTACCTTGAAGTGGGACTCAACGTCCTTCTTCCTCTTCTTCAAAGTTGAAAACCGCAACAAGAAACTTATGCATAAATCCCCAAATGTGTAGATTGATCCGACACGGAGTTGGTGGAACCACTCCCGATCCTTCTCCTTTAGGGTGACGGCGAAGAGCCGACACTTGAAGGCGTCCGACATCGTCCTGACAGAGACCGAGTCCTTGAACGACTGCAGGTGCTGGACTGGGTCGTCCCGGCCATGGTAGTAGACCTCGTCCCACTCCCTGAACCCTTCCGGGACGGGTGCAGAAAGCACCAACTCGCAGAAGGGGCTTCCTCTACCAGCTGTCCTTTCCTGCTCCACTCTCCCCCCGGGCTCCCTCGTCTGGCTTGAGCTCGCTAGGGTACTGCTTGCGAGAGCCACCTTTGCCGGAGCCGCTCCTACGTGCACCGCGCCAAAACCGGACTGGCAAACAACACTCGCCCCTCCAGGTCCTGCACAGACCCTCTGACCACCTCCTTTCTAGCCGTTCCTCCAGGGGCATACTCGCCAACTGCTGCCGGAGGATGGGACAACTGAACCGCTGGGGTCGCGAACTCGCTATGCAACACTATGACCGCGAACCCGAGGGTGTTGAGGACTTCCCTCCTGAAGTCCGAGAACATCCTCTGCATCACCGCCGGGGGTGACCCGCAGAACTCCTCGCCCTGCTCTTCATCTCCTACCATGTCCCTTTCTTGGAATCTTCTTGGACTAGCCACACTCCACACTCACCGCACCAAAATATTGAAACTGATTTCTTGGTCTCTTGTGAAGCTCGGGCCCTCAACAAGTTAAGGGGCGGCTAACCCTTACTAGTCCCTCGGAAGGAGCGGACCGAGGACTCAAAAACAGACTAAGACCTTAGTCACAGTGAAGAGTCTGATGAGTAAAGTTTATATAGTGATTTCCGGACTCATCTGGGCTAGTTTTTATGCACTTGCCCTTCACTTTAGGCCTATTTTCAATTCTATTTGATCACATTGCCCATTTCATTGCTTAGTGCACATTTATGCCCCATCTTGGTGTGATTTCATGTATTTCTGTGGTCTAGTATATTTTCATGCAGGTCCAAGGGTTGTGCGACACTCGGGATGGGTCCTGGGGGATTTCCAGTCGAAAAAGCCTCTGATCGCCCGTTTTCCTTCTCGCACGACCAGGCGCACGACCACTGGTCGTGCGTTAATCCCCTTCCCTGATCGAGCGACGGCGCACGATCATTGGCCTTCTTCGCGCATGACCACTGGTCGTGCGCCGCTGACCGTGCGCTTTTGTGCAGATTTGGTTCGAGCTACAGGTTCTTCGCGCACGATCAGAGGCATTCCTTCGCGCACGACCATTGGTCGTGCGCCAGATCGTGCGCGTTGTTTAATTCTGCTCCGTCTATAAATAGACATGCGCGATTTTAGGTCGGGATCGACCATCCGACTCCGCCCAGCTCCGCCGTTTTCCACATTTTCTGCAGGGTTTCACCTCCTTCTTCACCGCCCACCTTAGGGAGGATCTCCGGGCAAGCTTTCAACGCCAAATCCTCGCCGGAGCTTCCTCTCGGCCATCTCCTTCATCCAAGAGCTTCAAGAAAGGAGTCAACCTAGCCTTCTTCTTCAAGATCTGAGCAGCTTGTGTGATCATTCCTCCGGTTCGTGACACGAAGAAGACGGGTCCACTGGAAGGTAGTGATAACCTTCTCTACCCCGGACGCAGTTGAGGACCGAGTTTGGACGAGGATTGACAACCCGGAGATTCCTTCCGTGAATCCTCAACAAGACTTCGGAGTCGGTCGATTTCGCACACTCACCTCCTCTTGTAGTTGATAGTTTAGTTTGATTTCTTATATGTTTGATGAAGTATACTTTTATTTGTTAACATTAGTATGAAATCATGTCTATGTGATTGAGTAATCTTGTTATATTTTCATTTGAGGTGTGCCTTGTGGTGTGGATTGTTTGTTGTGTTGTGCCGCCCTAACAATTGTTAGTGGTGTGCTTTGCGAAGAGGTGCTTGCGACCCTCATTCCGCCGCTCTCTCCACTCCATCCGCTAGCCTACTCGTCCATCCGCCTAGCGATTCGGTGCATTGCGGCCCGTGTAGTCTTACATCCCGCCTGGCGAAGCAGTGTGCTCAAGGCCTGCATAGGAGTAGTCGTAGCTATTTTATTTTGTTTTCCGCAATCCAAACCAAGCCTCCCGCAATCCATCCGACCTTAAGGACTTCAATCTCAAGTCCTCCTCAATAGTCAACTCCACCTTACTGTGTTCGTTCCGAGATCAATACTCGGGGATTTACTCCTCGTTTTATATTACTTGAACGATCGGTACACTGCCGTTTCGTGCCGTAGTCGAGCTACCGCCTATAGCGGTGTGCGAGATTTGCACCATCAAGTTTTTGGCGCCGTTGCCGGGGAACACAGACGTGTGAGTTTTCTGGAGAGGGAGAATCTGAGAGAGAAGCCCTTCCATTTGTAAATTGCGTCGTTTTTTTATTTCAGTTCTTTTTATTCTATTTTCCTGTTTTTAAATAGGTTGTTTAGTAAATTACTGTTAGGTGTAACAGTTTGCACGATAGTGTCTTTATTTTGAATCTTGCTATCTCCATCTAATGTGGGCTGCATTTAATATTCGTTGCCGTTTATGTGGAGATATTTCTCACGCTAGTGATAGATGCCCTACGGAAGATGGTGGGCATAATTCTCGTGGCCCGGTGTATAGAGCACCATTTTCCTATGGTTCTTCATGCCCTGTGCCCAAGTCTTATGGCCACTCGTCCTCGCCGCATATACCATTTTCATATTCCTCCCCATCCCCTCAAGGACCAAGGAGCAATATAAAATGGTGCTTGTTCTGTCAAAGCATGGATCACGCCCTGAAGGACTGTGCCGAGTATCTTCGGCAATTGGACGAGGATGATGAGCCGAATATCCAGATCTTTCCGACTCCTACTTCTTGAGGCACGCCTTCAACATCTGGTTATATGTCCGTGTCACCTTCATGCTTTGAAGGGGATGATGTGGACACAGTCACCAGATGCGTGGCTGATCTAGGCTCTGACATGGCCGAGCCTATCTCCCCTGTGCATATATCACCGTGCGTAGATTCGATTCTTTGTGAGGAATCGGTGCTTGACATTTATCCAAGCACTATTCCTCCCCCTGTTGTGCATACTACTATACTCGTCTCAGACGACATTGTTGAGGATGTGTCGCAGGATGAGGCTGGCGATCTATGTGTTGTGCCTGTTCCTATGGAGGAGGACAACCTTCTAGGTGAAGAGGAGTTTTCCTCCGCACCGGTGGGGGAAGTCCAAATCTAAAGATTGGCCACTGTTGATCCCGCCGAACCTTGTAGCATTGATGACAATGTTGACATTATTTTACTTTCCCAATCTAATGGGAGTGAGACCGGAAACACTCCCCCGCTTGAGTTTTATTTAAGTCATTCTTCTCTTTTATTTCTTGACCCCCCTTCTGCTATAACTGAGCCTGTGCAGGTTGAGTCTCCGCAGGTACATAAGGAGGACTTGTAGCTTCCAGCTCAGGTCAATGATGATAGCGTCCTCATGTGCGAGGAGGTTGATCCCTCCTCCGATGAGGAAGCTCCAACATTGATCTCTTCCTCCTGCTGCCTCCCTGGAGATGACACCTTGCTGGGCAAGGATTTATTTTATGGTGAGACGAGTGAGGACCAGCCTTCCTCCTCTTCTAACTTCCTATTTCCTCTACCTGTGTTAAGCAGATATTATTATTTAGGTAGAGGGGTAATTGTTCTGTCTCCGTATCGGTACCCGCTACCGACACGCATATTAGAACAGTTACCTGTTCATTTCCTTTTTCATACGCCAATTAGCTAGAACTGTTATGTTTTTAAATAAGTCGTGCTGGGATGACAATAACCCCAGTAGTTATCTTACTTTTCCTGCAATTTTATTTCATCTAGTTTAGTTAGTTTCATTTCTTTTTAGTTTGTCTATTTTCTTTTTGTTTGGCGCAACTCACCCCTGCAGGTCATTCCTATGGAAGGCGGTGGTCGCGATTCTTCGTGTGGCGGAGGTGCGGCTTGGTCTTGTTCTATACGCGTCTTCTGGTATGCTCACTTGCTGAGCATTGGGTACCCTCTTCCCCCAACATTGTTTTAGAATATCTTAATGCATAGTTTAAGTCTGGGGGAGAGCTAGTATCTGTTACCCAATGCACGTGCACACTGCATATGCATACTAGAAGCTTTTATTGATTTATTTTGTTTAGATCATTGCATCACACACCACTTGCACCCACTTGAGCGTGTGCTTAGCTGTTTGCGTGCCGCGAGTTAAACTCATTTCTTGAGCAAGGTTCGGGCAAATCATTGTGCTGGCTTTTAAATTATATAGTGGAGTAATATGTTGACTCCGGTGTTCCTAGTCTAATGCTTTTGTGAGCATAGAGATTTGTGTAGATTAGATTCCTTTTTATACTATTAGTCTTATACATTTCTATTAGTGTAAAAAATGTTTGCTCTACTCAAATGGTGAATCCGGTTTGAATCAAAAGGTAGCATATGGGTGTGTGTAAATTATCGCTAGACGTGTATTGCTTGTGTCGGGAGGAAGGATAACCTTTCTCGGTGACTAAGAACTCGCCCCAAGCGATTCTTGAAGCATTGGCATAGGATAATTCTGTTGCGCAAGAATGACGTAGGCCATCATTTTGGCCCGGTTGAGCCTTTGTGCCAATCCTGATATCTTATCCTCGTTAGCCCATTTGTGCCTACCCCATCCCTTTGATTCAGCTCCACATTTTATTCCACCAAAACCAAAAAGCCGATCCTAGTCACATACCCAAAGCTAAGCTTTAGCTGTTTTCACATTTGTATTTTGGAATGTTGATGTGGTGATGTTAAATTTGGAGATGTGGTTGTACTCCCTTGAACATTTGCTGAATTTAAAAAATATATAATTAGAAAAAGAAATGAAATGAGAAGAAAAGAAAAGAAAAATGAGAATGAGTTTAATTGAAAATCTATTTGAGATATGTATTTTGGAGTAGGTGGTGCACATACCCATGCGTTCAGGTCCAAGTCTGGGGGTGTGGTGCATCCGCGTGTTTTTGTAGCTGCGGGGATAGAGTTATTGTTTAAGCTCATTTGGGTTGGGTGCTTTAAGCAGTCCTGTTTATCATTGTTTACCTCACCGTAACCCAAGCCTCATGAAAAACCTTAAGTCCCACCGACTCACGCTATGAACTAATCTAGTGCTGTGGAGAGAATGTGACCGGGCGAGCTTATGGTCTCTGACACCGATGGATTTCGGTGGAGTTTGTCCCAAACCCTAGCCTTGGCAATGCTCATCTCAGCGTGTATTTTACTTTCCCCGTATGCGTGACCGATTGATTCACCGTGATTTACATTTATGAGTAGTAGTAATATTTATTTACTCCATTAGAAGCATATAAACTATGTGTATAATTAGAAACCTTATCCACTATTTCTCTATGCACTTGGGTATGCGACTTCGCATGGTACTCCTCGGTGTAATTTTAAGCTAGCTATTTATTTTTCCCCGCCTGCTTAAGATGTGTTTGCTCGGGACATGCAAACAGGTAAGTCTGGGGGTGTGATGAGTCCAGTTTATATAGTGATTTTCGGACTCATATGGGCTAGTTTTCATGCACTTGCACTTCACTTTAGGCCTATTTTCAATTCTATTTGATCACATTGCCCATTTCATTGCTTAGTGCACATTTATGCCCCATCTTGGTGTGATTTCATGTATTTCTGTGGTCTAGTATATTTTCATGCAGGTCCAAGGGTTGTGCGACACTCGGGATGGGTCCTGGGGGATTTTCGGTCGAAAAAGCCTCTGATCGTGCGTTTTCCTTCTCGCACGACCAGGCGCACGACCACTGGTCGTGCGTTAATTCCCTTCCCTGATCGAGCGACGGCGCACGATCATTGGCCTTCTTCGCGCACGACCACTGGTCGTGCGCCGCTGATCGTGCGCTTTTGTGCTGATTTGGTTCGAGCTACAGGTTCTTCGCGCACGATCAGAGGCATTCCTTTGCGCACGACCATTGGTCGTGCGCCTGATCATGCGCGTTGTTTAATTCTGCTCCGTCTATAAATAGACATGCGCGATTTTAGGTCGGGATCGACCATCCGACTCCGCCCAGCTCCGCCATTTTCCACATTTTCTGCAGGGTTTCACCTCCTTCTTCACCGCCCACCTTAGGGAGGATCTCCGGGCAAGCTTTCAACGCCAAATCCTCGCCGGAGCTTCCTCTCGGCCATCTCCTTCATCCAAGAGCTTCAAGAAAGGAGTCAACATAGCCTTCTTCTTCAAGATCTGAGCAGCTTGTGTGATCATTCCTCCGGTTCGTGACACGAAGAAGACGGGTCCACTGGAAGGTAGTGACAACCTTCTCTACCCCGGACGCAGTTGAGGACCGAGTTTGGACGCAGATTGACAACCCGACGATTCCTTCCGTGAATCCTCAACAAGACTTCGGAGTCGGTCGATTTCGCACACTCACCTCCTCTTGTAGTTGATAGTTTAGTTGGATTTCTTATATATTTGATGAAGTATACTTTTATTTGTTAACATTAGTACGAAATCATGTCTATGTGATTGAGTAATCTTGTTATATTTTCATTTGAGGTGTGCCTTGTGGTGTGGATTGTTTGTTGTGTTGTGCCGCCCTAACAATTGTTAGTGGTGTGCTTTGCGAAGAGGTGCTTGCGACCCTCATTCCTCAGCTCTCTCCACTCCATCCGCTAGCCTACTCGTCCATCCGCCTAGCGATTCGGTGCATTGCGGCCTGTGTAGTCTTCCATCCCGCCTGGCGAAGCAGTGCGCTCAAGGCCTGCATAGGAGTAGTCGTAGCTATTTTATTTTGTTTTCCGCAATCCAAACCAAGCCTCCCATAATCCATCCGACCTTAAGGACTTCAATCTCAAGTCCTCCTCAATAGTCAACTCCACCTTACTGTGTTCCTTCCGAGATCGATACTCGGGGATTTACTCCTCGTTTTATATTACTTGAAGGATCGGTACACTGCCGTTTCGTGCCGCAGTCAAGCTACCGCCTATAGCGGTGTGCGAGATTTGCGCCATCAAGGTCCCACCACAAACCCAGAAGATCGTTGAGCGCTTCCCCTCCCGAGCCAAAGCTGAGACTTGGGCACCCTGGAGAGCTAGAGGGCTAAACCAAAGTAGCCAAGGGAGAAAGAAGCTCAGAGAACTGAGATTAGAATCCCTCCCAAGGTGCCCTTTAAGGTCTATTTATAGTTTCTTGCTCGTGGTCTATCACTAGCGAAATTCTGCCTTTTGGTTTTACTAAACGCACCCCAATTTGGCCTGCTAACAGCCAAACCCCGTTGTTTGGAGGGTCTAACAGCAGGCCACCAAGGGCAAAGGGGTAATTTTGCCTCCTCATCCTATGGGCAAAGGACTTACAATAAGGGTACTCGCATGGGCTCTTGCGAGTCGCCTCGTGAGTATGACTCGCGAACCCCCTCTTAAGTGAGCGCCCTGCGAAGACTTCGCCCGGGCCTCTTCTGGCGATGTCTTCCGAGGCCAGGTCTCGCATGCCTCCCTGCGATCTCCCCTCGTCCTTGGGAGTTCGCTGAACTTGCTGGAAAGTTAAGTTCGCCGGGCTGAGAAGAAAATTCATCGAGCGAAGGAGCAAGTTCGTCGAACCGAGAAGCGAGTTCGTCGAACTGGGAACAGATTTCATCGCTGATTGATGTTCGTCGGATGAAGATTGGAGTTCGTCGGACGCGAAGGTCTGGCTCGCCCGCCTGCCTTAGAGTAGTCAGCGAGTGCCCGGCTTGCCCGCCTTCTTCCGAGCGAACTCTGAGACTCTGGCTCGCCTTCTTTCCCACTTTCTCCTGGAGATTCTGGTCGGCGAGTTTGCCACTCTGGCTTGCCTTCTTGCGAGCTAAATTTGAGACTCGGGATCGCAGGGACATGACTCGCGTGCCTTCCTACGAGCTTCCCATGGCCCTGCGGAGATCTGCCGGATTGGCTGGGAGAATGAGTTCGTTGAGCTAAGAAGTAATTCCGTCCGATTGAACATCCCGTTACTCTCACGTCAGACGCCGAGCTGAGATTGTTGACCTCAAGCTGGAGTTCGTCGAACTCAGAACAACGGATTGCGTCGAACGCAGATTGAAGTTCGTCGGACGGGGATGGGAGCTTGTTGATCGCGAAGATTTGGCTCGCCCGCCTTCCTTCGAGCGGTCGGCGAGTGCCCGGCTCGCCCGCCTTCTTGCGAGCTAACACTGAGACTCTGGCTCACCTTCTTTTCCACTTTCGTTGTCTGCTGGCTTCTCAAATCTATGCCCAACCCTTGGCGAATATCGGGGTTGTACAATGAGCATGTTGGAAAATCATATATCTCATGTATAATGTTTGAAGATCAAGTCAAAATGTCTAAGTGAAATATCGTCGTGTATTTGACACTCACACGACGATATCATTGTGATCCCTCATAGAAGATAGCAGAAGAAGTGTGTCAACAATCAACATGATAATAAGAAGAACACAATGATATCGTCGTGTCAACAAGTTACACATGACCATATCATTGTGAGGACTCAAAAGTCAGCTAAGACATATATGGTCATGTCAATAAGGTACACACCTCGATATCGTTGTGAGGAATCAAAAGTCAGCTAAGGCATATATCGTCGTGTCAATAAGTTACAAATGATGATATCATTGTGAGGACCTAAAATTCAGCTAAGGCATATATCTTCAAGTCAACAAGGTACACACGATGATATCATTGTGAGAACTCAATGAATGTCAGCTAAGGAATATATTGTCTTGATAATAAGCTACACATGACGATATCGTTGTAAAAACTCAAAGAAACTCACTTAAGTCATATATCGTCATGACAATAAGCTTTACACGACGATATCATTGTGAGGACTCAAGAAAGACTTGCTAAGTGATTTATCATCCTATCAACTATGTTTACATGATAATATCATCTTGTCAAGCTCAGAAGGCGAGAATTAAAATTGACAAAGACGACAAAGTCAAATGTCAAATCAATTACTTCTGAAAAGTGTCCTGACATCAAATTTCTAAGGTTTTGACCGTTTGATGGCTCAGAGCTATAAAAGCATAATAGTGGGCCAACAAACCCTAGCAGCCTCATGAGGGAATATCTTATGCCCAAGTATTCATTGAAAAGATCGTCGGCTGCATAGCAATAGAACAATAAAAAGTAACTCCTTTCAAAGAAAGATAGAAGAATAAGAAGTAAAGATTAAACAAGAAAGCTTTCACTCTTGACAACAAGAAGAAGTCTTCGTAAAAGAAAGCTTAACATTGATCCTGATCAGAAGGCTCAAATATTAAAGATGCTGCTACAAAAGCAAAGGCTTTCTACTCCAGAAAGACCTAAAAAAGACTTTCTTTCCAGAAAGATCTAAGAAGACTCAAGATGTTAGATTTCTGAGGAAATCTGAGCTGTAGGATTTTCGAGGAAATTTGAGTTATATGATTTCTAAGGAAATTTGAGTTGTACTATCCTTGCTGGAGCTCTGAGTTGTAGGAGTGATTGCACTTTGAGGTAGGGTTGCTACTTGCACCTGAGGTAGGATTCTAGGAGGGAATCTGATGTAGGGGACTTGTTGAGTTCCTGAGTTGTAAGATTTGATAGATCTGAGTTTTTGGAGGAGTTGGCTGAGTCCAGCACACTACTAGATATGTGAAGGGGGATAGTGGAGTACCCACATTGGGGAACCACTATAAATATTTGTGTGCTTTATGCGGTGTGTTTTGTTTGTGCTCTTTGAAGCTAAACTAGTCTTAAATTTTAAAAAGACTACAAAATTTTAAATACACTAGATGATTAGACAACACCCTAGACTTTCAAGTGGTATCAGAGCTAGGTTGTTCAAAGAAAGCTCAATAGCTTGAACAGATCTGCCCTTGTGTGTGTCAAGTAGTCACCATGGCTCCAGGAGAAAACTTCAAAGAGTTAAGCTCTAGGAAGAAGAAAAGAAGATTCATTGCCAAGAAATTCAAGTCTCTAAGTGACAGTAGTTGTTGCTCCTCATACACTGAAAAAGAAGCCTATAGAGGGCTAATTACAAGAGGAATAAGAGCACCCTCACTCTCTCAGACATTGAATCTGAAGATGAAGATTACTCTACTGCTAAAAGAGGGATAAGGGCACCCCTCACTCTCTCAGATAGTGAATCTGAAGATGAGGACTACTGTGGACTTGTAGCCCTATCTGATGAAGAAAATCAGGATGATTCTCATCCTTCTCAGGTATGTATTCCTCTCATATTTTCATTATTTGAGCCAAATGAAAAGACCAAGAGTGCATCAGATGATTGCTCTTCATCTGATGAGAGTAATGATGATAGTGAAGTAGATGATTGCTCATCATGCAACAATGAGAACCATTTTGATCTATTGGAGTAGTTTGATACTCTCTTGGCTACTCTCAAGAAGAGCAAAAAGTTGATCAAATATCAGGCTATGGAAATAAGGATCCTCAAGCCATTCAGATCTCAAGTAGATGAGAAGACTAAGGAAGTGACAAAATTGTCCAATGAGCTTATCTTATTTCAAAAGAAGTATGAAGATCAGGATAGAGCAATTAAGTCTTTGGAGGACAAGTTTCATGTAGAAAGAAAGCTTGTGGCAAGCTTCTCAAAGCCTAAAATAGTTCTCCCTATTATAGATAGCTTCTCCTCTCAATACAGAGGAGGAATTGGCTATAATAAAGAAATTGGAGAGACTTCCCAAGCAGCAACTGTCTTCTAGAAGGTTGTCTCTCCCCAGCACCATCAGCCAAAGGGAAGGAAACGACTTTACCTCAATAGCCTATTCCTAGAATGAAGCCTGTTACTATGCAACCAACTTCCAATTTAGTTCACAACCACATGGATAGCTTAAGAAGTACTTGTTGTAAAGTAGCTTGCTCTTCTGATCACCAACACTCCATTCAGAAGGTGACTATGAAAAGGAGGTATAATATATTTGAATGCTGGTGATGTGGCATGGTTAGGCACTTTGCTATAAATTGTTGGTTCAACCCAATAGTACCTAGCGCAAGGAATTAGAAGCATGCTAGTAGTTTTGATGTTAAGCATTCAAATGTCAAGTCTATCAAGAACCTAGGACCCAAATCTATTTGAGTTCCTAAGGTATACTAATCTTTGCATTGCAGGATTGTCCAATGGCCAGCCAAAGACAAATATGGTTGTTGGACAGTAGATAATCTAGGCATGGGACTGGATTAAGAAGCATTTTCTTAAAAGAATATATCATTTTCAATAAGTAAATTGGATCTTGCAATCACAGTCGTTGATTCTGAGCTCAATACCCTATGTTTGCCAGCTCAGGTACCCGCCTCTTCACATTCTACAGTAAGATATATATATATATATAAATATATATATATATATATATATGTTTTGAAATATAGTACAACTTATATTTTCTCTAAGCCATCACGACGAGTTCTCGAGCTCTCGCAACGCCAAAGCTCTGCGGACTCGACGATCCTGAGGAAATGGCGTCAGTAAAGAATGATGATGCCTTCAATATTGGAGGTGAGCTAGTCCGCGATGGGTTCAACAAAGCTGATGAGGAAATAAAATTGCTTATTGTACTAATTGATGCAATCTGATTGGAATAAGTGATCTCAGAGCCGACTTCTATCTTGCATACAGAGCTTTTGTAGTTCTATGCTAGACCCAAGATGAGTACTTCTGGGAATGCCATTAAAACTACGGTTGGAAATACCCTTTTAAGAGTAACTGCAAACGAATTCTCTAAGGCACTGCATCTGTTTAGGATTACAGGGGATAAAATAGAGGATGAAATCTCAGAGGAAGATCTTTCAAAAGCAAAGAAATGGTGTAGTCACAGTGAATAATCCCATGGTACTCTACAGAAGGCCAAATTCAATATGAAAAGGAAACTTCTTGCTGACATCATAGGCAAAGCACTTTTGTGCAATCCTGGATCTCACGACAGAATATCTAAGTATATGTTTGAGATAATTACTAGAGTGATTCTCTGCAAGAAAACTTATTGGACTCATTTATTGTTCAACAAAATCCAGGAAAGTCTTCAAACACCAAATTTTGGAAGGATATTGTCCCTATACCTTCTTAACACTCATCAATTGATTGAAAAGATGGGCTCACCCATTCATCATATGAAAAAAATAGACATTAACATTCCGGGGAGATGGGTGAAGGTTATCCCTAAAGCTGCCAAGAAAGGAAAGAAAGTAAATAATAGTCAAGATATCCTATCTGCAAGTAATGACAACACACCAAATCCAAACCCTACAAACACTGAGGGGGAGGAAATTCAAAAAATATATATTGAACCACATTCAAAACCATAGGAAGAGACCTTAGTTGTTGGTGTGTCTGTGAATGAAGAGTCTGCTGTTATGCAGAGAAGTGCTCTAGTTGAGGCGGAGACTCATGCTGAGCTCTCAGCCCAAGAGACTATGCAAATTGTTGAAAGCAAGGCTGTTGTTGAGGGGGAGTCTCACAGTGAGCTCCCGGCTCTAGAGGTTAAGGAAGCAATCTGCACTGAGTTTTCTATCCAAGAAAACCTAGGAAGTTCTGGAATGGAAGTTGGTGAGACTGCCCTTGAGAGGGAAATTACTGAGCAAGAAAATTTGTGCAGAGAATTTATTCTAATTCCAAACAAAGAAGTTGCCAAAGAACCTAAAAATACTCATCTAATATAGGATACCCCTGATGATCTCCTTGATGATGAGGCCATGATGGGTATGCATAAAATTTGCAAGCCAAGGTAAATGAGAAAGAGCTAGATCTTCCTGGATCCACTACACAACCATCTCATGAGCAAGCTCCAAGCTCTATAGTTGATCAAATAAAGAATCTGCACATTGAGGAAATACAACACTATCAGACAATTTTGGACAAGGTTGTTAAGGAAATCAGAGGTTATATGTCTACACAGATGAATGAGATAAAGACAGACATTGATCACATCAATGCTCAGATCACCAGCTGGTTCACAAGGGCAGGAACATCTGTAGACAGCAATATGAAAGCTCTCCAATCTCTAGGTGAAAGAGTGGACTCCTCTCCGCAACATAATCAACAGGCAGAAGAGGATTTGGAAAGTTTAGTTACATGGCTCACTGTAAAAATAACTGAGAGTCAGAAGATGATCATAACTAGATGTATTAATCTCAATGAATTTACCCATGAAACTCTCAACACCAAGTTGGAGCAAAGTACTCAAGATATTCTGCAAAGCATTATTGGGGAAGTTAGAAGGGGAGAGCAGACTGGAAGTACTCAAGCTCTCTGGATAGAAAATCAACTTCATCACTCCCTGGGACTTCCTATCATAGTGTATGACTCTTTACAAATAGTAGAGCCTCAAAAATTTCCAAGACACTTTGCTGAATCAAGTCAGAAAAAGAAGCCCAAACTGTCAGACGAAGAAATAGCTCTCAAAAGAAAAAAGGATGAAGAGTGGGTCAGTGATCCAAATTTTAAAACCTTGAGCCCAAAGTCAAGAGACAGTTTATTGAATACATGGAGAGACTTTGGGAACATTGGCAAAGACATCTCCAAACATTACCCTTCAAATGAATGGGATAAGCATAAGAAAATAGAATCCAGGAGAAGGCTCTACAAAAAGCATCAACAGGAAGGGAAACCGCCAAATAATGCACCTCGCAACCCTGAGAGATACAATACGAAGCCCTTCTAATATTTTGAAAGACAAGAGCAGAAGTAACAAAGCAAGAAGAAAGAGTTAGGAAAGAAGAAGACCTACTAAAGACAGTACATGAACCTGTATTAGCTGAAAGCAAATGTAGGTGTAAATCTGTTTAAAAACATTTGGTCCATTTATAATATCTTGCTGCAGTTTCTGAAGTACTTATTTATTTATTCATTTCTCTATTCTGCTCTCCAATACATGCTTTACCTGTGCAGAAATGTTGTTGATTAACTTATTTATGCTTGAACACTGTGAGTGATAGTCAACACATTATAGTTAATATGGTATAAATAAAAGTATTAATCACTAGCATTAATATATAGTCTAGTGTCAATAAGTTGACAATGCATCTTTATGAAAGAATGCAAACTGCAAAGTATAATGCTGCAGCTGACATCGAAGATGTGTTCATGTTGTTTGTGCATTAGAAAAATCCAAGACCATATCGTTTTGTCCACAAAACGATATCGCCATGATGACATATGGCATCGTCTTGATGGCATAATGATTTTGTCATGATGACATAATGATACTCTATTATTTACCTGTTAATTCAAAAATCTTAAATGAATCAATCTCAACCCTTGGATCTGAATCAATCAAATCCCTAATACGTGGCTTTTTATGCTTTCCACAATAGAAACAATAAATATGTGTCAAATGTCTTAAAATAAAAGCATAAGCTACATTTGCCCTAAAAAGTTGTCACATGCTCTCCAACTTGTGGAAGTATACAAGTCGATACGCTCATATCTCCAACTGTCTAAGAAATGGATCCAAAGGAAGAAGGATACCTATATGAAGGAAGTGAAGTATTGAGAGATGGATTTTAGAAGGCCCCAGAAGAAATTCAAGCCATTATAAGACTACTCGACTCCGTCGACGTGCAGTTTATGTTATCAAAACCACCTGTGATTATGAGAAGGGAGGTTCTTGAATTCTACTGCAATGCCAAAGTTGGCTCAACTGTGAAATCTATCAAGATTAAGATTAATGGGATAAAAGTGAAGGTAACCTCAAAGAGACTAGCCAAGGTTCTCAAGCTACCCCATTTAATGAGGGAGAAGAGGATGAAGAGGTCACCAAGCAGGACCTAGATGATACCCTAGAATGGTGTGGGCACTCTAAGAAGACATATGGGTCATTGAAAAGAAATCACTTCAATCGGCATGGGAAGAAAGGCTGATATAGTTGGGAAAGCCCTTCTCTGCAAGGAGGGATCACATGATAGGATATCCAAACAAATGTTTGATCTGATGGCAGGGATAATCCTGATCAAGCAGACAAACTGGGCTCAGATTGTCTTATAGAAAATTCAAGAAAGCTTTTAAGTTCCAAACCATGGTAGAATACTCTCCCTCTACTTACTCATGTCATACCCTGATCACTTCAACATGAAATTGGGAGTCAAAATAAATCACATGAGAAGAATGGATATTAATATAATTGAAAGGTGGGACAAGGTCCTAAAAAAGTCTCCTAAAAGGAAGAAGGTAGTGAAAGATGTGGAAAGTGAAGAAGGAAGCTCTTCTATAGAAATTGAACCAATACATAATCACAATATGTCAAGATCTGAGGAGGAGGTCGAGTACAGGGACTTCACAGTCCTAATTTCAGTACATAGCACTGAGTCAAGAACCACTGAAGTTGTTGTTCAAGGTAAATAGATGGAGCTTGCTGAAAATCATGATGACATCTTGAGAAATGTTTCCAACAAAAGAAGTGCAGGTGATGCTGCATGTGAGGGGGAGCATGACATTGAGCTCTCTGATCTTATAGTAGAAGTAATCCACAACATCACTGAGGTTGAGGATGCCATACACACTGGGTTAGCTGTCCAAAAGGAATAAGTTGAAGCTATTGAGGAGGTAAACTAAGAAGAGTCTGTTGTCAACTCATTCATGGCGTTGATAATTGCTCAATCCATCATTACTCCTAAGGATTAAGTGAGACAATCTTCTATCAGATGATCTCCTTGTCCAATATATGTAGAAGCAGAAGGAATGGAAGATCTTCTCCAAGAGGTAATGAAGAAGAAAGCTGCGACAGAACCTGAAAAGCCTAGCTCCTCCAAAGGACAAATGCTATAAGTCTCTTCAATGTTGAACCAGATAAAGATGCTCCTAGATGAGCAGAGAGCTAAGCTTGAAGCCTATGTTGACACTACTGTTAATGATTTAAGAAGAGACCTGTCCAATGAGACTGCAGGTCTCTGAATAGAAATGAAGTTTCTACAAGAAAAAACCATCAGTTTCTTTATAAGAGCAACTCCAGCAGTAGATCATACATCTAAACATCTAGAACTCACCCACAAGGGTCTAGCTGATATTATTGAAAATCAATGTGCAACATTTCAAAATATGGAGGAGGCTTTTAAAGCTATTGCAGGGCAAATGGTTGAGCATAGAAGGATCATCTAAGAATGATTGAACCTCTACAACCAGGAGATAGATAGTCATTTGCTAGAGATAAAGAATCATCTGGAAGGTGGAATCCATATGCTGAAGGACAAAATTCTAAATTTTCAGGTCAATATGCAAAATGACCTATCTGGAGAAGTCCTAAAGGGGGAGATATCCATGATAAAGGCCAGTGATGGGCATGACATCTGGACCTCTAATACAATCAGGGAAGCAATGAATCTTCTATCTATATACTAAGATGAGCCTGCTGATACATCGGATGATGTACCTACTACTGCCCCTATCACATCGGATGCACCTGTTGCTACTAAACAATGGAAAGGGAAGGAGATTACTACTGAGGATGAAATCAAGCTGAGAAAGAAAAGATACAGAGAGGAAATTGAAAAGAAACAAGATTATGAGCAGTCGAGCCCTAAATCAAGGGAAATAATCTTAAGTGTATAGGAACATATCAAAACAAATAAAATTGAAAGGGGGTAAACTATACATCACCCATGAATGGACCAAGTATGAAAATCAAGAAGAGATTAGAAGAATCCACAAAAGAGACAAGCTGGCAGGAAGGATTCCAAGTGATGCACAAGAACCATTGAGATATCATCCAAAGCCCTATGGCTACTTTACCAGACAATCTAATAAGAAAAAGGAAGTTGTTGCCAAGAGAGCAAGACGTGGACTAGTTATAAGGGAACCCAAAGCATAATTGGCTTTCAAATTTTTGGGGAAATATAGAAATGCCGTAAAATTCAAAACATTTCAACATTTATGAATTTATAATATGCTGATGATACTTCTTATGTTGTGAATTGCAATGTGCTGAATATTTCATATTCTCTGCTTTTATTATCTGTTAATTTTCATTAGTGTGTTTTATCATTGGTTGGGTTGTGACTTCTTCAAATAGGGGGAGATTGTTGGGAACACTGACCACAATGTTCCAGATTTGGAGAAGTACCTAAGTCAATGATAAGTACATTTTGTATTTGTTATCTATGCGATGTGACATGAGCAGGTTGGAATATCATATATAATGTTTGAAGATCAAGCACAAAATGTCTAAGTTAAATATCATTGTGTATATGACCCTCACATGACAATATCGTTGTGATCACTCACAGAAGGCAGCTTAAGAAGTTAATCAACAAGTGACGTGACAACAAGAAGAACATGATGATATCATCGTGTCAACAAGGTACACATGACGATATCATTGTGAGGACTCAAAAGTCAGCTAAGGCATATATCATCGTGTCAATAAGGTACACATGATGATATCATTGTGAAGAATCAAAAGGCAGCAAAGGCATATATCATTGGTACACATGATGATATTGTTGTGAGGACTCAAAAGTCAGCCAAGGCATATATCTTAGTGTCAATAAGGTACACACGACAATATCGTTATGAGAACTCAAAGAATGTCAACTAAGGCATAAATTATCGTGACAACAAGCTACACATAATTATATCGTTGCGAGAACTCAAAGAAAGTCAGCTAAGTAATATTTCATCTTGACAACAAGCTTCTAACAACGATATCATTGTGAGGACACAAGAAAGACTTGCTAAGTCATTTATAATAGTGTTAACTATCTTCACATGATGAGAACGTGAGGTCAAGATCGGAAGGCGGGAATTCAAATTGACGAAGACGACAAAGTCGGATGTCAAATTAATTACTTCGAAAAAGTTCTATGACATTAATATTCTAATGTTTCGACCGCTTGATGGCTCAGAGCTATAAAAACATAAGAGAGGGTCAACAAATCTTAACAACAATAGGAGGGAAAATCGTATGCCCTAGTATTCTTTGAAAAGCTTTTGTCTGCATTGCAATAAAATAGTAAATAGCAAGTCTTTTCAAAGAAAGTAGAAGAAGAAGCAAAGTTTCAACAAGAAAGATCTCACTCTTGAGAACAAGAAAACTTCTTCATACAAGAAAGCTCAGCAATGATCCTGATCAGAAGGCTCATCTATTGAAGATCCAATGCTGCTGCAAAAGAGAAGGCTTTCTACTCCTAAAAGACCTAAAGAAGACTTTCTTTCCAGAAATATCTAATAAGACTCAATCTGCTTAAAGCTTTATCTTCCAGACTCTATTTATCGTAAACCTTCTTCTAATCACTTATCTTAAGATCTCTTTGAGATCTGTGGTATGGTTGTGCTGACAGCCTGAGTGTAGGGCTTGTGAGAAGGCCTGAGTGCAGGACTTTGCTGAAAGTCTGAGTCTGTGAAGACCTGAGGTAGGATTTTTGAGGAAATTTGAGTTATAGGATTTATGAGGAAATTTGAGTTGTAGGATTTCTGAGGAATTCTGAGTTGTAGGATACTTGCTGGGTATCTGAGCTGTAGAAGTTCTTACACTCTAAGGTAGGGTTGCTGCTGGCACCTGAGGTAAAATTCAAGTGTAACGTCCCCTTTCAAACTAGACCCTTCGAGTGACACAGGTCACTTGGAGATGCTTGAGCTAGGTAGGGTCTTGTGATCCTAATGGTGTCAAGGATGTGCCCTGATCTCCAGGAGTGGATGTAACCCTAACTCCTTAGATCTAGGAAGCAAATGGCAAGGAATTGATAGCAGGGAGCTAGCGCCGGCGGTAGCTTTAGCTAGCGCCAGTGGTAGTGGCTGAATCAATGCATGTGATGTTTCCCAGGTTGGATGGCTTAGATTGCCTAGATATGAGGTAATGGTGGAATAAAAAGTCAAAGAAATCAGCTGACACCTTGTGTAAGATTTCAACATAAGTCTTGATATTAGAATTTGCATCTAATGCTCAATTAATGCAAATCTCTCTCTCTCTCTCCTCATTCTCTCCTAAATCAAACGGGGTTGATATCACTTAACCAGAGGCCCTATTCATCTTCTTCTTCTTCTCCTTCTTCCTTTCTTCCTCTTCTTCTTCGTCCCTTAAGAGAGTTATATTAGGTTTCTTGAAAGAGCAAGCTTGGAGAAAGATTTGAGCTTGGCTGACCGCCGCCATGCCACTGAGAAGACAACCGCGATCGTCGGCTGGAAATCAGGTGACTTCCGACACCTCTCCCTTGGTGATAAATACTTAGATCTAATTAAGAGAGACATTGAGCTCAAAAGAGCTTGATTTAGTAAGGTTAATGGATCTTCGTAGGAAGTGGCCACGTTAGAGTGTATGTTCTAGGGCATCGTTCACTGCGTGTATGTCTTTGATCAACTCCTCTCTTCAATACGAAGCCTAAGGAGTTAATTTTGTGAAAATCGGTGGCCTAATGAGGGAGTTTTGTATGAGAAAAGGTGAGATGGAGTAGTTTGTCGTTGGGGATGATGATGAATAGTCTAGGTTAAACAGGGCTTAAATTATAAATATGATAACAACTATTGAACTTGAATCATAATGGAGATATACATAGTGATGGGATCCAACCCTTAGAGAAGAAAGAATTTGTATGTGTTTAGGGAGCTGGGCTGCCAGTGAAGAAATGTGGAGGTGATTGATAGAGGCTCCGCTTCCTGTTAGGTAGTGCCCGGTGGTAGCGCTACCGCCGGCGCTAGCATGTCGATGGGCCGACAGGAAGGGATAACTCCCCCTCGACACTTAAGATCGACGGAAAGGTGAGTTGTAAGGATCGCTAGCGCCCGGTGGTAGTGCTACCACCGGCGCTAGTGAGTCGACTTGTGGACTAGAAGGGAGAACTTCCCGTCAACACTTATGATCGATGGGAAGAAGTGGAAATAGAAACACTAGCGCCCGGCGGTAGCCTTACCGCCGGTGCTAGCGTGTCGAAACGTTGACAAAAAAGGCAAGGTAAACATCGACGGGGAGGGTTAGCTTCCCGTCGACATCGACGGGAAGATGGGTCGACTGGATCACTAGCGCCTGGCGGTAGCTCTACTGCCAGTGCTAGCAAACAGAGAACTTTTGGTTCTCCTCCCTTGGTGTGGTAGGGGTTCCTAGGTTCCCATATCAACTGGGCGAGGTGTAGGAGTATGTAATGGTTCTGATAGAGTACATTGCGATGCATAGTGGCATGAGGAATTTAGTAAGATATGGTCGTAACTAATGGGGCATGGTTAAGGGCCCGGTGGTTGGGGGCCTTGGATGCTAATTAGCATCGGCATTGATTGTACGAGGAGAAGCATGGTAGGACTCCTTTCATGAGTCCTTGGTTGATTGACATCATAGATTATACATGGGAATTACATGAGTGTGCATGGTTTATACATGGTGGTGTAATGATCCTGGATGAAGGATTGCTTGTGGCAGATTTATGGGCTCGCTAGTCATCTACCGACGGGAGATGGCAGTTAGAACTTGGCCGGTTGGGCTGTGCTCTTTGTGTTTACTTGCAACGACCCCTTCCGTGCCTATCGACCGGTTGGGTTGTTCTCTTGGTGTTTACTTCCCAAGACCCTTTCCGAGTCTAGTACACAGGTGCTCCGTTGTTGTGTCCTTAGCGTTGAGGCGTTTGAAAGGCCTAGGTCTGGTAGTGTGCATACCCATCTAGTAATGGAGAAGCCTGTTCCACTGCCACCATCTGGACAGGACGGGGGGGGGGGGGGGGGGGGGGGGGGGGGGGGCGCCTGAGAGGTTAGCTACCCTCAAAATGTGGGAAGTTGCATTCATCCCTTCATGATCATAGCATTGCACCACACTGGACCCTCATCATATAAACTTGTATGGGCACCTTTATATGATGAGTTATCTTATGTTCGGATCCTTAACTTATAAGCTTGTATGGGCATCCTTATAAGTTAAGTTCAATTCGGATATCTATATACTCTACTTGCTTATACTCTGTCACTGGCCATACTACCTGTTAGATGTACTGTATATACATTTGATCTACTGCTATGATTAAATCTTCCCTTGCCACCTATTTTTGTCACTACTGTTTATATTGCAACTTTTCTTCATCCCTTTTCGCTCGGTGCCTTGGAGTCACCGGGGGGGGGGGGGGGGGGGGGGAGAATGTGAAGCCACTTAGTCCTATGACTAACGGTTGTTGCGACCACTTTTTAGGAGCGCACCCATGAGCAGCATCGCACGATGTTGGAGGCGGATAGCCAGGTCAGGATGACAGGGCCGGAGACAACGATACCATCCTTACCGTCAGTGATAGATGTGAGCGATGGTTTTGAGATGTAGCCCTTCTGGCATTTCTTTTGATACTCTAATACTGGCGGGAGCTCTCGGAGCTTCTTGTCTTTTGTATAATTGTGACACCTTTACTTATATGTGAATATATGGCTTCTTGTTTTTGTATTATTGATGGGTTGGCACGATGATATTGGTTCGGCCGACAGGATATGCGTCTTGTGGAAGGGGCTAGCTCGTGCGTTGGTGCTTCCGCAAGGCGGCTGTCCTGGGCATAGGACTCCCCTTGGCCGTGTCTTGTGTTCCGGGAGGGGGGTCTTAAAAATGATATAAGCTTGCAACGATCCTGCGATAAAGAATTCCATTTCCTCATGGTGCCTCCCCTCTTACCTCTTCAGTTTGAGGACAAACTACATGAGCGGAAGTGGTGGTGTGCCCATGCGTGATTCACATTAAGTGTGTCCATTATCTTTCTTTAGGGAGCCAACCTAACCCAAAAATGTACCTTACGTTCAGAGCTAGCAGCTGGCACCTCCGTACCTCCAGTACCTACTTCGTTCCAGCAGTCTGAGCTGGGTCAGACCCTGATGGTGATCTTGGATTCCTTCAGGTCCCAGCAATTCCCAGTGCAGCAGCAGGCCCTGAACTCAAATTGGTTGAGCACCTTCCAAGCTCTCTCTCCTCCCACCTATTATGGGACGGAGTCGGCGGTCCAGACAGAGGAATGGTTAGACACGGTGCAGGAGCTGCTGGTGGGGATTTGATGCCTAGCAATATGGCAGTCACGTTGGTAGTCACATCCTTGAATCTGCAATCCAAGAGTTGGTGGAAGTCCCTTATGGACTCCACCTTTGAAGGGCGTAACAACCTTGACATAAGCTGGGATGAGTTTACAAATGCGTTTTTGGAGCACTTCGTCTCTTCTACAGCCCGTGATGAGCTTGAGGAGAGGTTCTTGCAGCTGAATCAGTGATCTAGATCTTTAGTTGAATACCAGGGAGAGTTTCAACACCTTGCCAGATTTGCAGACTCCTATCACTTGGATGACCGCGGCTACACAAAGCGGTTCTTCAAGGGTCTGCGCAATTCCCTTAGGCAGGCTCTTCTCTTCATCGCTGATTCGAGCCTCGCTCAGATCATAGAGATGGCACAAAAGTTAGAGGCGGACCACTTAGGTGTCCAGACTAGGAGTAAGAGGCCCGCGGATGGTGTGATTGAAGCAGGTCCCAGCTTCAGGAGGAGGCAGAACGTCAGGGGCAGAGGAGGAGACCAGAGGGGAGGGGGTGGGCATTTTCACCCAAATTTCAGAATGGAGCAGCCAGCATGACCGCTCCCACTTCCCCCACCATATCAGGGTCAGGCGCCCCAGCTGCCAGGAGAGCCCATTTGAGCGGTTTGTTTCCATTGCCATCATCTGGGCCATGTTCAGCGCTTTTGCCCACAGCTATAAGGGACTGCTCTGAATCGTCCTATGGCTCCTCCAGCAGCATAGCGAGGATGAGGCCGAGGATGAGGTCAGGGATGAGGACAACATGGTAGAGTCTAACGACCGGAGCAGATGTATGTGTTGGATCTCGCGGAGCCCCAGAATCCCAAGGAGGTCATCATAGGTATTGCAGTGTGCTTCTTAAGATTACTTTGTACCTTGCAACCCTTCGCTTTAGTTTACCTCATGACCCAAACTATAAAATAAAAAACACCAAGGTATAGTACTTGTTTACGGTAAACCTTCCTACGCCTTATTCGATACGGGTGCCTCGCACTCATTCATCTTGGAGGAATTCATAAACAATCTGGATCAAGTGCAACACTTTGAAGGCATCCGTATGAAGGTGGGGCTTGCGGACGGATCAGAGATATTATCGTGCCCAAAGTATAATATGAATATAGAGATTGGAGGAAGGTTATTCGAAGCACCGACGACACTTCTAAAAATGACAAATTTTGATCTGATCCTGGGCATAAATTGGCTGCATGGGAACCATGCCCAGATCGATTGCCCGACGAAGAAGATTGTACTAAGGCACGAAGATTCCGAGATTGTGATCGAAAGTATTACCCCCATCTCCCATCTATTACTATCATCTATTCACGTAGCCAAAGACCACCAGCAGGGTGACGAGGTTTATATGATCTGCTTTGAGACGAAGGAGATAGAGATCAGCGTTGCTGAAGTACCTATAGTTCGGGTCTTTCCTAACGTCTTTCTGGACAAACTGTCCGGACAACCCCGCATCGAGAGGTAGATTTCCGGGTCCAACTGGTTTCGGGAGCTAGACCTATTTCCAAGGCTCCCTATAGGATGGCACTGAAGGAGCTTACGTAGTTTCAGGTGCAACTTTAAGAGTTAGTAAATTCAGGGTTCGTCCGCCTAAGTTCATCGCCTTGGGGAGCCCCATTTCTATTCGTGAAGAAGAAGGATGGTACGCTCCGACTATGTATAGATTATCGGGAGCTCAACCGGTTGATGGTCTGGAACACCTATCCATTGCCAAGGATCGATGAGCTTTTTGATCGGCTGGAGGGAGCGCACTTGTTCTCCAAACTTGACTTGCGGTCGGGTTATTGTCAATTGAGGATTCAGGAGGAGGATATCCCGAAGACCACCTTTAGCTCGAGGTATGGTTTATATGAGTTTACTGTCATGCCATTCGAACTCACAAATGCCCCCGTCATATTCATGAGCTTGATGAATAAAGTATTCGAACCGTACCTGGATGTCTTCGTGATAGTGTTTATAGATGACATTCTGGTCTACTCAAGGAACGAGGAGGATCATGCACATCATTTAGAACTTGTTATGGTGAAGCTGAGGGAGCACAGCTTGTTTGCAAAGTTTAGTAAGTTCCAGTTCTGGCTTTGGGAAGTCGCCTTCTTGGGCCATGTCATCAGCAGAGAAGGTTTAGCAGTGGACCCTGCCAAGGTACGAGCAGTGAGAGAATGGCCGCCTTTGAAGTCAGCAGTGGAGGTGCATAGTTTCTTAGGGCTTGCTGGCTTCTACTACAAGTTTATAGAGGGATTCTCGAAGGCCGCACTTCCCCTCACCACCCTGGCATGGAAGGATGCCGCATTTACCTAGATAGCTCAGTGTGAGGCAGCATTCCAGGAGCTGAAAGACAGGCTCTCTTCTGCACCGATCCTTGCCCTTCCATCTAGGAAGGAGGGATTTCAGATTTACACTGATGCATCCTATCAGGGAATGGGTGCAATTTTGATGCGGCATGGGCACGCCATAGCATATGCATCGAAGCAGCTGAAGAAGCACAAGCAGAACTACCCAGTACATGATTTAGATCTCGGGGTCGTGATCTTCGCCTTTAAAATTTGGAGGCACTATCTTTATGGAGTTCATTGTGAGATCTTTTCTGATTACAAGAACCTCAAGTATATAGATACTCAGAAGGATCTAAACCTACGCCTGTAGAAATGGATAGAGTTCCTATGCGATTATGACTACACCATGCACTACCACACAGGGAAGGCAAACACGGTGGCGGACGCCTTGAGTAGTGTAACACCCCCATCCGTTCGGTAGCATATAACAGAGGGTCCCGCCGGGGCCCCACGCCATATACCACAAAACAAACGGGAACGTCACTTAATTGAAATATCGAACGACGCTATACAACGAAGCCTAACTCAGAGCATTCTATGCGGAAGCTGAAAAGAGACAAGATAAACCCCAAAACCCATACCCGGGTATGTCCACTTTTACTAAATAGGAATAAATGTTTTACAATACAAAATTTAGGCACGACGGCCTTACAATTTACCAACATCGGCGCGCAAGCCGACCATACATGAAAACAAGAGAACATCAAAAAGGCCTTCAAGGGGCTTCAGCCCGCTATATTCCCGCTCGGTCCAGCACCTCTACAACAAGCCCACCAAAAATGGTGGCAAAACAGGGCAACGGTCAGCAACGATTGACCAAATTATAACGACCCCACCCCTTCGAGGGGGTGGCAGTTTCCCGTCCCTGCAAGAGCATCACAGCATATATATATAACAGAATGAAGCGGCTGACACGGACCACAACAATTCATACATATGCATCAATCATAAACGTGGGAATGGCTTCCACGTCTCGTGCTCTCAGGCACTGTTTGGTGTACTCCGCCTTCCATCACCATCCACTCTTGATGGCTTTGCCCTTCAAGGCCAAAGTCGGTGGCCCGAATACCAGGGCTCTCCCGTGCTTTAATTGTGAACATCCCGTAGTCCGAAGACTCTTTCCCATTGCTTCCCGACATGCTGTACGAGACTCACTAATCAGGTGCTGCAATGGTGCGGTTTCAGGTTCGCCAAATGCCCGTTGTTCACAGCTCTCGTTGTACAACACGAAAAGCGGGTATGGCGTTCCCTCATCCCAGGTATTCTCAATTAGCCAGCTCTACAGACCGCTAAGTCATCCACCAGGACACCCTCACAGGTCGGGCACACAGGCCTCAGGTCCTCTCAACAGGTGGGCACAACAACATCACCAGAACTCAGTCTGGGAGCTGTCGCCAGCGTTAACGCTAACGCCTGGCGATAGTGTACAAAAACCCCATTTTGGCTTCTAGCTGTGGGTGCTTCTCGGGGCACACCCCCAGGCATTGCTGCACATGCAGTAGCACTCCCACAGCCTCAGAACGCACAAAATCACCAGAACCAAGTCTGGGAGCTACCGCCCGGCGATAACGCTAACGCCAGCGGTAGTGAACATAAACTCCATTTCTGCTTCTAACTTCGGGTGCTTCCCGGGGCACACCCCCAGGCGTTGTTGCGCATGCAGTAGCACCCTCTAGTCCTACAAAGCAGGATATCAACACGGAGTTTTCCCCGACACGCATAATATCAAAAAGCATCACCAATCCGGACGAACCGTCTCGGATGGGCTTCACACAGCGCGCCTACGTCCATTTCACGCATGGACTCTACATGTATGCAAGCTCTAACGGGGATGACACGAATCCACCCGTCGGAGGTCACGACCTCACCCTTTTGGGTAGGGACCTCAAAGATGCACGGAAAAGGACCAACACATGTCCAAAAGAGGGTAGAAAGGATCGTTACCCTTAGACGTCGCTTCGAGGCCATAGCTTGATTTTTGGCACAGTTAGAAAGGAGCGTCTAGCCCTCCTCTACGCGTAGCCACCAACGTTGAGGGATTCCGATGAGTGTAGCTCCTCCAAATCCAAGCTCTAGGCCAGGGTTTACTATTTGATCTCCTTCTCCAAAGCTCTCCCTCTCTCCTAACTAAAACCCTTAGAGAATAATGGGTTTCAAGAGGGTTTCGGCCACCCTATGCCAGCTCCCGAGCCAAGACCGTCCAAAACCGACCCAAAAGTCAATTGGCCATCAATGCCCACGATTTCGGCCGCAAAGTACATTTTTGCGCTGTCACCGGGCGGTAGCGCTATCGCCTGACGATAGCGCTAAAGAACCGACTCCGACTGGTCAACGCCACCGCTTTGACCAGTGACTGCCACGCGTCACGCTGTCACCAGCGTTAGCACTAACGCCGCGTGATAGCCTCTTAGACAGAGGCCTTCTCGACAGAACGCTATCGCCGGGCGATAGTAGCTATCGCCAGCGATAGCGCTGGATTCCAGAAATCCAACTTTCTGTTTTGAGGTCTTACAACCCTCCCCTCCTTATAAAAAATTTCGCCCCGAAATTTGTAAAAACAGGCATATATATATCCAAAAAGGACTTCACAAAAAGGGGGAAAAAGAGAGATAAACGTCACCGAAACAGCTCGGGGAACTCCTCCATCATGGTCTGCTCACGCTCCCATGAGAGTTCCTCGTGACCGCAGTTGTCCCAATGGACCTTTACCATACGGATCGCCCTGCTCCGCAACTGACGCACCTCAGCATCCTCGATGCTAACGGGCCTGACCGCCGTCTTAAGCCCACTATCCACGGGCACCTGATCCGCCGCGACCACATGCGTAGGCACTTGCACTGCCTTCCGCAACACGGAGATGTGGAATACATCGTGTAACCCGCTCAGTTCTGCCGATAGTGCAAGCCTATAAACCGCCTCGCCGACGCGCTAGATGATCTCAAACGGTCCAAGGTATCTTGGACTCAGCTTTTTCAAGCGTCGAATCCTGGATACACCCTTGAACGGCCTGATCTTCAAGTAAACTCAATCGCCAACGGCGAACTGGACGTCGCAGTGCTTCGCATTATAGTACTTCGCCTGCCTATCCTACGCAACCAAAAGCTTCTACCGGATCATACGTACCGTCGAAGTCGCCTCTTCGACGTCTTTCCTCTTGAAGAGCTTCGTCTCGCCCGTTTCCGCCCAAGCTAAGGGAGTGCGGCACTTCCTGCCATAGAGGGCCTCGAAAGGCGCCATCTGAATACTCGCCTGGTAGCTATTGTTGTACGTGAACTCAACAAGAAAGAGGTGATCTTCCCACCCCTTGCTGAAATAAAAGACGCACATCTGGAGCATGTCCTCCATCGTCCTATTGGTACACTCAGTTTGGCCATCCGTCTGAGGATGAAAGGTCGTGCTAAACTGTAGCTTCATACCCAATAGACGGTTGACTAGGCTCCAGTCGCTCGAAGTAAAGCGTCCATCTTGATCACTGACGATGCTACGGGGCACACCGTGCAATCGTACTATTATATCAACATACAGCTTCGCCAACTTCTCCACCGAGTCATCCCTCCGGTTGGGGATAAAGTGCGCCACCTTCGTCAGCCGGTCTACGACTACCCAGATGGCATCGTTCCCGCGCTGCGATCTTGGCAGCCATGCACGAAATCCATGGAAACGTCATCGAATTCCCACTCCGGAACCGGTAATGACTTCAAAAAGCCACCGGGCTTCTGACATTCCTCCTTCACTAGCGCACAAGTGTGGCACTTGGCCACGTAGTGAGCGATGTCCCTCTTCATACCCGGCCACTAGAAAAGGACCTTCATGTCCTTGTACATCTTCGTGCTCCCCGGATGAACTGAATACCTGGTACGATGCGCCTCGTACATCAACTCATCGCGCAGCTCACCGACCTTGGGGGCGCACAAACGGTCGCCTCTCCACAGTAACCCGTGACGCACCTGAAACTGGGCATCCGGCCCACCACTAGACTCCTCCGTGTAGCGCTTTAAACTCTGATCGAGTTCTAAAGCCTGGCGGACTCTATCTGCGAGGTCATACTGCACCTCAGTCCAACTCAAACAGGCACCTGCACTGCTCCTCTTCTCCACGCAAGAATTACCCAAGGCCCCCAGGTCACGTATCAAGTGCGCATCATGCATCTGAATCAAGTTGGCCTGCGCTGGAGCCCTGCGACTAAGCGCGTCCGCGACAACATTCCCCTTCCCGGGAGTGTAATGAATCTCGAAGGTGTAGTCCCCAAGGAACTCCATCCACCTCTGCTGTCGCATATTCAGCTCCTTCTGCGTCAGAAGGTACTTCAGGCTCTTATGGTCCGTGAAGATGTCGATCTTCATGCCATACACATAATGCCGCCAAAGCTTCAGGGCAAATATCACGGCCGCCAACTCTATGTCGTGGACCGGATAGTTCCGCTCGTGCACCTTCAGCTGGCGAGAGCCGTACACTACTTCCTGGCCATGCTGCTGCAGAACACAGCCAAGGCCGCTCCCAGAAGCGTCGGTGTAGATCTCGTAGCCCTCTGTGCCGCAAGGCAAACATAAGATCGGAGCCGTGGTAAGCCGCCACTTCAACTCCTCGAAAGCCTGCGCACACGCGGGCGTCCAAATAAACTCTTGCATCTTCCGTGTCAGCGTCGTAAGAGGCAGAGCGATCCGTGAGAAGTTCTCCACGAAGCGCCTGTAATAGCCGGCCAGCCCGAGAAAGCTACGGACCTCCGCTACAGTAGAAAGAACAGGCCACTCTCTGATGGCCGCAACCTTCACCGGATCCACCGCCACACCCGCTCCACTAACCACATGGCCTAAAAATGCCACGGAAGGTAGCCAGAACTCGCACTTCGAGAACTTGGCATACAGCTGGTTCCTTCTCATAACCTCCAAGACTACTCGCAGGTGATCACCGTGCTCCTCCTCGGACTGAGAGTAGACCAGTATGTCGTCAAGGAAGACGATCACAAACCGGTCGAGGTACTCTCAGAAAGTCTGGTGCATCAAGTCCATAAACACCGAAGGCGCATTACACAGCCCAAACGGCATCACGGTGAACTCATACTGCCCGTACCTTGTACTGAAGGCAGTCTTCGGGATGTCGCACTCCCTGATCCGCACCTGATAATAGCCGGACTTCAAGTCCAGCTTCGAGTATACTGTCGAACCAACGAGTTGGTCGAACAAGTCCTCTATCCTCGGAAGAGGATACTTGTTCTTCTCGGTCAGCTTGTTCAGCTCCTGATAGTCGATGCAAAGCCGCAGGCTACCGTCCTTCTTTTTGACAAAGAGGACCGGTGCACTACAAGGTGAGAAACTCGGACGTACGTAGCCCTGCTCAAGCAGCTCCTGCAACTGCAGCTTCAACTCCGCCAACTCCTTCGGAGCCATATGATACGGCAAGCGGGCCACAGGCTTAGCGCCTGGCACCAACTCAATCGTGAAATCTATCTCCCGCTGCGGTGGAGCGCCGGGGAGATCGCTCGGGAACACATCGGGGAACTCTGAAACTACCGGAACATCCACTAGGCTGGGCCTCAGCGTTGAAGCCTCCACTAGAGCAAAGAATAACTCTGCTCCCTGTCGCACTGCCTTGGACACCTGGAGAGCAGATATCAGCATCTTGCTCGATCCACGCATGCCCGCAAAGACCATCTCACGATCGGCACACTGCCCAAACCTCACCTCCTTGGTGGTGCAATCGATGCACGCACACTGTTCCGACAGCCAGTCCATGCTGAAGATTACATCGAACTCAACCAGGGGGAGTAACGATGCTTTCAGGTCATACACATGGCTTCCAACTAGAACCTTCACGCAGCAACTCCTCTCCACATGCATCGAATATCCATTCGGCAGTAGGACCTCCAGTCCATCTGCAGAAGAAATAGATGGCGCACCAATACGTTGGACGAAGTCCGACGATAAGAAGGAGTGCGAAGTTCCAGTATCGAAAAGCGCTCTCGCAGGAACGCCTAAAACATTTACAAAGCCTACGCCGCCAAACAAGGTTAGCATGAACACTAAAGCAGGTATATAAAACAGTAAGGACTGTATCTTAAATTATACCTGTCACGACGTCCTTGGCTTTGATAGCCTCCTGCTGACCAAGACTGAAGACTCTGGGTTGCGGGGGAGCCATACGGGAGGCCCTGGACTCAACCGCCTTCCCGTTCTCAGAATAAGGTGGCCCAGTCATCTTCTCTGACCTTGGAAGCCCACTGCGGCAATCCCGAGAGAAATGGCCAGGCTTGCCACAAGTAAAACAAATAAGAGGGCCACGTCCAGACCACGTGCCCGAAGCAGAGGGAGCTAGCCCAGATAATCGAGCCTTCTTCCAGCGATTCAACCTCCGCAACTTCGCCACACTCGGCACCTTGCCCTCCGGCACTGCCTCGACCACAGCCACCTTGCCTTTCTCCCTGAGCATGTCCTGCTCAAGCGCTCGGGCTGAACTAACGAGGGTCGTGAAACCCTGCGTCAACGGCCCTGTCAGAAGGTACCGCAACTCACTATGCAAACCTCCGTAGAACCTGTTCACCCTTCTCCCCTCGTCATCGAAAGAAGTTCCAGCGTAACGCCCGAGGCGGGTGAACTCATACAGGTAGTCATCAACCAGTCTATCTGTAACATCCCATTTCCTTCTAGACCCCTTGGGTCAGGTGTAGGGTTGGAGTTGTGAGTAGAGCTCATAGTATGACCCTAGGTCAACCCGAACTTAGGAAAATTGCTATAAGCACCCCAAAAATGTAAAAGTCAACCTTGCCCAAATTACCTCAAATTGAACTCACCAACTCAAACTGAGCTTGCAAATAGGCTCATAACCCTAAGAGAAACTCAAGTACTCAGAAGCCTCATCATGTGATCCTCAAATTGGTCAAATTGACCAAAGTCAAACTTTCCCCAATTTTGGTCAAAATCACACTTATTTGCTAAATTGGCCCAATTAGGGCATCACCATGACCTAAACCACATTGGGTGGTGTCACTAGGTTCAAAACCAACACATTGGACCAAGCCACCCATCAGTTGACTAAGTCAAACCCCCAAGTCAACCATAGTCAACATAGGTCAAAAATGGCCTAAAACATGAAAATCAAGTGGGCTAACTCAATTAAATTGAGTCAAGACCCAAGCCCAGCCCATCCAGCAGCCCACATGCACAAAGACCTCCCATGCCCTCTGATTTTGAATGGTGGAGACATGCATGGGGGTAGGAGGGTAAAATCCCCGATTTTTAGGACAGAGAAAGTGAGGAAAAGAGGGAATGCAAGCCATGTGGCTCTTCTCCTCTCTTCCCAAGCTTCCAACTGATTTCCCCAGAACTTTAGCAGCTGATTTACTGGGATGGGGGACACATGGAGCCAAGGAGGAGCTTCCAATGTTGGAGGCCAAAATTCCCCCTATGATAACTCCTCATACATCCCTCCTCACCCCATTTACTCATTTTCATTAGCTTCAGAAGCTTGAAGAGAGCTGAAATCGACTGTTAGATCATTACTTTTGGTGGAGAAATGAGATCGGGAGCAAGCTCGCAGGAGGAGATCACCGCCATGGCCACCCGCCGCAATTGCCGCCGCCAACCTCCATTAAGGTCTGGTTTCTCCTCCTCTCCCCTTGCGCTAGCTTCCTAGATCTTTAGGTCAAAGAATCGAGCTCAATTGGGCCGATCACCATGCTCAAAACTTGGAAAAAATGGAGCTTTTCATGGAGCTCGAGTTCGCAGGAAAACACCGCCTCTGGCGGCCGTGTCGCCGCCAATCGTTGGCCACCACCTCAACGGAGGTGGTGGTGGTGGTGGCCGGCCAGGGAGGCGGTCGGATGGCCGGGAAATTGAAGATCAAGGGCTACAGGTCGGGGCAATCACGGCCCTTGGCTCCATGGAGAAGATGACCCGATGCCATCCATTTTGATCATGGATCGGCTATTGGCAGACCTCCACGTAGCAGGTCCTGAATTAGTAGCAACTTGCATGCCATATTTGAGGGCCTTAGAAGCCCCAAAATCAAAATGTTTGTGAAATAGCTTTTGTAGCCCTTGGTGTCTACTTTCATTGGAGCCTTGGATCAGTCCATTTGGAGCATTGTAGACACCAGTGCACTCGTTTTACTAGGACTGGTCCTATTGAAGGGCATATGTTAGAAATGCTATATCTTTTAAATGGCTTAACCAAATCTCTTGAAAATTCTACCATGCATGCATGGTATGATGACACACCTAGGTTTAAATTTGAGAATTTTTGGATTTATATCCACTGAGTTATTTCATTTATTAGCAAAAGTAAATATTTGGTATTTATGGAGTTGTATAACTCCAAACACCCCCAAATTTGGGTGGTAAGCTCTATATATAAATCTAGACCACTGGTAGAAATTTGAGACTATTTGGCCTTGTGCATGTGAAGTTATGAGCCATGCAAGAGCTAGGCTAAAGACCATAAATGTGTGCCTTTAGCAAATTTGGGGTGGAGTGAGCCCCAAGCCTTGGGGGTTGACCCAATGGCTTGAGATGTTGGACATGGGTCCATGGCAGTAATATGCCTTCCCAAAAGGTATTTGGGGATTTTTGGGTACAAAATTCCCAAGATATAGAATTTACTGTATTACCCCTAAATTGGGTTATGAAATTAAAAAAAGGGTCATATGATTGTAGAATGAAGTGAAACTTGGGGTTTAGGCTTTAATTACATTATTATGGCAGTAGGAATTTTCTGAGAATTTTTGGGGAATATTTCATGCTATAAGTAGCTAAGATTACATTTATGCCCTTTATGGTTTTTGTGCAAATAATGGGGTTTTATATGTCTGATAAATTTGAGATAAATCACAGTAGGTCCTGATTCTAATATAAGCCTATGGTAATTTTATCAGAATTTATGAGTGACTATTTCTGGTATTTCTTTTGTAATTCCATATTAATGTGCATTCATGATAAATAGAAATTGTGGGATTAAAATGGTTGGAAAATTGCGATCTTCTGGAAATAGTGTTTTTATGTCTATATGATGCTACTGTAATTTTCCCAGAATTTTAGGAAGTCATATTTCAGTACTTGTAGTGTAAAGTCATTTTATCACCCCTTTAAAGATAAATAGAAATTGTGGGTTTACAATGGTTGGAAAATTGTGATCTTCTGGAAATAGTGTTTTTATTTCAATATTATGCTACTGTAATTTTCCCAGAATTTTATGAAGTCAAATTTCAGCACTTGTAGTGTAAAGTCATTTTATCACCCCTTTAAAGATAAATAGAAATTGTGGGTTTAAAATGGTTGGAAAATTGTGATCTTCTGGAAATAGTGTTTTTATGTCAGTTTGATGCTACTGTAATTTTTCCAGAATTTTAGGAAGTCAAAATATTGTACTTGATGTGTAAAATTATATTTTCATTCATTTATTGAAAATTAGGAATCATGGTTATATAATTGCTGGAAAAATATGAAACATTGGAAATCTTGTTATCATGTCACATTTCACCTCTGGAAGGATATTTAACAAGTTTGAATTCACTAGCATGATACCTCCTTCACATTTTAGATTCAGATTATTAATTAATGAATTTTTATAGAGGTGAAAATTATATGAAACATTCTTGGATTCTGATCATTCTTTATTATATCCATTATGAATCTATGATAAAAATTGGAAGTCATTTGGAAGCAATTTGACCAAGGTTCCATCATAGGAATCTAAGTTAGTTATATGTTGTGGTCTGCGGATAGTGAAAACTCATTATGATGATTAGGTCAATAAAATCACATAGGAAATCAGTGAGAATTGGATTATAACAATAGATGAGTATAGACCACTTAGAAGATGAAGAATCTTGAGAGTTGAGCACCATTCAAGAGAATGGTTGGTTAGAAATGGGAGAAACATAAATCATAAAAACACCTAAATCATAAAGAGTAATAAGAGGGTGGAACTTTAGGTTAGGATAGTCACCAACAATATTAATTGTCCTGTAAAGGGGTTGGGCATCATCCCATCACATACCCTAGTACCTTGCGAACCCTTCACCGGGTATCCCTCGGGAAGTCCAGGATTCACCCTAAACTTCCAAGTATAACAATAACTAGACAATAGTAGTCTAATTAGGTGGTTAAATGACATGGTAGACCACATCCCGAGTTGGGGATGAGAGATTGTATATCAGGACGGGATGGTCCTGCGAGCTGGAGGCTCGGGTGATAGTTTTATTCAGGACGGGTTAGTCCTGCGAGCTGGAGGCTCGGGTGGTGACAAATTGCATATGCATAAAAACTTTTAGTGGCGGGTCTTCGGTACGGGCCGGTCGTCACACCGACGGCAGTACGTTGACTTAGGCAGGTGTGAGGTTGAGGGGCCAGTAGGTTGTTTATACTGCGGTCTGGAGGACGATCCCCAACAGGACGCACACCCGGCCTTTAAGACTGGTAGGTTCCAGCAAAGAGTACGCAAGACTCTAGAGTGCACCTAGGACATGTACAGAGGCGTATGGGAGGTCTAGGCTTGGTAGTGTGTATACCCGCCTAGGGGTGGAGACGCCCGCTCCACCGCTGCCGTAGCCACAACGGCGGTACCAGAGAGTTTAGCTAACTCCGAAAAGTGGGAACTAAAGGTCTGTGATCACAGAGTCGTGTGGGTGAGTTGCACTTGTATGAATCATATCATAGCATGCATAACATATCATACGTAAACCTAGAACATAATTGCAGACCCTTATCATATAAATTAGTATGGGCTCTTTTATATGATAAGTTACATTTCCGGAAACCTTAACTTATAAGTTTGTATGTGCATTCATATAAGTTAAGGTACTCATGTGATGGTAGTGTAGAATTATTTGTTTACTTATTGTACTTGCGTGCACTGCTTTACCATTTACTTCTTTTACTGCTCCTTACTACTCTCTTACTTGTTTATACTGCGAGAGTAGTGTTTGCCTATATATACACTGCTAGCTTAGTTTTCCCTGTCACCTGCTTTTGTTTACTCCACTTTGTTGTCCTCCGCTTCTTCCTCCCGCTCGGTGCCTAGGAGTCGCGGGGGGAGGCGGGGACAAAATCGGCTTAGTCTTTATGACTAACGGTCGGTTGTGACCGTAGGAGTTTGAGGAGCTGGAGCAACCGCACGACCAGTTAGGACATGATGGAAGGATTTGGAGAGAAGAAGTCGCGCAGTACTTCTACCACAAGACAGGTGTTTGATGATTTGAGAGTTTGTTTAGCTTCCGCATAGATGTAGAGTGAGAGAGTGAGATTTTGTTCTACTTTGGATATGTACCGGGCATAAGCCCTTTTACTCTTTCATTTATTGTACTCATTGATGGACAGTTTACATTTGGATGTATATATACAGATGCGTGTGATTATGGACTTGTTTACTTTTTTCTTCTTATTCTTGTTGGCAGGATCGACGTCTTGCGGAAGCGGCTAACTCGTGTGTTAGCGTTACCGTAAGGCGGCGGTTCTGGGCATAAGATCCGAGAACACTCCTGGTGCAGGAGAGGGATCTTACAACTGGTATCAGAGGACAAACGATCCAACGAGAAAGAAGTCCACAAAAACTGGGACACCCCCGCTCGAGTTAGTTTGAGGACAAACTAGCAGCGGAAGCAGTGGTGTGCCCATGTGTACAAATCACACAAAATAGTCCATTAATCAATAAGTTAGGCCAACCCAGCTAGGACATCTTTCTAGTTTGACGCACCAAGACGATTTTATAGCGTACACTAATCCAAACCGACCTCGGGTATAAACCGATTAAGGCATGATGACACCCAAAGTGACTAGGAGGACAACCTTATGGGGAAATAGTTGCTTAAGGCTTAAAATTTGATGTCCCTAATTCTCCTACCAAGTGATATTATCACTTCTCACCCAAAGGATAGGACCGCCTTAAGAGATCCAGTGCACAAAAACCATTAGTGTATAGTAGGAGACTCATAAACTTAATATCTAAACCAACAACTAGGTTGCACCAAAATGATCATCGTGACAAATATCGGAGGTCGGATAAGGATTCGAGTTCATAAAATGGCCCGTTTGTAGATTGCCCAAAGATTAAGAAGGTGGTGGTAATTGGTAACTTTGGGGGCATAAAGTAGGTAGAATATCAATAGGTCTTAGATTGGAACTCCAAGTCTAGAGTTGTGCGCCCTAAGGATTGATTACGTGTCTGGGACGAATATATCATAAGGAAATCAAAGAAACTTAGCCCAAAATGTATGGTGGCTAATCCTTTTGTTTATTGGGGCCAGATTAGGTACCAATTCGAGTTCCTTAGACCTTACTTTTGGAATTGTTCGTCAAAAATGTAAACAATCTTGAAGTATTCAAACGTTACTCGGCTTAAGAAGAGATTCTGAAGTATGCATAATTGGTCTGATAACCATCCCTTCCTAAAAGTCGAGACCATTGAAGAACTCCTTTATCTTAAGAAATGTGAATTATCAATACTACGATGAGACCGTTATAAACTTGCAATCGAAATAAGAGCACAGAGCCTTGATTGATTATTCACCCCATGTTGCTCTAAGGATTAGACGGATAAGAAAGTGAGGAAATAGTAAATGAAGTCTTCGAGATATAAATCCAGTCGCCTAGTATTTTGCATGCGACTCTTGAGATCAAGGAAGATAGCGTATGACTTTGAGAGAATCCTCAAATTTTGAGTATAAGGGAATAGATAGCTACTTGGTACGCAACCTAAGGAGCGACCATGCCTTCCCTAACATATGGCACAGTATGATTCATTTGCAAACTCACGAGGGAATCAAGAGAAATTTCTTTTTAAAAGACCAAAAATTCGAGCCAGCATTGGTTGTAGAAAGAGTTTTTTTTTGTTTTTTTAAGATGTTGCGATATTTATTGCCTCAACAAAATATACCCCTAGATACTTCACCAACATAACTCTAATATTGTAATGCACCATTGGTAAGTATATTGCCGGTTAAGGAGCTGAATTAACAAATTCATGAAGAACGCAAGAGAGACCCGACATGAACTATAGACTTAGTGCGGGCCCAGGTTAGATACAGACTGGATAAGAACGAAACAGACAATAGACCCTCGTGATCTTAAGAGACGAATAAATGTAAATAATTTCATGATAGGTGTGGTACCTTGGATTTACCTCCTCAATTCAGAAACGATGATCTGTTTTACGTTCAAGGTAAAACAGTGCAATACAATTGGTCAGATAAAAATCTGAATTTAGTCGATTGGTTAGAAACATAGGATGGTCAAGCTAGTTGCTTGGGACAAACAAATCACCTTTTGTAATATGTGGACTAGAACCAGGTCCCTTTAAGTTAGAGTTATAACAGGGATTTTTGCATCTTTTGGGCATTAGGAGGTGGTTCATAGTTGGCTTCCTCAATCAAAAGCCAAACCATTTCAATTTGAGGGATTCATTATATTGGAAACTTGTAGATTGAATTAAGTAGAGTAATTGCAGACTTCATACTAAAAGACAGATAAGGACTTCAGGATGTTGAACGACCAAGATTAAATTGCTATGACATGATATCAAAGGTATAATAACCCAGAGAATTTGAAATTGACGAACAATATATCGAAGGCGTGTACATCATGTATGATTCTTCACCCGGATAGCATCAAGGACCGGAACACATATGTTAAAAGTCAGCATAATCACCATTAAGAATATTTGAAACAATGAGGAACATAGTTTTAATGTCAAGAGCATATACGATGAAATTACATGAAAACTAATGAGAATTGGAATTTATATGAATTGTCACACAGACCTTAAAAGAGCATTTTTTAGGTCAAAACTTTATGAAAAGACATAAAGTTATGGGACTCGCTTAACAGATTGAGATTATACTCTATAGATTCTTTGTGGGATTTTTGATGAAAATATAGTTCATTAATCATTAATTATTCAATTATCCCGATTTGCTTCATCCCACAATCAAGTAAGCTACTGAGCTTAAAGCTGCGTGGACTGGATATTTGGAGTTATAGCTTAGAATATTTATACCTGGAATAATTGATACTAGGAATATTCTAGAAATCTGGACATAACTTTGTGATAATATTATACACCTCAGGTAATTTTTCCTGGAATTTATATCCATATATATATGGTACTTCCTTCACAATGTAGTGTTTGAGGTTATAACTTAGGAAACTCGGATCGTGAATTATTGATACAGAATAGCTATGTAAACTTGTGCATGAACTTTGATAACAATATGAACTTCTGAAAATTTTGATGGAATTTATGGTTACACATTTTGATACTTCCTTCACGAAGTAGAATTTGAACTCATAATTGGAAGAATTCATACAATGAATTATTGTTGATGGGTTGTTATAGAATTTTGTATATAGACCTTTCTTTTATATCAGTAGGAAGATCTGGAAATATTGTTGGAATTAATTATTGAGAAGACATCGTACTTACTTCCCAAAGTGGAACCTTGGAATATAATATGAAGGATGGATATGTTGAAGTATTGATGATGAGATAATATAACAATTACAAGATAGTCTTGTGATATCATTTTAGACCATCTTGAGACTTTTTTATTTTCAGGAGCAAGGAACCCCGTGGACCCGAACTTGAATTTCGGGGATGAATTTTTTTATTGTTTATTGGGATTTGTAACATCTCATTTCCTTCTAGACCCCTTGGGTCAGGTGTAGGGTTGGAGTTGTGAGTAGAGCTCATAGTATGACCCTAGGTCAACCCGAACTTAGGAAAATTGCTATAAGCACCCCAAAAATGTAAAAGTGAACCTTGCCCAAATTACCTCAAATTGAACTCACCAACTCAAACTGAGCTTGCAAATAGGCTCATAACCCTAAGAGAAACTCAAGTACTCAGAAGCCTCATCATGTGATCATCAAATTGGTTAAATTGACCAAAGTCAAACTTTCCCTAATTTTAGTCAAAATCACACTTATTGGCTAAATTGGCCCAATTAGGGCATCACCATGACCTAAACCACATTGGGTGGTGTCACTAGGTTCAAAACCAACACATTAGACCAAGCCACCCCTCAGTTGACTAAGTCAAACCCCCAAGTCAACCATAGTCAACATAGGTCAAAAATGGCCTAAAACATGAAAATCAAGTGGGCTAACTCAATTAAATTGAGTCAAGACCCAAGCCCAGCCCATCCAGCAACCCACATGCACAAAGACCTCCCATGCCCTCTGATTTTGAATGGTGGAGACATGCATGGGGGTAGGAGGGTAAAATCCCCAATTTTTAGGAGAGAGAAAGTGAGGAAAAGAGGGAATGCAAGCCAAGTGGCTCTTCTCCTCTCTTCCCAAGATTCCAACTGATTTCCCCAGAACTTTAGCAGCTGATTTACTGGGATGGGGGGTACATGGAGCCAAGGAGGAGCTTCCAATGTTGGATGCCAAAATTCCCCCTATGATAACTCCTCATACAGCCCTCCTCACCCCATTTACTCATTTTCATTAGCTTCAGAAGCTTGAAGAGAGCTGAAATCGACTGTTAGATCATTACTTTTGGTGGAGAAATGAGATCAGGAGCAAGCTCGCAGGAAGAGATCACCGCCATGGCCACCCACCGCAATTGCCGCCGCCAACCTCCATTAAGGTCCGGTTTCTCCTCCTCTCCCCTTGTGCTAGCTTCCTAGATCTTTAGGTCGAAGAATTGAGCTCAATTGGGCCGATCACCATGCTCAAAACTTGGAAAAAATGGAGCTTTTCATGGATCTCAAGTTCGCCGGAAAACACCGCCTCCGGCGGCCGTGTCGCCGCCAATCGTTGGCCACCACCTCAACGGAGGTGGTGGTGGTGGCCGGCCAGGGAGGCGGTCGGATGGCCGGGAAATTGAAGATCAAGGGCTACAGGTTGGGGCAATCACGCCCCTTGGCTCCATGGAGAAGATGACCCAATGCCATCCATTTTGATCATGGATCGGCTATTGGCCGACCTCCATGTAGCAGGTCCTGAATCAGTAGCAACTTGCATGCCATATTTGAGGGCCTTAGAGGCCCCAAAATCAAAATGTTTGTGAAATAGCTTTTGTAGCCCTTGGTGTCTACTTTCATTGGAGCCTTGCATCAGTCCATTTGGAGCACTGCAGACACCAAGGCACTCGTTTTACTAGGACTGGTCCTAGTGAAGGGCATATTTTAGAAATGCTATATCTTTTAAATGGCTTAACCAAATCTCTTGAAATTTCTACCATGCATGCATGGTATGATGACACACCTAGGGTTTAAATTTGAGAATTTTTGTATTTATATCCACTGAGTTATTTCATTTATTAGCAAAAGTAAATATTTGGTATTTATGGAGTTGTATAACTCCAAACACCCCCATATTTGGGTGGTAAGCTCTTTATATAAATCTAGACCACTGGTAGAAATTTGAGACTATTTGGCCTTGTGCATGTGAAGTTATGAGCCATGCAAGAGCTAGGCTAAAGACCTTAAATGTGTGCCTTTAGCAAATTTGGGGTGGAGTGAGAACCAAGCCTTGGGGGTTGACCCAATGGCTTGAGATGTTGGACATGGGTCCATGGCAGTAATATGCCTTCCCAAAAGGTATTTGGGGATTTTTGGGTACAAAAATCCCAAGATATAGAATTTACTATATTACCCCTAAATTGGGTTATGAAATTAAAAAGGGGTCATATGATTGTAGAATGAAGTGAAACTTGGGGTTTAGTCTTTAATTACATTATTATGGAAGTAGGAATTTTCTGAGAATTTTTGGGGAATATTTCATGCTATAAGTAGCTAAGATTACATTTATGCTCTTTATGGTTTTTGTGCAAATAATGGGGTTTTATATGTCTGATAAATTTGAGATAAATCACAGTAGGTCATGATTCTAATATAAGCCTATGGTAATTTTATCAGAATTTATGAGTGACTATTTCTGGTATTTCTTTTGTAATTCCATATTAATGTGCATTCATGATAAATAGAAATTGTGGGATTAAAATGGTTGGAAAATTGCGATCTTCTGGAAATAGTGTTTTTATTCTATATGATGCTACTGTAATTTTCCCAGAATTTTAGGAAGTCAAATTTCAGTACTTGTAGTGTAAAGTCATTTTATCACCCCTTTAAAGATAAATAGAAATTGTGGGTTTAAAATGGTTGGAAAATTGTGATCTTCTGGAAATAGTGTTTTTATGTCAGTTTGATGCTACTGTAATTTTTCCAGAATTTTAGGAAGTCAAAATATTGTACTTGATGTGTAAAATTATATTTTCATTCATTTATTGAAAATTAGGAATCATGGTTATATAATTGCTGGAAAAATATGAAACATTGGAAATCTTGTTATCATGTCACATTTCAACTCTGGAAGGATATTTAACAAGTTTGAATTCACTAGCATGATACCTCCTTCACATTTTAGATTCAGATTATTAATTAATGAATTTTTATAGAGGTCAAAATTATATGAAACATGCTTGGATTCTGATCATTCCTTATTATATCCATTATGAATCTATGATAAAAATTGGAAGTCATTTGGAAGCAATTTGACCAAGGTTCCATCATAAGAATCTAAGTTAGTTATATGTCGTGGTCTGCGGATAGTGAAAACTCATTATGATGATTAGGTCAATAAAATCACATAGGAAATCAGTGAGAATTGGATAATAACAATAGATGAGTATAGACCACTTAGAAGAAGAAGAATCTTGAGAGTTGAGCACCATTCAAGAGAATGGTTGCTTAGAAATGGGAGAAACATAAATCATAAAAACACCTAAATCATAAAGAGTAATAAGAGGGTGGAACTTTAGGTTTGGATAGTCACCAACAATATTAATTGTCCTGTAAAGGGGTTGGGCATCATCCCATCACATACCCTAGTACCTTGCAAACCCTTCACCGGGTATCCCTCGGGAGTCCAGGATTCACCCTAAACTTCCAAGTATAACAATAACTAGACAATAGTAGTCTAATTAGGTGGTTAAATGACATGGTAGACCACATCCCGAGTTGGGGATGAGAGATTGTATATCAGGACGGGATGGTCCTGCGAGCTGGAGGCTCGGGTGATAGTTTTATTCAGGATGGGTTAGTCCTGCGAGCTGGAGTCTCGGGTGGTGACAAATTGCATGTGCATAAAAACTTTTAGTGGCGGGTCTTCGGTACGGGCCGGTCGTCACACCGACGGCAGTACGTTGACTTAGGCGGGTGTGAGGTTGAGGGGACAGTAGGTTGTTTATACTGCGGTCTGGAGGATGATCCCCAACAGGACGCACACCCGGCCTTTAAGACTGGTAGGTTCCAGCAAAGAGTACGCAAGACTCTAGAGTGCAACTAGGACGTGTACAGAGGTGTATGGGAGGTCTAGGCTTGGTAGTGTGTATACCCTCCTAGGGGTGGAGATGCCCGCTCCACCGCTGCCGTAGCCACAACGGCGGTACCAGAGAGTTTAGCTAACTCCGAAAAGTGGGAACTAAAGGTCTGTGATCACAGAGTCGTGTGGGTGAGTTGCACTTGTATGAATCATATCATAGCATGCATAACATATCATACGTAAACCTAGAACATAATTGCAGACCCTTATCATATAAATTAGTATGGGCTCTTTTATATGATAAGTTACATTTCCGGAAACCTTAACTTATAAGTTTGTATGTGCATTCATATAAGTTAAGGTACTCAGGTGATGGCAGTGTAGAATTATTTGTTTACTTGTTGTACTTGCGCGCACTGCTTTACCATTTACTTCTTTTACTGCTCCTTACTACTCTCTTACTTGTTTATACTGCTAGAATAGTGTTTGCCTATATATACACTGCTAGCTTAGTTTTCCCTGTCACCTGCTTTTGTTTACTCCACTTTGTTGTCCTCCGCTTCTTCCTCCCGCTCGGTGCCTAGGAGTCGCGGGGGGAGGCGGGGACAAAATCGGCTTAGTCTTTATGACTAACGGTCGGTTGTGACCGTAGGAGTTTGAGGAGCTGGAGCAGCCGCACGCCCAGTCAGGACATGATGGAAGGATCTGGAGAGAAGAAGTCGCGCAGTACTTCTACCACAAGACAGGTGTTTGAAGATTTGAGAGTTTGTTTAGCTTCCGCATAGATGTAGAGTGAGAGAGTGAGATTTTGTTCTACTTTGGATATGTACCGGGCATAAGCCCTTTTACTCTTTCATTTATTGTACTCATTGATGGACAGTTTACATTTGGATGTATATATACAGATGCGTGTGATTGTGGACTTGTTTACTTTTTTCTTCTTATTCTTGTTGGCCTAGTTGATCGTTCTTGCCGGCAGGATCGACGTCTTGCGGAAGCGGCTAACTCGTGTGTTAGCGTCACCATAAGGCGGCGGTTCTGGGCATAAGATCCGGGAACACTCCTGGTGCAGGAGAGGGATCTTACACTATCACCCTGCGTTAGAGCCAGGAACTGGTTCTACATCGCGATCTGCTGCGACGGAGGCACATACCTTGCCAGGAAGATTCTCGAGAACTCTTCCATCGGCACATCAACCAGTCGCCTTCCCGCAAACTGGCACCTCTCTACCTCATCCCACCACCGCCTGGCTTCCTTTTCCAACAAGAAAGTAGCGAAGGTCACTTTCTGCGCTTCATCCGACTGTGCCGCTATCAGAATTCGCTCCATATGCGACAGCCAGTCCTCGGCCTCAGCTGGGGATTCAACCTCAGTAAACGGAGGAGGTCGAAATCCCAGGAAGTGCTTCAGCTATTGCTCAGCAGCATGCCTCACGGGGACTTGCTCCACTCTTAGTGGCTCTGGGCCACTTCCTGCACCGGCGGTTGACCTTGCCTTCCAGGCTGGCCATTCAACGCTGCTAGAACGGCTTCTGTAACTAGCCAAACCATCTCAGCAGACGGAGGTGTAGGATCCTCAGCAGACCTGCTACTCTCAACCACGTCACGGGGACGCGACGGTCGCGCTGCACTTTGATTGCCCTACACGAGTGCATCACACAGTTAGGCGACAGCACAGTCGCAACTAACAACAAAAGGAACACTCAGGATCCAGAATCATGCAATAATTGTTGGTTTGTTGTTACATTTTATTCCTAAGTGGACATTTTTGGGTTTATTTTACGTCTCGATGGTAGCGCACACACGTGCTCACCACACCTTAAAAGAATTCGTCCACGAATTCCTTAGAAGGACACGGAACCCTAGAAGCTGATACCAATTTGTAACACCCCCATCCGTTCGGGAGCATATAACAGAGGGTTCGGCCGGGGCCCCACGCCATATACCACAAAACAAACGGGAACGTCACTTAATTGAAATATCGAACGATGCTATACAACGAAGCCTAACTCAGAGCATTCTATGCGGAAGCTGAAAAGAGACAAGATAAACCCCAAAACCCATACCCGGGTATGTCCACTTTTACTAAATAGGAATAAATGTTTTACAACACAAAATTTAGGCACGACGTCCTTACAAGTTACCAACATCGGCGCGCAGGCCGACCATACATGAAAACAAGAGAACATCAAAAAGGCCTTCAAGGGCCGCAACAGCGCAGGGGCTTCAGCCCGCTATGTTCCCGCTCGGTCCAGCACCTGTACAACAAGCCCACCAAAAATGGTGGCAAAACAGGGCAACGGTCAGCAACGGCTGACCAAATAATAACGACCCCACCCCTTCGAGGGGGTGGCAGTTTCCCATCCCTGCAAGAGCATCACATCATATATATATATATATATATAACAGAGTGAAGCGGCTGACACGGACCACAACAATTCATACATATGCATCAATCACAAACATGGGAATGGCCTCCACGTCTCGTGCTCTCAGGCACTCTTTGGTGTACTCCGCCTTCCACCACCATCCACTCTTGATGGCTTTGCCCTTCAAGGCCAAAGTCGGTGGACCGAATACCAGGGCTCTCCCGTTCTTTAATTGTGAACATCCCATAGTCCGAAGACTCTTTCCCATTGCTTCCCGACATGCTGTACGAAACTCACTAATCAGGTGCTGCAATGGTGCGGTTTCAGGTTCGCCAAATGCCCGTTGTTCACAGCTCTCGTTGTACAACACGAAAAGTGGGTATGGCATTCCCTCAGCCCAGGTATTCTCAATTAGCCGGCTCTACGGGCCGCTAAGTCATCCACCAGGACACCCTCACAGGTCGGGCACACAGGCCTCAGGTCCTCTCAACAGGTGGGCACAACAACATCACCAGAACTCAGTCTGGGAGTTGTCGCCAGCGTTAACGCTAACGCCTGGCGATAGTGTACAAAAACCCCCATTTTGGCTTCTAGCTGTGGGTGCTTCCTGGGGCATACCCCCAGGCATTGCTGCACATACAGTAGCACTCCCACTGCCTCAGAACGCACAAAATCACCAGAACCAAGTCTGGGAGCTACCGCCCGGCGATAACGCTAACGCCAGCGGTAGTGAACAGAAACTCCATTTCTGCTTCTAACATCGGGTGCTTCCCAGGGCACACCCCCAGGCGTTGCTGCGCATGCAGTAGCACCCTCTAGTCATACGAAGCAGGATATCAACACGGAGTTTTCCCCGACACGCATAATATCAAAAAGCATCACCAATCCGGATGAACCGTCTCGGATGGGCTTCACACAGCGCGCCTACGTCCATTTCACGCATGGACTCTACCTGTATGCAAGATCTGACGAGGATGACACGAATCCACCCGTCGGAGGTCACGACCTCACCCTTTTGGGTAGGAACCTCAAAGATGCACGGAAAAGGACTAACACATGTCCAAAAGAGGGTAGAAAGTATCGTTACCCTTAGACGTTGCTTCGATGCCATAGCTTGATTTTTGGCACGGTTAGAAAGGAGCGTCTAGCCCTCCTCTACGCGTAGCCACCAACGTTGAGGGATTCTGATGAGTGTAGCTCCTCCAAATCCAAGCTCTAGGCTAGGGTTTACTATTTGATCTCCTTCTCCAAAGCTCTCCCTCTCTCCTAACTAAAACCCTTAGAGAATAATGGGTTTCAAGAGGGTTTCAGACATCCTATACCAGCTCCCGAGCCAAGACCGTCCAAAACCGACCCAAAAGTCAATTGGCCATCAATGCCCACGATTTCGGCCGCAAAGTACATTTTGGCGCTGTCGCGGGGCGGTAGCGCTATCGCCTGGCGATAGCGCTAAAGAACTGACTCCGACTAGTCAATGCCACCGCTTTGACCAGTGACTGCCACGCGTCACACTGTCACCGGCGTTAGCACTAATGCCGTGCGATAGCCTCTTAGATAGAGGCCTTCTCGATAGAACGCTATCGCCGGGCAATAGTAGCTATCGCCAGCGATAGCGCTGGATTCCAGAAATCCAACTTTCTGTTTTGAGGTCTTACAAGTAGGAAGCCGGTACGTCTGTACAGGAGCCCCGAGTGATGGCAATGGAGCTAGTGGAGATGCTAGAGTACATGGAGATCACATTGGTATCCAGGGATGAGACTAATGCCTATAGAGAGTGCCTAGCTTCCCTGAGCATTACTTGTGACATCCGAGACCGCATCAGGACACAACAAAAATAGGATGCAGTACTGGAGCTAGTATTCAGGAGCCTGGGAGGGGGCAACGCTGTAGACTATTCATTACGGGACAACCTGGTTCATTTCCGGGGTTGCTTATAGATACCCGTAGAAGCTGGGGTCCGGGAGGACAAACGGATAGAGGCACATTGCACCAAATATTCGATGCATCCAGGAATCATCAAGATGTATGCGGATCTGCGAAAAACAATGTTTTGGCCAGGTTTGAAGAGGGATGTCATCTATTTTTGAAGTATCTAGTTGCCTACCTAAATCACCTAGAGGGGGGTGAATAGGTGATCTCTACGTCTTTTGCGGAATTAAAAATTAAACGTAAAGCACAGCACACAAAATTAATCACAGCCACAGATAACACCAGGAATTTATAGTGGTTCCCCGTACTTGGGTACTCCACTGCCGGCCTCGCCAATCTAGCACCACAGCTAGACTTGACTACTCACTAAATCTCGGATCAAGAGCGATCCTACAGTCTCGGAGTCAAACTCCTACAAACTCAGAGAGAACCTCTCTTACAACTCGGAGAAAACTTCTCCTACAACTCAGAGAACAACCTCTCCTACAACTCGGAGATAACAACTCCTACAACTCGGAGATAACAACTCCTACAATAGATTGAAAAGGGTTTGAACAATACTAAACCAGATCTGAATAACAGTGGCGTTTTCTTCCTTCTTCTTGAATGGCTTTTGAGAACGATGAGGAAGAACAACGATCCTTCAAATCTGTCTTTGGCAATCCGAAACGATCCAATAGAGATTGTAGAACCTGAGTATGGATCAATCGAACCCTTCTTGATAGAAATCGCCTACTCCAATGAGAAGAACGATCTCCAATCGTAGACGACGGCAAGCGGCGTTTTTCACGTTCTTTTTGATCGGGAGAGAGATTAGGGTTAGAACGATTCTTAAAAACTTCTTTTTAAATAACCCAAGAGCAACTCTATATATGGAGAGGAGCGATTTAGGTTAAAACGGTCTTAAACGTACTCAAAATAGCCGTTAGAAACGAAGAGGGGCGATCACGATCCGTCAGAACAGAGAAAATGAAATTAGAAATTTACGGACAGATGTCTCGAGACATGAGGGATCTCTCGAGACATAAGGGATCTCTCGAGACATGAAACGGAGAAAGCAGGAAAGAGATGTCTCGAGAACTAAATGATCTCTCGAGACATTACAAAAATTTCAGACTTAAGATCTCTCGAGACAAACACGATCTCTCGAGACATGTCTGATCTCTCGAGACATATCCTTAGGAAAAAAAATTTCCACAAAAATTTCTTTTCTTCTCTTGAACACATGCAGCAGCCGCACTCCAAAGTCTTCAATAGTCTTGAAAAAGAAGTGTACCCCAATAGTGAGATCACACATGAGTCATCATCATGTTTCATATAATGAGGGATTACATTTTATGAAACTGTGTTTGCAGACCCATTATGACCTGACATTGGCTTACACTTAGCCATGATAATCTGCAAGACAATACTAGAAAAGCATATCAAATACAAAAGCAATTCAATCTTAGTTTAAGGGTGACTTCTCACAAATCAAGGTAATTGTGAATGCAATTTCCAACAATCTCCCCCTATTTGTAGAAGTCAGAACCCTGTACACTAAGTTGAATTACAGCAGTTAAAGAATAAATATGCTACACTACACAAAGATATAGAAATGAAAAAGTAAAGAACATCAAAACATCAAATATATATATATATATCTAAATTTGAATTGCTCAGAAGACTTGATGTTCACTATATCATAATGAAAACAAAATATGTCTTGTCAGCATCATCATCATCATCCTTCAAGATCTCCTTTTCCTCTTTTCTTCTTGTCTGGAGAAAAAGGCATGAGACTTGGGATGGTAAAACGGAGGAGGTTCCGGAGCATCAGCATTATTATAACCAAACGCTCTAAAATGAATCCTTCGCTTCCTTTGAGCTGTCTCATGTTTTTCCCATTCTTGAGAGCTGTAGCATTCAGATCTGTTCATTTTACCTTCATGAACTAGCTTGTAGGTTTCAAGAATAATGTCTTTTGAGACGGGGCTCCAGATTTCTGGATAACTTTTCTCAACCTTAGCTTTGCACTGACCTGTAGAGCTAGAACTAGGAACTGATCGACTGGCAGAAGAACCTTCACCAAATTTTCTTTTTCCTTTGGTCCCAGCCCTATCTGATTGTTCTTCAACAATAGGAGCCTTCCCAAGTAGTTCTTCTGGCCTGGGAGAAAACTGAGGAACAGGAACATCTGAATCAATTGCCAACTCAGGAAAAATCTGATTATGAAGCCACGTTGCTGTTTTGAATGAATAAGCATTAATATCAGCAACTTGCTTCAACATCCTGGAAGAGAACTGCTCAAACTGAGAATTCCAAGAACTTTGAAGAGCAGAAACGGAGCTTTCAATCAAGTCTGTCATTTTAGCTACTACATTTTCCTCCCCCTTTCTGACTTCTACAGAGAGGGTTTGGAGTGTATCATCTTTGAACTTTCCGACTTCATCAACAATTCTGAACGTATTGGCTTCAGCCTTGTCAGACACTGATTCTTGAAGCTTTGTCAGTATAACAGTCTGAGTCAACACTGTGCCTACACCTTCAATTGCATGATCAATTTGCTTGCTCCCTAGGCTCATCAAATCAGAGAGATTTTCATAATTGGATTTTATCTTAGCTAACTCTCTGCCTAGTTCACTTTCAACTGAGGCAATTTTCCTGTGAACAGTCGTCAAAGAATTTTCAAACTGTGCACTCTGCTTCTTGAGCAGTGCTTCAATCTTTCCTAGAAGAGAATCTTCTGCACAACCTAGCTCATCTGGAGCATTCTTGGTTGTAACATACTCTGACTCCCCCTCAACATGTACTAGGGGAGGTGACAATTCATGAACAGACATGACATCATCATCATCTATGTTAAAAACAAAATCAGCACCAGACCCTGCCTGTTGGCCACCGGGACTGTGCTCTTCAGATACTGGAGGGGATTCTGTTGGAGCTGATGAGGATTTACCTTTGGCTTTTGAACGGATTGGCAGCTTGGCACGACCTGAAGCTTTAGAGCGAGTTCGAGAGGAAAGTGGCAATGATGGTACGAAGGGTGCTTGATCTTCAGAAGAAGGAGCTGGAGTTTCTGCTTCTCTTGCAACTGCAGATTTAAGAGTCTCCCCCTCAGAAGGAGCACCAGCCATTTCCGGCTTCTTGATACGAATATCCCATCTCTGCAAGGAGCTGACATCTATCTTCTTAAGGTGATGGATAACTGTTCCTTTGGACATGTTGAAAATAGCAGGGTTAAACTGATTTAGAAACAGTGAGATGATCCGGGCAAAGTTAGGAGTGTTTATGCAAGCTTTGATATTTGAGAATAAGATTGAGGCCCAATCTCTCTTCTTTCCAGTAACAATGCCAATCATCAACAGAAACATCTCTTCAGACACATGTCCTTGAGAGCCTGTCTTGCAGAAAAGTGCCTTTGAGATAATGTCCAGCAGGAGCTTCCCTACAGCATTCAACTTATTCCTCTTAACTGTAGAGAAATCTGAATCTAGACCACAGAACCTTGTTGTAGTCAACCAATCAGTGTCAACTAGCTCTTCTTCAGCTTCCACTTCAGACAACTGCAAATACTTAGCGAGAGTCTCTGGAGAGACTTTGATTTTGATACCCTTAACGAAGGAGATCAACATACTTCCTTCCTTGATTGGCTTCACATTGAAGAAGAATTCTTCAACCTCTTCAAACAAAATCCGGCAAGGATGCTCGAGAACGAAGGTGAGACCGGCGGCATCAAGCATACAAAACAGAGTATGGAACTCATCGGATAAACTTGCAAGACCTAACCGAATTACCTCGTTGCCGACTCCGATTTTCGGATGAGGAGAGGGAGCCATTGCAGCAAGATGGAGGGAGGAATGTTGAACGAAGAAAGCTGAAGCACGAGGAGCCACCGAGAACCACCGCAGCACTGAGACCAGGCGCAGACGATCGTCGCTCGAGAGGAAGACGAAAGGTCGAGGAGGTCTCGGGAGATGACTCGCGTGAACATCAAGTTTTCCGATTTCGTATATATATATATATTTGATTTTACGGAAATTCGAAAATTATAAAAGGGAAATAGCGCGTACCTGACGGTTGGATTCCAAAAAAAATAACCTATGTCTCGAGAGATACACCGTGTCTCGAGACATCACTTTATTTCAAAATCTGCTTCTTGTCTCGAGTGATGACCTATGTCTCGAGACATGACCTGTCAAAAGAGAACTTCCTGTCGCCAAGGTTTTGATTGACTTGACCATTACTCCATGTTGAGCATTCCAAGTTCCGTCTTGAAGAAAGAGAACTTAGTCTCATCCAGTGGCTTCGTGAAGATGTCTGCAACTTGCTTATCCGTGGGGACATAACTCAGATTTATGTCACCCTTCTCCACATGCTCCCGGATAAAGTGATATCGTAGCTCGATGTGCTTTGTCCGACTGTGAGAGACTGGATTATTTGCGATAGCAATTGCACTGGAAGAGTCGCAAAACATAGGAATGTCTTTGAGCTTCATGTTGTAGTCTTGAAGTTGATTTCTTATCCAGAGAAGTTGTGCGCAACAACTGCCAGCAGAAATGTATTCCGACTCGGCGGTTGATATTGCAACACAATTCTGCTTCTTGCTACTCCAGGAAATAAGTCTCCTTCCGAGGAATTGACACGTCCCAGAAGTGCTTTTCCTGTCGTCTTTGCTACCTGCAAAGTCTGCATCTGAAAAACCAATTAGTTCACTATCATTACTTCTTGGGAACCATAAGCCAAGATTTGGTGTGCCTTTAAGGTATCTCAAGATTCGCTTTGCAGCAGTATAGTGGGATTCCTTAGAGTTCACCTGATATCTAGCACATACACATGTAGAAAACATTATATCAGGTCTACTGGCAGTAAGGTAGAGCAATGAGCCAATTATGCTTCTGTACTTGGTTTCATCAAAAGGTTTCCCTTTCTCATCCTTGTCCAGAGACGTAGCTGAGCTCATTGGAGTCCTCATAGAGGTTGCACTCTCCATTCCAAATTTCTTAATCAACTCCTTAGTTAACTTTTTCTGAGAAATGAAGATTCCATCTTCAGACTGTTTCACTTGAAGTCCTAAGAAATATTTCAGCTCACCCATACTGCTCATTTCAAATTTCCCTTGCATAAGTTTAGAAAACTTTTTGCAGAGGTTATCATCTGTAGAGCCAAATATGATGTCATCGACATAGATTTGCACTAGCAAAATCTTGCCTTTTACTTCCCTAAGAAATAATGTCTTATCTATCTTTCCTCTTGTGAACTTGTTCTCAAGAAGAAAGTTAGACAGCGTCTCATACCAAGCTCGAGGAGCTTGTTTCAAACCATATAAAGCTTTCTGTAATAAATAAACATGATTGGGATGATCAGGATTAACAAAACCTGGGGGTTGTTCAACGTATACTTCCTCTTTAATGTCTCCATTTAGGAACGCAGATTTGACATCCATTTGATATACGGTGAAACCCTTGAAAGCAGCATAAGCAAGGAAGAGTCTGATCGCTTCGAGCCTTGCTACTGGAGCGTACGTCTGATCGAAGTCGATGCCTTCCTCTTGTCTGTACCCTTTCGCTACAAGTCTGGCTTTGTTCTTTATGATTGTTCCTTCTTCATCCAGCTTGTTTCTATACACCCACTTTGTTCCTATGACATTTTTGTCTTTTGGTTTTGGAACAAGTGTCCATACTTTACATCGTTTGAACTGATTCAATTCTTCTTCCATAGCAATTATCCAGGATGGATCTTCATTTGCCTCTTGGAATTTCTTTGGTTCGACCTGCGAAAGAAAACTTAAATGCATATTTTCGTTAATGGTACCTCGTCTTGTTCTTATTCCTTCATGAGGATCTCCTATGATTTGATCAACTGGATGATCCCTCATGTGTCGTAGCCCGAGGTTTCTTGCATGATTTGGACCAATAGGAGTTTCTTCTACTGTTGGAGTATCTTCCTCCACTTGGAGTGGCTCTTCATCAGGATGATCTTCTTCATAGATTGTTATTGGGGGAATCTTGATGAAGTGTTGAGAATTTTCTTCAACTGGCTGATCCAAGCTTAAGTCCTGCAGCTTTGAACCTGTGTCTACAGAAGAAATGCTAGAGGAGCTGCTTTGTAGCATGCTCGTCTCATCAAATACAACATTAATAGATTCTTCTACCACCAGGGTTTTCTTATTAAAAATACGATAAGCTTTACTATGGCTACTATATCCTACAAAAATACCTTCAAAGCTCTTTTCACTAAACTTAGTTTTGTAATGCTTTCCATTGTTTAGCACAAAGCATTTACTACCAAAGATTCGAAAATAAGAAATGGTCGGTTTCTTGCCTTTTAGAAGTTCATAAGGAGTCTTTTCATGGTTTTTGTTTATGAGTGCTCTGTTTTGCACATGGCATGCAGTATTGACAGCTTCAGCCCAGAAATATTCAGGTAGTGAAGAGTCACTCAACATGGTTCTGCAAGCCTCAATAAGTGTTCTATTCTTTCTCTCAGCTACTCCATTTTGTTGTGGAGTTCGAGGAGAGGAAAACTCATGAAAGATACCGAGGCTTTCACAGAATTCTGTCATGGCTCCAGATTCAAATTCTGTACCATGGTCACTTCTGATTTTGACCACCGAACAGTTAAATTCATTCTGGACTTGCCTGACAAAACTAGTGAAAGTGTCAAAGGTATCTGACTTGTGTTTCAGAAAGAATACCCAGGCAAAACGAGAGTAGTCATCTACAATAACCAATGTGTAGGATTTTCCTCCTAAACTTCTAATTTGCAAAGGACCAAACAAATCCATATGAAGCAGATATAAACACCTGGTTGAATCTTTGCCAATAATGCTCTTAAAGGTAGCTCTTGTTTGCTTGCCTTTTACACATGCATGACAAGGTCTATCTTTAATGCACTTAACATCTGGTGCATCTCGCACTAAGTTTTGAGAAAACAATTTATTAATAGTTGTGAGATTTATATGTGCTAATCTCTTGTGCCATTGGTCAACAAGAGATGCACTATCTTTTGCCAAAAGACATACTGGTGTAGAAGATGATATGCAAAGAAAATTTAAACAAAATATGTTTCTACAGCGAATGCCTGATAAAATCGTTTCATGATTTTCAGCCGACTTTATCAAACACTTATCTTTATGAAAATCAACAATGTATCCTTTATCACAGAGTTGACTTATGCTTATCAGATTATGTTGTAATCCTTCCACATAAGCTACATCGGAAAAAGATACATTTCCATTAGAAATCATACCATAGCCTTTAGTTATTCCTCTGTCTGAACCGCCAAAAATAACTTTTGGACCGTTCGCAACTGGAATGTAGTTTTGCAAAAGGCTTCTTGTCCCGGTCATATGCCGAGAGCATCCACTGTCCAAGTACCAGATTGGATTTTTATTGGCCTTTGGACATACCTGCAAAAAAATAAATCATTTCTCCTTAGGAGCCCAAACAGATTTGGGTCCTTGGTCCCGTGTCAGTTGAGCACCACGATAAATGTTAACATTGCGAGTGGTCTGCCTTGCAACGTTCACTTGTGGTCTCCTAGTATACGTTATATTAAACCAACAATCAACGGCAAAGTGACCAATTTTACCGCAGCACCAACAGTCGAATCTGTTGTACCTTCTCTTTACACTCTCCTGCTTAACTTTTTGATCGTTAGCTCTTGCAGGAGCAGCCCTTTTAGATGAGGATGCCTCATGGGGGCAACACACACAAGGTGGTATTGTCCTCTTCATCTTTGGTGCAACAGCCTTCACTTTTGGTGTTTTCTTAGCACTCGGACCATGAACAAATGGACCGTACCCTTTCCGATTAATCTCTTGATAGGGTGCTTGAAAAGCACTATCACCAAAGTTTCGGGGAGGAGCCCATTCCTTATGATCATTCACAGGTGAAAAAGGAATTGGTCGTGTGAAATGACCATAGGAACTCTCCATATCATAAGCATTCGTAGGGAATATGACTCTCTTGAATGCTACAGGCTCTTGATGAGCTTTCCCTTTTTCCTTGGTAGTAGCTTTCTTAGCAACCAGACACTTCTTCTTAGCAATTGTATTTTTTGAAGAATTGCTAGTACTAGCTTCATGCCCTATACCGCTTCCTTTTGCCTTAGTGGTAAAAGTACCAATAATTGGCAGAACAGTTTTAGGTTGAGAGAATGCTTCAACCAACTTCTTCTCAGCCGCAAGTTGTTCCTCCAAGACTTTTATCGAATTATCTCTCAAGGCAAGAGTCTCTTCTGAGCTTTTGATCTCGTCTTTCAAGGCTTGGACTTCCTCTTTGAGAGAAGAAAGTTCTTCAACTTCTTTTCTCAAGTTAGATTCCACCTCCTTGAGAGCCATGATCTCCTTACCCTGAGTTTTGACAACCTTTCGGCACTTGTCAAAGCTTTGGAGCATTTTGGTATATTGAGACATGAGCTCAGATTCATCGTCTGAGAGGTTATCCTTTTGTTCAGCCGAAGCATAATCAGAATCAGATAGGATAGTGTGATCATTTACCTTTCCGGTGTACGGGGGTGCTTCTTCATCATCAGACATAGCCATCAGACCGAAGTAAGCTTCTTCTTCATCACTCGACTCATCGGAGTCACTGTCGCTCAGAGTTTTGGCTTTCTTAGCGACGAAGCTTCTATCTGATTTCTTCTTTCCATGAGTGGATTTCTTATCTTCTTTTCTTCCACCTTCTTTCTTCTTATAGGGACACTCAGCAATCATGTGCCCTGGCTTATTACAACAATAGCAAATAATGTCAGAAGAAATGTGTTTGTTCTGTTTGGATTTATATCTGTCATTATTGCTTGAGCCCTTCCTGTGATATTCGCCATCACGACGAGAATATTTATGATCCGAGGAAGACGGCTTGTTGTTCATGTGCCTCCGCTTGTTCAGCAGTTTCTTAAACTGACGGGAGATTAAAGAGAACTCCCCATCAGACAGTTCGGAACAGGAGGAGCTAGCTTCCGATTCTTCTTCAATATCAGATTCCTTTTCTCTGATCGGTATCACTGCTTTGCTCTTCTTTGAATTCTCTGCCTTCAAAGCTAAGGTTCTTTCTTTGCTTGAAGCTCGATTTACATCCTCTTCAGACTTTCTGATGTTCATTTGTAATTCATGAGACAACAGCTTCCCGAACAGATTTTGAGGTTCTAGACTTGGCAGCTTTCCAAACTCTCTAATAGCAACAATCTTGCTATCCCAGTCTTTCGTTAGGGAACGCAAGAATTTGTCATTTAGTTCACCGTTTGTGAACTCCCTGTCGTAGTTCCTCAAACCATTGACTATCTTGAAGAATCTTTCGTACGCATCAGCAATGCACTCCTTCTTATTCTGCTTGAACGCCTCGTACTCTTGATTAAGTAGAGATCTTCTATCTTCTCTTACCTCGTCAGTACCTTCCATTAGAACAATTAAGGATGTCCACATCTCTTTGGCTGATTTGCAGTGGATTAAGTTTTGCAACATGGAATCGTCCACTGCACTTGCAATTATGTTTTTAGCCTTCTTGTCAAGAGCAACAAGAGCTATCTCATCCTTAGTCAAATCCATCATTTTCTTAGGTATCTGAACAGTAGGATTTGTTGACGAAGCAGTCATTGGCACATGGGGACCTTCTTCCACGACTTGGAAGATTCTGGGATCTGCAGCTTCCATATAAAAACAGACTCTTTCCTTCCACATAGGAAAGTTGGCCTTGGTGCAGATGGGCAATTTCAGAGAGGATTCCTTGACTCTATCCATGGCTTGCTAGCAACTAGAAGGATGGATCCTGTTCAAGGTGTTAACCTAGCAACGAACAGCGACCCTCTGATACCAATTGAAGTATCTAGTTGCCTACCTAAATCACCTAGAGGGGGGTGAATAGGTGATCTCTACGTCTTTTGCGGAATTAAAAATTAAACGTAAAGCACAGCACACAAAATTAATCACAGCCACAGATAACACCAGGAATTTATAGTGGTTCCCCGTACTTGGGTACTCCACTGCCGGCCTCGCCAATCTAGCACCACAGCTAGACTTGACTACTCACTAAATCTCGGATCAAGAGCGATCCTACAGTCTCGGAGTCAAACTCCTACAAACTCAGAGAGAACCTCTCTTACAACTCGGAGAAAACTTCTCCTACAACTCGGAGAACAACCTCTCCTATAACTCGGAGATAACAACTCCTACAACTCGGAGATAACAACTCCTACAATAGATTGAAAAGGGTTTGAACAATACTAAACCAGATCTGAATAACAGTGGCGTTTTCTTCCTTCTTCTTGAATGGCTTTTGAGAACGATGAGGAAGAACAACGATCCTTCAAATCTGTCTTTGGCAATCCGAAACGATCCAATAGAGATTGTAGAACCTGAGTATGGATCAATCGAACCCTTCTTGATAGAAATCGCCTACTCCAATGAGAAGAACGATCTCCAATCGTAGACGACGGCGAGCGGCGTTTTTCACGTTCTTTTTGATCGGGAGAGAGATTAGGGTTAGAACGATTGATCTCTACGTCTTTTGCGGAATTAAAAATAAACGTAAAGCACAGCACACAAAATTAATCACAGCCACAGATAACACCAGGAATTTATAGTGGTTCCCCATACTTGGGTACTCCACTGCCGGCCTCGCCAATCTAGCACCACAGCTAGACTTGACTACTCACTAAATCTCGGATCAGAAAGATCCTACAGTCTCGGAGTCAAACTCCTACAAACTCAGAGAGAACCTCTCTTACAACTCGGAGAAAACTTCTCCTACAACTCGGAGAACAACCTCTCCTACAACTCGGAGATAACAACTCCTACAACTCGGAGATAACAACTCCTACAATAGATTGAAAAGGGTTTGAACAATACTAAACCAGATCTGAATAACAGAGGCGTTTTCTTCCTTCTTCTTGAATGGCTTTTGAGAACGATGAGGAAGAACAACGATCCTTCAAATCTGTCTTTGGCAATCCGAAACGATCCAATCAAGATTGTAGAACCTGAGTATGGATCAATCGAACCCTTCTTGATAGAAATCGCCTACTCCAATGAGAAGAACGATCTCCAATCGTAGACGACGGCGAGCAGCATTTTTCACGTTCTTTTTGATCGGGAGAGAGATTAGGGTTGTGAACGATTAGGAAAAGGAACTTTTAAATAACCCAAGAGCAACTCTATATATGGAGAGGAGCGATTTAGGTTAAAACGGTCTTAAACGTACTCAAAATAGCCGTTAGAAACGAAGAGGGGCGATCATGATCCGTCAGAACAGAGAAAACGAAATTAGAAATTTACGGACAGATGTCTCGAGACATGAGGGATCTCTCGAGACATAAGGGATCTCTCGAGACATGAAACGGAGAAAGCAGGAAAGAGATGTCTCGAGAACTAAATGATCTCTCGAGACATTACAAAAATTTCAGACTTAAGATCTCTCGAGACAAACACGATCTCTCGAGACATGTCTGATCTCTCGAGACATATCCTTAGGAAAAAAAATTTCCACAAAAATTTCTTTTCTTCTCTTGAACACATGCAGCAGCCGCACTCCAAAGTCTTCAATAGTCTTGAAAAAGAAGTGTACCCCAATAGTGAGATCACACATGAGTCATCACCATGTTTCATATAATGAGGGATTACATTTTATGAAACTGTGTTTGCAGACCCATTGTGACCTGACATTGGCTTACACTTAGCCATGATAATCTGCAAGACAATACTAGAAAAGCATATCAAATACAAAAGCAATTCAATCTTAGTTTAAGGGTGACTTCTCACAAATCAAGGTAATTGTGAATGCAATTTCCAACAATTTTGTCACCCACAGTGAGGCATGCCAGATGGTGAAGGTGGAGTGTAGGAGTCCCGTTGGGTTATTGCAGCCGTTGCCCAACCCCGAGTGGAAATTTGAAGACATATCCATGGATTTAGTTCACGGTCTGCCTCATTCCCGCTCCGGGAATGACTCTGTGTGGGTGATTGTGGATCGTCTGACGAAGGTTGCCAGGTTCATACTGATGAGGAAGGACACACACGTCGGGGTGTTGTTGAGAATCTTGGTCGAGCAGTTTGTTCGATATCATGGAGTGCCCAAGACGATCGTTTCAGACCGTGATGGTCATTTCACCTCCAGGGAGTGGAAAGCAGTGTAGGCATATTTGGTCTCTCGCTTGACTTTTAGCATGGCCTTCCACCCTCAGATGGATGGCCAGTCAGAGCGAATGATTAGTACTTTGGAAGATCTATTGCGCCTATGTGTTCTAGATCGAGGAGAGCTTGGGAGAGACTCCTGCCCTTAGTGGAGTTCTCTTATAATAACAGTCATCAGGCAAGCATCGGCATGGCTCCTTATGCAACGCTTTATGGAAGGATGCGTAGGACACCTCTATCATGGGTCCAGGATGAGGACCCGAAAGCATTAGGGGTGAATTTCATTGATGATACAGATGAAATGGTCAGATTGATTCGAGACCACATGCTCGAGGCACAGAGCTGACAGGCCAAATATTATGATGCGAAGCACAGGGCTGTGGAGTTTCAGGTTGGTGACAAGGTGTTCTTGAAGATCAGGCCGATGCATGGAGTGTCTCGTGTTCGGGGAAGGAAGAAGCTCAGTCCTCACTATGTGGGGCCCTATACCATCCTAGAGCGGATTGGCCCCTTAGCCAATCGGTTGGAGCTGCCATCGAAGTTGAAGAATTTGCATGACGTCTTGAATGTATCCTCCCTTCGGAGGGCATTAATTCGCCCTGATCAGCATGTCCTAGTTGTGTCGGGCCCTGTTGGGACCGACAGATCTGTCCGGTTGGAGCTCGTGCACATAGTAGATGCCAACACCAAAGTTCTGCGGCGAAATAGTGTTCCATTGGTGAAAGTTATGTGGTCCAACCACGGACGAGAGGAATACACTTGGGAGCCAATAAACCTTATGCAGCAACGTTACCGGGGATTGTTCCCCCAGGTATGATCTAAACTAGCTTGTCATACTTCGCATCAATACCCGTAGCCCCAAACTTAAATTTTGGAGACGAAATTAATTTTTTGTTTATTGGATTTATAACGTCCCCTTTTGAACTAGAACCCTCGAGTGACACAGGTCACTTGGAGATGATTGAGCTAGGTAGGGTCTTGTGATCCTAATGGTGTCAAGGAGGTGCCCTGATCTCTAGGAGTGGATGTAACCCTAATCCCTTGGATCTCAGAAGCAAATGGCAAGGAATTGATTGCAGGGAGCTAGCGCCGGTAGTAGATTCAGCTAGCGCCAACGGTAGTGGCCGAATCAATGCATGTGATGTTTCCCAAGTTGGATGTCTTAGAATGCCTAGATATGAGGTAAAGGTGGAATAAAAAGTCAAAGAAATCAGCTGACACCTAGCGTAAGATTTCAACATAAGTCTTGAAATTAGAATTTGCATTTAATGCTCACTTAATGCAAATCTCTCTCTCTCTCCTCATTCTCTCCTAAATCAAAGGGGGCCAGATATCACTTAACCAGAGGCCCTATTCATCTTCATCTTCTTCTCCTTCTTCCTTTCTTCCTCTTCTTCTTCATCCCTTAAGAGAGTTAAATTAGGGTTCTTAAATAGCAAGATTGGAGAAAGATTTGAGCTTGGCCGACCACCGCCATGCCATCGAGAAGACTATCGTGATCGTCGGTAAGAAATCAGGTGACTTCCGACCCCTCTCCAATGGTGCTAGATCTTTAGATCAAATTAAGAGAGACATTGAGCTCAAAAGAGCTTGATTTAGTAAGGATAATGGAGCTTCGTAGGAAGTGGCCATGCTAGAGCGTATGTTCTAGGGCATCGTTCATTGTGTGTATGTCTTCGATCAACTCATCTCTTCAATACGAAGCCTAAGGAGTTGATTTGGTGAAGATCGGTGGCCTAATGAGGGAGTTTTGGAGGAGAAAAGGTGAGATGACCTAGTTTGTGGTTGGGGAAGATGATGAATAGTCTAGGTTAAAAAGGGCTTAAATTATAAATATGATAACAACTATTGAACTTGAATCATCATGGAGATATACATAGTGATGGGAGTCCAACCCTTAGAGAAGAAAGAATTTGTATGTGTTTAGGGAGCTGGGCTGCTAGTGAAGAAATGTGGAGGTGATTGATAGAGGATCTGTTTCCTATTAGCTAGCGCCCGAAGGTAGCGCTATCGCCGGTGCTAGCATGTCGATGGGCCGACGGGAAGGGATAACACCCCGTCTACCTTTAAGATCGTTGGGAAGGTGAGTTGTTGGGATCGCTAGCGCCCGGTGGTAGTGCTACCCCCAGCGCTAACGAGTCGACTTGTCGACTGGAAGGGAGAACTCCCCGTCGACACTTAAGATCGACTGGAAGGTGTGGAAATAGAAACACTAGAGCCCGGCGGTAGCCTTACCGCCGGCGCTATTGTGTCGAAACGTTGATGGGAAAGGCAAGGTAAACATCGACGGGAAGGGTTAGCTTCCCGTCGACATCGACGGGAAGATGGGTCGACTGGATCACTAGCGGCCAGCGGTAGCGCTACCGTCGGTGCTAACAAAGAGAGAACTATTCGTTCTCCTCCCTTGGTGTGGTAGGGGTTCCTAGGTTACCATATCAACAAGGCGAGGCGTAGGAGAATGTAATGGTTCTGATATAGTACATTGCGATGCATAGTGGCATGATGAATTTAGTAAGATATGGTCCTAACTAATGGGGCAAGGTTAAGTGCCAGATGGTTGGGGGCCTTGGATGCTAATTAGCATCAGCATTGATTGTACGAGGAGAAGCGTAGTAGGACTCCTTTCATGAGTCCTTGGGTGCTCGATAACACGGATTATACATGGGAATTACATGAGTGTGCATGGTTTATACGTGGTGGTGTAATGATCCTGGTTGAAGGATTGCTTGTGGCAGATCTACAGGCTCGCCAGTCGTCACACGGATGGGAGATGGCAATTAGATCTTGGTCGGTTGGGCTGTGCTCTTTGTGTTTACTTCCAAAGACCCCTTCCATGCCTAGCGACCGGTTGGACTGTACACTTGGTGTTTACATCCCAAGTCCCTTTCCGAGTCCAGTACGCAAGTGCTCTGTTGTTGTCTGCTTAGCATCAAGGCATACGAAAGGCCTAGGTCTGGTAGTGTGCATACCCACCTAGTGGTGGATAAGCCAAATCCACTTCCACCGTCTGGCCACGACGAGGGGGGGGGGGGGGGGGCTGAGAGTTTAGCTACCCTCGAAGAGTTGGAACTTCAAGTCTATATCGACGTAACAAATATGCATGGGTGAGTCATCATATCATAATCATTGCATTGCATTCATCCCTTCATGATCATAACATTGCACCGCACTGGAGCCTCATCATATAAACTTATATGGGCACCTTTATATGATGAGTTATCTTATGTTTGGATCCCTAACTTATAAGCTTATATGGGCATCCTTATAAGTTAAGTTCAATTCGGTTATCTATATGCTCTGCTTTCTTTTAGTCTGTCGCTGACCATACTACCTGTTAGATGCACTCTATATACATTTGATCTACTACTATGATTGCATCATCCCTTGCCACCTATTTTTGCCACTACTATTTATATTGAAGCTTTTCTCCATCCCTTTTCGCCCGGTGCCTTGGAGTCACCGGGGGAGAGAATGTGAAGCCACTTAGTCCTATGACTAACGGTTGTTGCGCCCTCTTTTTAGGAGCGCACCCAGGAGCAGCATCGCACGACCTTGGAGGTGGATAGACAAGTCTGGACGATAGGGATGGAGACTGCGATACCATCCTTACCGTCAGTGAGAGATGTGAGCGATGGTTTTGAGATGTAGCCCTTGGGGCATTTCTTTTGATACTCTGATACTGGCGGGAGCTCTCGGAGCTTCCTGTCTTTTGTATAATTGTGACACCGTTACTTATATGTGAATATATGGCTTCTTGTTTTTGTATTATTGATGGGTTTGCGCGATGATATTGGTTCGACCGACAGGATAGGCATCTTGTGGAAGGGGCTAGCTCATTCATTGGCGCTTCCGCAAGGCGGCTGTCCTGGGCATAGGACTCCCCTCGGCCGTGTCTTGTGTTCTGGGAGGGGGGGGTCTTACATCCAGGAGGGAATCTGAGGTATGGTACTGCTGAGTTCCTTATTGTTGGGAAAATTGCCCTCGATATTCCATGTTTTCAAGAAGCAGCACTTACAATGCTAAGTACATAAGGTAATTGATGGTATATCTACTTCATGTTTATATCAGACACATTATTGTTGACTCTAAAATAGGTTTAGAGCAAAGAAGGAATATTCCGCTGAGAAGGTATATCAGTGTCAAATATATTGTTGGCATTTTGTAGAGAATAAAGATTCTTCTCGATGATATCGTGGAGATACCACTAAAAATAGCAGGTCTCAGCATTAAGCTTATACCTTTGAGAATGAAGGATCTGCTCAGCGGTACAGTTGAGAAGATCCAAATATTGCCACTATAAGATGCAGGTCTCAGTGCCAAGACTGATACTATTGAGAATGAAGACAACACTCATAGATACCATGGAGTACATTCAAAATATTACCATTGAAGCCCGCACTGCTTAGCATTTTTAGAGGCAATTCTATTCCTATCCATGCTGATGACAATACATTTTTAGAGGCTATTGAAGTTCGTAAAAGACAATAAAGAAAAACTGCTAGGGCAATGGAGCAGTGTCGTTACATAAAAAACAAAAAAACAAGAAGAGTTTGGCGGTGCTCTAAGTGATGAAAAATTGTTCTTGCTGAAGGTTTTCAGATGAACAAGCAGAGTCGATCATCAGACTCAAGATTGATCTTCATTCATATGCAAGAACAAGAAGATAAAAGGGGAGCAAGTCATAACCTGTGTAATCTGAAGATCATTCAGTCGAGGGACCTGCTCAAGATCTTGCAATCAAGCAAGAATAACAGAAGTACTTAATTCTTCAAGCTTTATCTACAACTAGTCTTCTGTTGTAAGTATTTTTGTTACATAAACTTTAGGATCTAATTGTAGATTTGATCTATAGGGCATTTGTGCCAGAGTTGTATGGTTGTACTCCTAGACTGAGCTGTAGGAATTCTTTGTAAGTCTGATTGTAGGACTTAGAGTTAAGTCTGCAGTAGAAAACCTGGAGGGTTTCTGAGTTGTAGGAGTTTTGTTGGCATAAAAATTGTACCTCCAAAACTCACACTTAAAAGAGATGGGGGAAAACCGCGGAGTGCCGATTACGCGGGATGAAGGATGCTAGAAGAGAGAGAGAGAGATCTCTGAGGGAAAACTGCTTTGATTGATCTCAAAAAGGATTACAGAGGGGGTCCAAAATAGGTAAGAGTAAGAGGTAGAAAAGTGACAAAATTTGAGACCGCTTGCACATGCCACAAGCTAGAGGCTCGAATCCCAATAGTCCCTTTTTTGGTATCCTTATCCCTCTATTTATAGATGCGGGGGCCTGCCCAAATGGGCAGGTCCAAAAATTATGTGCTGCCCGGGGTACAGGAGAATCGAGGCAGAGAAGAGAGGATACATGGGGCGCAAATTGCAATAAAGACAGAAAAACAAGACCATGCGGTCTCGCGGACTTGCTGGAGCCTGGCCGCTTGTGCCTTAGGAAAACTGTTGGAGAGGAGACAGACGGTCTGGGCGGTCTCAGAAAATTGAGACCGTCAGCGCCGATAATTCTGATAGAAAATTAGAGGTCGCGGACTTCTAGGCAAACATGATCCCCGCACATTTCACAGTTTTGCTAGAACTTCGGAAATGTTCATTTTTACCACTGAGACCATGACCGTCATAAAGGTGGGAAAGGCTATAAATACTGATTCAAGGCTTCAAAATCCAAAACTTTTTTGAAGGAGTTGCGAGCTGGTGCTTTCAGCGATCACCCTTTTTCAGACCACAGCTAACTCTGACGATGGATATGATGTTAATTCTAGACAGGCGGTCGAAAAACAAAAATTCACCAATGAAAGCATCCTCGAAGAAGAAGGTTGACGGGAAGGAGTCTGCGAGCTCAAAGAAGACATTGGCGGTGAAAGACTCCAAATCCTTGGCGAAAGTAGATGCCTCGAAGGATATCGCCAGCTCTCCTTTGAAAGGGAAATATCAAGAACGGGAAAAGGATGGCGCGGCTTTGGAGATTTTGAACATTGTCGATATGTCGACGAATTCTTCTGGGCCCCCTGAGTTGACTCTTACCGATCTCATAATCACTTTTAATTTCTAGAAGTTGGTTGAGGCTCTCAACTTGACTGTTGTCCATCCTGGTGAGGCCACTTCTACCGGGCATCAAAGCTGGGATGCAGAAGCAGAAGTCCTCAACTGAGAAGCATAGGATATAGATCGCAGATCAGCAGGGAACTGCAAAAGTAAGAAAAAGAAAGGAGACAGATCCTTCTATTCAAACCGCCACAAGAAAAAAGAGTGATGAAAGTAAGGAAGTGAGTGCCAAGACACCTTTGGTCAAGGCGACCACACTTTCTGAAGGAGGCGGTATCAGACATCCTACTGTAGATGCGTCTGATAAGATATGTGACCTGGCTGGTCTCTCTTTATCTCTTGCGGTCTCGACATCTTCAAGGGGAGCAGAGTCAGAGATGATAGCTTACCTTGATGATGATTGTTCTAATGATCTTCTATGTTTGGTCTCATAGGTACTTGATCCCTTCGAGTCTGAATGACTTTGGGAGATCGCCGAAGAGCAAAAATAGATCCCTGAGAAGGAGGCCGCAGAAGAAGAGGCAAGGAAAATAGCAGAGGTGGAGAAGAAGGAGAAGGAGGAAAAAGAGGAGAAGGAAAGGAAAGAAGAAGAGAAGAGAAAGAAGTTGGGCGAGGAGAATACAATGCTGATCGCCGAAGAGAGGAGGAGAAAAGAGAAGGAGATGAAGCTAGAGGAGGAGATGAGAGTTGACAATGAGATGAAGAAGAAGGATAATAAGAAAAATAAGAAGTCCGTTGGGAAGCAACTGGAGAAAGGAGAAGAAGAGAAGGAAAGAGAAGAAGAGGCCTAGAAGTTGAAAAAGGAGAAGACCGCGTTGTCTGTCAGCCTAACGAAGCTTTCCATTCACTAGGATGTCGAGCTAAATCATGCCGCGACAGACCGCGTGGCAGCAGTGTCTACTCTGCGGGCTGGTAAGGCAAAGATGATCACAAGACCTCCAGATTCTCTTTCTTTACTTGCTTTCTGACCTAAATCTACAAAAGTGTGGCATGAGATCATCATCAATGAAATAGATGACATTCTTATTAGTAATGCAGAGTTAAAGAGTAGAAGAAAAGAAGGAGGGAGATAGCTGAAAAGGGAGTTGGAAAGAATGAACCTAGAATGCTTTTGAGGTTCAGACCGCCTTTTGCTGACCGCGGGCCCTGCGATCACAAAAGATGTTGAAAATGATTTACATGTCAGTGGTCTCGATTTATTTCCAAGCATACTCTCTGTTGGATCGATAGGAGCCCTTAGAGGGGTGAATAAGGGTTTTAAGAACTTATAATATATTTTGAATAACTTTGAAAAAGCTTTGATTATTAAACTAGAGAAGATCAAGACACATGAAGTGAAGTAAAAGTAAAGAAATGATTTTATTAACTTGAGAAGCATGATTACAAAACTTGATCTCTTATCGAAGCTAGAAATCAAAGCTAATAGAAAGACTCTTTTTGTTTTCTATACCGACTTGTATCCCCACGAACCGGTTGGCTTTAGCCGATCCTTCCCTGGATACGACCTCAAGCCGCTCTAGCCAACCCTTCCCCTGATATGGCCTCGAGCACCCCCTAGACCTACACCCGAGACCTAGTCGCCAACAAGAGGCGAATTTCATCCCTAAGTCCTACCCAGACCTAGTTGCCAACACGAGGCGAATTTACTAAACGATTACAGAAAAGATGTGAAATAAAAAGACAATAATGTAAAACTCCCTCAATGTGGATCTCTTGGAGAAGTAGACGAAGACGCATAGTATGATCATAGTCGATGCGGTCTTTCGTCACGATGATGATGCATGTTGAAATCTTCTCCACGTATCTCATTTAATCTTTATGGATTTGTGGGAGTATCTCTCTTAACCTTCCTCTCTCTGTTGTGGCACGAAGCTCTGGAATTCTGGATCTGTAGAGGATTAGGAAGTCGGAGCCAAGATGTCCTTTTTATAGACATAGCGCTAGCGCCTGCGCTAGTGGTACCGCCGGCGCTATCCCATATTAGGACACATTCTGCGCGGCAGAATCTTCAATCCGAGGAAACAATTTTCCCTTGCCAACTGTGTTCCTCGCTCTCGCCTGCGCTATTGGATATCGCCTGGCGCTATCTCCTTCTATAAGTTCTCCCGACAATTGCGCTTAATCCAATATTTTGTCGAACGAGAATTCGTCGAACACCGCTAAGAGTTTGTCGAACGAAAATTTCGTCGAACGAGATTTCGTCGAACGTCGCTAGGAGTTTGTCGAATGAAATTTTCGTCGAATGCCGTTATGAGCATTTCATCGAGCGTCGATAATAGTTCGTTGAATGGCAGCTAGCGCCTGCTCTAGTACTATCGCCTGCTCTAGTACTACCGCCAGCGCTAGTAGGTGTTTTAGATTTGATGGCTCAACTTTGGGGGCAACCTTCTTATGTAATCCTTGAGTCATGTGGACTTTGTTATCCTGCACACTTAAACACACAAGATCAAATACACATAGGATTTGTTATTCTCAAACCTAGGAGATGCGGAAGACCATGTTCCAACAAACTCCCCCTTTTGATAATAACAAATCCATTAATGATAAATCAGAGAATTAATATATAAGCATGAAGAAACATACTTGTGTGTGTGTGAGTGATGACTTAGGATAATTTTAGTATTTAGCATTTAGAATTGCTCCCCCTAAATACATGCTCCCCCTAAGTGAATGCTCCCCTAATATGTAAGCTATCATCTTAATTAACCATTATATTTTGATAGCAGATTTTATTTATCATGTTAGTTATCCCCCTTTTGTTATTAGCAAAAGCGGGTAAGGAGACACCACTTAAAAATTGATAATAAGATAAAAGCATGATCGAGCTTGTAGAGAAGGAAATGATAAGGAGTTTTAGAATACTTGTCATTTAAATAGATCAGAGTTTGAGTATTACAACATTTTCATAAATCATAGTTTGTAGCATAAACAAAATGTAATGATTTCCAAGTAACTAAACTACCCAGACAATATGCCTACACCCTAGCCCCGTACTAAGTGACGGATAGGCTTGAGGAGCTGCAAACATGCCGTAGGTTGGGTTGTTAGTCCCATATGCAAACACTAGACACAAATTAACCTAGCACTCTTTCCCCCAGTGCCTCGCAAGGCCCCACTGGAACCCTCCCCGGTTAAGGACAAGACATGACTAGAGATAAGGTTATCTAATGTCTACAACCCTACGCCCCCGCTATGGTGAGATATGAAGTCATGGATAATAATTATTGGAAACATTTAAGCGTTTTAAATTTAATGACATAGCCTATGGATTTATATTTTTATTTGAATTTATGAAAACACTCACATAGCTATTTTGAAATCCATTAATGAATCAGAGTTTTTAATATAACAATATTTTCATAGAAATAAATCAGAGTTTTTAATAAAAAAAATATTCATGTTTAGAGTAACCAATATAACGTTTACCAAGCAAGTCTACCACTTGTTGAAAGAAAGGAATTTTAAGATTCAAGTGATGATGCACACAAAAATAAAAGACTTTAAGTAAGTATGAAAGCGCAAGGTAAAACGATTATATGGTTATGATGCGGAAGACTTATAGAAATACAAGAAACATCTTATTGTAATTAATGATGATCCATAAAAAGATATATGAGTTAAATTTCAAAAAGAAGATGTTTTTGTAAATCATTTTTTAATTAAAATCTTTAAGTTTAACAATAAAGTAACCAAACATGAAATAATTTTATCAAAAAGAGATTACTACAATATTACTTTAATTCACAATTTCAAAACATACCAAACATTGTAGAAAGCATGCTATGTTATCTAGTGCATTTCATAAATAAAGAGTAGTCTAGAATTAGCATTAGGATCCAATACTCATGAGAAGAAGTGTTATGGAAGATAATGATGTGCAGAAAAGTGTATTTTTGAGTAGAGTAAACACATGTTTTAATCAAAAATACAAGTAATATGTAAAGTAAAGAGCACAATAAAACACAAATAATTTTACTTCCACACACTTCAATGCACAAAAAAATGTACAACTACCAAGGTGCTTTGCACACACAATGCTCATTAAGATTTATCAGGGTGCAAAGTAGTGCTTGGGGGATCACATATTTTATTTGTAATGTTGAGACTAGTGATCGGTGTACTTAAGAATTAGTGGTTTTTTATTTTGAAAGAAAGTTATGGTTTGCACAAGATACTTTACTATTCTTTCCAAGGTGCTCAACCTCACAACGCTTATTAAGACTTATCAGGAGGTTCAAGTAGTGCTTGGTGGAGTTATCTTTGTCACATTATTTTATGATTTTTTATTTTGGACAAAGTTCTCCGAATACACTTGTTTTACAAACCAATATAATTTATAAAAACATAACCACTTTTCTTAACTTTTAAAGTGCAAATAAAGGTTGTGTAGGCAAGATACTTATGCAATTTTAATTCATTGTACTATTACAAAACATACACAAGCATTCTTAGATTAAACACATAAGTAGACAATGCCAAAATAAGTGAGTGAATAGCGATCATTATCAAACATAAGACATTTATTCATACTTAGAGGCATGCTAAGCTTGGTTCTACACAACTTTTACAATATAATTGATGCACATATTAATAGATATATCAAAGCATGATGAAAACAATGTTCAAAGTGGTTTGGAAAGATAAATTGCAACATTATAGACGTTCTAAATAATAGATTAAATCATGCTTGATTTTCTCAATGATATCCATACAATATTTTTGATAATTTATGGTTTGAACTCATAAGATTGATCTTGGACTTCCCGAGGACTACCTTGTGAGAGGTTCGCCCGGTACTAGGTGATGTGATGGGATGATAGTCCAAATCACCCTTTCGCAAGATACATGCAAAATAGAAAAGTTAAGTTCAAAATAATAAATTTTGATATTTTTTTTGTTTTATATTTTTGTAATTGATTTTTGCTTTTAGAAATAGAATTTAAACAAATAACAAAACACAAAAAAGGCAAAACATATTTTTTGTAATGTGGCTTTTGTATTTTTGTATTTGATTTTTCAAAAATGTAATAAAAGCAAAAGTGCATAAATGAATAGTACATATAGATTAATATATTTTCAGGGATTTTTAAAAATTTTAAAAATACAGAAAAACCCATAGGTGAGCTAGCGCCGGCGTTAGCGCTAGCGCGGGAAACAGTATATGATTTTTGATGATTTTGAAATTTTTGTTTGTTGATCTTGATTAAGTGTCCAAACAGTAGTTTCATGCTGAAATTTTAGATTTTTAGCAAATATCTAGATAGTGCAAATTTCATGAAACATTAGCGATTTTGTATATGACTTTACCAATAAAACTTTGCATGAGATGACATGAATATCCAATTTGCATGATTTTAGTGATTAATCATAATGTTCATGCACATGAATGCCATGGATAAGCTCTAGATGAGAATACCCAGCCTGTATGTCTTGGTAAACATATAAAGCCTAACATAGACACAAATATTCTTTAGGCGACAATGTTAGTATGATAATTTTGAGATTAATATTATACCAAGGTTTGTTGATACAATGTTTCAACTTATAGACCTAGAATGGAGTGACGATTTTATTTGATTTGATATCAAGATGATTCAAAGGTCTAAACTAGAAATAAATCACAATATACACCAACCATTATAATATCAATTGTCATCAGTTAATATATCAATTATAATTCACATAAATGTGATATAAATAACTATTTTTAGAAGACTTTTGATATGAATTATGATGTTAGAGAATTTTAGCAAAGGACATCAATAGATCATAGTGGTGTTTGTGAATTCAATATTCATTATGAAGATAAATTCTTTCAATACATTTTAGTGATTTGCCTTTAATTAAGAATTTTGAATATATATATATATATATGTGTTTTTTGATAGGTGAACAATAGTGATGGTTTAGATCATGTTTGACATCAAGGAGTGAACACAATATAATTTTTTGTTGTGAACAATGACAACCATATTGAAAGTTGAGCTTTTATTTAGATCTTAAATTTTCTTTTAGATCAAGTTATTTCACTAAACCACTTGTTGGTGAAGGCTAAGAATCTTAATAGCCTAATAACCGGATTTAATTTGAAATATCTTATAGCAAATTTAGAGTTTGATTCATATGGATAATATCAGATATTTAGAAGCAATGAATATAAGAATAAAAGATAGGTCATCAAAATAAAATATGATTTTGAATTTTGATCAATTTGATCTTATGAACATATTAAGCTTTTAAGAGATAAAATCATATTTTTAATACTGTATAGGATGACCATGACATGATAGTTCAAAAGAAATAGGAAAACAAGAAAAATTAAAAGACATGAAAGCATATCATGAAGTAGAACTTTGTATATTTCATTTTGAAAGGATTCTACTTCATGCAATTGATGATACCTAATGAATAAGAGTTTTAGGTATCCAAAGGGGACCGTGTGGGATGGTTCCTTTGGGTAACCAAATATAGCGAGATGGCTTTTGGGGAGACAAGTACGAATGGACCCTTTCAAGTGGAGTTAATGTTTCATCTTTAATTTTGGGTCTCCACTCATACTTATGTTTAATATTATAATTTTGCATTAAATTTCCATATTCATTAAACTTAGGCTTAAAATAAGGATGACACTTGAAAAAAAATTTCATAGGAAATTTTTGCATATTTGATTTTACTTTAGGAGATACATAATTTTGTAAATAATGGTGATTTTGATTTAGATTAACAAATCCCTTTTGTTCCTTACTCCCATTATTAAACTTAGTTAAGATGTTCATATTCATATTCAACTTGTTTTTAGATATAGTATGATATTGTGAATTTGTATTTACAATTTTCATAAGCAAGTTGATTTTTGATTTTAATTCATCATTCTTGATCTTTAAATTATGTCTAGCTTTATTATAAGCGATTGTGCTCTTTTTAAGAGTGAAAACAATTGAATCAATATGATCTTGATAGTTATTTCTATATTCATCAAATGTTTCATCCATCTCTTTAATTTCAATTTTATAACTTGTACACATAGCACAATCATTTTTCAAAGTTGAATTTTCTAAACATAATCTTTCATTTTGTTCTTTTATAAAAAGAAGTTCCTTTTCAAGTTCCTTGCATTTTTCTTTTAAATCATCAAATTCCATACAAGGTGTAGTGTTTTCAACTAAGGAACCATGGATAGAACTAGATAAATTTGAAGTTGATTTTTCATTAATTTTTGCCATTAAATTTTTATTTTCTAAGCGCAAATGTTTATTAGCATTTTTTAATTTCTTAATTTTGCGCTTTGTAGTTTGAAGCATTTGTAATGTAGAAATAGATGTACAGAAAATGGGATTTGATTTCCTTACATTGCTTTCGGGAGAGGCACGATTTGAACATATCGTTTCTTTTACATCTTTTTGGCACTCCTCTTCCGAAGACAGTACTTCTTCTTCTTTTCTATTTGATGTGTGCTCCATTGATCCGTCATGAGAGGAGCATTCTGAAGACCTGTGCAAGCTTGCATATTCTCCGGTTCTTGCGATTGTTCCATACCTATAGAAGGAGAATCATGCATTTCTTCAAGAAATCTCCATACTTTGTATGCACTAGAAAAACCATATATTAATTTGAAAATGTCTTGAGATAAAGCACAAAAAATATAATGCATAGCTTTTGCATTTAGGTGACGCTCTTGTTTATTTGATTCATTCGCTGGTCTAACTATTGCTATATCCCATGCATTGATATCTAAATTTTTAATAAATTTTTCCATTAATAATTTCCACCCTTTATAATTTCTCCCTTCGAATAAAGGTGGTTTAGGAGATTTTTCTTCTTCATAAACATTTACCCCACTAATAGAAGCGAGATCATGAGACGCCATTATTCCCGGTTGTTAAGCCGATTTGGAATAACCTGCCTCTGATACCACTTGTTGGATCGGTAGGCGCCCTTAGAGGGGGGTGAATAAGGCTTTTAAAAACTTATAATATATTTTGAATAACTTTGAAAAAGCTTTGATTATTAAACTAGAGAAGATCAAGACACATCAAGTGAAGTAAAAGTAAAGACATGATTTTATTAACTTGAGAAGCATGATTACAAAACTTGATCTTTTATCGAAGCTAGAAATCAAAGCTAATAGAAAGACTCTTTTTGTTTTCTATACCGACTCGTATCCCCACGAACCGGTTGGCTTTAGCTGATCCTTCCCCGGATACGGTGTAACACCCTGCCAGTATGAATAGTATAATAGTAGGTCCGGCCGGGACCCCATGCCATACAAACCACACTAGCTAGGAGTTAAAAGGTGATAAACAGAAAGAACTACAACAGAGTATACTAAACACTAGCGGAAGCATAATGATTTAACATTTCATTTAGAACTGTCCACTATCATAGGAATGAAACCATAAAATAGATTTACGGCCTTAAGGCCTTACATTCACCAAAGTACAAAACTCAGAACATACTTCGGCACGCAGGCCGGCAATACATGAGAAAGCAGAAAAGGGAGGCTGGCCTTCAAGGGCCAACTCAGCAAAAGAGCCACCACCCGCTATTTCCCACTAGGCTCACCTGCACCTGCATAAGAACATTCCACCAAGCGGCGGCAAACAAAGTAACGGTCAGCACAGCTGACCAAATTATAACGACCCCACCCTTTCCCGGGGTGGCAGAGCTTCTACCCTGCAAGCAAGTCATACTAGCACAAGTACTAATATAAAGAAAGTGCAACTACACAAGGTGAGGTTTCAAGCACAATCAATCTTCTAGGTTGAGCATCAAAAAGGAGGGAACCTAGGTATGCACATGATGTTGGTTGGGTTCACCCGAAGGTTCCCCACAACCGCCTAAACAACCGCATGAGGCTAACAACATCAATTTATCACAAACGTGGGTACACACAACCGCACGCTCCATGCTCACAAGGCATGCACCAAAGGTACTTCTTCCCGAGCACCAATACCATCATGAGTCCGGAAACTCTAGATGGAAAAGAGATTTTGGTCGGTCTAGGCAAGACGCCCTTCCCAACCTCTCCCAAGGTCGTTCAGGTTTATAAGAGATAAATCCCCCTACCGCCGCGCCTGGAAACGGGTTCAGTTCATCCAATTCCCGTGCTCTTGTCATCGATTGAACACACGATGCGGGTATGACATCACCTCAGCCCGTAAGGGTTTAGCACTCACTAGCGCTACATAAAACATAAGTTACAACACCCAATCCTTCACGAGGACTTAGGCTTTACACGTAACCAAAAAGGAGGTACAAGACCACTCCTCAACAATTCTAGTGGTGAAGGTTTGCATTCAACCACTCGCAAAGCATGGGGCTTTCGCTAGGATCTTCACAAGACGCCTACGCTTAAATCCCACAATACTATCGCATATATCACGGAATCATTCTCCAGCACGCATTCTAGGCTTAACCTAAATGCAACGTCGCAAATCAAGCATCACCGATTCGGGCTCACAGCCACGAATAGGCTTCACACACAATGCCTAAATCCGCACGACTACCGGATTTTCTACATGCAATATGCCGGGGACGGACACAATCTACCCGGAGTTCCGAAGAACTTGAGGAAATCCTACACTTCACCCATTTGGTGAAAGGGATTCCTCATGCAAGCATAGAGAAATGAAGGAGAGGACAAATGACAAGTCCAAATATCGGGAGGAAGAATCGTTACCCTAGTAGCGTTCTTCTTCACCATGGATCCGAGATTCTAGACGGAGGGAAACGACCGCACCGGGCTGCACTTTCCAGATCTGGAAACGGCTCGCGAAACGGAGCTCCGGAGCTCCGTCAATGGCGGGATCTCTCCTTCTTCTTCCTTGCCTCCTTCTTCTTTCTCTAGGTTTGGAGAGAGAAAGGCTTAGAAATTATGAGGATTAACCTCCTCTCATCAGCCCTAAAGACCTCCAGCATCTAATCCTAGCCATTGGATCGGTTTCCAAAAGATTTGGACGGACCGATCTCCTTCTCCGCTCAAATTCGCAGAGCAGAATAAACAGGGCGCACGATCACAGGCGCACGATCACTGGTCGTGCGCGAAGAGGAGAAATGGTTGTGCACACTACCCGAGACAGAACTCCGATTCCTTGAGAATTAACGCACGATCATTGGCGCACGATCATTGGTCGTGCGCGAAGAGGAGAAATGATCGTGCGCAGAGAACTGCTATGGAATTTTTTTAGCCTATCCCGAGCGCTGCACTACCACTCCGCCTACCTCGCCGAACTACGATTTTTGGGGTGTTACAACTCCACTCCCCTTAAAAGAATTTCGTCCCGAAATTTCGAAAACAGTAATAGCAGGAATTACAGTTATAAATTACCTGAGAGAAATAGCTCGGGGTACTCCGCAAGCATCGCTTGCTCTCTCTCCCAAGAGAGCTCCTCTCGGCCGCATTTGTCCCACCGGACTTTCACCATCCGAATGGACTTGTTCTGCAACTGCTTTACTTCGGTATCTTCGATGCGTAAAGGCTTGACTTTCGTCGACAACCCACTATCAACCGGCACTTTGCCGACCGCGACGATATGAGTAGGCTCTTGCACTGCCTTCCTCAAAACTGAAATGTGAAACACGTCGTGCAGACCGCTCAGCTCTGCAGATAGTGCAAACCGATAAGCCGCATCACCAACACGCTCCACGATCTCAAACGGTCCTAAGTACCTTGGACTGAGCTTTTTCAAGCGTCGAGCTTTTTCAAGCGTCGGATCCTTGATACCCCTTTGAACGGTTTGATCTTCAAGTAAACCCGGTCACCGACGGCGAACTCTAGGTTCCTATGCTTGGCGTTGAAATATTTTGCTTGCCTATCCTGGGCAATCAATAGCCTTTCACGTATAGTTCGGATCGTCGAAGTTGCTTCCTCAACATCCTTTCACTTTAATAGCTTAGTATCGCCCGTTTCCGCTCAAGACAACGGCGTGCGACACTTCTTACCATAGAGGGCCTCGAAAGGAGCCATCTGTATACTGGCTTGGTAGCTATAATTGTAGGCGAACTCGATCATATAGAGATGATCTTCCCACTTCTTTCCAAAATCTAGAGCGCACATTCGGACCATATCCTCCATAGTCCTGTTGGTTCTCTCGGTCTGTCCATCCGTTTGCGGGTGGAAGGCCGTGCTGAACTTCAATTTCGTGCCCAACAGTTCATGGATAAGCCTCCAATCTTTCGATGTGAAACGCCCGTCACGATCGCTGACGATGCTACGAGGGACACCGTGCAGCCTCACAATACTATCAACATAGAGCTTCGCTATCTTTTCTACAGAATCATCCTTCCGGTTCGGAATAAAATGCGATACCTTCGTCAATCAGTCCACGATCACCCAAATGGCGTCGTTTCCCTGTTGTGATCTCGGCAATCCGTGCACGAAATCCATCGAGATATCATCAAACTTCCACTCCGAAATCGGCAAGGACTTCAAAAATCCACCGGGACGTTGACATTCCTCCTTCACCAACGCGCAAGTATTACACTTGGCCACGTAGAGGGCAATGTCTTTCTTCATACCCGGCCACCAGAAAAGTTTCTTCATGTCCATATACATTTTAGTGCTCCCCGGGTGGATCGAGTACTTGGTATGATGCGCCTCGTACATCAACTCCGCCCGTAGAGTGCCAATGTTTGGGACGCATAATCTGCCCTCTTTCCGCATAAGGCCATCTTCGAATGAGAAATCAGCGTTTAACCCATCAACGGTTTCCGCTTTATAGCATTTCATGCTCTCATCCAGCTCCAATGCCTGTCGAACTCGGTCGGCAAGGTCGTATTGAACCTCCGTCCAGTTCAAGCATGCTAAAGTAGACGCTCTCCTATCAACGCAAATGATCCCCATTTCTTCCAGTTCGCGGATTAGACGCTCATCGTGCATCAAAATCCAATTTGCTTGAGCGGGAGCCCGACGACTCAACGCGTCCACAACTACATTTCCCTTTCCAGGAGTATATTTGATGTCGAAGGTGTAGTCCCCAAGGAACTCCATCCACCTCCTCTGACGCATATTCAACTCCCTTTGATCCAGCAGGTACTTGAGGCTCTTGTGGTCGGTAAAGATGTCGATCTTCACGCCATACAAATAATGCCTCCAAAGCTTAAAAGCAAATACCACGGCCGCTAGCTCCAAATCATGGACCGGGTAATTCCACTCATGAACCTTCAGTTGTCGGGAGCCGTAGGCAATTACCTTTCCGAACTGCACTAGGACACAACCCAAGCCACTCCCCGAGGCGTCGCTATAAATTTCGTAGCCTTCCGTACCACAAGGCGAGCATTGAATGGGCGCCGTGGTCAGACGGCTCTTCAGCTCTTCAAAAGCTCGTGCGCACTCGGGCGACCAAACGAACTTATGATCTTTCCTAGTCAGTTTAGTGAGAGGAAGTGCAATCCTCGAGAAGTTTTCCACAAAGCGCCTATAATAGCCGGCAAGTCCTAAGAAACTTCGGACTTCCGCTACGTTTTTCAATAAAGGCCAGGCTCGGATCGCTTCTATCTTCGACGGATCAACCGCAATTCCATCTCCACTAACGACGTGACCAAGGAATACTACTGACGGTAGCCAAAACTCGCACTTAGAGAACTTGGCATAAAGTTGACTCCTCCTCAAGGTGCTCAGAACTGCGTGCAGATGCCCTACATGCTCCTCTTTCGACTGAGAGTATACCAAAATGTCGTCGATGAAGACGATCACAAATTGATCCAAATACTCCTGGAACGTTCTGTTCATTAAGTCCATGAATACCGACGGTGCATTAGACAGACCGAACGACATCACTGTGAACTCATAGTGCCCAAAGCGGGTACTGAACGCTGTCTTTGGAATGTCACATTCCCTTATCCGCAGTTGGTAATAGCCGGACCTTAGGTCCAGTTTGGAGTATACCGTCGACCCAACCAGTTGGTCGAATAAATCATCGATTCTTGGAATCGAATATCAGTTCTTCTCGGTCAACTTGTTTAGCTCTCGATAATCAATACATAGACGCAAGCTCCCGTCCTTCTTTTTCACAAAGAGGACCGGTGCACTCCAAGGCGATGAACTTGGACGTACGTATCCTTGCTCTAGCAGCTCTTGCAATTGAACCTTCAGCTCTGCCAATTCCTTTGGCGCTATCCGGTACGGTGAGCGGGCCACAGGTTTGGCACCTGGCACCAACTCGATATAGAAATCAATCTCCCGATGAGGCGGAGCCCCAGGGAGTTCGCTAGGAAACACATCGGCGTACTCCGCTACAACTGGGACATCACATAACCTGGGCTTTAGCTCCGAAGCCTCCAACAAGGTGAAGAACAACTTGGCGCCTTTTCTCACCGCCTTAACCACTTGGAGAGCAGACATCAGCGTCTTGCTCGCTCCTCGCATACCGGCAAACGTGGTTTCTCCATCGGTGTTCCTTCCCAGAGTGATCTCCTTTGAATTGCAATCTATGCATGCTCGCTGCTCCGAGAGCCAGTCCATGCCGAAGATCACATCGACTTCAGCTAACGGTAATAACGACGCTTCCAAGTCGAAATCCTGACTTCTGATCCTCACCTTCACACGGCTCTTCCTATCCGCACACATGCGAGATCCATTGGGTATAACTACTTCCAATCTATCCTCTACGAAGGTAGACGGCACTCTGATTCGCACCACGAAGTCCTCAGACAGAAAAGAGTGCGATGCACCCGTATCAAATAGAGCTCTCGCCGGATAGTTGAAAATTAGGACAAAGCCTAATTGCACACGAATAAAACATACAGTTGCACAACAGTATAATCACAAATAGCTATGTAAAAGCTAACTTTTAATTCATACATGTGATGACATCAGTTTGTCGTATAGCTTCTTGCTGGCCAAGCGAGTAGACTCTCGGCTGAGTCGGAATAATGTGCTGGGAAGCCGAAGATTCCGCAGCTTTACCCTTTTCCGCAGCACGAGCATAGTCCAACGCTCGGTTCTCTGCCTTCGGGAGACCACTTCGACACACCGCGGCCTTGTGTCCCACCTTCCCGCAGGTGAAACATGTGATAGGACCCCGCACAGTCATTGCTCCCGAAACATTTGGGCGAGTTTGCTCCGCCGATTTGAACTTTCGTTTGTTCTTTCTGAACACTGACTTGGACTGAGAGGCCGGCACATGAAACTCAGGTTTCTTTGCCACGGCTTTTGCTTGTACCCTCTTCATGTCCAACTCTAGGGATCTGGCAGTTTGGACCATGACATGGAAACCTAACGTCATTGGGCCTGCAAGGAGCAGCCTCAACTCGTCCCGAAGACCTTCATAGAACTTGTTCATCTTTGTCTCTTCATCTTCCATCATAGGCCCCGCATATCGACCCAGTTTAGTGAACTCGTGCAAGTACTCATCCACCGAGCTGTCGCCTTGAGTTAACTTCAGAAACTGGTTCTGCAATGCGATGCGTTGGGCAGAAGGAATATACCTTTGAAGAAATGACTTTGAGAACTCCGCTATCGTGATCTCGGTAATCTCCTTGCCTCCAAACTTGTGCACTTCCTATTCGGCCCACCAACGCTCTGCCTCTCCGTTAAGGAGGAAGGTGGCTAAAGTGACCATCATAGCTTCTTCTGTTGCTGTCGCCTTTAGATTTTTTCTAACCGTTGACAGCCAGTCCTCCGTCTCCGTTGGGGATCCGGTCCCCGAGAAAGTTGGAGGGTGGAAGCTTAGAAAGTGTTGTAGTTGTTGATCACGCGTTCGCGCAACGGCTACATGCTCTACAGGACGCTCCACCCTTTGCACCACCGCAGGTTCCACTGCAGCCACTGGCACAGGGGTCTCAACCCTCGGTTCCACCGCAGGTTCCAATGCAGGTTCGATCACCGGGGTCGCATCTGTATTAGGCGTAGCAGGTTGTGCAAGCCTTTGCGGTTGAGCATTGATCATCGCGATGACAGCTTCTGCGATTAACCTGATCATCTCAGCAGGAGGAGTGGTCGCTGGCACTTCAGCCGACCCACTACTTTCAGCAGTGTTACGGGGTTGAGACGGCCCCGCACCACTCCTAGTCACCTATAATCGTGTAAGACACAATTTAGTGACTGAAAACATAGCAAACAACAATCATGGAACACTCAGGTTCCGCAAACAAGTATGTTTTTTCCATTCCTAAGTGGACATTCTTATTAGTTTTTGTCGTTTTAGGTGAATGCACATCCCGTGCACACCACCCCTTAAAAGGAATTCGTCTCGAATTCGCTAAACTACGGATCGACGCCTTAAGTCCGATACCAAATTGTAACACCCTGCCAGTACGAATAGTATAACAGTAGGTCCAGCCGGGACCCCACGCCATACAAACCACACTAGCTAGGAGTTAAAAGGTGATAAACAGAAAGAACTACAACAGAGTATACTAAACACTAGCGGAAGCATAATGATTTAACATTTCATTTAGAACTGTCCACTATCATAGGAATGAAACCATAAAATAGAGTTACGGCCTTAAGGCCTTACATTCACCAAAGTACAAAACTCAGAACATACTACGGCACGCAGGCCGGCAATACATGAGAAAGCAGAAAAGGGAGGCTGGCCTTCAAGGGCCAACTCAGCAAAAGAGCCACCACCCGCTATTTCCCACTAGGCTCACCTGCACCTGCATAAGAACATTCCACCAAGCGGTGGCAAACAAAGTAACGGTCAGCACAGCTGACCAAATTATAACGATCCCACCCCTTTCCCGGGGTGGCGGAGCTTCTACCCTGCAAGCAAGCCATACTAGCACAAGTACTAATATAAAGAAAGTGCAACTACACAAGGTGAGGTTTCAAGCACAATCAATCTTCTAGGTTGAGCATCAAAAAGAAGGGAACCTAGGTATGCACATGATGTTGGTTGGGTTCACCCGAAGGTTCCCCACAACCGCCTAAACAACCACATGAGGCTAACAACATCAATTTATCACAAATGTGGGTACACACAACCGCACGCTCCATGCTCACAAGGCATGCACCAAAGGTACTTCTTCCCGAGGACCAATACCATCTTGAGTCCGGAAACTCTAGATGGAAAAGAGCCTTTGGTCGGTCTAGGCAAGGCGCCCTTCCCAACCTCTCCCAAGGTCGTTCGGGTTTACAAGAGATAAATCCCCCTACCGCCGCGCTTGGAAACGGGTTCAGTTCAGCCAATTCCCGTGCTCTTGTCATCGATTGAACACACGATGCGGGTATGATATCACCTCGGCCCGGAAGGGTTTAGCACTCGCTAGCGCTACACAAAACATAAGTTACAACACCCAAGCCTTCATGAGGACTTAGGCTTTACACGTAACCAAAAAGGAGGTACAAGACCACTCCTCAACAATTCTAGTGGTGAAGGTTTGCATTCAACCACTCGCAAAGCATGGGGCTTTCGCTAGGATCTTCACAAGACGCCTACGCTTAAATCCCACAATACTATCGCATATATCACGGAATCATTCTCCGGCACGCATTCTAGGCTTAACCTAAATGCAACGTCGCAAATCAAGCATCACCGATTCAGGCTCACGGCCACGAATAGGCTTCACACACAATGCCTAAATCCGCACGACTACCGGATTTTCTACATGCAATATGCCGGGGACCGACACAATCTACCCAGAGTTCCGAAGAACTTGAGGAAATCCTACACTTCACCCATTTGGTGAAATGGATTCCTCATGCAAGCACAGAGAAATGAAGGAGTGGAAAAATGACAAGTCCAAATATCGGGAGGAAGAATCCTTACCCTAGGAGCGTTCTTCTTCGCCATGGATCTGAGATTCTAGACGGAGGGAAACGACCGCACCGGGCTGCACTCTCCAGATCTGGAAATGTCTCGCGAAACGGAGCTCCAGAGCTCCGTCAATGGCGGGATCTAACCTTCTTCTTCCTTGCCTCCTTCTTCTTTCTCTAGGTTTGGAGAGAGAAAGGCTTAGAAATTATGAGGATTAACCTCCTCTCATCAGCCCTAAAGACCTCCGGCATCTAATCCTAGCCATTGGATCGGTTTCCAAAAGATTTGGACGGACCGATCTCCTTCTCCGCTCAAATTCGCGGAGCAGAATAAACAGGGCGCACGATCACAGGCGCACGATCACTGGTCGTGCACGAAGAGGAGAAATGGTCATGCGCACTACCCAAGACAGAACTCCGATTCCTTGCGAATTAACGCACGATCATTGGCGCACGATCACTGGTCGTGTGCGAAGAGGAGAAATGGTCGTGCGCAGAGAACTGCTATGGAATTTTTTTAGCCTATCCTGAGCGCAACACTACCACTCCGCCTACCTCGCTGAACTACGATTTTTGGGGTGTTACATACGGCCTCAAGCCGCTCTAGCCAACCCTTCCCCGGATATGGCCTCGAGCACCCCCTAGACCTACACACGAGACCTAGTCGCCAACACGAGGCGAATTTCAGCCCTAAGTCCTATCCAGACCTAGTCGCCAACACGAGGCGAATTTATTAAACGATTACAGAAAAGATGTGAAATAAAAAGACAATAATGTAAAACTCCCTCTATGTGGATCTCTTGGAGAAGTAGACGAAGACGCAGAGTATGATCGTAGTCGATGCGGTCTTTCGTCACGACGATGACGCGTGTTGAAATCTTCTCAACGGATCTCCTTTAATCTTTATGAATTTTTGGGAGTATCTCTCTGAACCTTCCTCTCTCTGTTGTGGCACGAATCTCTAGAATTCTGGATCTGTAAAGGATTAGGAAGTCAGAGCCAAGATGTCCTTTTTATAGACTTAGCGCTAGCTCCTGCGATAGTGGTACCGCCGGCGCTATCCCATATTAGGACACATTCTGCGCGGCAGAATCTTCAATCCGAGGAAACAATTTTCCCTTGCCAACTGTGTTCCTCGCTATCGCCTGCGCTATCGGATATCGCCTGGCGCTATCTCCTTCTATAAGTTCTCCTGGCAATTGCGCTTAATCCAATATTTCGTCGAACGAGAATTCGTCGAACGCCGCTAAGAGTTTGTCTAACAAAAATTTCGTCGAACGAGATTTCGTCGAACGCCGCTAGGAGTTTGTCGAACGCCTTTATGAGCATTTCGTCGAGCGCCACTAACAGTTCGTCGAACGACAGCTAGCGCCAGCGCTAGTACTACTACCAGCGCTAGTAGGTGTTTTAGATTTGATGGCTCAACTTTGGGGGCAACCTTCTTATGTAATCCTTGAGTCATGTGGACTTTGTTATCCTGCACACTTAAACACACAAGATCAAATACACATAGGATTTGTTATTCTAAAACCTAGGAGATGCGGAAGACCATGTTCCAACACTCTCTACACGATCTCTTTCATTTTCTGAGTAGTTATAATTGAGCTAATAGTCCTCTTCTTTTGATCGCAAATGCTGATGAGGTCAAGTCGATCCTGTATAAGTTTGTAATTCCTCCATAGGTTGCGGACATTCTCAAACCCATCTTTAAGGATGTTTGCACAATGTGGGCTCGGGATGATCAACTCCGGACTGAGGCCGCTGTGTACGAGGAGAAGCTGCGCGCTAACGAGAAGTGAGACTAAGAGGAGTACGAGCTGAAGCTTACCGAGCTCAATAGATCACTACGAAAAGCTGACAAAGATGAAAATACTACAAGGGGAAGGCTGCTGGTTTGACCGCTGAGGTCGCGACACTCAAAGCCGGTCCTGCTCAAATGACCATGAGACTAGGAACTTCTGGCGGTCTCCTAGAAGAGAGACCATCCTTTGAAATTTTAATGGTCCCCTTGAAGCAGGTGGACAGAGATGCTGCCAAGATTCATCGAGCGGCAATGTCAGCAGATCAGAGTTTGTCTATCACTCTGGTCGTTTTCTATGAAATGCAATATGTCGCAACCTTTATTTGAATAAAACGCCACCCGAGGAGATGGATTTCATTCTTTATTTTATGCGGTCTCAAGATAATAATCTTGAATAATTTGAACTTGTAATATATATGTTGACATTCAAATTTTTTATGCAATCTCTGCAATGATGTGATGATGATCTCTGTGGTTGTGCGCTGCTTATTTATTTTTTCCTTCGTCTATTTTTGACTTGCTGCTTGAGATACTGCGGTCTGAATTTATTGAGACCGACTATACTGCTTGCTATTTCTTATATCTTATGCAGGTTCAGCGGTATACAAAGTTTACTAGGCTGTCTCAGAAAAAGTCACATTACAAATGTTCAAATTTGGATTGGACCGTTTAGGAGTAAGCAGGAGTTGTATCAACAAGAGTTATAGCCAAACAACCACAATGCCAAAACAGCAACACAATAAATCTTTATTGAAATAGAACTGCTTTACAATGTGAGGCATACATGGCGAGACATGATTCATAAGAATCACGGAGATGAGAAGAACAAACACACCAAAAATTAGAAACCTGCGGTCTGCCAGAAAGAGACCGCTCGGACTGCAACAAAGGCTCAGGCCGCCCGGCTTTGTTCTGCTGTACTCCCAGACCGCTTGCACAGTCAGACCGCAGAAACACCTTGAGACCGCGCGAACAGAAGCAGACAAACTGCACTGCCAGACTGCAATCCCATACCGCACGAACTGAAGCTTATTGAACTGAACAAAGAACGGAAGCTGTCGCCAAACCGCAACTCTGATCGCCTAACCGCTGAAGGTCGCTTGTTCGCTGAGTTTGCTGCCTACAACACAAGAACAATAAACCAGTTCGCTGATGATGAGTCCTGATCATATACACATTTATGGACTCATCCGGGCCATTATTCAGTAAATTCACCGCACTTTAGCCTTATTATAGTCTATATTTGATAACCCATGCTAGGTGCACATTTCGGCCCACTTTGGTGTATTTTCGTGTGTATTATCTTTAGTAGTATTCATATGTTGTTAAGTGCCACTTTCAGTGGCTAGATCTGTGTTTGTGCTGGAATTGGAGGCGTGCAAGTGTTTCCGGTGCAATTCTGCACAGGAACACTGCGCACGATCACTTGTTATAGTGCGCACGACCACCGGTCGTGTGCCACTAATCGTGCGCACTTAACCCTTTTTCGCGAGTTCTGTCTGGTGCAGTGCGCACGACCATCGACTCCAGTGCGCACGACCATCGGTCGTGCGCCACTGCTCGTGCGCATTGACCATTAAATTTCTGAGTTCTGTTTGCTGTAGTGCGCACGACCATCAACTCCAGTGCGCACGACCACCGGTCGTGCGCCACTGGTCGTGCGAACATTGTATTTTATAATTTCGTCTCTTGCAGGTTCTGTCCAGGCAGTGCGCACGATCGCAGAATTCCAGTGCGCACGACCACTGGTCGTGCGCCAATGATCATGCGCAGTATTCAATCCAGCGCCTATTTAAACGCCTGTTGTGATTTTAGGGCGGATCGATCATTCCGGGAGCGAGGTTCCTGTTCCGTACGCCGCCGACCACCGCCCTGGAACGCCCCTACTTCATCTTCAACCCAAGGGGAAGCCTCCTCCATCCATTCCAAGCCTTCCTCCATCGTCCGTGAGTGTTCTCCATCGTCCGCAAGCCTCCAAGCAACCATTTTCGCTTTCCGCCCGGTGAGAAGAAGAAGAGACCTTGAGTCGAAGACGACGGAGCACGTAGGGAGATTGTGACAGCTCTCTACGCCGGAAGCATTGCCCGTCCGAGTCCGGAGGTAGCCCGACAACCTACCATTCCGGCCGTGAACGGCCGCTAGTCTTCACCGCCGGTTATTTCTTTCTTCTTTCCCTTCATTGCACTCTTTGAACCATGTACTAGATGAATATTGTAATATTTACTTTGATGAAAATGAATATTTCTTTGTTTTTCTCCATGGTTTGCTCATGATTCATTCCGTTCTCACTCACTCACTCGCACACGCACGCAAGGTGTTTGCTCCGTGTTAGCAAGAGCTAACGACGGTTGTGAAGAGGTGTTTGCGACCCTCACCCTTTCGCACTTGAGTTCACTTCATCCGCCTCACGAAGCACGGCATCGCAGCCGTTGCATCCACCTCACTTTGCGAAGCGGTGTTCTCGACCCGCATCTCTGTTGTTGTTGTTAAAATTAGGAAAACCAACCAAAAACCCCTCTTTGTGTTTGTGAAACGCTTGTGTAACAATAATCACTGCGCGATTCGTTCACCCATCCTGCATTCCTCAAGAGACCGACATCCGGGGAATTTATTCTCCACAATTATTACTTGACAGCGACCGGTGCACTTGCCGACGCGCATCAAGTTTTTGGCGCCGTTGCCGGGGAGTGCAGACGTGTATCGTCTTGTGTAGTGATTTTCGTTATACGAGCTGTTGTCTTTGAACTTCCTTGTTTTCTTCTGTTTCTGACAGTGTATGCAGAGACAGACCGCCGGTGAACTCGCACCTTTTGACCCAGTAATCGAACGGACTGCTCGCGCGCGAAGGCGCGCTGCAGCCGTACAAGCGGCCATGGGTGATCAAGTAAACCCGAACGATGATGATGCGAGAGTGCCCAACGAGGGGCAACATCTGCCTGGCGGCGAGCAGGAGGCGGCGAGGCCTCGACCCCGCACGATGAGAGACTACACCACCCCCACTGCTGGGAGTGTGTACCCGGGGTTTGGGCCCAACATCATGAATAATCAGTTTGAGATCAAGCCAGCGATCTTAAACATTATCCGCAACAATGCTCAGTTTTCAGGGCTGGCTAGCGAAGACCCGCATCTGCATCTGGCAGAATTTTCTGATATCTGCGGAACCTTCCGCTATGCCGGGATTGCTGATGACACAGTCAAGCTGAGACTGTTCCCCTTCTCTCTCCGGGACAAGGCAAAAGTGTGGCTTCACTCCATTCCGCCCGGGACTGCTGCAACTTGGGATGCCCTTGCATCCAAGTTCCTCGCTAAATTCCATCCTGTGGACAAGATCGTGAGCTTGCGGCGGGAGATCGCCACATTTCGTCAACTGGACCAAGAGACCCTTGCTGAAGCATGGGAGCGCCTTAACGAGCTCCTTCGTCGTTGTCCTGGCCATGAGCTCCAGCCATGGAATGTGGTCGAGTTATTTTACTTTGCAATCGAGCCCCACTATAGGGCAATGATCGATGCCGCAGCGGGTGGTACCCTGATGAACCACACTCCGGACGAAGCCCTTCGGATTTTGCGTGACACTGCCTCCCACAGTACGTTCTGGACTGCAGGGAGAAATGCCCCGAGAAGCGGCCGAGGTCTTTTCATGGTCGACTCACTCCCCACTCCATCTGCGCCTGCTGCTATCATTACTTGTGAAGGATGTGGAGGCGGAGGCCATCATGCTTATGAATGTTCGGGGAACCACATGGCAGGTGATTTCGCACACTTGACCTTAAATGAATCTGTGAACTATGTAGGAAATCAACCCAAGGGGGCGCCTTACAATAACGCCTATAATCCGGGAGCGAGAAGTCATCCAAACTTCTCTTGGAATCCCAACACGCCCGGCCAACGATGGTCACCGGGGCAGCATCAAAATGATGCTTACGCCTCCGGGAGCCAACCGAGGCCGCCGCACCCGGATTATAACCAAGCACCCCCCACCCAAAAGAAAAGTAATTTAGAAGAGATGATGGAGAAATTCCTGCTTGCAGCTAATTCAAACATGGTAAATCAAACCGCATCTATGCGAAACTTGGAGATGCAATTGGGCCAATTGGCTCAAGCGCTAACCGAGCGTTCGCAGGGAACCCTTCCCAGCAACACGGAAAAGAACCCTATTGATCAAGGGAAAAGTCTGGGAGATGTAGTAGATGCCAAACCGAGTGAGCTGGTAATCTCGTGCTCCATCAATAAGGTTGAAACCAAGGCTTTATGCGATTCCGGTTCCTCCCGCAATGTTATTGCACTGCAAGATGTTGCGAAGTTACAGTTGGAGATGAACACGGAGGAAAGGAAATCGCTGATTCTCGCTAATGGCACGATTATCCAATCTGAGGGGGAAGTAAAGAATGTGGAGGTAACGGTTGAGGGGACAACTGTAGTAGCTGATTTTCAGGTTCTAGGCCCGCAAGAAAACCAGTCCATTCCTATCTTGGGGGTGCCGTTCTTGAAAGAGAGCGGTGTTACCCTTGATTTTGCTACGGGGTGCATTTCCCTAACCAATGTGGTGCAGCAACCTACTTGCCCTGAAGCCACAACTGAAATATTCGCTCCGCCCCCTCTCGTTATTTCTGATGAATTTCTAAGCGGTGCAGGAAAGATACATGTTCAAGAAACAGGTGAAGGAGGAATGGAAGAGTTCCAATCGGATGAGGAAGAAGAGGTCGACTTCCGGAAAGAGTTCGACTCCGAGATGGAGGAAGACGACAGTTCGGGAAACGTTGACTTGAATATAGTTAGGGATGATATTTATTTATCTCCGTGTGATGAATCATGTAATAAACTATGTAAGCGCTCCATCTCGTGGGCCGATCCGGTAGTCACCACGATGCCGGAAGTGACGCCACCTGATTCTAAGGCAGAAAAATCTGAGAACTCTCAGCGGTGGCAGTCTCCAACTGTCACCAAACTTAAAAAGGAAAAACTTCTGCGTGACGCTCGTGCTGCTGCTCTCCGTGGCAAGGTGGCGGAGGTTAGGGGAGCATTGGGTAATACCAGTGCTGGCCCTAAAGCCCTCACCTCCCGCCTACGTGCTACGGGAGAAGCGCACCATAAGAGCGCTTTTAGTTGATGTGTGTTTTATTTGCTGTGATGAACTATTTTTGAGTATTTCTTTTTAATTCCTGCACTCTTTATAAACACTGTTAATACAGGTATTTGGTCCAGCTTAAGGACGTTAAATGAAAGCGCTACTGGGAGACAACCCAGATTTCCGTTTTCGTATTTCTTTTTTTTTAGTTCAGCTTTTGTATTTGCTTTTGTTGCCTTGAGTTTGTGCTTGCAGGTTTCGTGTTCGATGGCGGATGCTGCGGACTATTCTTGATCGTAAACGCCAATCGTCTGGTATGCTCATTTCTGAGCATTGGGTAACACTTCCTCCCCTCTTTCAGCTTCAAATTTCTAGATATCGTGTTTAGCTTAAGTCTGGGGGAGCGGTTGTTATTATCCACTGTGCACGAGCTGCATTGCATACTAGAAGGTTGCTTTTTATTTTTCATTATCATTATCATTGTTGCATTCCTTACACACCACTTCACCCACTTGAGTGCGTGCTTGTCTTTTTGTGTTGTTCCGTTTAAATTAGTTTGGTTGGAATGTGAAATAGTTTGTTAACATAGGAATTATTATTTGGAGCGCGATGTCGACTCATGTAGTGTACTAGTCACGTCGCATGTTATGGTAGAATTTGAGTAGAACTAGATTTTCTTTATGCATCTAATTTATATTGAGTATTTCTGCGTAAATTTAGATTTAGTATACTCAAATGGTGAATTTGTATGAAATTGACGATAACCCGGTATTGTGTGTGTACGATTGCTAGTCGTGTGTTGCTCGAGTCGGGAGGAAGGTTTATCTTTCTCGTGGGCTAAGAACTTGCCCCAAGCGACTCTCGAAGCATGGGTGAGAGCTACTCGTTGAGTCAAACATGATGTAGGCCACCCTTTGGCTAGTTTGAGCTTTGTTATGCCATGTCCATTTCATTCACCTTTGCAAGCCCATGTTGTGCCTACCATTCCTATTTTCAGCTCCTCTTCATCCACCAAAGCCTGGAGCCTATCCTACTCCCGCAACCAAAACGTTTTTAACTGCGCTCATAATTCTAAACTTGTGTGGAGTGTGGAATCGTTGTGTTATGATGGGAAAATAATGTCCATCCGCTGATTTTGAACCAACCGGGGGTTACACAAAAGAAGTGAAATATGTAAAAGAAAAAAAAAGAGTATTTAAAAAAAAAAAAGTCCTCCCGAGCTAAAAACAGAAAATCTGTTGGTGTTTGTGAAGTAGGCCGTGCGCACACCTGGTTTTCATGATAAGTCTGGGGGTGTGTCACACGAGCGTAGTTTGTGGTTTTGTGGGGTGCAGCGTTCTGATAGCTCACTTGGGTTGCGCAGCCATCGTGTTTAACTTTGAATATCATACCGTAACCTAAGCCTCGTTTTAATCCTATAAGTCCTACTGATTTGATTTGCGAGTTTGCTAGCGCCGTGGAGAGAGTGTGACCGGGCGAGCGTATGGTTCACGACGTTGATGGATTTCAGCGGAGTTATTCCTAAGCCCCGATCTTTTGCAACACCCGCCTCAGTGTCTCGTCGCTTTCATACCGGGCATGATCGCCAAATTCGTCATAATTCACCAACTGAGTATAACTAAATCTTTAATTACGCTTTAATACTTACGTAAATTAGTTAGCATAGTTAGAATCTTCTTCTACTAGAATTTCTACTCGCATGCGTACGTTACTTCGCACCGTACTCCCTTGTGTAATTCTCTATGTTAGCTATCGTTTTCACATTCCACCGGATTCGTTTGCTCGGGACGCGCAAATAGTTAAGTCTGGGGGTGTGATGAGTCCTGATCATATACACATTTATGGACTCATCCGGGCCATTATTCAGTAAATTCACCGCACTTTAGCCTTATTATAGTCTATATTTGATAACCCATGCTAGGTGCACATTTAGGCCCACTTTGGTGTATTTTCGTGTGTATTATCTTTAGTAGTATTCATATGTTGTTAAGTGCCACTTTCAGTGGCTAGATCTGTGTTTGTGCTGGAATTGGAGGCGTGCAAGTGTTTCCGGTGCAATTCTGCACAGGAACACTGCGCACGATCACTTGTTCTAGTGCGCACGACCACCGGTCGTGCGCCACTAATCGTGCGCACTTAACCCTTTTTCGCGAGTTCTGTCTGGTGCAGTGCGCACGACCATCGACTCCAGTGCGCACGACCATCGGTCGTGCGCCACTGCTCGTGCGCATTGACCATTAAATTTCTGAGTTCTGTTTGCTATAGTGCGCACGACCATCAACTCCAGTGCGCACGACCACCGGTCGTGCGCCACTGGTCGTGCGAACATTGTATTTTATAATTTCGTCTCTTGCAGGTTCTGTCCAGGCAGTGCGCACGATCGCAGAATTCCAGTGCGCACGACCACTGGTCGTGCGCCAATGATCGTGCGCAGTATTCAATCCAGCGCCTATTTAAACGCCTGTTGCGATTTTAGGGCGGATCGATCATTCCGGGAGCGAGGTTCCTGTTCCGTACGCCGCCGACCACCGCCCTGGAACGCCCCTACTTCATCTTCAACCCAAGGGGAAGCCTCCTCCATCCATTCCAAGCCTTCCTCCATCGTCCGTGAGTGTTCTCCATCGTCCGCAAGCCTCCAAGCAACCATTTTCGCTTTCCGCCCGGTGAGAAGAAGAAGAGACCTTGAGTCGAAGACGACGGAGCACGTAGGGAGATTGTGACAGCTCTCTACGCCGGAAGCATTGCCCGTCCGAGTCCGGAGTTAGCCCGACAACCTACCATTCCGGCCGTGAACGGCCGATAGTCTTCATCGCCGGTTATTTCTTTCTTCTTTCCCTTCATTGCACTCTTTGAACCATGTACTAGATGAATATTGTAATATTTACTTTGATGAAAATGAATATTTCTTTGTTTTTCTCCATGGTTTGCTCATGATTCATTCCGTTCTCACTCACTCACTCGCACACGCACGCAAGGTGTTTGCTCCGTGTTAGCAAGAGCTAACGACGGTTGTGAAGAGGTGTTTGCGACCCTCACCCTTTCGCACTTGAGTTCACTTCATCCGCCTCACGAAGCACGGCATCGCAGCCGTTGCATCCACCTCACTTTGCGAAGCGGTGTTCTCGACCCGCATCTCTGTTGTTGTTGTTGTTAAAATTAGGAAAACCAACCAAAAACCCCTCTTTGTGTTTGTGAAACGCTTGTGTAACAATAATCACTGCGCGATTCGTTCACCCATCCTGCATTCCTCAAGAGACCGACATCCGGGGAATTTATTCTCCACAATTATTACTTGACAGCGACCGGTGCACTTGTCGACGCGCATCAGCTGACAGACCGCAGACGAACTGTTTATTCAAGCTGTAACACCCTGCCAGTACGAAGAGTATAACAGCAGGTCCGGCCGGGACCCCACGCCATACAAACCACACTAGCTAGGAGTTAAAAGGTGATAAACAGAAAAGTAACAACTAAACGAGAGTACAAAACGTAAGCGGAAGCATTAATTAAACCATTTCAATTAGAACTGTCCACTATCATAGGAATGAAACCAAAATATAGAGTTACGGCCTTAAGGCCTTACATTTACCAAATGTGATAAAACTCCAAACATACATCGGCACGCAGGCCGGCAATACAAGGGAAACAGAAAAGAGGCTGGCCTTCGAGGGCCAACTCAGCATAAGGGCCACCGCCCGCTATTTTCCGCTAGGCTCACCGGCACCTGCATAAGAACATTCCACCAAGCGGTGGCAAATAAGGTAACGGTCAGCAAAGCTGACCAAATTATAACGACCCCACCCCTTTCCCGGGGTGGCGGAGATTCTACCCTGCAAGCAAGCCATACTAGCACAAGTACTAATATAAAGAAAGTGCAACTACACAAGGTGAGGTTTCAAGCACAATCAATCTTCTAGGTTGAGCATCAAAAGAAAGGAACCTAGGTATGCACATGATGTTGGTTGGGTTCACCCGAAGGTTCCCACAACCGCCTAAACAACCGCATGAGGCTAACAACATCAATTCATCACAAACGTGGGTACACACAACCGCACGCTCCATGCTCACAAGGCATGCACCAAAGGTACTTCTTCTCGAGCACCAAAACCATCATGAGTCCAGAAACTCTAGATAGAAAAGAGCTTTTGGTCGGTCTAGGCAAGACGCCCTTCCCAACCTCTCCCAAGGTCGTTCGGGTTTACAAGAGATAAATCCCCCTACCGCCACGCCTGGAAACGGGTTCAGTTCAGCCAATTCCCGTGCTCTTGTCATCGATTGAACACACGATGCGGGTATGACATCACCTCGGCCCGTAAGAGTTTAGCACTCGCTAGTGCTACACAAAACATAAGTTACAACACCCAAGCCTTAAAAGTTTACTTTGTAACGACTCAAGACCCGACTCCACCTTTCGGCCGGAGGGCATGAGGGATCGTTAGGGCTTTATACGTAACCAAAAAGGAGGTACAAGACCACCCCTCAACAATTCTAGTGGTGAAGGTTTGCATTCAACCACTCGCAAAGCATGGGGCTTCCGTTAGGATCTTCACAAGATGCCTACGCTTAAATCCCGCAATACTATCGCATATATCACAGAGTCATTCTCCGGCACGCATTCTAGGCTTAACCTAAATGCAACGTCGCAAAACAAGCATCACCGATTCGGGCTCACGGCCACGAATAGGCTTCACACACAATGCCTAAATCCGCACGACTACCGGATTTTCTACATGCAATATGCCGGGGACGGACACAATCGACCCGGAGTTCCGAAGAACTTGAGGAAATCCTACACTTCACCCATTTGGTGAAAGGGATTCCTCATGCAAGCATAGAGAAATGAAGGAGGGGACAAAAGACAAGTCCAAACAACGGGAGAAGAAATCGTTACCCTAGGAGCGTTCTTTTTCGCCATGGATCCGAGATTCTAGACGGAGGGAAATGACCGCACCGGGCTGCACTCTCCAGATCTGGAAACGGTTCGCGAAACGGAGCTCCGGAGCTCCGTCAATGGCGGAATCTCCCTTCTTCTTCCTTGGCTCCTTCTCCTTTCTCTAGGGTTTGGAGAGAGAATGGCTTAGAGAATATGAGGTTTAACCCCCTCTCATCAGCCTTAAAGGTCTCCCGCAACTAAACCTAGCCGTTGGATCAAATCCCAAAAGATTTGGACGGTCCGATCTTCTTCTCCGCTCAAAATCGCGGAACAGAATAAACAGGGCGCACGATCGCTGGCGCACGATCACTGGTCGTGCGCGAAGAGGGAAATGGTCGTGCGCACTGTCCGAGACAGAACTCGATTCTCTTCTGAATTAACGCACGATCGCTGGCGCACGATCACTGGTCGTGCGCGAAGAGGACAATGGTCGTGCGCATAAGCCGAGACAGAACTCCGATTCTTTGCGGGTTGCGCACGATCGTTGGCGCACGATCACTGGTCGTGCGCGAAGAGGACAATGGTCGTGCGCATTGACCTGATCTGGAATCTTGAGCCTATCCCGAGCGCAACACTACCATTTCGCCTACCTCGCTGAATCACGATCTTTGGGGTGTTACAACTCCACCCCCCTTAAAAGAATTTCGTCCCGAAATTTCGAAAACAGTAATAGCAGGAAGTTACAGTTTTTAAAGAAAATTTACCTGAGGGAGATAGCTCGGGGTACTCCGCAAGCATCGCTTGCTCTCTCTCCCAAGTTAGCTCCTCTCGGCCGCAATTATCCCACCGGACCTTTACCATCCGAATGGACTTGCTCCGCAACTGCTTTACCTCGGTATCCTCGATGCGTAAGGGTCTGACTTTCGTCGACAACCCACTATCCACCGACACTTTGCCGACCGCAACGATATGAGTAGGCTCTTGCACTGCCTTCCTCAGAACTGAAATGTGAAACACGTCGTGCAGACCGCTCAGCTCTGCAGATCGTGCAAGCTGATAAGCCGCATCACCAACACGTTCCACAATCTCAAACGGTCCTAAGTACCTTGGACTGAGCTTTTTCAAGCATCGGATCCTTGATACCCCTTTGAACGGTTTGATCTTCAAGTAAACCCGGTCACCGACGGCGAACTCTAGGTTCCTAAGCTTGGCGTTGTAATATTTTGCTTGCCTATCCTGGGCAATCAATAGCCTTTCTCGAATAGTTCGGATCGTCGAAGTTGCTTCCTCAACATTCTTTCGCTTTAATAGCTTAGTATCGCCCGTTTCTGCCCAAGACAACGGCGTACGACACTTCTTACCATAGAGGGCCTCGAAAGGAGCCATCTTTATACTGGCTTGGTAGCTATTACTGTAGGCGAATTCGATCATATAGAGATGATCTTCCCACTTCTTTCCAAAATCTAGAGCGCACATTCGGAGCATATCCTCCATAGTCCTGTTGGTCCTCTCGGTCTGTCCATCCGTTTGCGGGTGGAAGGCCGTGCTGAATTTTAATTTAGTGCCCAACAGTTCATGGATAAGCCTCCAAACTTTCGATGTGAAACGCCCGTCACGATCGCTGACGATGCTACGAGGGACACCGTGCAGCCGCACAATACTATCGACACAGAGCTTCGCTAGCTTTTCTACAGAATCATCCTTCCGGTTCGGAATAAAGTGCGATACTTTTGTCAGTCTGTCCACGATCACCCAGATGGCGTCGTTTCATGCTGCGATCTCGGCAATCCGTGCACGAAATCCATCGAAATATCGTCAAACTTCCATTCCGGAATCGGCAAGGACTTCAAAAAACCACCGGGACGTTGACATCCCACCTTCACCAACGCGCAGGTGTTGCACTTGGCCACGTAGAGGGCAATGTCCTTCTTCATACCCGGCCACCAGAAAAGTTTCTTCATGACCATGTACATTTTCGTGCTCCCCGGGTGGATAGAGTACTTGGTATGATGAGCCTCGTACATCAATTCCTCCCGTAGAGTACCAACGTTTGGGACGCACAATCTGTCATTCTTCCACATAAGGCCATCTTCGAAAGAGAAATCAGCGTTCAACCCGTCAACGGTTTCCGCTTTGTAGCGTTTCATGCTCTCATCCAGCTCCAATGCCTGTCGAACTCGGTCGGCAAGGTGGTATTGAACCTCCGTCCAATTCAAGCATGCTGAAGTAGACGCTCTTCGATCAACGCAAATGATCTCCATTTCTTCCAGCTCACGGATTAGACGCTCATCGTGCATCAAAATCCAATTTGCTTGAGCGGGAGCCCGACGACTCAACGCGTCCGCAACTACATTTCCCTTTCCAGGAGTATATTTGATGTCGAAGGTGTAGTCCCCAAGGAACTCCAACCACCTCCTCTGTCGCATATTCAACTCCCTTTGATCTAGCAAGTACTTGAGGCTCTTGTGGTCGGTAAAGACGTCGATCTTCACGCCATACAAATAATGCCTCCAAAGCTTAAGAGCAAATACCACGGCCGCTAGCTCCAAATCATGGACCGGGTAATTCCTCTCATGAACCTTCAACTGCCGGGAGCCGTAGGCAATTACCTTACCGAACTGCACTAGGACACAACCCAACCCACTCCCCGAGGCGTCGCTATAGATTTCGTAGCCTTCCGTACCACATGGCGAGCATAGAATGGGCGCCGTGGTCAGACGGCTCTTCAGTTCTTCAAAAGCTCGTACGCACTCGGGCGACCAAACGAACTTATGATCTTTCCTAGTCAACTTAGTGAGAGGAAGTGCAATCCTCGAGAAGTTTTCCACAAAGCGCCTATAGTAGCCGGCAAGTCCTAAGAAACTTTGGACTTCCGCTACGTTTTTCAACAAAGGCCAGGCTCGGATCGCTTCTATCTTCGACGGATCAACCGCCATTCCATCTCCACTAACGACGTGACCAAGGAATGCTACTGACGGTAGCCAAAACTCGCACTTGGAGAACTTGGCATATAGCTGATTCTTCCTCAAGGTGCTCAGAACGGCGTGCAGATGCCCTACATGCTCCTCTTCCGATTGAGAGTATACCAAAATGTCGTCGATGAAGACGATCACAAATTGATTCAAATACTCACGGAATGTCCTATTCAAAAAGTCCATGAATACCGACGGTGCATTAGACAGACCGAACGGCATCACCGTGAACTCATAGTGCCCAAAGCGGGTACTGAACGCTGACTTTGGAATATCACATTCCGTACTACTAAGCTGATAGTAGCCGGACCTTAAGTCAAGCATAGAGTATACCGTCGACCCAACCTGTTGGTCAAGTAAATCGTCGATTCTCGGAATCGGATAACGGTTCCTCTCGGTCAGCTTGTCCGCTACTACTAGGACAACACAAAACTGGTCTTAGGCCCCGAATCCTTCAACAAGGTGAAGAACGTCTTCGCGCCTTTTCACGGCTTCTCCTATTCGCGCTCACTCGAGATCTATTAGGCAGCATTACCTCCAATCTATCCTTGACTAAGGTAAATGACAATTCGATTCATAACACGAAGTCCTTAGACAAATAGGAGAGCGATGCTCCCACACCAACAGAGCTCTCGTCGAATAGTCGATCATTAGGACAAGGCCTAATTGCACACAAATACAAGGCATAAAATTTTGTTGTCAACAGATACGGTGGACATATTTCTATCTCTATCCGCACACGGGGTAGACATCATATTAGGAGATGATCATCCATACCTGTGGCAACATCGCAATGCTGGATGACCTCTTGCTGTCCATAAGAGTAGACTCTCGGTTGGGTTAGAGAATATTGGGGAATCGAAGACTCCACCGCCTTGCCTTTCTCCATAGAAGCCGAACCCATCACACGAGCATAGTCCACTTCTCCGCTTTTTGCTTTTGGGGGACCACTTCGACACACTCGGGCTTTGTGTCCCACCTTTCCGCAAGTGAAACAAATTAAGGAACACCGTGCAGTCTTAACTTCCACAGAGTTGAACTTTCTCTTGTTTCTTCTGAACTCGGACTTGGACTGAGAGACTGGCGCATGAAACTCTGACTTCTTTACATTGAAGTCTTTCGCGCGCTGCATACTCTTCATATCCGTTTCCAGAGATTTAGCTGATTTCACTAAGACGTTGAAGCCGAGTAACTTTGGACCCACAAGCATTAGTCTTAGGTCATCTCGCAGACCATTGTAGAACTTGTTGACCTTGGTTTCCTCATCTTCCCACATAGACCTCTCATAACGATTCCGACTGATGAACTCAATCAGGTACTCATCCACTGAGTGTTCTCCCTGCTCTAGGTGTGAACACTGATCTTGTAGTTCAGGAATCTCAGTTAGGGGTAGAAACTTTAGAAGGAATGACTCATGGAAGCTTTCCCAAGAGATTTCGGAAAGTTGTCTCCCACCAAACTTGTGCAACAACTCTCCTTCCCACCAAAGTCTTGCTTCTCTTATAAGTAGGAAGGTGGTTAAGGTTACCAACATATCTTTGCTTATAAGCATTGACATTAAAGTCCTCTTTATTTCTGACAACCACTCAGCAGCTCTCCCAGGGGATTCCGTCCCCTCGAAGGTTGGAGGGTTGAGGCTCAGAAAGTACTTTAATTGCTGGTCACGCGCTCGCCCCACTACTACCTGCGCAACTCGACGTTCCACCCTCAGTTCTACCGCAGGTTCCACTACAGCAACAGTTACAGGGGCCACATCCAGAGTCGGAGTAGTAGGCTGTGCAAGCTGCCCAGACTGAGTGTTGATCATCGCGAAGACCGCTTCAGCGACTAACTTGATCATCTCAGCCGAAGGAGTGGTCGCTGTCACCTCAGACGACCCACTACTTTCAGCAGTGTTACGAGGTTGAGACGGCCCCGCACCACCCCTAGTCACCTATAATCGTGCCAGAGACAATTTAGTGATTGAAAGCATAGCAAAACAACAATCATGGAACGCTCAGGTTCCGCAAACAAGTATGTTTTTCCATTCCTAAGTGGACATTCTTATTAGTTTTTGTCATTTTAGGTGAATGCACATCCCGTGCACACCACCCCTTAAAAGGAATTCGTCCCGAATTCGCTAAACTACGGATCGACGCCTTAAGTCCGATACCAAATTGTAACACCCTGCCAGTACGAAGAGTATAACAGCAGGTCCGGCCGGGACCCCACGCCATACAAACCACACTAGCTAGGAGTTAAAAGGTGATAAACAGAAAAGTAACAACTAAACGAGAGTACAAAACGTAAGCGGAAGCATTAATTAAACCATTTCAATTAGAACTGTCCACTATCATAGGAATGAAACCAAAATATAGAGTTACGGCCTTAAGGCCTTACATTTACCAAATGTGATAAAACTCCAAACATACATCGGCACGCAGGCCGGCAATACAAGGGAAACAGAAAAGAGGCTGGCCTTCGAGGGCCAACTCAGCATAAGGGCCACCGCCCGCTATTTTCCGCTAGGCTCACCGGCACCTGCATAAGAACATTCCACCAAGCGGTGGCAAATAAGGTAACGGTCAGCAAAGCTGACCAAATTATAACGACCCCACCCCTTTCCCGGGGTGGCGGAGATTCTACCCTGCAAGCAAGCCATACTAGCACAAGTACTAATATAAAGAAAGTGCAACTACACAAGGTGAGGTTTCAAGCACAATCAATCTTCTAGGTTGAGCATCAAAAGAAAGGAACCTAGGTATGCACATGATGTTGGTTGGGTTCACCCGAAGGTTCCCACAACCGCCTAAACAACCGCATGAGGCTAACAACATCAATTCATCACAAACGTGGGTACACACAACCGCACGCTCCATGCTCACAAGGCATGCACCAAAGGTACTTCTTCTCGAGCACCAAAACCATCATGAGTCCAGAAACTCTAGATAGAAAAGAGCTTTTGGTCGGTCTAGGCAAGACGCCCTTCCCAACCTCTCCCAAGGTCGTTCGGGTTTACAAGAGATAAATCCCCCTACCGCCACGCCTGGAAACGGGTTCAGTTCAGCCAATTCCCGTGCTCTTGTCATCGATTGAACACACGATGCGGGTATGACATCACCTCGGCCCGTAAGAGTTTAGCACTCGCTAGTGCTACACAAAACATAAGTTACAACACCCAAGCCTTAAAAGTTTACTTTGTAACGACTCAAGACCCGACTCCACCTTTCGGCCGGAGGGCATGAGGGATCGTTAGGGCTTTATACGTAACCAAAAAGGAGGTACAAGACCACCCCTCAACAATTCTAGTGGTGAAGGTTTGCATTCAACCACTCGCAAAGCATGGGGCTTCCGTTAGGATCTTCACAAGATGCCTACGCTTAAATCCCGCAATACTATCGCATATATCACAGAGTCATTCTCCGGCACGCATTCTAGGCTTAACCTAAATGCAACGTCGCAAAACAAGCATCACCGATTCGGGCTCACGGCCACGAATAGGCTTCACACACAATGCCTAAATCCGCACGACTACCGGATTTTCTACATGCAATATGCCGGGGACGGACACAATCGACCCGGAGTTCCGAAGAACTTGAGGAAATCCTACACTTCACCCATTTGGTGAAAGGGATTCCTCATGCAAGCATAGAGAAATGAAGGAGGGGACAAAAGACAAGTCCAAACAACGGGAGAAGAAATCGTTACCCTAGGAGCGTTCTTTTTCGCCATGGATCCGAGATTCTAGACGGAGGGAAATGACCGCACCGGGCTGCACTCTCCAGATCTGGAAACGGTTCGCGAAACGGAGCTCCGGAGCTCCGTCAATGGCGGAATCTCCCTTCTTCTTCCTTGGCTCCTTCTCCTTTCTCTAGGGTTTGGAGAGAGAATGGCTTAGAGAATATGAGGTTTAACCCCCTCTCATCAGCCTTAAAGGTCTCCCGCAACTAAACCTAGCCGTTGGATCAAATCCCAAAAGATTTGGACGGTCCGATCTTCTTCTCCGCTCAAAATCGCGGAACAGAATAAACAGGGCGCACGATCGCTGGCGCACGATCACTGGTCGTGCGCGAAGAGGGAAATGGTCGTGCGCACTGTCCGAGACAGAACTCGATTCTCTTCTGAATTAACGCACGATCGCTGGCGCACGATCACTGGTCGTGCGCGAAGAGGACAATGGTCGTGCGCATAAGCCGAGACAGAACTCCGATTCTTTGCGGGTTGCGCACGATCGTTGGCGCACGATCACTGGTCGTGCGCGAAGAGGACAATGGTCGTGCGCATTGACCTGATCTGGAATCTTGAGCCTATCCCGAGCGCAACACTACCATTTCGCCTACCTCGCTGAATCACGATCTTTGGGGTGTTACACAAGCTACCGGAAATCACCAAGGAAGGAGACCGCAACCTGCTGACCGCAAACCTGCGAACACAATAAACGGTTAACTCGCAACCAAGCCGCGCAAACTCAAACTTGAGACCGCAAGAAACTATCCGGGCTCTTGTTCTTTCAGTTCTCGTTAGGAATGACGGGCCATGCACCCCTATTTATAGGCGGGTGGACGGATGTCATCACCGCACAAACCGGGATACAGTCACCACCCATCAGATCGCGAACGGTCTCAAATGATAGACCGCGCGAACACAGCACTTGAACAAAATTCAGTCCAAGACCGAAGACAGCAGCAAGCCGCGCACAAGCCGTGCGAACACAGCGATCACCCTTCCTGAGATCGCCAACACAGAGAAGCAACTGGCCGACTTGAACCTAGTCGCCAGAACAGCACAACCAAGCCGCCCGGTCACAGCGGTTAGCCAGGAACAGACCGACTAGAACAAGACCGGAAACAACCCGCAACAGGTCGCCAGAACCAGCGACCAAACCCAAGAAGCAAGCTGGCCGATCACACCAGATCGCCAGAACCAAACCGCCAGAGCACCAGCGCAGACCGCGCGATCTCTGCGGTCTCCAGCCTTCAGACCGGCCGGACTCCTTTCAACTTCACTTCAACAATTTCAACACTCCCCCTTGAAGTGGGAAGTGGAAACTAGCCCGAGCAACTCCCTTAACCGAGTAAACGGTCCCTTCGCCAGCGGCTTTGTGAAGATGTCTGCGACATTGTCCGCACTCCGAACATGCTCGACCATAAGAGATCCTCCCAACACCTTTTCACGAATGAAATGGTGCTCAATCTCTATATGTTTGGTCCTCGCGTGACAGACTGGATTGTTAACCAGCTTGAGAGCACTCTCATTGTCCCCGCGTAGCATAGTGGGACCTCGAACCTCCTGATGAACGTCCTCTACCAACCTCCTGAGCCAAATAGCTTCTTGAGCTGCCAAGGCCGAAGCCTTGTACTCCGCTTCCGTGGTAGATACAGACACCGAGTCTTGCTTCTTGCTGCACCAAGAGATAGCTGTGGGACCCTCCATAAAGACATAACTAGAGGTTGATCTCCGATCATCCACGTCTCCCCCATAATCAGCATCCATGAAACCATGCAACTCCAAGCTTGACCCTCTTCTATATAGGAGACCCAAATCAGAGGTCGACTTCACATACTTCAATATGCCTTTTGCCGCCAGAAGATGAGGTTTCCGTGGTTCCGCCATGTACCGACTCACCTTGCCAACTGCATAAGCAATATCCGGCCTTGTGATCGTCAAGTAGATCAAGCTCCCAACCAGAGCTCGGAACACCAACGGATCAGATAAGACTCTCCCCTCATCCTTTCGAAGCTTATGATGTTGCTACAAAGGTATGGAGCTGCTCTTTCCTTCCTCCATGCCAAATCATTTCACGATTCGCTCCGCATATCCTTCCTGAGAAATGAGCACTCCGCTCTCCCGCCTCTGGACCTCGAGTCCAAGGAAATGGTGAAGCTCCCCCAGATCCTTCATCTCGAATCTGATAGCAAGCTCAGCCCTGAGTCTTGCAACAGCTTCCTTCGAGTTCCCGGTGACAATCATGTCATCCACGTACAACAGCACAATCACCCGAAGCACCCCCTCCTTCTTGATGGACAAGCTTGAATCAGAGTCTGAAGCAACGAATCCGCAGAATAAGAGATATTCTGTAATCTTCCCGTACCACGCCCGAGGCGCTTGCTTCAACCCGTACAGGGCCTTCTTCAATTTACAAACATAGTCCGAATACTCCTTCGAGATGAAACCTTGCGGTTGAGTCATGAAGATATCTTTGTCAATCTCGCCGTATAAGAAAGCATTCTTCACGTCGAGTTGCCAAATCTCCCAACCACTCGAAGCCGCCAAGGCAATAACAAATCGAACCGAAGTCATCTTTGCCACTGGATTAAATGTTTCATCATAATCTTCTCCGTACTGCTGTGAGAACCCGCGAGCTACAAGGCGAGCCTTGTAACGCTCGATACTGCCGTCAGCTTTCTTCTTCAGCTTGAAGACCCACTTACAAGTGACAGGAGTAGTGCCCTTGGGCTTGGGCACAAGAGACCAGGTCTCATTCTTCTCGAGAGCTGTCATCTCTTCTTGCATAGCAATGTCCCACTCCTTCACACCTCTGGCATTTTCAAAGCTCGACGGCTCCCTTTCATCTAAGGGACCAGCAAAGAAACATGAAACGAAGTTCACCATGTTTCCTCCTGTGTATCGATCTGGTGGTTGAATAGTCCTCTTCGACCTCCTAAGAGGTTGCACTTGACTAACCACCTCCTCAGCCGCTTCTTCTGTGCAAGCTCCTTTTCCAGATGAACTTGGAGCATCGCTCCCCTTGTTACCAGAACCTGAAGCCCCCATCTCAGAGCTTGACACAACTGGAGCTCCTGGTGAAACAGGCAGCTCCACTTGAAGGCTTCCCGCAGCTTTTCCTCCTTCATCAATCCTGCTCTCTGGTAGTTCAACTCCTGAACTCCCCTTGTAGGAAGTCACTTCATCGAACACCACATCCCGAGAAACAATTGACCTCCGTGTCTCAGGATCCATGCATCTCCATCCCTTCTTCCGCTCATCATACCCAACAAAGACTAGCTTCCTTGCTTTCGCATCTAGCTTTATTCGAAGAGCATCAGGAATATGCACATAGCAGGTTGACCCGAACACCCGAAGGTGAGCAACACTCGGCTTCTCCTTGAACATTAGTTTGTGAGGGGTCTTCATGTTGATAGGACTTAAAGGCAATCTGTTGATGACATAAGCTGCACAAGACATTCCCTCCGCCCAGAAGGACTTTGGGATACTCTTGGCATGAAGCCAGCATTTGCAAGTTTCCGTCAGATGACGGATCTTCCTTTCGGCAACGCCATTCTGCTGTGGAGTATGGGCACAAGTGAGCTCTCTCCGAACGCCGTGTTTCCTGCAAAAACTTGAGAACTCACCAGAAGTGAACTCCCCACCATTGTCAGTTCTCAATTTTTTCACCCGCAGGCCTAAACGACCTTCCACCAGCTCCTTGAACTCCACAAACCTTGCAAAGGCTTCTGACTTCTCTTTCAAGAAATACACCCAGACATATCTGGTGTAATCGTCAATCAACACCAACATATATTTATTGCCTCCAAGGCTTGGGGTGGCAGTTGGTCCCATCAAATCACCGTGGATGCATTCCAACGGTGCTTTGCACCTTGTTTGCGATTTGTCAAATGGATGTCGTTGAGACTTACCAAACTGACATCCTTCGCAGACATGACCGTCTCCATAGGAGGACAAGCTAGGCAAGCCATTGACAAGGACCCTTACCGCCATAGCCTTCAATTTGTCCATGCCTACATGCCCCAACCTTTCATGCCAGATGGCTGCACCATCATTTGTCCTCATCTTATCAACATAGGTACTTGTCGATAAAACGAACAAGTCCTTCACCCGCTTGCCGACATGAATAACTTCTCCCTTTATTTCCGGTTGAGTTTTGAGAAACTTCACTTCTGTTGGGCCAAACAGAACGTGATAACCGGCATCGACCGCATTGGTCACAGAGAAGAGATTCTTCTTCATACCAGGCACGTGATAAACACTCCTCAATGTGAGTGGACCCTTATCACTGCTCAGAGAGACGACTCCTTCGTGCTCTACTGGATGAATAGAATTATCAGCCGTTATGATAGCATTGTTACCTGAGTAAGGTGCCAAAGAAGAGAACTTTGATCCATCACCGGTGAGATGATGTCCACACCCTGAATCAACAATCCAGTCTTCTTCATAGTTGATGGAAGCCAAGGCCTTAACGGGCATCGCCGTTATATTAGACACAAAGGCTCCTCCCCATCCAACTTCACCAGACTTTGGCATCTCCTTCTCCACTGCATGTCCTGGCTGAAGATTCACCCGGCAATCTTTCTTGAAGTGCCCGGTCTTGTTGCATCTAAAGCACCTCGGTCCCTCTCCTTTCTTCTTCCCATCAGACTTAGGAGCATAGCCCCTATCTTGCTGACCTGAAGTAGAGGGTCCATCATGACCCGGCTTCTTCTTTTCCCACTTCTTTTTCCTCTTCCCAGAGAACATCACATCACTCTCTCCCCCGGAGATAGAAACCCCTGCCATCTGTCTTGCTAAACTTTCTTGCGAAGCAAGAAGGTTCTCCAGCTCCAATAACGACGGTTGATTTGCCCAACCCTGAACTGAAGTTACAAAAGCAAGATACTCCTTCCGCAACCCGCGGATGATATGCCTCTTCAGCTTTGCCTCAGAGATTGGCTCATCAGGGTCCAAAGCAGAAATCTCTGTCGTGAGGTTCTTCATCTTAAGGAAGAAGGTAGAAATAGAAATATCACCTTGAGAGGCTCTCGCCAACTCATTTTCAAGAAATTGTAGCCTCGCTACATTCTTCTTATTGAACAATCCATCCAAGGATGTCCAAATCTCAGCAGCAGACTTACATCCGATAATATGATCAAACAGCTCCGGTGAGATAGCCCTTTTGAGAGTGAACTCTGCCTTAGCATTCAACCTCCTCCAAAGTCTCACCTCTGCCATATTATCTCCTGCTAGAAACACCTCTTGTGTGTCTTCTCCGCCAACTATCTCCCATAGATCCTCGCCAAGCAAGTAACTCTCCATACATGACTTCCACTTTTTAAAGTTAGTCGATGTGAGGAGTTCAATACCAAGACCTCTTGCGAATCCGCCTTCCATGGCAACCTATGTGGTCTCTTCTTCACAAAGACGATGGCAACTCTAGTTGATCACTGCTTATCCACTCCAGAAACCTACCTCTGATACCATGTTCAAATTTGGATTGGACCGTTTAGGAGTAAGCAGGAGTTGTATCAACAAGAGTTATAGCCAAACAACCACAATGCCAAAACAGCAACACAAGAAATCTTTATTGAAATAGAACTGCTTTACAATGCGAGGCATACATGGCGAGACATGATTCATAAGAATCACGGAGATGAGAAGAACAAACACACCAAAAAACAGAAACCGACGGTCTGCCAGAAAGAGACCGCTCGGACTGCAACAAAGGCTCAGGCCGCCCGGCTTGTTCTGCTGTACTCCCAGACCGCTTGCACAGTCAGACCGCAGAAACACCTTGAGACCGCGCGAACAGAAGCAGACAAACTGCACTGCCAGACCGCAATCCCAGACCGCACGAACTGAAGCTTATTGAACTGAACAAAGAACGGAAGCTATCGCCAAACCGCAACTCTGATCGCCTAACCGCTGAAGGTCGCTTGATCGATGAGTTTGCTCCGAACAGCACAAGAACAATAAACCAGTTCGCTGACAGACCGCAGATGAACTGTTTATTCAAGCTACCGGAAATCACCAAGGAAGGAGACCGCAACCTGCTGACCGCAAACCTGCGAACACAACAAACGGTTAACTCGCAACCAAGCCGCGCGAACTCAAACTTGAGACCGCAAGAAACTATCCGGGCTCTTGTTCTTACAGTTCTCGTTAGGAATGACGGGCCATGCAGCCCTATTTATAGGCGGGTGGACGGATGTCATCACCGCACAAACTGGGATACAGTCACCACCCATCAGATCGCGAACGGTCTCAAATGATAGACCGCGCGAACACAGCACTTGAACAAAATTCAGTCCAAGACCGAAGACAGCAGCAAGCCGCGCACAAGCCGTGCGAACACAGCGATCACCCTTCCTGAGATCGCCAACACAGAGAAGCAACTGGCCGACTTGAACCTAGTCGCCAGAACAGCACAACCAAGCCGCCCGGTCACAGCGGTTAGCCAGGAACAGACCGACTAGAACAAGACCGGAAACAACCCGCAACAGGTCGCCAGAACCAGCGACCAAACCCAAGAAGCAAGCTGGCCGATCACACCAGATCGCCAGAACCAAACCGCCAGAGCACCAGCGCAGACCGCACGATCTCTGCGGTCTCCAGCCTTCAGACCGGCCGGACTCCTTTCAACTTCACTTCAACAATTTCAACAACAAAAATTTCCCTTAGCTTCTATAAATAGCTAGGCTTAGAATCATTATTTCATACTTTTTGAATGCGCCCAAAGCACCGGTCTCATCGGTCTCAAAAGATGGTGTCCGCTTGAGCTACCACCATTGAGATTTTCCTAGATGCTGATCACATGCCTTGCAGGCTTTCTAGAGATGAGTATGCATCTTTCTTAGAGAAGCATATGATCCAGAATCAGATCATCATCAGGTTGCCTTTGGTGGATGATGGTTTAAACTTTGGCAAGAGAATAAATACCTCATCCCAATCGATCATGTTGGAACAACCCTATTACTGATTTGGGCTAGGATCACTATATGTTGAACTAGGATCAAGTTGACCCCATTGTATAGTTTAAGGGTCAAGTCTTTAGGCTGATAGATTAGCTAGAACTTAAGGAAAAAGTTAAGTTCCCAGCGTTCGACAAATGGCTATCGGCGCTCGACAGATGGCTGCCAGCGCTCGATGAATTCCTGCCAGCGCTCGACAGTTTTCCAGCCAGCGCTCGACAGTTCTCCAGCCAGCTCTCAACAGATTTCCATCCAGCATTCGACATTCTCTGAGCAGCGCTCGACGAATTCCAGCCAGCGCTCGACAAATTCTTTATTAAGGCTCAGATCGACAAATACTGATTCTAGATCAATTAATACCTTAAATATCAGTTCTTTGAATATAGATCGATGACTTTAACGGATCTATTCAAATATCTTTGGACATATTCAAGACAGATAAGTAAGAATATTATATTCAGTTATTATATTCTTTCATTCCTTTTTCCAAGACAGAAATAGTCGTTGACAATTATTGCAAAGGAATATTACATGGCTAAGGAATTAAAGGACCTGCCAAAGTCGTTTGGTTTTTGTTGTTATTCCAAGAAAGGATTAAAGGTTGTTTATTCTATTTCCAAAAAGAGAAGATATCAAGACAGACATTATTGTCTCAGCTCTCGACAGAATTCAAATATATTCTTACAGAATATAGAGAGAGAATATATACAAAAATAGAGAAAGAAAAAGTAGATCTCTCAGTAATTATTCTCAGTCTTCTTCTTCCTCGAGCAGTACTCTTCTTTTCTCTGAGAACATCTACTTCAAGATTCATCTCTCAGATATCTGCTGCAAGTTCAAGTCTTCTAAAAGAGCAACAAGGAATCTGAAGAACCTTTTCTTCCAGATCAATCTGCTACAGAAGATTTGTGTTTTCAAGAGAATGCTTCTCCATCATCTGTCAAATACTTCAATCAGACAGGGGGAGCTTTACAACAAGTCCACTAGAGTCTTCTCTCAGCATCTTGATAGAGAAGAACACTATAACTCTTTCTCACCTCTCCTGTACAGGGTTAATACTCCCTTCAAAAGTGCAACCCCTTGGTGGCAAGACACCTGATCAAAAAATCTAGTTGGTTTTGAGCACCTGATCAAAAGCTTTCTGGTGTGTGGACACCTGATCAAAATCACCTTGGTGTTAGGGCACCTGATCAACCCACCTAGTGGACTCCTATCAAGGGTGGTAGAAGAGTGGACTACCCAGATATTTTGGGGAACCACTATAAATTCCTTGTGTCTTCTGTGTGTGATTATTTCTTTGTGATGTGCAGTGTGCTTTCATTTATTCAGTTTTTCTACTTTTATATTTATCTCACACTGCTTACACATATATATAACACTATTTTAATTCTGCTATAAAAACTAAGGAAAAGTTTTTAATACTCTATTCACCCCCCCCCCCCCCCCCCCTCTAGAGTAACTTAAGATCTAACCTCCACTTTCAATTGGTATCAGAGGTTGGTTGATCTTATTTACAGGCTAACACCTGGATCACAAAGATCAATTAGATCTTAAATTATTTTAGAGTTCTTATTTCATTTTATTTTCTGTTAAAAACTCATGGAACAGAACAAGGAGTATTCAAGCACAAGACCTCCTATGTGCAATCTTAGCAAGTTTGCACTTTGGAAAGCAAGGATTAGGCTTTATATGAACTCTATTGATGAAGAGATTTTCAATGTTATTCTGACAGGCCCTCCAGCACCTACAACATCAATAAGCATTGAAGCTACAATAGACAATCATGCTGTCCCACCTCCTGAGTGGATAGAAACTCAAAAGAAGCAAATAAGTGCAGATGCTAAATCCATGAACATTTTGGCTCAAACTATGTCTGATGACATATTTCAAAAAGTGGTTGAATGTACTTCAGCCAGAGAGATTTGGATCTCACTAAATAATATGGTTGCAGGCTCTGCAGATGAAAGGAAAGACAGAAGATCACACTTGATCTCTCTGTATGAAAATTTCAAGAAAGGAGAAACAGAGACAGTTGCAGATATGTACAATAGGCTCAATCTCATAGTAAATGAGCTGAAGACCTTGGATAAAGTGATCTCTATCACTGAGGTCAATGACAAGATCTTAATGTGCTTCCCCAGCACATGGGATTCTAGAATCTGGCCAATCAAGGAAGCCAGAAGTCTCAATGAGATTACTACTGAAGCTTTGTTGGGCAAACTCAAATCTTATGAGCAGCTCATCAAATCCAGGGAAGCTGAAGCATCCACTTCTTCTCCAGCAACAAAGAAAGAAAAGAGCATAGCTTTCAAAGCAGCTGATGCAGAAGAAGAAAAGACTCCAAGAGATGAGGAATTTATGAGTCTCATAGCCAAGAGATTTTACAAAATGGCTAAGAAGGACTTCAGAAAGAAAGAGTCCAGATCAAGAGAAAAGCAAAGGTGTGACAAATCAACTCCTAAAGAAGTTATTTGTTATGGTTGCAGGAAACCTGGACACTACCTGACAGAATGTCCAGAAAATCAAAAGAAAGAGAAGAAAAAGGATAAAGAAGAGAAGAGAAGCTCCAGCAAGTCTTCCTCCCACAAGCACAAAAAGAAGGGAAGAGGATTTATAGAAGAATCTTGGAGTGACACTGAATCAGAATCATCATCCAGCTCATCTAATGATGATGAAGAAAATTCAAAGGAAAGTGACCAATGTCTGATGGCAATATATGACTCAGCCAGTGAGTCAGAATATGCTTCCTCATCTAGCTCCAATGATGATGAAGAAAGAACATTCTGCATGATGGCTATCAATGCCTCAGGACATAATTCTGATAAGGAAAAATCAGAATCTAAAGCAGAAGATGATGCAGATCAGGTATTATCTCATTTTGATTTTACATCAGTTGAATTCAAGGCTGAATTCAAAGTTCTTTGCTTAGACTTACTAAAATCTGAGAAGGAAATAATCTCACTCAGAAGTAAGCTAGCTGATATGAAAATTATTAGTGAAGAAAATATAAACCTTAAAAAGGATTTGGCTGCCTCCAGGGAACATATTGTTCTCATTGAGAGCAATCTGTAGCAAAGAAGTTTGAAGAATCCCTAAATGGGAGAAGCATCAAACTGATGGACATAACAAACACAGTTAATGCTAGACTTAATAGCAAACTGGGCTTGTGTGCCTCATCAAGTGAGCCACATATGCTTAAGAAGAATATATTATCTACACCTATAAAATTCATATCTGATAAAAGCAACGAGGCTGTAGAAGCAAATAAAGATGTTTCAAGCAAGTATGTTAAGAATAAAAGAATTCAGAAGAATTCATCGAACGAAGCTCGACGAAAAGTTTCAAATCTGTCGAACGGAGATCGACGAAAACTGAAAACAGATTTTCAGTATAGTAATTACATGGACAGCGTTCGACGAAATCATGTACATTCGTCGAACGGCGGTCGATGAATTTACCCAGATTTGTCGAACAGATACTATACACAGAATTTCAGGAATTCTAATTCTAAACACACTAAGAATCCTTTTACTGAATGGAGTATACCTCCAAGGAGATATCATCCACAAGGCTATAAGGATCAGCCTGAAATGTCCTTTATTTTTGATTATTGTGGTAAGGCAAAAGGACCCAAGGTAGTCTGAGTCAAAAACTACTAGTTTATGTTTATGTCTTTGCAGGTACACAGTTGTCCAAGAACAAGTGAAAAATGGTATTTGGACAGTGGCTGTTCAAAACATATGACAGGGAACAAGGCAAATCTGAACAATTAAAAGGCAAAGCTTGGACCAAAAGTCATATTTGGAGACTCCAACTGTGGACAGACCAAAGGCTATGGAAAAGTCAAGGTTGGAGAAGTCACCTTCAAAGAAGTAGCTTATGTGAAGGGACTAAAGCATAACCTTATCAGCATAAGTCAATTATGTGATGAAGGGTTTCAGGTAACATTTAATAAATTGAATTGTCTTATTAAATCTACTGATGGTATTACTGTTTTATCAGGTATTAGGCAGGGTAATATATATTTAGTGAATTTTAATTCATCTACTTCAGAAGTTTGTTTATTTAGTGATGTAAGCAAATCTAGTGAACTTTGGCATAAGAGATTAGGACATGTAAACCTTAGGACCATTTCTAAATTATCTAAGGACAATCTTGTTAGAGGTTTACCCTTAGGTTCATATAAGAAATAAGGTCTTTGTAGGGCATGTCAACTAGGCAAGCAAACTAAAAATAACTTTAAATCATTATCTAAAAGTGATTCACCTAGAATCTTATATTTGCTACATATGGACCTTTTTGGACCTATAGCAACAAAGAGTTTAGGGGGGAAGTCTTAAACTCTAGTTATTGTAGATGACTTCTCTAGATTCACTTGGGTGTTCTTTTTGAGAGAAAAGTCAGATAACTTTACAGTTCTTACAGACTTTCTTAAGAGCATACACATTGAGTACTCTACTGTAGTTGCATTGATCAGAAGTGATCATGGTACTGAGTTTGAGTCTATTCTTATGCAAGAATTCTATGAGATGGAAGGTATCGTAGTGGCAAACAGAAGCGGTGGGTTGGGCCTCTCCCACCTCTAGGTTGGTAATCACACTACCTAACCTATACCTATCGTACACCTCAACACAAAGAACATCGTGGAGCGCCTATATACTCTTACTGGCTGGACCACCAAACATTCCTTGGCCAAGTGCAAATACATACTTGCCGAGTCAACGTATTGACGACGATGTGAATGACCGTCCAATACCGAATACCCACCAACTTTATGCACATGCAATTATGATTACTATATATCTCTGAGCCATAAGCTCCCCTAGGCTAACCTGCCCGCCACCATAACCTTCTGAGCCACCGGCTCGCCGAACCAACCCGTTTGTGCCTACAACCAACGAGCCTACCATGTTGGGTGCAGCAATGCCCTCAGTTTTGCGGCACTAGTCGAAGCAGAAGGGTGTGTCCCCTGCGGGCCTAACTGGCTACCCCGTGGATCCTGCTCGGGTAGCCGACTCTATATAGGATAGATTGTGCATTCACCAACAGTCTGGGCTTTTGGTCGAGTTGGTTGCGTCGAGTCCCCACAAGTGGTATCAGAGGGGGTCACGGGTTCGAAACCTCGGGTCATTGCTGGGAGGATTGTTGGGTGCAACAATGCCCTCATTGTTGCGGCACTAGTCGAAGCAGAAGGGTGTGTCCCCTGCGGGCCTAACTGGCTGCCCCGTGGATCCTGCTTGGGTAGCCGACTCTATAAAGGATAGATTGCACCTTCACCAACAGTCCATGCTTTTGGTCGAGTTGGTTGTGTTGAGTCCCCACATACCGCTTGTAAGGCCAAACTAACTAACTACCCATAACGACGGGGTGTGGGTGAGTGTATTATTGAGTTAATCTTGCATAACAAATTATTCCTACGATTTAGGGTTAACCATGGACTTCCCGAGGAATACCCTGTAAGGGGCTCGCAGTGGTACTAGGAGCTATGATGGGCTGAACCCCAAATTTCCCTTTCCAAGGCACTTATTCTTATTGGTGTCTACCCTTGACCTGACCACTTATTAATGTTACACTTACTAACACTAAGTGTGTAATTTCCCAATTCGAACTAGACCCCTCGAGTGACATGAGTTACTTGGAGATGCTTGGGCTAGGTAGGAGTCTTGAGGTTCTGATGATACCATGGATGTTCCTTGACACCCAGGAGTGGGTGTAACCCTCACCCCTTAGTGTTACAAAGCAAATGGCAAAGAAATTGGTAGCAGGGAGCTAGCATCGACGGTAGCTTCAGCAGCTTCGACGGTAGCGACCAATTCAGTGCACGTTTCTTCTTCCATGATGGATGGCCTAAATTGGCTAAAACTAAATTAATGGTGGAATTTACAAGCATATAAGCAGGTGGCATTTAATGGGGGAGTTTCAACATAAGGCTTCGGAAGTTGGATTTTGCATTTACTGCTCATTAATGCAAACCTCTCTCTCTTTTCATTCTCTCCTAACCCAAATGGGCTGAACTCTCCTAATTAGAGGGCCTATTCATCTTCTTCTTCATCTTCTTCTTTTTCTTTTTCTTCTTCTTCTTTTCTTCATATTCTTCCTCACACCTTAGGGTTTTAACCTAGGGTTTTGAAGGAGCAACCTAGGGAAGGGCTTGAGCTCGGATGACTGCCACCATGCCGCCGAGGAGACAACCGTGATCATCAGCTGAAAATCAGGTGACTTCCGACCCCTCTCTCTTAATGCTAGATCTTTAGATCTAATTAGGAGAGACATTGAGCTCAAAAGAGCTTGATTTAGTAAGATTAATGGAGTTTCGTATGAAGAGACTACACTAGAATTTACGTTCTAGGGCATCGTTCGCTGTGAAGATGTCTTCGATCAACTCCTCTCTTCATTACGAAGTTAGAGGGCTTGATTTCGTGACGATCGGTGGCCTAATGAGGGAGTATTGGAGGAGAGAAGGAAAAATGGCTTAGGGATGTGCTAGAGGAAGAAGATGATAAATAGTACCTTGCTTAATGGATTTTGGTATTATAATATTATACTTGATATATATTTATCTGCTAATGGGTTATGATATTTTAATTTGGCACTTGATAAATAAGGGGACACATGAATAGTGCTGAAAGTACATCAACTAAAGGAAGAAAGAATTAATCATAATTGGAGATCAGGTTTCACGGGAAGGGAGCTGGAGGTGTTTAATAGAGGAGTTGTTCTCTATTAGCTAACGCCTGGGGATAGCGCTACCGTCGTCGTTAGTGTGTCGACACTTGGTGTCCATAGGAAGGACTGGTGTCGATGGGAAGGGCTAACTTCCCGTCGATCACCATATAGTCGACGGGAGTGGCCAACTTCATATCGACCCCCCCCTGCAGTCAGCGGGAAGGATTAACTTCCCTTCCACATCAACGGGAAGGGCTAGCTTCCCGTCGACATCGACGGGAAGGGTTAGCTTCCCGTCGACATCGATGGGAAGGGTTAGCATTCCGTCGACATCTACGGGAAGGGATAGCTTCCATCGATATCGACGAGAAGGGTTCACTTCCCTTCGACATTGATGGGAAGGTGTGTCGACTGGATCACTAGCGCCCGACGGTAGCACTAACGCAGGCGCTAGCAATCTAAGAATTTCAGGTTCTCCTCCATTGGTGTGGTAGGAGTTCTTGGTTCCCATGTCAATTGGGCAAGGCATAAAAGAATGTTATGATTCTGAAATGGGACATTGCGATGCATAATTGAATGAGGAATTTAGTATGATATGAATATGTCTCTATACGCACAAGTAGTCCTGCAGGGTGTCATAGATAAATTTCCATGTCATACGCACGCCACCACACAAGAGTTATTACCAGTCAGTATGGGTAGCCTTGATGGCTTGATGCGGGTTATAAGATATGGCCGTATCTTATGGGGCAATGTTAAGGGCCCGACGGAGGTGGGCATTGGATGCTAATTAGCATCGGCATTGATTGTATGACGAGATGTGTATAAAGACTCCTTTCGTGAGTCCTTGGGTGATTGATAACACGGGTTGTGCATGGAAATTATGTGAATGTGCATAGTTTACACATGGTGGTGTAATGATCCTGGTTGGAGGATTACTTGTGGAGGTTTTACGGGCTTGCTAGTCGTGACACCGAAAGAAGCTGACAGTTAGACTCTAGACGGGTTGGGTTGGAATCTTGGTGCTCACTTCCCAAAGACCCCTTCTGTGTTTTGAAGACTCATCATGATGCGAGCAGTACGCAGGGTCTCCGCTGTGTGTTTTTAGCATCGAGGCATACATAGGCCTAGGTCTAGTAGTGTTCATACCCGCCTAGTAGTGGAGGAGCCCGTTCCACTGTCTTCATCTTGCCACGATGCGAGGTGCCTGAGTAGTTAGCTACCCTCAAAAAGTGGGAACTACAAGTCTTTGTCGACAAGCAAATATGCTTGGGTGAGTCATCATATCATAATCATTGCATTACATTCATCCTTTCATAATCATAGCATTGCACCACATTGGATTCTCATCATATAAACTTGTATGGGCACCTTTATATGATGGGTTACTTTATGTTCAGATCCTTAACTTATAAGCTTGTATGGGCATCCATATAAGTTAAATTCAATTCAGTTATCTATATACTCTTCTTGCTTACACTCTGTCACTGACCATACTACTTATTAAGACGTACTTTTTACACATTTGATATACTGTTGTGATTACATCTTTCATTACCACCTGCTTTTGCTACTACTATTTATATTGCAGCTTCTCTTCATTCCCATCCGCCCGGTGCCTTGGAGTCATCGGGGGAGAGGATGTGAAGCCACTTAGTCTTTATGACTAACGGTTGTTTCACCCCTCTTTTAGGAGTGCACCCAGGAGTAGCAGCGCATGGCGCTGGAGGCGGATATCCAGGTCAGGACGATAGGGCCGGAGACTACGATACCGTCACTACCGTCAGTGACAGATGTGAGGGATAGATTTGAGATGTAGCCCTTGGGTAATTTCTTTTGATACTCTGATATTTGTAGGAGCTCTCAGAGCTACCTGTTCTGTGTATAATTGTTACACCTTTACTTATATGTCAATCTATGACTTCTATTATTTTTCTATTATCGCTGGGTTGGCATGATGATATGTGAGAATAGCCGACAGGGTAGGAGTCTTGTGGAGGGGGCTAGCCCTTGTGCTGACACTTCTGCAAGGAGGCTGACCTGGGCATAGGACTCCCCTCGGTCATGTCTAATGTTCTGGGAGGGGGTCCTACAAATGTTATCAGAGCGCAACGATCCTGAGATAAAGAAGTCCATTTCCTCATGGTGCCACCCCTCTCACTTCTTCAATTTGAGGACAAACTGAATGAGCGGAAGCGGTGGTATGCCCATGTGTGGTTCACATTAAATGTGTCCATTACCTTTCTTTAAGTAGCCAACCTAACACAAAAATCCACCTTATGTGTAGATCCTAGTACATTCGAAGCCAGCAGCTAGCACCCCCGTACCTCCAGGTCCTACTTCATTCTAGCAGTCTGAGTTGGGTCAGACCTTGACGACGATCTTGGATGCGTTCAGGTCTCAGCAAACCCTGGTGCAGCAGCAGGCCCCGAACTCAAATTGGTTAAGCACCTTCCGAGCTCTCTCTCCTCCCACCAATTATAGGATGGAGTCCGTGATCCGGGAAGAGGAATGATTAGACACGGTGCAGGAGCTGCTGGCGGGAATTCGATGCCCTGGCAATATGGCAGTCAGGTTGGCTGTCATGACCTTGGATCTGCATGCCAAGAGGTGGTGGAAGTCCCTTATGGGCTCCACCTTTGAAGGGTGTAAATACCTTGACATAAGCTGGGATGAGTCTGCGAATGCATTCCTGGAGCACTTCGTCTCTTCTATGGCCCGTGATGAGCTCGAAGAGAGTTTCCTACAGCTGAAGTAGGGATCTAGATCTATAGTTGAATACCAGCAAAGTTTCAGCACCTTGCCAGATTCGCAGACTCCTACGACTTGGATGACTGCGGTTACGCAAAGTTGTTCTACAAGGGCCTGTGTGATCCCCTTAGGCAGGCTCTTCTCTTCGTCGTTGATTCGAGCCTCACTCAGATCATAGAGATGGCACAAAAGTTGGAGGAAGACCACTTGGGGGGTCCAGGCTAGGAGTAAGTGGCCCACAGAGGGTGTGATGGAAGTAGGACCCAGTTTTAGGAGGTGGCAGAATGTCAGGATCAGAGGAGGAGACCAAAAGAGAGGTGGTGAGCATTTTTGCCCAAATTTCAGGATGGAGCAGCCAGCACGACCGCTATCATTGCCCCTTCCCCAGCAGGCTCAGGGTCAGGCACCTCAGCAGCCAGGAGAGCCCTTCCAAAAGGTTTGCTATCACTGTCACTAGCCGGGACACATTCATATCTATTGCCCGTAGCTTCAAATGAATGCTCCAAATTTTCCCATGGCTCCTATGGGGACACAGTGAGGAAGAGGCCGAGGCCGAGGACATTGACAACAAGGTAGGAACCTAGACCAGCTCTGGAGCACATGAATGCATTGGACCTTGCAGAGCCTCAGAACCCTGATGAGGTCATCACAGGTACTTCAGTGTGCTTCTTATGACTACTTAGTACCTTGCAAACCTTTGCGTTAGTTTTACTTATGTCCCAAACAACAAAAATCACCCAGGTATAGTTCTTGTTTACGGTAAACCCTCATACACCTTGTTCCATATGGGTGCCTCGCACTCATTCATCTCAGAGGAATTCATAAACGATCTGGACCAAGTGCAGCACTTTGAAGGCATCCATAGGAAGGTAAAACTTGTGGATGGGTTGGAGATATTATCGTGCGCAATGTGTAACATGAATATAGAGATCGATGGAAGGTTATTCGAAGCACCGGTGACACTTCTGAAATTGACAGAGTTTGATCTGATCCTGGGCATGAATTGGCTGTAATGGAACCATGCCAAGATCGATTGCCCGACAAAGAAAATTGTACCAAGGCACGAGGATTCTGAGGTTGTGATCGAAGGTATTACCCCCACCTCCTCTCTATTACTATCATCTATTCAGGTGGTCAAAGCCCACCAGTAGGGTGATGATGTTCATATGATCTGCTTTGAGACGAAGCAGATAGAGATCAGCATTGTTAAAGTACCGGTAGTTTGGGACATTCCTGATGTCTTTTTGGACAAGCTGCCCGGAATACCCCGCATCTAGAGGCAGATTTTCGGGTCCAACTGGTTCCGGTAGCTAGACCCATTTCTAGGGCTCCCTAAAGGATGGTTCCAAAGGAGCTTGCGGAGTTTTGGACGCAACATCAAGAGTTAGTAAATTCGGGGTTCTTCCGCCCCAGTTCATCGCCTTGGGGAGCCCCAGTTCTATTCGTGAAGAAGATGGATGGTTCGCTCCGATTATGTATCGATTATCGAGAGCTCAACCGGTTGACTGTCCGGAACACCTATCCACTACACAGGATTGACGATCTCTTTGATCAACTTGAAGGAGAACACTTGTTCTCGAAACTTGATTTGCGCTCGGGTTATTATCAGTTGCGAATTCAGGAGGAGGATATCCTAAAGACCGCCTTTAGTTCGAGGTATGGTCTATATGGGGTTACTGTCATGACATTCAGACTCACGAATGCCCCCGCCGCATTCATGAGCTTGATGAATAAAGTATTCGAACCGTACCTGGATGTCTTCGTGATAGTATTTATTGATGACATTTTGGTCTACTCAAGGCCCGAGGAGGATCATGCACATCATTTAGCACTTGTTATGGGGAAGCTGAGGTAGCACATCTTGTTTGCAAAGTTTAGTAAGTGCCAATTCTGGCTCCAGGAAGTCGCTTTCCTTGGCCATGTCATTAGTGGAGCAGGTTTAGCGGTGGATCCTTCCAAGGTACGAGCAGTAAGTGGATGGATGCATTTGAAGTCGATAGTGGATGTGCGTAGTTTCTTAGGGCTTGCTAGTTACTACCGCAAGTTTGTCGAGGGATTCTCAAAGATCACTCTTCCCCTCAACACCCCGACGAAGAAGGATGCCGCATTTACTTGGACAGCTCAATGCGAGGCAGCATTACAGGAGCTGACAGACAGGCTCACCTCAGCCCCGATCCTTGCCCTCCCATCTGGGAAGGAGTGATTTCTGATCTACACTGACACATCCTATTAGGGGATGGGTGCAGTATTGATGCAGCATGAGCACGCCATAACATATGCATCGAGACAGCTGAAGAAGCACGAGCAGAACTACCAGTACATGATGTAGAGCTCGGGGCTGTGATCTTCGCCTTGAAGATTTGGAGGCACTATCTTTATGTGGCTCATTGTGAGATCTTTTCTGATCACAAGAACCTCAAGTATATAGATACTCAGAAGGAACTAAAACTACGCCAGCGGAGGTGGCTAGAGTTCCAATGTGATTACAACTACACCATGCACTATCATCCAGGGAAGGCAAACACAGTGGCGGATGCCTTGAGTAGGAGAGCCAGTATGTAACGCCCCTGATTTTTTTAGGTAATTATTTAATTCAGTGATGACGTGTTTATGACGTCAGTGCGATACTTTTAACGTCAAGTTGACGGCGTGTCGCTGTTTGCACATTTTCGCGTCCATTTGGGTCAAGTCAACCAAATTTCGAAACGACCCAGAATTGGAAAATTTTATATTAGGAATTTAAATTATTTAAATTTAGACTTGCTCGCCAAGTTTCGTTGTGATCCGAGCCATTTTGAAGTGTCGGCACATTTTCAAAGTTTTGTAGAATTTATCGTTCGCCGTAAATTTCGGAAATTTATATCTCGAGAACGACACGTCGGATTTTGGTTTTGACTTCGTCGATGGATTCGTAGCACCGGTGTTCGCCTTTGGTGCGATTTTCGTCGGTTTCGGAGTTTGTTTGGTTTTGGTAATAATATAATATCATTATATTTACTATTATATATATATAATATAATAATAATAAAAATTTCACGCCTATTCCTCCCCGACGAATTGCCTCCCTTTTTCTTACACGACGAATTGTTTTCTCCCGTGGAATTTCCCCTCTTACCCCATCATATACTATTATTATTATTACAAATATAATATATCATCTTCCGTCTTCTTCTTCGTTTCTTTTTTTGGCCGAACCAGAGAACGACAAATGGGAGAGAGGAGTTTTTCCGCGAACCTTCCGGCCGCTGCCGACGGAGCTCCGGTGGATGAAAATTTCAACCGAGCATAGATTCGGAAAGCCCTCGGCGAGAGCTTCACATTCGTTGTGAGTTTTTCGGCCCTAACCTTCCTTTTGGCTGTTTTTTTTGTAGATCTTGCCTCGATGTGCCTCCTTTTCCACCGATCTACGATGAGGAGTTGTTCGAAGGACAATTCCGATGATTTCAAGGCAAGCGGTGGTTTTTCCCTTTCCCCTCTCATTTTGATCGTGGTATTAACCTTTACACTACTTTTATTTAATTTTGATCGAGTGTGAACTGCTTGAATCGCGTTCTTGAACGCTCGTTGTCACTTAAATTCCCTTGGCCAAGTCATTTCGTCCAAGTTTGTCATATATGTGTGTGCGTGAGTAGTTATCCACTTGTTTGTTCTTCCTACTCGTCGTGTCGAGGTTTTGACTTGTTAAATCGACCGTGTAATTTTGCCAAAGTCCATGATTTCTCCGTCGATCAAGTTTTGTTCGTCGACTTAGTCCTTCGTGTTCGTAGTATACACTACAACAAACTGCACCTTTAGTAAGGACTTAATTCGTTACAATAAGTGCCAAAATTCGTTACAAAAACTCTTTGGTAACGAAAAAAACTTTAAATAACGGTCCTCCTCTAAAGCTCGACGCTAAAGGTTATTGTAACGAATGTATGCATGTCGTTACAAATAAAGTAATTGTAACAAATGATACTTTCTCACCAAAAAGAGACTCTTCCTCACAATAAATTGGTCACAATAAATATTATTTCGTTACGAATGTTTTTTTTCTCACAAAAAAACAGTTACAATTAAAACTATTTCGTTACAAATATTTTATTTTTTCCTCACTAAAAATAAACTAACTTCGTTACAATAAAAAGTATAATAAGCATTATTTCATTACAATAGATTAAACAATAGTAACGAAAAAATCGCTACATTTGTTTTCCATTCTTCTTACTACAGCCAATTCATTTATATATCAAAAATATTCCGTTTCTATTTTTTGTGTACCTGAGATTTTATTACAAATAATAATCTTGAAAACACACATATATTTAATATTTCGTAACAAGATCAACATGTATTTATTCACACCAAAATGTATTACATAGAGTACAAGTTATTATCATCTCTTCTAAAATAATACAATATTACATTACAAGATCAACATGTTTCTAATAAATCTTCTGTCATTTTTCGAAAAATGAATCGTACATCACTTTCTGACTAATGAATCTTTCTCACTTGCCGGTCAATGCTCGAGCACCCTACAAATAAAAGAGAGCAATTAAGATCACCCTACAAATAAATGAGAGCAGAAACATCCATACAAACTCACATCCATACATACATAATCCATACACATCCCATTAAACAAGCGTACAATAAAACACACACTTGCCGCCCGTTGTTTAGTTCACACTGAAATTAAGGTCATGAGGGAGTTCACTTAATTAAATAAAACTGAGTAGTTTCTAAAATTTGACAATCTTAAACGCAGGTAAAGGGACCCTTTGTAAGAAGAAAGAAGATTTGAATTTACACATACCTTGCTTTGAAGATGCGGCAAAGCGAAGGAGAGAACACAAACGACAACATTGATCAAAAAATTTGAACACTCCAAGCATGTTATAAATTATAAATGGAGGTTAATTACACTATAATACAAAATGAGAAAATCTAAATAAGACAAAAACGCATACCACAACACAGCTGTTCTGAGATGATGCAAGCTTCTCCATATCTGACACCTGATTAAAGGCTCTATAAAGGTACATTAAAAGAGTATCAACTCCTTCCTTTACTAGAGGAAGCAAATCCTTCTCGCGAGAGACGAGCAGATACCTAAGTCATTTAAAGTAAGTTGTTAAGATAAAAATTCCAAAACAAACAATGTCTAATGCAGTATTAATGGTACTATCATTTGGATATTTTATCAAATACCTGAAGGGCTTATGGAGGTGAGATATGAGGAAGATGAAATTAAAGTGCCCCAATTCGCCGATCTACTTTAATGAAATTTCCCTAGCAAATTTGGCGAAGAGAAATGGCGACTTAAATTAGAGTGCCTAGAGAAATGCAACATAATTGAAGGGTTTCACTATAAGAAAATCTAACATAATAGTCCCAGAATTTCCTGATTAAAAGGAATTTATATTAAAACGTACATGGCATAAAGATTGAATCATTAATGGATTGAGCCACAATTGAGAAAAAATAAAGTTGGGGAAGTTTAACCTTGGGTGAACGGGGCGGATTTCTATGGGTGAGAATGGAGAATGAATCCTCCCTCTAAGTGAGGATTTATGGGTGCTGATTCCTGCAGTAGAGGACACTGTGAGGAGTTGTTGATTTCAAGTAGGAGAAAGCAATACAACAAATTACACATATCGCGGTGTTTTTTAAGACCTTTAGCGGCGCTTTTAAAATGCCGCCGTATCTTCCGCGGCGTTTGTCAAAGAGACGCGGAAAACCTTGCGGCGTTTTGTATAAAAGCGCCGCGGAATCCTTCACCTTTGGCGGCGTTTTATATGCTTCAGTATAAATGAGTTTGCACTAATTCATTTTTAGCCCGGCAACCCTGAAAGATTATGATGAGTAAGAGGGTGGAATTGAGCAGGAGTTAGATGTATCTCCTTTTTGTATATTCATTTGCAATGTTGAAACTCCTTAAAATATAACCTTAATCAAAATGGGCCAAATATTACTATTTCAAACAATATTAAGTCATGGCAATTAAATTCAGACATTCATTTTCATGTTATTTAAAATCAATAACTCTATATACAAAATCACATTATGCTGTAATTTTCCTTCTTTAATAAAAGAAATATTTATGTACAAATAAGTATTTGGTGCGATAATCCATGCATCACGCAGGTTCATGGAATTGTTAAGCTGCTAATCTATGGGGTTTAGAAGAGTTCTGAGCTGTGGGGCTAGCAGTGACATCAAGGATTACAATTTTTTAACTGACTAATAGCAATCATAATGAAATGAATATTCAATATACCTGTGTAGAAGCATGTGGAGAGTGAATGGCACGATCAAGAGCAGCCAATGTCTCTAACACCTAAAATTTACAGATATAAGAGACTGTGTATTCTGTTGAAACCAATAAAAAAACAATTACATGATCAACCTATTATTAACCTCCAAGAGAGAACCATTCACCCAGCATCATATGAATGGCACTGGAACCAAGAGATTTGGCATCATCATATTGCTCGGAGGTGGTTTGATGAAGGAGAAGCAAGCCACCTTGTGAATCTTGCAAGTATGTGTCAGCAATGCTAGCAGCTGGAGCTAAGATAGCCTATGAAAAGGAGAAAACTATATACTACAACAAATTAGACAGAGGAGGAGAGAAAGAATACCGAAGGGCGCGGCGTTGCTTTAGGCGGCAGAGGAGGAGAGGTAATATCGAAGGGATCGACTGAAGCTAGGTCAGAGGAGACAAGAAGCACACCGATGGCGATGATATGAGCTCCGGCGAGGAGGTCGCCGTCGATTTTAGCTCCAACGAGGGACGAGCGATGCTTTCAGCGAGATTCTTGTGGGAGACGGCTGGGAGAGAGGGAAACAGCGAATGAGAGAAAACCCTAGCAGCAGCGCTTATTAATTTATCTATAGCGGCGTTTTGTTATTAAAAACGCCGCTAAAACTATACCTATGGTTTTAGCGGCATTTTTATAAGTTCAAACGCTGCAATTACAATAATATATAGCGGCGTTTTATAAAATGCCGCAAAAAAAGCACCGCCATAGATCAAATTTGTTGTAGTGAAGGAACCTTTATAAAAATAAGTTAACTCAGACATAGTTAATAAAAAGAATGAGAGCACATGGAGAGCACCACCATGAAATTTTGAATTACAAGATAATATGATATGTGAATGGAAGCATAGTTGCAGAATAACAATGATTTTAAGATTTTGTAAAAATTTAATTGGGAGCAAAAACTCTTTGAAATTGCCAAAAATATATAACATGGCTTGGAAATAAAATTAAGAAAACATTTCTATGCACATAAAAGCCTTTGAAAATTTTACCTTAGCAGTAAGGGCCGGATCACTGCGGGTGAGATTGGAGAATTACTCATCAATCTAAGTTAGAGGACTTATGTGTGCCAATTTCTGCAATAGAAGGAAAATGCATCATGAACAGCATGATTTAAAAAGAATCTAATCTATTTTTAAATACAAAACAGTTTAATAATAATAATCGTAGTCGAGCACCTTCGTTTGACACATGCGTATGATCTTGCGCCCGCTAAGTGCTTCATGTTTTAGTTGATTAGCCATACAATGTGTAGGCGTGTATAGAAATGTTCCCCTTTCCCTTGCTACACGCCTACACATTGTTCATTTATCATTACTTTTCCCCTTTCCCTTGCACGAATTCGATTTAGTTCTCCTTGGTTCATGCTCATAATAATTTGTATTACGTTCACGTTCTGTTGAAGTGTTTAGTAATATAAACGAAGAAAACGTAAGCACCTTCGTTTGACAACTACGTTCAAGTAACAACTAAAATAGTAGGAAAATATTCATCTATAATGTGTTAATATCAAAAATTGACAATTAATTATTGCAAATATATAGTTCAACATTAATGTTTAATGCAAACTGTTTAAAGAAGCAGAAGTAGTTCGTAGGACAAAATCAAACCATCACCATACTCATTTGAATCATAGTCACTATACATGTCAAGTTATATACTGGTCAATGGATGTTTGTAAACTTATATTATTTTTCAGAGTCAGCAATGGTTGTATGACACTACACATGTGATGAATGTATAAGAGTGTAAGTACACTGTAATTTGGATGTGATGAATGTATGGATTTTTTTTTAAGATGGTGCAGTAATGTCAAGCCATGAAGTTAAGTTGAGGAAGGCCAAGAAAGGGCTTCCACCATTAACGAAATGCAAATCATATACTAATCATTTGATCAAACACCTTATGTGCAGTGCCATGGAATTTTTCGATCATTGCAGAAAGCGAACACAAAAGACCAGAGGATTCTTAGTCGAGCGTAGTCATATCCAAAGTAAGATGCATTTCCGGGGAAGAGCCGGCAATGTCCCCCGACCGCCGCACTGCATGCAGAGCCACTGTTGCCCAAACTGATGGTGGATACAGAATCCATCTCTAATCTTGACATTGACAAAAAAACTATATTTTTTAGATAGCTGATGATAAATAAAACTTAATGCCAAATATGTGCTGCCCACCAGTTAGAACTGCCAACAAAGAGGCCTCACACTGGGCAATGAGATCTTGCCAGCTGCCGGCCGTCGCCGGAATCTTCCGGAGGAGGCGGCGAGCGAGGGAGAGAGGAGTGACGGGATTCATTCTCCACCGAAGGGTTGACAGCACGAGAAGCTCCATTCACCGAATAGTCCTGTTCTCGAATACACACCCCATCTCCTTCGCCGGAGGAGGAAGCTGGAGATCAAGAAGCAGGTGAACACGAGTCTCCTCACCCTTTTCCGCAAGAGAAAGGCACACCACCGCAGCGAGCAGCCCCATCCACGGCTTGTCTTCCTGCAGCCACAGGATGCTTCTCTTGGCGACTGGGAAGAGAGGAGGAGAACGACGGTGATAGAGGAGAACAACGATGAGGAAAACCCTATTCTGAGCGCAGGTCGCGGCTAGGGTATCGAAAAAGCGGTGAAGCGGGATTCTAAAACGGAGCGGGATGGCTCAGCGGGATTCTAATTAATAAAAGGGCGTAGAATAAGTGGAGGGGAAAGGAAAAAAATGGAGGCAAAATGAAATATTGGATAGGCTGAGAAAAATGTTGTAGGAGAAAAAAAAGGCAATTTTATAT